>JAOTQM010000043.1:0-1200000 GCA_026939265.1 Oreonectes daqikongensis | reverse complement strand
TGAAGACAAGCAAACATTCATCAATGTTTGTTTTTCAAGTTACGATTCGTAGCTGAATTTCTTAAAGGGGTTCGTCTAATTTATTCACGCCTACCCCCCATGCCGTTCCAATTGTGTATTATTTACTGTTTGAAGTAAACATTTCTTTAAAAACATAAAGGTGCCTCACAATGCCATAACTATTCCATAAAGAACCTTTAACATCCAAGACAGTTTTCTTTCACAAAATGGTTTTAGCATTGAAAAAAAGATTCCTTCGTTTATAAAGGGCTGTACAATATTCTGAAAAATAACAATCACTATTATTTTGCACAAAAAAATGTTAGCACAATTAAAAATCACAATTATTAAAGTGAAAGTGACCTATTTGTCAGATATGGTGACCCATACCCGAAATGTGACCTCTGCATTTAACCCAACCAGTGAATAGTGAACACACACACTTCAAGTCGTGAACACACATACACCGGGGCAGTGGGCAGCTAACACTGCAGCGCCCGGGGAGCAAGCGGGGGTAAGGTGCCTTGCTCAAGGGCACATCAGTTGTTACCTGCCGGTACTGAGAATCGAACCGGCAACCTTCTGGTTACGAGTCCAACTCTCTAACCATTAGGCCACAACTGCCCCCAGTTGACAGTTGATTCTGATCCCAGTTGACAGTTGATTCTGATCTTATGACAGTTGATTCTGATCAATAATTCTCAGAGTTTGTAACTTTTTTTATAATCTGCCGCTGTTGAATGAATGAATGAACAAACAAGTGAAATGAATGAATGAATGTGAATAAATCAATGAATGAAACAAACGAACAAGAGAAACAAATGAATGAACAATTGAACAAAAGAAAGTAACAAACAAACAGACAGACAAACAAACAACCAAACGAACTAACAAAATAAATGAATAAATGAACGAATAAGAGAAATGAATGAATAAATGTACGAACAAGAGAAATGAATGAACAAAAGAAATGAATGAATGAATGAATGAATGAACAAGAGAAATGAATGAATAAATGAAAGAACAAGAGAAATGAATGAATGAAAGAATGAATGTACGAACAAGAGAAATGAATGAATTAATGAACGAACAAGAGAAATGAATGAATGACTGAATGAATGAACGAACAAGAGAAATGAATGAGTGAGTGAATGAATGAATGAAAGAACATGAGAAATGAATGAATGAATGAAATTAATGAAATTAATAGATGATTGAATGAATGAAAGAAAGAACAAGAGAAATGAATGAATGAATGTACGTATTAATGTACGAACTAGAGAAATTAATGAATGTACAAAGAAGAGAAATGAATAAATAAAAACGAGATAAATTAATGAATGAACAAGGAATGAATGAATTAATTAATTAATGAAAGAACAAGAGAAATGAATGAATGAATGAACGAGGAATGAATGAATGAATGAATGAATGAATGAATTAATTAATTAATCAATTAACGAACAAGAGAAATTAATGAATGAATTTTGTTATACAAATAATAAACTAAACCCATTTAGAAAAAGTTTCATATGATCATTTGACTTCAAGGTTAAGTTCACATGATCTACTTTTTTGGTGTCTGACAGATGTGGTCGCTCCAAACTTTTGTTATATTAAAAATAGCTCAGTGAAACTTTTCCTCCTCACATGTACATTTAGGCATTAAATGGACTTTAAATGGCTTTTATCCAAAGGCTTTTATCATACAAAAGTAAGGCAAACAACAAAGCAATTTAGGAGGCACTATAAAGTGCTATGATATTAACGTACCACATATCATTAACACAACATTTAATAAGGACAAAATTTGCATTTTTGAGTTAACTAAATCTTTAAATGATCTGATATTAGAGCCATAGCCAATGTGTAACCTGGCATGCATTGGTTTAATATGACCAGCGCACCCTATATATGTTAAACATCTCTTAACCCGTCCAGACATGTGCTTCACCCATCATCAGCTTTTAATGGGCGACATCCACTTTGCCTCTAAGATAAACTTCATGTCATGTTCTGTTAGCGACCGCCTCTGGAATGTCCATTAATACCTGCTGGATCGCAGGCTGTGAGGTCTTGAAAATTTGACTTGACATCTATCAACACCAGAGGATTGTGTCACAGACCATCTGTCACGGCACAATGAAACTAGCACAATCAGACCAAATCTTAATAACATCCACAAGGGTGTAAGCTTGGTGCTCTAAACAATATTTCTGGATGAAAATGGACAACCCATTTGGTTTGTGGTTAAAGAGATGTTTGAGAGCTCTTCATCATGCTGTAATGCTGTAGATATGACAGCTTATGGTGAACATTGTTATTTTATGATCTTTGTTATCACAGGCTTTCTTATATAGCCTCTATTTACTGCCCCAAAGGAAGATAACGCATCTCCATAAAGAGACTGTAAAGATTGCAGAGATGTGGCCAATGTGGTAGTGATATGTTGCAGAGCGACTGTTGTTACCATGTTTATCAAAATATATATGATATCTCATCATGCACTGCACGGAAGCCCTGAACCGCAACGTGGAAAAAAAAATTGAGTGAAGAAAAAAATATTCCCGTTATATTCCCTCCTGTAGCCTAGACTATTGTTTTCTTTTTTTAATTAGACTAGTTTGTTCTCTTCCAAAAAAGGTTTTTCTCTTCAAACATTTTTTTTCTTCAAAAACAAATTTTTTTCTCTCTTTAAAATTCAGCATATTTTTTTCTCTTACATTTTTTTTTCTCTTCAAATTTTTTTTTTCTCTCTTCAAATTTATTTATTTTTCTCTTCAAAATAAAAAAAATAAAAAAATTTGAAGAGAGAAAAAAAAATGTAAGAAAAAAAAATAATTTAGGAGAAAAAAAAATGTTGAAGAAAAAAGTTTTTTTTAAAGAAAAGAACAAATTTTGAAGAAAGAAAAAAAATATTTTGAAGAGAAAAAAAAATGTAAAGAGAGACATTTTTTTAAGAGAAAAACCTTTTTTGGAAGAGAACAAATTAGTCTAATTAAAAAGAGAAAAAAATGTCTAGACTTAGGCTACAGGAGGGAATATAACAGGAATATATTTTTTTCTTCACCAAATTTTTTTTCCCACGTTGCGGTTCAGGGCTTCCGTTGCAAAGCAACTTCAAGTGCCACATTACCTTAAAATCAATGGAAAGACAATATTAACAAAACACTGCAACATTTGCATTGCATTAATATTAACGCCGTGTTCTTGATGGGAGACAAATGAACTTTCTCTTTCCGTGTTTGCAAATGCATTAGTCTGCCACAGAACAAGCCGGCAAGTTTTCTGCGGTCGGACAGATCAAAAGGAGCGGCGCTAAGTCGTGTGGGTTTGCTCCGCTGTCCTTTCATCTCGACTGTGAAACCCTCAAACCGCTTGCTGGAGATGAGACGTCTCTTCGCAAGGCGCAGTGTAGTCATTTTCCACACTCGTCTTGCTCAAGGTCAGAGGAATGGATTATTTATTGATCCAGAAAGATGCCACGCTGCGTCGTGTGCCTGCAGGATCGCCGTTTCAATTACACGCTCGCACCCTTAGCGCGTGGTTTGTGTCCCCCACCGGCTACTGTACTCGATGCCTTCAGACAGGTGATGCATCACAAATCTTTCAGGTCTTTGATGTTTGACCGACAGATCTACGCTGCTTATGTATGGGAAGCAGTCTGGCGTGGCCACCCTACAGGCCGAATTACATTAAACCGCTTTTGAAATCTGAACGGATTATACAATTACAAGGTATCACACTTATGGAGAGTGTGAAAGGATGCAGAAAAATCAAACCACAGACAAAACACAACCCAACTGTCCGACCATCTGAAGACATATTTATGTATATTATATAGCATTTCTGTCGGACCGGCCGTTTCACTTGACGGTTGACAGTGCCCTGGAGTTTTGGCAGTTGTTTTCAAGTGTTGTTTCTGTGGTTTGCCCTCAGTCAAAAATCAACATTGACTGAGCGATTAGATCTTGTTGCATGTGTCCTTGCTTTTTCCAGTCTGGCGCACGGCTAAGATGAATCGGGGTGCGGCCTGTTTTTAATGAGGACCTTTGACGCTTACGGTCCTCGCGCAATCTCATTAACCTGTCTGGGAAACGAGGACATCGAAAGAGGGTCATTAATTCTCCGATCTTTCACTTCAAACATGTTGCACGGTGAAATCAAGCCGTAGATATTTATATTCAGGGACTTTAATGTGATCTGGATTCATGTGATTACTGTTCATGGTGATAGAAGAACAGATCGGAGCCAATGAGAAATTACAGAAGGTAACTTGATGATTGCTATCAGGAATTAATCCTAAAATGAAAAATAGAGAGTCAGGTTATCATAATCTCCAGTGATTTGTTTCATAATCTGGGATGATGTCAATCTAATGTATATCTTTATACAAAAAACTAGCTGGCCCAGTGGTTAGAGACTTGGACTTGTGATCAGAAGGTTGCTGGTTCGATTCTCAAGGCACCTAACCCCCACTTGCTTACTATACAAAATGTACAAATGTATAGTACAATACAATGTAAGTCGCTTTGAATAAAAGCGTCTGCCAAATGCATTAAAAAAATTATATACAACCATCGAATAAATTACGAGACCATTCTAAATTTCCTTCAATCAGCATTTCTAGATGTATTGTGGCCATTCCAGTCTTGAATTTCAACAAAATCAAACCTCAAATCCAACAGCAATGTAAAAGACTGACAGCATGATGAGACTCATCTTAGATAAAAATCGAGGTTATCGCATAAAAATTTTTTTTCTCAATACATGTACAAATATTACTGTTGTATTGCTTTATGAATATGAATTTGTTTTCTTTGCAGTATTTGAGGTCTGAACAAATACAGAACATCTTTTCTGTTATTTTCACCTGTTTCTGAAGTTTTCATTTTCTGCAAATAAATAGCCTACAAATAGAAACAATATGTTTGCTTGAAATTTGGGAGAAATATTGTTAGTAGTTCACAGAATAAAACAAAAATGATAATTTTACCAAAACACATACTTAATAAACAGTACATTCAGAAAATGGTCTCCAATTTTTTTTTTCACACCTGTAGGCTTACATAATTTATTATTTTATTTCTGCTATGAACAAATTGTTCAAAGCAAAATATAACACAAAGTGCTGTTGCTATGGCAACCAGACACTCATTCCAAAAAGGACATAAAAGCACCATGAGAACTAGCAAAAAAAGTCGTTCATAAGACTCAAACTGGCCGTTGAACATTATTGGAGTCAGTCGTATTGACATTTTTTTCCCTTATACCAAAAGTGATTTATATCGAGTTTCCCATTTGAAACCAGAGATCACCCCTAATATTTACACGCCAATATTTACCGCTAGTCTTTTTTTCTCTGTGCTGTGAGATTATGTTCCTGAGCCATCCAATACCAACTGATTCAAACTCATTGAGAGTTTTAAGATTAAGAATTGAAGGTAATTCATTTAGTGTCTTTGGCTAGAGTGCAAAATCCCCATTTTACTGCAGTCTTAGTAATCAGATTTTCAGTTAAAGTGACAGGCCATTCATTTCCAGATGGGATTGAATTTGACACCTCCACAGAGTGAACTGCCTGGTAAAGGGAAGGTTTAGTTTTACTGGCTTTATATATCGGCCTCTATATCTGTAGTGAGAAACTGTCATAAGCATGATATATGAAAGACAGACATCCTCGTCCTTATTACATAAATGTGAGCTATAAAGACAAACCTCTGTTCTCTATTACGGTAGTTCTGGTTGTCAGAAAGTGTCGTTGGAGCTTTTCACAAATGGAGACTAAAGGCGGTAAATCCTAAGGGATAAATCACGCAAAAATGAAAATTCTGTCATCATTTACTCACCCTCATGTTCTCATGTCATTTTAAACCTGTATGACTTTCTTTCTTCTGCAGGACACCAAAGAAAACAATGACGACACCCATTGACTTGCTTTGGTTTTGTGTCGGTACAATGGAAGTGAATGGGTACCGTCGGCCATTCCAGTGATGTCATGAATAGATTCAAAATTCATTGCGAAATGTTTAAGGTAAAGGAACAGTGACATTAAAAAGCTTACATTTATTTTCATGTTTCCGTGGCACATTGAAACAAACTGTCTGAAATATTTTGATTAATCGTTTAATAAAAATTAGAGGATCCCCATTAGCTCGCAGACCTCCTGTTAATAATTATAACTCAAGTATTGTTTAGCAAAGGAATCCCATCTGAACGATGCTGCAGCGATAATTTCCCATGTGGTCAAGACCATCCATGCATACAGCAAGTAGCACTTTCCCAGACTGTTGAGGGAATCAGGGCCCGAAACACTTGAGACATGAGGTTTCTCCAAGTCTCCCACCTGATGCCTGGGCCCTGCTGAGCATCTCCTCTCATGACTAATACATAACTTTCTGTGTAGAACATGCCGCTTTAGACATTCTGATAACTCAGCAGCCTGCTAAGGGCAATTAAATGGAAAGGGACTAAAGCTCCCCTGCGCTACAAAGAGGTTACGGGTTCGGCTAAAAACACTTACGCAGGACAATATCAGTACAAACGTGCCACCCAAATAAGCAACGGACCAGCTGGGGCCACGGTTCGGATTAATTCGAGGCCACGCGTGCGTGTGGCGTTTCTAAGGAGGTCAGCAATGCTTTCGTGCGCGTGTTGGAGAAGCGGACACAAGCATGTCCGCTTTTGAAGTAAGGGCTGCAACTTTCATGTGGGCTGTAAGCCTGAGCCAATTTGCGAGCATTTCCTGAAATGACCCAGCGAATCTCTGCTCTCCTTCTCTCTGATCATTTTCCTAGCAGATCTTTCTGTTTTATAGCCTGTAAACCTCAACCTTTCGTTACGCATTCCGTGCACAAAGGACTCTGTATGACATAAATAATTCAGAGTGGCCTGCCGTATGCTGTCAGCAAATCCCAAACTGAGGCGCTGTTAAGCGATTTCAGGCTGAGCTGGGTCTATTTCAGGGTGTGCAATTTACTACAAAGTGAATAAATGTCCCTCCCTCTAGACGAACACAAACAAATCCATGAATGATTTTCAAACAAATACAAACAAAGGCATCAATATTTCAGAAAGAGTTCAGACGAAAATGAAAATTCTGTCATCATCTGTTTACCCTCCCGAACTGTATGACTCATTTTCTCAGCGGACCACAAAATGAGATACAGTATTAAAACTCGATGTCCAGGCTGGATCGATCTTTTCCATTTACTCACCCTCAAGTTGTTTTAATCTGTATGCATTTCTTTGTTCATGAACACTGAAAATGATATTTGGACAAATGCTTGTAACCAAACAGTTCTTGGTCACCATTGACTACTATAGTAAGAAAAATGACAATGGTAGTGAAAAGTTTGCTTTCCTACATTCTTCAAAATATCTTCTTTTGTGTGCATAAATTATATGTATAAAATTACCACAATATTGAGAGTCATGGTTTATAACATCACGCTTATTGTCAATAGTACTGGTATATTGTGACACCTCTTGTACAGTAGGTAATTCTATATAACGTCCAGTGAAATATTGATCTCTTTAAATTCAAATATAGACGTCATCAACATATTCAAGTTCAAAGTTATAGTCAAATTCTCCATCATCGTAAAAGCATGGCAAGATTCCTCTAAGCGTCTCCTTAGCCTTGCCATTCACAGACGAATGTAACATTCATAACTATCTATCCCATAATACCCATTTAATATGAAAAGAATTTCACCGATCATCCCTGTAGAACAAAGCAAAACCACACAGCACACGAGCAGCTTATACAGAATCAAGTCTAAGGTCAATTTCATATGAAGCCGCTCCTGTAAAGGGCAGTACAGACCCCCCCAGTGAAGCAATAGCACCTGCTCTCGCTGGAACTGACCTCTCTTTCAAACAGCACTGCAACAGCTGCTACAATCTTACCCTTTATAGACTACATCACCTCCAGCTATTCCAACTATCGGACACAGTGATGGATGACGTCTTACATGCAAAACTAGAGCACCAACTTTCATCTACATAAGTCATGAAATGCAGCTATGACACAAGAAGGCAAACTCCCAGAAAACATAAACAAACAAATAAATAACTAAAATAAAGAGCTGTATAGTTTGTTGTCTTACAAATCCAGAAGAGAATTCACTTTTTTCAAGCTGGGGGTTCCCTCAGGACATTCTAATGGCTTTTTAGAATAGTGCTTTTCCCCACAACATAATTTACACAGTCATATTCCAATTTCTTATTGCTTAATGAAATATTTCACTAAACTACAACTAATACAATGATGCAAGTTTATATGCTTGACGCACATTAAAAAGTCTCTTTGTTAGCAACTAATTTGTTGTAGAACGAAACGCCTTTTAACCCAATAGATTAAAAACAACTGTCTCTACTCAAGGGTATGTATCATACTTTAACTTTCAGACCTCAAAACTTCCCAACAGTCCAGAAACATCATTCATCAGCTCTAGAAATGGCTGGTGCAATGACAAGGCAAGAATAAAATAAATGACTGATGATGTTTATGATCAACAATGCATCATAAGCAACTTGGCCTTTTGTGACCTGCCCATTTAAGTTATGAGGAAATATTATTTGGTATATGCTGTAGCTAAACACGAGAGTAAGACTTGAGAAAATTCTAACAATGTTTGTGTTGTTTTTTGCTGTGGGGAAGCACCAGCTTTGCCTCCCAAAGCATCCCAGCGTTAGGCAGGAGAGACTGAGGTTAATTTTAACAAGATCCCTGGTCATTTCAGTCCAACCTTAACAGGTTTAGTGCCCTATTTTGTGATGAACTGTTTTGTAAAGTTGTAGGCTTCGCAAGCTGTTATTTAAGTACTGAGCAACCATAACTACAGTATATTGGACAGCCAAATCTAACAAATGCATTAAAGAGATAGTTCACCCAAAAATAATAATTGCTATCATGTATTTATCCTCATGTCAGTTAAAATAATATAAAATGACTAAATATTACATGGAACTGAAAAAAAGATATTTTGAGAAATGTCTCAGTGGTTTTGTGTCCATTTAATGGAAGTCAATGGGGTTCAATGTAACATTCGTTAAAATATCTTCTTTTGTGTTCTGCAGAAGAAAGAAAGTTTCACTTTTTGGGTACACCCCTTTAACTCTTAAAGGCATAGTGGGCAAATACATTTCGCAGAATTAAGCCCCAGTATGATCGGGACCTGACGCGAAGCAGGCTGAAGGGGCTTTTTTTCGCGTTAACAGCCGGCTGTTTGTATATTATCCCGCTTACTACACGGCTACTTGCCACATGAGAAAAAAACTGGACATGAAATGTGAATTTTAAATATTTTATCATTACTGAATGCAGACCTTCCGCGAGGAAAAGCCGTTTACTTTCGGTTTTAAGGTAAGAACCGACGTTCAAATGTCACCAACAGGCAATTTGGTTTAATCATTTATAAATATAATGTCATATATGTTATTAAAAAACATATTTATATTTTTTTGTATAATATTAAACTGTCAAAATGATTTGCAGCATCCGAGTTACCATGTGTTGTTAGTTTTGAGCAGTTGTTATTTTGGAATACAGACCGGCAAATGTCGTGACTGGCCAATTAGAATCAAGCATTCCATTGAGTCGTGTAATAAGTAAATATGTCCATAACATCACAGCAATTTCCGTTTTGGCGGTATCATCACATGTAAAGTAGGCATCCAAAGTGCATCGTGTCATTGGGGAACAAGTAGTGACATCATCAGCTGCTGATAAGTGTGTTTTATTTGTACTGGTAAACAAACTGTATTTTAGGCACATTGTGTTTATTCTTGTCACAGATGAGATATCCAAACAATCATGTATGTTTCGCCACAAAAGAAAATATATAAATGTTATGTTACTCATAATCGCTGACAAGGTTCTCTTGTATTGTTTCAACTGCAAAGAGAGAGCGCATCAACTTTGGTTTGGACCTTTATTATTAAATATTATCAACACTACACTATACCAACTTGTTTCAAACACATACCAGTGTATATTAGGTTTCAATTATGAGTTTCCTGCATCAACATTTTCATCCTGAGCAATAACTCATGCCCGAAGGATGAGTCACGGAAGTCAAATCCTATGAAAGGGTTAAAAGCTTTTCAGTTCAACCATTCAGACACAAACAAAACCACACACAGCTCCATGGATGCATTCCAATTATCCCTTTCAAGTTGCCTGAGAAACTGTAGCGACGTCTCCACATTTTCACGTTTCAAAGCGGCTATTGTGACCTCTCGGCGATGCTGTTGTTTTTGAGTTTGGGAGAATCCTGAACCAGATTTGTCACACTCCACTTTCTAGTCACTTCTCCTTCATCTGGTTGTCTTTGATGCGCCTGCAGTGGAGCTGGAGAACTGCATGTTCCATACACTAAAACCTCAACAGGAAACAAGATGTGTAGGCCTCTGTCCTGCAGGCAACCGTGTCCCGTTGTGTATTCATTAGGCATCGGACTACACATCGGATGACCTCCTGCGTCAGCGGGTGGTTATGGATCATCAGACCTTCCTCTATGCCAAACTTTAAGACATAACCCAAGGGCTGCTCTCAGCATGCACGCCATACTTTTCAACAGCACAGAATTTAAAAAACGAGGAGGAAAAATGTATGACAACAGAAAACATACAACAATGTGTACACTTCAGTGCAACTGTGAAATTACACCAGCTATTACTGCTAATTTTCAAATGCTTGACTGCAATCTTGTTTCCTGCTTCGTAAAACTTAAATGAAGCCTCGATTGTAATTTCTGACATCCTGCTGGTTTTCCTATAAAGCCTTTCATTCATACCTGAAATCAGAGACAAAAAATGATTGACAGATAAAATGTTTTTGTCCTTGATGGGGAGTTTAGCATGATTTTAACATTTCTAGTTCTCTCGACCTGAAACCCAGAAAGCCGACTACCCCCTTGGGCTGGTTTAAGTTAGCTTCTTTTTAACAGGGTGAAAGTCTTATTCTTCTCTATAGAATCAATCTTGACCCCAATGCAAGAAGGGGTTGTGATCTCGAATAAGGTCCACGGAAAGGTAAGAGTCAGTCGGAGCTTATATATTGAATAATTGAAGTGCGAAGCTAATGCTTCTCGCAACTGCCGAGGAACACGGAGGCGAGGGCTGCTGAGTAATTCCAGGGCCTGAGATGAGATGTCAAGGGTGACATGATATCCATGAAAACAAATCTGTTGAGTCAGAGACAACAAGTCACTCCGCAGCCAAAGCATGCTAATGAAAATGGAGAGCGTGACAGCATGGACTCGCTCTCTCCTGCAGGCACACCAAAGGTAAAGCCACACAACAGGAGCAGATTGAAGCACAGGCTTTTCTACAGCACACGCCGGTGCCTCCCAGGGGGGCGTTGGGGGTCCATTACCTCTCTCTCTCTCAAAACAAAAAGACAATTTTAATCATATAAACATCAACCATAATAGCATAATAGCCTTACTTAGTTATTTCTTGGTCAACCCAGTAGCTATAACAAAAACACGCACTTAAAAAAAATTACATTTGCACAGTTACACTCCTGACCCCAAATGTTCATAGTTGAGATTTTTCCCTTTTGAAAAAATGTCCACATGACAACTGGCCCCGGTCCCTTTTGTAGCAATGAACGTTTATGAATATAAATGGTTGCACAGGCACGGAATCCGAAGCACAATTAGATTTTTCCGCGACGTCTTCCTGAAATTATAGCAAGAAATATACGTCAATGTCAAAGAACGTTTGCTATAGGAATAAAAGTTACAAGACAGAATAAAAAGTGTGACATATAGAGTTATGCGCTGGAATAAAACACTCATTATTTTACTGCTAATAAAACCGTGATATGATTTTTTCCAGTTGTCATACCTCACTTGAAACGGCTCAACTATTAAAATTACCCATTGTTCAGAGAAGCTGCTGGCAGAATGAATAGTTTGAGTAAAATGTGAGAAGAAATATTTTTGGTGCCAGATACATGAAATATGAAAAAAAGATTGCATGCAGAATAATGACGGCTGGCTTCATCACACACAAAGGCTTTGTCCAGATTTTCTTTTTTGCTTGTTTACTCATTAGGGTTTATCGCATCATTTAATTACATTTTATTTCTATGTCTATTTAAAGAGAGATTTCACAATGGACTTGAAAATTGTGTCACACCCTCAAGTGTGTAAAGCAAAACATTCTTGGCCACAACTGACTACCATTGGACTACTATGGTAGTCAATGGTGGTCAAAAAATGTTTGTTTACAAACATTCTTTTAAATATCTTTCTTTGTGTTCATCAGAACAAAGAAACGTATACAGATTTGGAACAACTTGAGGGTGAGTAAATGATGACAGAATTTTCACTTTTTGGGTGAACTATCCCTTTAAAGACAGTGTTTATATTTCAGTTAGTTGGGAATTATTTAAATGATAAAGGAATTTTATACATCCCAACTGTTACATGCAGCTTCTGAATTTCTTAAGAAATAAAGAATAGGAAATGTATTAGTACTATGAATCAAGCATTAAACCGAAATTGTCACATCATTTTTAAGGTTTCTCATTTCAGATATACCTTATTTGCGCAAACAACACACTTTAGATTTTTCCCTGAGTGCAGACAATTTAGCAAAATTGTTGCAAAGAGTATGTCTCAGATCAAATATGTTTTAAACATACACTACCGTTCAAAAGTTTAGCATCACCTATTTATTCATCATTAATATTTTTTCTAAATTGTAGAATAATAAAACTCAAAACAGTCATGTGATGATGAGAATTATGTTGTGACTAAAGAAAATCAAAATCAAAGCTGTGTATCATTTATTATCTTCAAAGTAGCTATACCATTTGCCTTGAATTTCCAGAATTTTGCATTTAATAAGATAGTTTTTTCAGGTCTCACCACAAGATGCTTTTTAAACTGTATTAAAGTAGTTCCCATCTATGCTGGACTCTTACTGGCTGCCTTTTGCATATTATTTAGTCAAAACCATCCATTTCAAAAATGTTTTTGTTAATTAAATACATTTTTGTTTTCTAATAAAATATGTTTTTACAATTAGATTTTTTGTCTACAACAAATATTTAAATATATAAGCAAATGCTTTGAGATCAAATTTAAGATTTTTAAGATCACAAATGACATTTTAGTCACGTTCTCCTAACCTTTTGAATGTTAGTCAATATATCAAACATATTATCGACAGTTTCAAAACAACAACCTAAACAAATGTTACTGCGCTTAACTTCTGGTACACATCCACAAAGAATAGAGTCCCTGCAGATTATTTCTGATAACAAGCAAAAGAAATAACAAGTAAATGACATTAGCTAGCAAGTCTAGTCCTGTACTATTTTGGGTTACCAGTAGAAGCAGCGTTACTTGGCTAAACTTGTGACAAAGTTAAATGACCCATTCAACAAATTGTTTATGTAATAAAAATTGTTTATTCAATACATTAATTATACAATAAAATAAATTCATATCAATACAAATTAAATGAAAGTTTATATGTAAACTTTATTTATAGTATATTATTAGCCACAAGCCAGACCGGTCAACAAACACAGACCGGAAGTTAACTTTGAGCCAGGCGCGTGCGTCCGATGAAACGTCTATAGATTGTTGTATAAAACAAGCTCCTGAAATACTACAATGATCTCAGTCCACAGAGGCATTAACATTTCTGAGTTGTGCTAACTTAATTTTAGTTAATCTTACACTGTTTATGCTATTGCATTACGTGTAGCTTGTCTTTTTGGTTTCTTTTGTCCTATTGACAAAAACAAACTGTGCCTTTCGTCTGCAATTTCGTTTTCAATTAACCCTACACCGCTTTTATTTGTCTTCAACACATCTTCAAAACCAGCGTGCCTCTGTCGCTTTAATTCGCTGCCCTTAATAAAAGAAGCTCTTAATCTCAATGGAGAAACCCCAGCTCTTTTGTAACTCAGTTACTGGAGCAGAAACTAATTAATTGTATCATTAACATCTGCCTTGTAATTAAGAAGCGGTGCTGAACGTCTTGGTTGTTGGGTCTCCGGTGGTGCACAGCACGACTTGATGAAGCTGCAATACTCGAAGCTTTGGGAGGCTCATACCAGACGTCCCAGATCTACGCAGGGCTTTTCTCGGCTCTGTATCCCATCAGCCTGTCAACACGACATGAGGTGTTGCATTAAGCCGCATTATTAGTTTCTCAGTTAACAAGCCGGTCCTCCAAAACAGAGATGCTTTCCCTGGCGAGCTGTCCTTTTTGTACCAAATTATATCGGTGGCTTGCGGTAGGGCGGCGGGTTGCGGCGGGCAGGCTCTTCGAGGTGATGTTTGTTTACTCTTTGCGTTCTAGTACCCAGACGAAAGAAGGAAACAACAACCTGACCCCGTGACATCAATGTGTGTTTCCTTGTCCAGGGAGGTAATTAGTTCCCCTATCTGGACCCGGCAGAAAGGTTCTGGCAGGGCGTCCGGAGACAAGCCTGTGTGAAATGGTAGCGCTGCATGCGGGGTCACTGATCAAACAAGGCAGCGTGGGAGCATACATAATTTACAGATTCAGTGTCCGACTTCACGGTTAATATTCATGCTCATATTCGAGTCAATATTGGCAAAATGATTTCAAATGGAATAAAATATGCTGGAAGAGGTACAAAAAATGAGGAAAATGGCCTTGCCGTTATTGAGCACGACAGCAGTGTTCCTTAACCGGTAGAGCGTGGCTCTAGCCAGAGTCATGGGTTCAATGACAATAATATATACAGACATGTACCCTAAATGAATTGTAAGTTGCTTTTAAACATCTTTCAGATTTGTAAATATAGTAACAAGAACCTGAATTGTTAGAACATAGCAAAATAATCTGTCAAATTAAGGCTATCGCAGTATGAAGCAGTTTGGGGCGGGTAAATCTAAAATTGATGATATCACAATAACAGAATGAATTGTGAAAAAGCTTTCTTTTCTTACAGACAAAATGTCTAGCATTCCATTCCTAACATGTACAGATTCTACCATTGATGAACAAGCACCAGGTGGCTTATTTGAGTATCGTCCCAAGTGATAAAAGTAAAATCTGGCTTGGCTAAAAATCGCATCGCATTACTTTAGTGTCTCAGTTACTCAAAGCTACAGACCGAAAGTTACAGTCCAATCGACAGTTTGACTACTTTAACGTTTCCAACAGATATTTAATGCCTCTCTCACAACTTATGGTGTGAATGAATCATAAAACTGAGGTTGCCGTAAGTTACAGATGAAAGAGAAGAGCAGAAACAGCCAGGCTCTTTTCGTCTCATCTAAAAGCTTTCTCGATATTAAAAGACTTTGACCCTCTGCTCCATTTTTACATGCATCCATTGATTTTTTCATTCGCTAACTGATCTGTGTTCGGCGCTTTGTGAAATCCCAGAACCTGCTCAGAATTCATTGAATTTGTTGTCTTGCTGCAAGGAAAGTACCACATATTGTACTGCATTTGGCACTTTCCATGAATAAGTTACAAAAACTGGGCCTGAAATCTTTAAAGAATTGAAAGCGCTAGGACATTTCTTTTCAATAAAATTCTCTCTCAATAAAAGGCGGCGCCTTAAGAGGGCGTCCACAAAATTATATTTTCTATTCATTTTCTTATGATTATAAATATTAAATAAACTGGATTTAGTCAATAAATTAAAATGGAAATATATATACAGCAAAAAAAATCAAATAAAAGGGGGGGCTAGCTTCTAAACTTTTAGAAACAGCGAAGAGACACCAATGTGTACCGTTTTTGTGGCAAATGTGCTTTACATGCTGTAACAGAGCTCTTAAAGATAAATGTACAGCCTGCGGTAGAAACAGAGAAGGTGCAGCTTCTCTCTTGACCTGAGAAACATTTCTCTTTTAAGCTGGTCAGTTCATCCTCAGCCACAACAAACAAGGTCTCATTTTGCTGTCTGCAATCAATACTTGTGTCTAGCTAACACACACACAAATCTCTCTTCTCTATAGTCTCTACCATTCATCTTAAGGGGAGCTGTACTCAATGACATTAAAACAGACACACATAACATTGAGTAACCCTACAGTGAATGGAAATCAAGACCAATTGGTTTACGTTAGCTTTAAATCATTTTGTTATTTCTGTCACAGCGTGACTCCTGCAGTTCAAAGAAAAGCACTGTAACAAAACACTAAAAGGAGATGTCAAGACATGCCTTACAATACGATATTCATAAGTCATACATTTTTATAAATGTTAACGTGTTTCAATGAAATTAATTTTGAAAAGAAAGACATCTTAAGTGAGTGAATGGATCACCCATAAATGAAAATTCTGTCATCATTTATTCATCCTTATGTCATTTCAAACCTGTATGACTTTCTTTCTTATGCAGAACACAAAAGAAGATATTTTAAAGAATATCGGTAACCGAACATTGGCAGCGTCCATTCACTTGTGTTGTATGAACACCAAACCAATGGGTACCGCCGTTCTTCAAAATATCTTCTTTCATGTTCTGCAGAAGAAAAAAGTCATACAGGTTTGAAATGTCAAAAGTGTAAGTAAATGATGGCAGAATTTGGGGTTAAACTGTCACTTTAATCTTTATGGTAATAACGTATTTTTCTTTAATAGTCATGTCCTTAAACGCCATGTAAAAAACTGTGATTTTCTGAGTTATATCTTCCTATATGTAGATGGTTTGAACTCAGACAGCTTTGATAATGTCCCATCATGGACTGTCCCCTAATGGATGACAGCAACATGATTTCAGCATTAAGATGTCGTGATGTAACAGATACATGTATTTATTTTCAAAGCACCCATCTGTGCAAATGTATATTCGATAAGTGTGAACCACAGTTGGCATGGACACATGAGAAAAATGTACAATAAAATCTTTATCACGGGCAGTGTCAGCGCTACAAGTTTGGCTTGAATGAGATAAGGCTAATCGCATTTTAAACCCCGGCAGAAAAAGCTGGCAGTGTTAAGCTGCTGTCATCGCAACACGTTTGCACCTGTGGTAAGTGTGTGCGTAAGTGTGAGTAAGTGTGTGCCTGTGTGCATTTGTGGGTAAAATAAAAGTTTAATAAAATGTATTTAAAGTTTAATATTTGAACTTTTTTCATGCAGAATGTATGGCATTTAAATGATTAACATATATAATAGCACAAAAATGTTTCATTTTCTTTGGTATGTTAGATGTATAGAGATGCATTCAGATTTTCTCACCTGTATTTATCGCTGTCAAGGTTCGTCTCTGAACAGCCGTATGCTTGTGGCTGCTGTGGGAATTTAAAAGCATCTGCTTTTCTCCAGGAAAGGCACTTTTACCTGTTTGAGATACCATCGGGGGAAAAAAATACAGCTCAGTATTGCTTATAAATATTGCAAACCGATAAAGGTAAGGTACATATTTTAACATCAACACCCTAGCAACCTCTTATAAAACCTTAGAAAACACCTTGCCACCACCCAAAACATCTTTGCGCTATATAGACAATTTCAAAGCAAAAACATAAACGTTTTTGTGGCCTAAACGTAACTTCCGGTGCACATCCACAAAGTATAGAGTCCCTGCAGATTATTTCTGCTAACAAGCAAAAGAAATAAGTACATTTCATTAGCTAGCAAGTTAAAAGAGGTTGACCAATTCATCGGATTTGCCGATTAATCGGTGCCGATAACGATACATGGGTCTTCTTTATACAACACAAGCTGGGCAGAGACACACGCATCTTCCTTATACAGTTATAAAGTCAGACGGGTCTGCACAAACTGCGTGTCCTCTTTTTTTATACAGAGCAAGCTCCGCAGTTATAAAGTCAGGCCAGTCTGATCTGTACAGTGCGAGGTTTAATGCCGTTTTATGATTGTTCTACGCAGCTCAGCATAGTCAAACAGACATTATTAATAAATATTATTATTTACTTTTTACTTAAAAGTACAAATTATTTTGTCATTTCTGTATTCAGTGTTCTAATTTTGTAATAAAGTTTAACACAACTTTATGTTGTGTTATGTTTGAGCTCAGTGAATGAGTTATGAGTTGTTATGAGTGTTATGTTTGAATTCAGTAAATGCTCAAAACTATAGGTTAATTTATCGGTTATCGTCAGTTTGTGCCCACCTTTGTTATCGTTATCGGCAAAATCCAATATCGGTCGACCTCTAGTTAAAAGTATGTCTAGTCAGTATTATTTGGGTACTAGAAGAACCGTTACTTGGCTAAACTTAAATGCGACAAAGTTACACAAATTGTTTATTTAATAGAATTATTTTACAATAAAATTTCACAAATTGTTTATTCAATAGAATTATGATACAATAAAATATTCATATAAATTAATATTAAAATAAATAAATATAAATAGTTATATTATTAGCCACTAGCCAGGCCGATTAACAAACAAAAGTTAACTTGGGCCAGACATGTGCGTCCAATGAAACCGTCTATAGTAACTGGCTATAAACCACTCAGAATATCCAAACAGCTTGCCACAATATCCTCGCAACCACACACACACACACACACACACACACACACACACACACACACACACAAAATGTTTTTATTGTGCATCAATCACGTCTTCTGAAAAGTTTGAAAAAGGCACCTGGTGCCACTAGTGGGGGTAAAAATAACACACTTCACCTTTAAGGTAAATGTGAAGCCTGTCATCCTGGTGCAGTTCAGCGGAATAGAGAGAAAGAAAAGATCATTCAGAATATCAAAGCGCGTCAGCTATTCTACTTCCAATACAGAGACGCCAAAGGGAAGGCGGGCAGGAGAAAGCGATTAAAGCACCACAGTTCAGTGTCCTTCTTTCCTAGACAGGTTAATGAGGTTGTGAGGCTAACTTTGATGTCAGGAACCCTCATTAGAGACTGAGTGAACCTGATTTATTGCAACAACTAGTCAGCTAAGCAGTAAGCTTTGAACAAGGATTAATTGCTCTCTGTGAATGTTGATTCAAGAGTAAACCACAGCTGAAGTCTGAAAAAAAGTGGTAGGGACCAGTGGGCTGTTGCACGAAGCGAGATGAATAAAGTTAGAGTTGCAGAGTAAGTTTGGAGTTAACCGAACCTGATAAAAGCAACCCAGGATCATTTGGGTTGGTTGTTTCATGATGCTGGAAACCAATTTTCTCTCTCAGATCAGGTTAAATCGATGACTCGAGCACCGTGCATGTACACATAAAAAAGTGGCTGTTTAGGGAAGGAAAGAGATTACGGATTATGGATGTGACATTTTCAGTAAAAGCTTTAAATATAAACTCTCAGAGAATGTATTTATTATTAATATATTGATTTATACGTTTATATTTTACTAAACCCCTCATGATAGAGTGCAGACCTTAGAAAAAATATCAGTCTATGCACAAGTTTTCTATTTTAAAAGAGAGAAAATTTAAGGCATTATGGATGTGACAAAAAGGCAACATACTTTGTAGGATTTCTGGGAATTAAAATGTATAGACCAGAAGTAATAATACCCAATAAATTGAGAAGGGATGGCCCTTTAGAGAACACAAAATTATTTGTATTAAATAACAAACTTATATGGCATATTGTATATTAGTGTAAGCCTCAGAATAACACAGAGGATAGAGAGATCTTTTTACTGAGGCTGGCAGGAACCATCAGAAAAATTATTTTTACTTTATATACTTTACAGTGACAACATTAAAGTCAAGAAAAGAAATTATTTGTTTAAAACTAATGGTTATAGTAAAAGAAGCTCTGAGACAAGAGTGCCTGTAAGTGAGGAAAGTCTCACGAGTCTACAGTGCTTACAGGTTATTGTACTATACAATAATAGCAGAAATGGCATTAAATCATTTTTTACAAATTCTTTGGGACATAATCATGATATATCATCTGATAGAGGTATTAAGGATAAGAGTGTGTCAAAACAAAGGTGAAAGGAAGTATACTGTGCGTTTTTATGTGCAGTCATGAGTGTGTTTCTTTCCATCTCCGACTGATGCGGCGAGCCCTTCGAAATGAAACTCATCGCGCTCTGCCCAGATCAATAAAAAAGCTGTGACTTCAACCTTGAGTATGATTGCTGTGGAAAATGACAAGATTGCCCCTGCTGACGAAGAGCCTCATCCAGGCCTTATAGAGCAGATGAAAGTGGAGGTGTACAAGAGTACGGGATGATGCGGACCAAACCCGGACTCACCTTTGATCTGCCATGACAAATCAAGTGCTGCGGCAAACCTTCGGCGTTCTCCACTGCATTAATCCATTTAGATCTCGTCATGGTGGTCACATAATGCCAGACTGAAATTATTAGACTTGATAGTCTCTGTTGGGAGCGGGAACCCTGGGGAAGCAAAAATGGGTTAATACACACTTTAATGTATATCATTAGAAGATAATAAATGCAGATTTGCTTATGGGTAATTTTTGCTATCATATTAGATTATACAGAAGAAATTACAGGAGAGTGCAATGGTAACTTTTTAGCATTGTATGATGTGTTTATACTGTATTTTACTATGACATTTGAGTGTTTTGATCAATTTATTCAAACATTTTATTAACTATTTATTAACTTTGGAATTTAAATAGAAAATATTAAAGCATAATATGCAATAATATTTAAAACTGCCTTATAATATTTTTTAAATTGTACAACTTACACAGTGCAAAGACATTTTGTTAGAACAACATTATTTCAGTTTCATATTCTTCAGACTTTTTGAGTTTGCTAATCTAATAGTTTACTTTTTTGACGTAGGCTACCTGAAATGCCACGGCAAAGTATTTGTTTGTAAACAGTCATTTTATCTATAAAACAGTGCAGAAAGGACAGGAAATGTCAGGGTAAAGCAGAGGGAATGTAACATGTTGCAAGCTTGAATTTTTTAAATGTCGGCATGAACATCTGAACTTGCGAAATGTATTGACTTGTTCTCCATCCCGTCTTTCCCTCGAAAGCAAAATGCAAAAGTATTCATGCACATCGCTATAAAATATTAACCGTTCAATTTAGCTTTCATTTGCACTTCTGTCTGAATCTTTTGTCTGTTGCATATTTACTTATTTGAGCCTGTCTTCCAAAGACATACACAGAAAAGAGTAAATTACTTTTTTATATTTTCAATTAATACAGCAATAAGAATGAATGGACTGTGTAGTGTTTTGTTTCTCAGATTACCCATAAAAAACTACTTCTAAGATTTGCTGAAAAAACAGACAGAAAATGATACGTACGTTGCTGAAAGAGCAGCGCTCTTCGCGTAGCTATGGTCACGGCAGATTAGTATGCTAACGGCTACACCTACTTAGCATAAAATACACTGTACACCCAATACCACACACTGTTGTATTTGTGTATATATTTGGCAATTACCTGTAGAATTTTTTTAGTTTATCCTCTATAAACATCTTTTTCTAGCTGCTTATGACTCTTTCTGCTGTTCATACGAGCTCGAGGTCGCCCCCTGCCTGTGCGTATGAACGTAGCCTACAGAGAAAACCGTACAGTTCATGTATGCAAGAAAAAAAATATTAAGCAAACTTAAAAGTGTCAAAATGTCCTTAAATGTGTACACTTTTGGATTGAAAGACCTAATGGACATTGTATGGTGCAAAAGACAGTTCACATGTGTTTGAAGCTGGTTATTTTAGGTAGCCTATGAACTTTTTAGACTATGTTATACTGTTTACTTCAGATGACATTTAAAATATTCGCTGAAAACATTGTAGCCTACGTTAAACACTGCCTCTGTTTGGAGTACAGTAACGTTATGTGGGAAACTTGTATTGCTTTACAAGGATAGCCTATGTCGTCTGTTCGTTTTAAATACTGCACATGCACAAACAGATCACGATCACAGTCTGTTAGCACTGAACAGTAACTCTCCTCATTTGTTCATATACATACATTTAAAATAACTTACCCTACTTTTAAAGAGAAACAGAAAATATCACTGTATGATGCAATCTTTGCTCTAACAAAGTGTATCCATTGCAATAGCCTATATCCACTGCAAAAAGCTCAACATCTTATATGAAAAAGCACCTATAGGCTATTTATGATGCTTGACAGCTTGAAAACTTATTTTCTAACAAATCCAACAAAAAACTTTCTTAGATGTATTATAGCAAACAATATAAATTTTTTATGAATATAAATAATTATAATCACTTAGGCCTATATGAATAAATTATAAATGTGTTAAACTAAATATAGTTCTATTGGCTTTAATAATAGGGTCAGTTATTCTTCCTTTATTTATATGTTCCCCCACATTTTAGATTAATGGTCATCTAATAAAAACTATCAACATGTGGAAATTATGTTGAAAATATTATGTTATTTTAGCATCTTGTCATCTTTTGCCTAGAATTTTGCCTATTAAATGAAGTCCCATCTGTTCTGGACTCTTATCAGCTGCATTTTGTTCATTATTTGGTCCAAGCCAGATATTTGGAGTCAAATTATATTTTTTTCCACACAACTAATTTAAATAATTTAGACATGCCCTTAAGGTTTTTAAGATTTTAAAAACCATTTAACGTGTGTGGCCTAACTTTTAAACTAAGTATGTCATAGTGCATATATAGTTTATATAAAAATGCAGTTTTTAAACTATAAACATTATGTTTCCAGCATAAACCATTTGATTTAGGCTCAGATTAAAGGTGCAAGACAGAATTGTGTGCAGTATGCTAGTGTTTAACCTCAGCTTTACTTAAGATCTTGCAGAACATGTTCTCAAATAAGAACTCATCTTTAGACAACTTGCTAGAAAGACAGGAGAGGATGACTGCATAGAAAACTTCATATGAAGATAGATGGATTGTGCGTGATATATAAAAAATTACTAGCTGCAAGCTAGTAATATATATTACAATATTCATCAACAATGAGCCATACAATGAGCGTTATACTGTTTACAATTTTAGTGGTGTCATTTGCCAAATGAATAAATGTAAGGTAATGTAAATAGTTCACCTAACAGGCTTTAATTTGTCTGTCACTTACTAATAAGTTTAATTTATATCTCTAAAAGATGTGATGTCATCACAGTTTTATAGTAAACGTGCAGGCCAGTATGTGCATATATTAGGGCTTTAATTTTTCCGCTTTAAACAAATACACTAAAATATCTGTGATTAAATATCATAATGTATTCCAAGCATGTCATTATATTAATCAGAAAAGGTGTGACACCTCAGTGAAAGCAGCATGCTCGAGGCAAAGACCTTTGTTTGATTTTCAGATATAAAGCGTAAATGCAGAATAGGCGCTGCAAGATCATTAAATGAATGAAAACGATGAAATATAGAGCAAAATCAACTGAAATCATTTAAGAAGGGCTCTATTTCGGAAAATAATAAGGAAAGCGTGGCCTTCCAGGTTAATTCTTTCAAAAGAAAACCTTGTCTCTAGGGAAATGCCCCTTTCAACACAAAATGTCTTTGAAAAATAGGTTAGGATCCTATTTCTGGTCTTTCAAGAGTTTTTCCTAGAAGGGTTTTTATTAAATTAACCTAGGAACATACAAATATTATTAGGTTAAAACAGGATCAGTTTATTGTAACAAACACCTAACAAAACATACCAGTATCTTTATTTTTTAGAGTAGACTTTCAGGCTGTTTTCAGTACAGTGTGTCAAACTTTTCCAACCGTTTTTGCAGAGGAGCTTAATATTTGATGATCAGCCTTAACAATGCGACTGGTTTAAGCTCCTGAAAAGGATGTTAAGGTGGTCTTTTGTCACCTAAGCAGTCTCTTTCTTACCCTAAAATTGGCATCAGTCACCGCTAATTGCAACAGGACACTTTAGCTTCACCCTGTCATCTTCTCACGATGTCTGCGTGCGGCAGTCACATTTATTTCTGCATAATCAAGATCTATAGTCAGCTTTGTGTTAGTCGACATGATGACATATAAGTCTGTGCGGAGTCGACTGTAATGATTGCTGTTATCTGGGAAGCGCTAATGAATGCCAAGAAAAGCAAAGAATTTGCATTAAAAATGATTTCATTTAAATACCAAATTCTGTATTATCCATAACCTGCATGCACCCTCTGCCCATTTGAGTTGCTAGCTTCTGTATTTAAATACTTAACAATTTGTGCTGCTGTTGTTGTTTCTGAATATAGAAAATTATATTTGTGAAACCCTTCTATTCTATATTGTATTATTCTATTCTATATTGTATTCTGCTATAGCCTATATTCTATTCTATAGTTTATTCCATTCTATTATTCTAGTGTTTATTCCATTCTATTCTATTCTGCTCTACTTTATTCTATATCAGGGGTTCTCAAAGTTTACATTTGAGGGTCCGAATCTGAATTCTCATTAAGATCAAAGGTCTGGTACAATTGTTATTACAAAACTTGTTCTTAAAAACATTATTCTAGACTATATTCCATTCCATTCCATTCTATATTTTATTCTATTCTACTCTCCTATATTCTGTTCTACTACATTTTATATATTTTATTATATTATTCTATTCTATATTCTATTCTAGTCTACTCTATTCTACTATATTCTATTCTATATTTTATTCTACTATATATTGTTTTCTACTGCAGGGGTAGGCAACATCGGTCCTGGAGTGCTACTGTCCTGCAGATTTTAGCTCCAACTTTGGAAAAAACTCACCTGTCTGTAGCTTTGGTAATCGTGAAGACACTGATGAGCTTGTTCAGGTTTGTTTGATTAAGGTCGGAGCTAAAATCTGCAGGGCAGCGGCATTCCAGGACCGACGTTGCACCCCTGAGTCTATATTCTACTCCATTCCATTATATTCTACTATATTCTATTCTATTATATATTTTATTCTATTATATATTTTATTATTATAGTCTATATTCTATTCTATATTCAATTCTACCTTACTCTACTATATTCTGTATATTTTATTCTATTATTCTGTCTATATTCTATTCCATTCCATTTTATACCAATAGCAAAAATGATTTTATTTTGTATTTTTCGAGATCTTTTTAAGACATTATAAAATGTATTATCAACATAACAATTTGTAATAAAAGCTGCATTTCAGATTTTCTTCTGCTTTAATATCAGCATGCAATGAACTTGCATGAACTACGCAAGTGGATTCATCCCAGCATGATATGAGAATGTTCACCTTGCGTGCTTCAGTGGAAGCAACAAAATCTTATGAATGTAGAAAATGATTTACATTTCATAAGTGACTTTAAATAGTGTAGAATTTTGTACTATTTCTGTCATAACATTACTTTTTTAAAATTATTATTATTATCTGCACTGCGGTCTTAGACTGGGCAGCACCGTGTGAACTGAAGACTCATTTATTAGCTATTTTAATTATGCTAAACCTCCAGGTGGATTAAATTCATTCTCTAAAACTATTACAAGCATGCTCATTTGGTTTTCTTGATCATTAAAATGGCACTCTGGACCCCCTCCCAAGGCACCTGCTCCTTTCCAGCCTCTAAGTCAAGTACCATTTAATTTTCTACATGTCCAAAATTTGCTCCGAGTAATCAGATATCGTCAACATTATTTTCAGATCCATCGCAAAACCGTAAATGAGAACGTGTGGGTGAAGATGTGTGTGGTAATGAAACACTGTATGTCTTTGGAAGGCGATATATGCAAATATAATTACGGGAGAATTTTTTCTTTTTGGAAGTTTTTTTTGTTAACTTGGCAATTCACTATTTTTTAGTATATCTCTAGAGATCATGCAGTTATTCTAGGCATAAAAAGAGATGTCTAAAAGACAGAATCAATTATGTAGCACTTGACAGCTGTATTGGTGTTATTGAGGCTTTTACAGGCTAAACAGTTTGGTGAACCTGTATGAGCTGACTGTCTTTTTGTCAGCATGGTGGAAAAGACAAACTTGAATTGGAAGAACAACATTTCTGTTGTCTGTTCTTAGGAGTTTGTAAACTAAAATGTAGTGACATTTAAGTTCAAGAAGCAATATGTCAACATTGTACATTAAACCACTGCATGACGTCAGATGTGGAAAAGAATGAGACATGAAATGACCACCGCAAAAAACAGAAGTAAAGTGATCAACGTATTGTCCTGTTGTCACATGATTGCACGTCTTCACTTGCATCTTGTCTTTTCCTGCGCACTTTTCCTGAGCACCACGTTTTAGAGATTATGTAAATGTACTATAATTTCGAGTTTTGAACGCAGTGCATGTCAGTTCCAGAACTGTAGAGGGGGTTGCGAAAGTATTGTGCCGCGTCGCTTCCAGGGGCGGCGCTATGGGGGGATTACGGGGGTTAAAGTTTTTATTACCATGCCATGTACGATTCATAGGGACCACTTAAAGTCTTTTGCATGCATAGTGTCATTATTTTAAATGTGCAATCATAAGAAATAGTTCCCGAGCGCTTTGAAAAAAAGAAATTGCCGCTGTTCACGCTTTCCGTGTGTTTTTCGACATGAAATATGTATTCAGATATGTGGATGTCTCTGGCCTACACCCTGGATATCCACTCACCATAGAACTGCCCGTCACTCCACCTTTTTAAAAATCGAACACACCATTTTATACGAGGGTATACTAGCAAGCACCCTAGCCTCGCCCTAGCAACCACATAGGAATGTACTAAAAATAACGTAGAACGTCTTAGCAACTGTACAGCAACATCCTTGCAACTACAAAATATTGTTTTTACGCTCACATTCTCTTAAAAAAATACACAAATCTGGTTCACATTTTTTCGCCATAATGACTTAATTCTGGAAAATCCACTCTATTAAATAAAATGTACCACATATGTTCATTTTTAGCTACATGGTAGTAGTAATGTGTTTAATAGGACGAGTTGAAGGTCAGACTGTCTATATTTCCAGAGTTTGTCAGCTTGAACTGGTTTAATGAATGCTCTCCTACTGAATTGAGCACAGAGGTTTGTTGTGTCATCATCAAAATTCTTGTTAATGAATACACCTCGCTCATAAGCCTAATTACAGCATTGACTTCACAAGGACTGTTTGCTTCATTAGAAATGACCAATACGTGATGACCTCGCAGCCAGCCAGGGGTCAGGGCAAAGCAATAACAAACGGCAGGCAAACATTAGCATTTCCCATCGTATTTAAAACCACAGGTGTGCCTGTGGCATCATTAATGGCAGATGTTTCCTGAAACCGTTCCTCTTTTCCCAAAGCGGCTGACCTGCTGTGTCCGCGCGGAAGCAAAAACAACTCCATCACGTAACTTTAAACTAACCAATAGCCATACAGTGATAAATGAATCAGAGGTGGGTTCTATATCATGTACTGTATGGTGCAGAGGGGAGTGGGAATTGCCTTTAATGAATGACAGTTAGTTTGGCCAATTACTCAGTTAGCTTGTGACAAAGTGTTGTGTCTCTTTATGATGGTGTGTTTTGGCCTTAGTGTAGTTGTTTCAGTGTCTTGCATGTTTTGGAAGACATAGCCTTCGAATAAAAAAAGGAAGGTCAAAAACACGTGCTGATATCACTCACCATAGGAAAGAAAAAATGCTAAAGATCATCTTAAAAATGCTTGGAACATTGTGTAAAATGTTACCTACTACCGAAAAGGAAGAGTTCTGTCAAATATGAAAACTCTCTCATAATTTTGTCATCCTCAAATCTTTCCATACAGTAATGGCCAAAGTGATGTCCTGCTACTTAGATTAAACCATCAACATATCTGTCAAAATGGATTAAACCATCAAAATAAAAACTTGTATACACTGTGAAAAATAAAGGTGCTTAAAAGGTTCTTTCACAGTGATGCCGTAGAAAAAACATTTTTGGTAACACAAAAAAAACATTTAGTCAAAGGTTCTTTAAAGAATCAAAGGTTTAGACAAAAAAGTTTTTTCTATGGCATCAGTGGTGGTTCTAGATGGTGCCCTGGGCGAAATCCCCCTTTAGCGCCCCCAATCCACCCTCAAATGTTTCCCCACCCTCCAGCAAAACGCAACATTTTGCACTATGTATACAAAATGAATACAAAGTTTTTATTTACTCTTTAATAAAATACTTGAATAAACAGTGTAGATGTCGATTGTCAAAATTGTCCATCGCCCCATAGTCAATGAGTTTTTATAATCGGTTTTTGGTTGAACATCTGAAATAAAGGCCTTTTGTTAACAAAACATCTAAATATTTTCACATTTTATTCTATGACAAAACACCAGTAATGATCCGCTCATGATTTTTGCTTACCAGGGAACATGTTTTAGTTTGAAGTTTGAAAGTGCAACTATGGTGTTTCTAGGTCTGTTTATAGCCTCGTGTTAGCTTTTTACTTGTGGCTAGGCTTCAAAATAAATAAATGTTGTGTTTATATGTAAAGATGATCTTGATGGACAATGTGTAAGTAAACCTTTGTAAATCATAGTCTATGACCTCAAGTATACCCTGCTGCCCTTTAGTGTAATCTAGAATTTAGATCGGCTTGTTTATATCGATACTGTTCAATACATAAGCTCAAAATATTAATAGTTTTCTCTCTCAGATGGAATTCTCACTAATTCCTTTGGATCACATAAATGATAGATACATGTGCTACATCACTATTATGAGTACCATCCAAGAAGATAATACCAGAGCATTTTAATATCAAATTATTTGCTTCCGTTTAACTGAATAAAGGAAGTCATGCATCTTGGATGACACGAAGTTGAGTAAATTATGAGAACATTTTCAGTTTTAGGTTAGCTATTGCTTTAAAGCCTTGGTTTTGGTTTATTGCAGTCTATAAGATGATGCAGAGCATATTTTATCCCCTATTTGTTGAGAAAACAGCATCTGCTTAAAAAAATCAAATAAACCTGCACTCAGAGCCAAACTTCGCTTTCATTTCACTTCAAGTTTCTTGGAAAAACAAGCGGTCAAATATCACAATGGCAGGCATTTAAATCAGAGCTGTTGCCATGGCGATGCTAAGCTTGTTTGTAGATCAGAACGTGTGGAGGGGAGACAAGGTGAGGGTCCTACGAGTGCTGTTGAATCTTCACACAGAGTGAGCAATAATTAAACTCCCTCATTACAAAGCACTAGAGTCAGGTCGCCCGAGCCACACAGCCCCTCCAGGTAATGCAGACAAATAGTGTGCAGTCAAGCACATATACTCGCCATTATGACTGCAATTTCTGAAAAATCCACTCTCAGAAATGAAATGAACCAAGTACGTTCATTTTTAGCTGCACGGGAGTGGCAATTTGTAGCCTAATTGTCAAAGTCGCTTTAAAAGGCAACAGAATTTATTTCTGGCACGTGAAAATTGATGTTGAATAGCGAGGGCCTGAGCAATGGCAGCATTATGGATCTGTTTCATTGTAAATGGATGCCTTCTACATTAATGTTAATTTACCAAATACATCAACAGATCTCTGACGTATTTATTTTGCAGATTTAATGCAGACAAATGGAGTTTTTTTCAGAGAGAGTGTGGGAGTGTTTTTCAAAAAGCCGTATTGCTGGTTTACATTGTGAATAGAGCTAAATCATCATTACAGGTGTAGGACTGTTGTTAGTTTACTACAGTTTGTTGTTTGATCACTGATGGTTTCTGAAAGAATCCTAAATATGGTCATGTATAATTTTATATTAAAACAGCATTTTATAAGTAGACGTAAGGATGGGACAAGGATAGTTTTGTCGCTATTAAAATGTAAAACATTTTTACATCACATCAGATCGTACATTTATTTTCAACAAAATGATGAAAATATTTGAAAACAGGTGTTTAGTAATAAAGTGTATAGTAAGGTTAGGGGTTGTAGAGAGGTCTTTATTGTACCAATTAGCTGGCATCCATTTAATCATTTTAATAAATATAATAATTTACACTCTATTATTATTGTATAATGTAATGTACAACAATACTTTGCTGTGTCGAAACGTAATTGAGTTTAATGTGTATGGAGGCTGTAGCTAAAACGCGAATTTGAGTTTGATTTATTAAGCATTCCCAAAGTGGAATGGGTTTTACTGACAGCGCTCTTAGTCCTGTCCAAATTCCTGTCCGCAGGTCTACCTGGTGGCTTGGTATAGCCTATCTGTTTGCCATTAAAATGGTATTACATCACCCAAAAGAACAACGAAGCTATAAAACCGTTGAACGCTTTGCTTTTGCAGTTAAAGCTGTTTTACAGTTGAAACAAATCTAACCGCTGTATGACATTTTCTACCCCGACCAATGAAAACTACTGTTGTATACACTGTGACTGATTTAACTGGTAAATAAACATTGCTTACAATTAATACATTTACCAATCTGTTTGTTTAGACGCATTCTCGCTTTTCTCAAAAGACGGCGAACCGATCCCATTAATGTACTTTTGCTTTTAAATGGCAAAATTGGAAGATTTTTTCCTTGTGCTTTGTACTCCTTTCTAGCCGCATTGACTTTAATGATGTAGGTTTTCTTAACAGGACTGTTTTGTGCCGTTGGCTTTTACAACATTTGGATAATGAAAAGGTGTAGCTGCAGTATGTACCACTTTATAGCATTCTGAATAAATACACATTTTTCAGTGGCAAACACAAAGGTGCAAGAAATGCCTCCAGCCACAAATTTCGGCTCCTGCCGGCAAGCGGTATTCTACCTGCCCACAGTCGACACGTGAGCAGATACAATGATACAGAGAAGCCTTGCTGAGTTTTACAAAACTGACAAAGCTTGTAGGAACGCTGAGTGAAAGGTTGCTGAACACACGTTAGATTTGCCCGAATTTTGTGCATAGGCAAACCTGCTCTCAACAGGAGCTCATGGGACTCCATTCTGCATGTGTCCCTGGTGCTGTACCTCCGACAGCTGCTACCAGGAAGAAATAGGGCACCTGAACAAGAGGACCATTGCTTATTGTAATAGGAATATTTTCCACTTTCCAAGCTGCATCCTTAAAGGAACAGGTCATGAAAAATGAAAATTCTGTCACCCTTGTGTCATTGTAAACCTTGTGACTTACTTTTTTCGGTGGAAAAGAAGAAAGGAGATTGTGCTGGTCTCTTTTTCCATGCAATTAAAGTGAATGGGGACTGGAGCTGTAAAGCTTGAAAATGTTGTAGGAAACTGTAAAAAATAGCAAATGCTCGGACTTATATCTGACTTATTTGAACATATATAGCTTATAGCTGTCGCAGTGCAACAAATAATATTTTGAAGGTGCTGTTTGTAATATTAGGGAAAATCTATTGACAGAAATGCAAGGTGTATAAAGACCTTACATAATGAAGCGTTATGTTTTCATCTTAGAATGAGCTATTTCTATCGTCATACACCGCGGGTCCCTTTACATGGAATTCGCCATGTTAGTATCCCTAAACGGACAAACTGCTCTACACACTGTAAAATCTAATAGTATTCCTTACTTGAAAATTTCTAGTATGTTTACTTGAATTTGGCCAAAATGTTGATTTTACTAGACATTGTTAATTGTTGTTAAAATGTTGAACTGTTTAGCTGATATGACTAAAAAAAATTAAGTAAAATTACTCAAAATGGTTAAGATGTTCTTGTGAGCATGCGCAATGAAGCATGACTCCCCTCCCCCACACCTTGCTGAAGCACATGGACTGAGGATTATAAACTTCGCCAATTTAAGGTAATTACTGCTATTTTTTTTTTTTTTTGATTGTTATTTGTATTCATGACCCTTGTTTGTGTGGACATTATCTTGTGGAACATGTTGAGACCTTAAAACGTGTCTTTGACCAAAAAGTGTTAGGCTACTTGAGGTGTTTCTTAGTTTAACATTAGTTATTGTCTACTTTATAAGTGTAAAATGAGCAGCCAGGGTTTTACAATATGCCTGTACAGTACTCTGTCATTATAATGCGCTAACTTTACATGATTTTCTAAATTCTGTGAGGGCTGTACAAACCAGCACATCTAAATTATTGCAGTGATTTTTCAAAACAAATGTTTATTTTTAGAATGCGATGTCATTTTTAACTTTCAATTGTGGTGTAGGATATGATGATATCATATCTTGAACAGTTAAAATGATATACAGCTAAATTAATTTGTTTGGCACAACAAAGAAATTTGTAACAGTTTCATTTTGGGGTGAACTATGGCATAAACCATAAAACATATTCACTGTAAGTGTTAACCCCCAGACTGCAATTACATGATTGTTTTTTTTTTTACATGATGTGTGTGTGTGTGCGCGCGCGCGCGCGCGCGCGTGTGTGTGTGTGTGTGTGTGTGTGTGTGTGTGTTTGACTTGTTTTTCTTTATACTTTGGAATTTCGCTTGATGTCTTAAAGGTATGTGCTATAAGAAGCTGTACTGTAAGTCTCATATTATTTCAATGTTCAATAGAAAGACTGGACATTTGCCCTGAGGAGAAAGGAAATCATTCATCATCAACCTTTTTGTGAGATCTTGGAGAAGTGGCCAGCACACTGCCAGGTTTGTTTTCTATTTCTCTTTACAACCTAAATGGCTTTATTTATTTCAATGTAAATAACCACTTTGTGCTTGTGCTCAGATCTTTGCAGAATTCAGTAGCAAATCTGGGATCCAAGTTCTACTCAGCATTGGGCACACACCCTGCAGGTTTGATTGAATCTTTCCGGAAAAATAAGGAGGAAATTAGGAAAAAAAATGTTTGCATCGGATTGATTCAAAGGTATTTCTTTAAGTTAATTGTTGTCATCTTTGAGTCATTAATTGAATATGATTTTTACCCTTATTCTTTGTTTGTTTTTTGCTTTTGCATAGTCATCTGACATAACGTGTGTGCCTTGCAGTACTTTACGGTCTTCCTGGGGGATGACTCTGAGGATTCAGGATGTTCTTTGTAAGTAATTGTTTTTGGTATTTCTGTTTTGTTTAGTTCAATTAGAGTAATGGATTAGGTTGAGAGTATACCGATACGATAACAAAGGTTTTATACAATAACTCTATATGACTTGGAGCTTGAAAAGAATCACACACTGCAATGGAAAGGGCAGAAATAAGGCAGAAATAAGAATTTTTATTCTCAATTTTTTTTTAAAGAAAACATAAGAGGCTACATTTATTAAGCTAGGTAATTCTACAGAGACAAGTAAAATTGTCCATGGAACTTTCAACCCAGCGAACAAAAGTTTGTAAGAACGTTCCATAGAGGTTTTTCATGTTTTTGAAAACGTTTTAAAAATGTTCAAAGTGTTCAGTTTTTTACACGTTCTAAGAACGTTCCCAGCTAACATAAGTCGCCATCATGGTGATCATTGTTTACTTGAGTTGGGCTCTTCACCCTTGACCTTCATAGGTTACAATTTTTGGTGTGTTTTGACTGTGTGTTTTTGAAGTACATTTGTGAAGCCAATGCAAATGAGAATCTAATCTTATGGGGTTTGGTGGTCATTACAATCACCATCATTTTGATTCATCTGTGTTATTAATCCTAAAATAACATTTAAAGATCAGGGAGTGGCATTTTGATGTCTGGAAAGTTGTATGAAATAATAAGTGCAAATAAAACATAATCTACGGCAGAATATAGAAAAATACAGACATTAAGAATCTGTGTATGAACCTCAGTAATGGTGAGAATCAACAAAGGAAAACTTAAAGGGTTAGTTCACCCAAAAATAAAAATTCTGTCATCATTTACTGCATTCTTCCAAATATCTTTCTTTGTGTTCATCAGAACAAAGAAATGTATAGAGATGAACTATCCCTTTAATACTGCAATGCATGCTGGGCAACATCATAGTATCAAAACTCATTCATAATTCCTAGCATGCACTGCAGTTGATCTGTTTATCTGAATTAGTCTGTTGATTGTCACCATTGTTGAGATTCATATACTGATTCTTTTTTTCTGTGTGTGTCTGAGTTCTGCTGTAGATTAAGTTTTATTTGTATCCAGATTTCTGCAATCTTTCTAGACAAGTTGCAATCAAACACCCTGATCCTGATCTTAAACTGTTATTTTAGGATTAACAGCACAACACTTAAACTGAATGAGATCAGTGAATCCAACTACAACATGATGATTTAGAAGACCACCAAACAACCCCATAAGATTAGATTCTCATTTGCATTGTTGTAACAAAAGCCCACAGTCACCATACATACAAAATGTAAAGAAAACTGATCACCATGATGGTGAGTTTTGTTAGCTGGGAAAGTTCTTAGAACTGGACACTTTGAACGTTCTTAGAACATTTTCAAAAACATGAAAAAACTTTAGGGAACGTTCTTATAACAAACTTTTGTTAACTGGGAAGGCATGTTATGGTGAAATTTAAGGAGCACTTTAGTTAAATGTTTAGTCAAATACACCAATGGTCAGTGGGTAAAGCATTGTTGTCTTAAATATGTTTTGTTACTCTTAATATTTTATCATCTGTCTTTGGCAGTTGTTATTTAAAGCCTGGTTATATGTCATTATGCTGCTTGACCAAAGCTTTGATAACTCAAGGTAGAGAAAAACTCACGCTTTCCTATTTTGTGTTATGTTTTAGGATTCAGATGTAGATGCAGACTTCAGTGGAAGTGATTATTTTGTAACTGTGCTAAGTGAGCACTATAGTTTTATAGTTTTAATTGTTTTACATTTCTAAAGCCAAATGTCTATATTTTAATAAAAGCTAAATGTCTGTATGTAAAATGTCTAAATGTTTATTTACAGTGCTGTACATTGTAATTTCTTACAGTGCTACTTAATGAGGCATAAAAGATCTGTTTAGACAAAAGCATTGTGTCTACATTTGCCAGTTAATGTGATGTTCCTATCCTAACTCTCTGCTAATTAAAAAATGAACATTGAAAATCTCAGACATGTTGAGTGTTGAAAGTTTGTTCCACTTACTTATTGCGGATTACTAATTTAAATTTAATTTTACCATTAAGTTCGACTTAAGCAATGGAGTGAGCCTTCACAAACTGGACCTTTAAGCTTTTGAATTTTAAACAAGCTGCATGTTGATAGTTTCAAATGTCATTGGTGCATGTGTCATGGCTAGATTTGAGTTACTTGCCATATTTGAAAGTAGAGCTTGGATCTGGTCATATACTGTACATCGGGGATGGCATGGGTATGAGAAAACAGAACAGAAGTCTTAAACTAAAGGTTGTTCTGAGTCTGATCATTTGAATGAATCGATCAAGTTCACAAAACAGGTCTGAATTATTGACAGACTGATCTAATTCTCTGATTCAGCTCGCTGGCTAAATAACAGAATTTTCATTTTTTTGGGTGTACTGTACTTTTCAAAATGAGATGCTTTTTATGCATACGTAATCAAATTCTTCTAGTTTGGCTGCCACATAATAATGCGTAATGCTTTTCAAAGTGAGATAAAACGGGTGTCCAGACTGACACCTTGATCCATTGCCTATATTTGCATTCCAAATGGCCATATCTCTGTGGTGAACGAGTAGGAAGTAGAGGAAACAAGGCACTTTAAGTTTGCACTGATTGGGTTTAACTGCATCTATTTGGAAGCCCAGTGACTGATCATTAAATCTAAGGGAGATAAAGCCAGAAACAGAGACTGGAACATAAAGGGCATTGCTTTCTTCATTATCTCACTTTCACAGCGTAACAACACAGTCCATTAATCACCCAGAAAAGCCAACAGCACTACACCTCCGTCCCTTTCTCAATGGGGTAGCCGTCGCTTGTCTTCTCAACTGTTTTGATTCAATGCCATAATTAGGTCGTCTGCACACCGTTCGGATGGGAAACTTTGAAATCCTGGATGTTTTTGTGCGACGGCCACGCACAATTCGCCATGCTAATTCAATTGAACCTAGTTGGCAAAGGAGATTTATGCTTTTTTTTTAAAGAGGAAGGTCTGGACGTTCTTTTAATGGTATAGACTTCAAAACTCTTCAGACGCATCACACCTGACACCCATCCTCACCCGACAAACACACACAGCAGATGTAAAGCTTGGTGTGATAAATAAAACAACACTTGGTCTGAGCAAAAAACCTAATGTACAATTCCCCAGTGCACAGTCAAGCTTTTTCTTTATTCGACTATCTAACCACTGGGCCACAACTGGCCGCAATGGACTTACGATACCCAATATATGTTTAGTTTAAACACAGTATCAATAATCACATTTATTTTCAATACATTGTGACATCCCCAAATCTAACAATTATAGTCTTTAAAAGCCATCAACTTGGAGATGTGTGTTTTTGGGAGATGGAAACAAATTATATGGATTAAAAAATGAGTTTTGCCATAACTACCCTCAATTTTAATAAAAGTCAACATACAAATCAAAATGCTCTGTTTACTTTCTTTATACACCAATATAAATTCGTAGTGTCTATTTACAAATAGCCCATCTTGTTGGCAGAGCTATTTACACTAACTCCGCCCACCAGTATCTGATTGGAATAGAGAAAATATTTCAAACAATGACTCCAGTGGCACAAGTTGTAAAGAGTGTTGTAATTAATTGCTTAGATGCCGGAGACCGGGGTTTGAAAACCACCATTTGCCAAATTTGCTAATTTAACTTTTTCCATCACATATCAGATCATGAAGACATTTGTTTTCAATAAAATGAATTGAAAACTTCAAATTAAGTTTTATTCATAAAGTTTAGGTGTTAGGGTAATGTTAGGAGTAGTTGTAGGGCTTTATTATCTCAATAGGTTACCACCTTTTAATAATTTGTATAAATATAATGATTTACACTCTTATTATTAATGCACTACAATACTAGTATTTGCAATTATACAAATATACTACAATTATAGTATTTGCCACTATTTATAAGTACCAATATAACATCTAACTGTTATTTACACTTAATTCAAAGAAAATACAGCTAGGCTATTTTCAGTTAGTAAATAGCATATTGCTAAGAAGTACCGTCATATTCACTTAGTGTAAATAGCATCTGTCGCCATTTTCACTTAGGTCAAATAGAACCTATTCCTATTAACACTTAGTACAAATAGCCACTGCCATATAAATTGACAGTTTTTCTGTAAGATTTACCGTAATTTTATAATGCAAAGAATGGCGGATGACACATGCTAAATTTTTTTATGCTTGTACACTCTTACAAATACAGGTGCTTCACAATGCCATTGAAGAACCTTTTTGTCTAAATGGTTTCATAAAGAACCTTTAAAGAGTACATAGCTTGTGATTTTTAAGGGCCTACTTTGGTTTATGGAGTGTCCGACATCAGGTTTATGTACATATATGGTGTAAAACACTATTATTTCATAATAATAATCCGTTTTTATTACCTTACTTCTTGACTGACTCAAATGATTCATTCCACTATTCATCTGTCTAATCCCCTCCTTTCCGCTAGTCTAGTCTGATGTGATTGGTCAGATGCTCTAGTCTGATGTGATTGGTTTAGCATGTGTGTTCAAGTTTCCGCGGGCAGACGGGGACTATTTCTAGTGATGTAGATACACGGAGGTTGGAAAATCGGACTCGTTTGCGTGATTCAGAGTCGACTCCATTTTTTCAAGCCAATGACTTTGTTATATATTCACCTTCGGATTTACAACTTGGCAGACTGCTTACTTTCAAACACAGCAGCAACATTACACACTGCATGAAATGTAATCTTGTGGAATGTACTCTTTAACATCTTAAGAACCTTTCAGTTTTACTAAAATTTCTTTGTGGCATAAATGACTCTTCAGATAATAAAAAAGTGAGAATAAGTGATTTTCTAACAAAAATGCCCAGAAACATGCTACAAACTTTACTCGCTGCTTTCGCTCTTTGGGAGTTACCCACTTTAATTTGATATCTATGTAAAGCTTAGAATTACAGCCTTCAGGTTCATCTATTCTCCACAACGTCATTACAGCGGTGAGACAATAGTGTGTTAAAGCAAACCTGTTTCTTCTTAGCAGCGGCCTGCTACAGCGCCTCTGATGGACAACTTTAAAGGCCATTTTCTCAATATTTCGATTTATTTGCATCCTCAGATTCCACAATAATTAGTTATATCTTAGCCAAATATTGTCCTATCCTAACACACCATATATCAATAGAAAGCTTATGTATTCAGAAAAAAAATCTAAATTTTGAAAAATGTACACTTAAGACCCATTTACCCTTTGTCCAGGGTCACTAATAATAATATAATTACAAATTAAATGACATCATCCGTTTTTATTATTTTTCCACCCTTCCAGCCACCTGGATCTGTCTGGTGTTTAACACACAATTTAAATTAAATAACACCATCTACTGCCCTAAATCTTATTGGAGAGTACCCCAGTTGGTTATGAATGCTATTTCCCCTTGCATTACAGCTCCCCTTTACCAACCTGTTGCATTTTTTCTAAAACACACAAGGATCTGAACCATGCAAACAAGTCCTTCAAATATGTTTTCTATATGTTCCCAAGTTCATAGGTCCCCAAAATCTCATCGATCACGTTGAAAAACATACACTCATCCCACAGCACCTTTGAAAGTTGCATGACAAACAATGTATTTCTCCCGTTCTGATAAGTTCTGTTCCTTTGCTAGAGACTCCGCCCTTGTTTGGACTGATAGTGCTCGATTCAAAAGGCACATTATTGCAAAAGGAGCCAGTGTTGGGCTTGAAGATAAAACGAGTGTCAGCTCACTGCAGACAGGTCGTTTCCCACCCATGCGGGAGGCCCCCTGTGCACAGTAAGTCTTCTCTCCTCGGGCAGATATGGATGCTACCGGCAGTCTCTGCCCCTGCTGCTCATCTGCTTCTCAGGAAGTTGAGCTGAGTCAGCGCCACGCTCAGCATCACGCCCACCCTGCGGGTCCCTTCTATTTGCATTTCCATTATTCATATTCTATGTACCAATCCGGTCTGTTTTAGGGGACACTGGAGGTAGTCGATGTGGCCGGTCGAAATCTTGCATCAGATTTGTGTACACTGCGAAATAAGTTAGACTTGACTATCCACAGTTGTGTGGTCCAGTTAGCAGCCCCCCAAAAATGTAGGTAACAAAAATGCGAATAAGCAGTTACCTCACTTCCCCTCTCGCATCACCAACATCAACATGTTGCTAACCGAAGCTACCGATGCCTTTCTGCATTAGCGACAGGCAAGCATGACGAAAGCCTTGTGTCTCCCTGTCATATCGGATGCGGACAGCGGGCATGAATTTGGCTTAGAGCCAGGACCCACACTTCACATCTACTCTGTCTCATTCTCAACTATTTCTATGGCGACCAAGAGAGTGATGCCTGGGAATTTAAAGCCAGAACTAATAAACTTTATGAACTGTCAGAGCTTAGAAATCCATTCCGGCTGCCTCACGTTGGCGTCATCCGTAGCCATTTATTGGAATAGTGTATCATTTGTTGGGCGTTTTACCAATCACAATGCATTTCCATTGATTCCCAAACAAAGCAGATCTTCTAGCCATACTTAAAATTCAGTATCGTCGAAGAACATTCCTCCGAGTGTTCTCCGTCTCACTTTGGGGAAATCACTGCGTTCGCATCCATCGCCTCTGCGAGCGGCGCTGAATGTTTATTAAGGCTGTCCGCGTGATGCAAAGCGTTTAACGCGAGTAATAACTTTGGGGTACCTGAACATCTTGGCCGCAGCTGTATTCATTAGAGTGTACCCAGATCGATTATGAGCAAAACGAATGAATGAGCAAACAATGTACATCAGGTCGGGCTTTCAGGTGCGATACTGACTTGAAAGAAAATGTTTGATTCACATTTCGATTTATGATTTGGAATAGAAATAGTGTTTGCTGATGCGTATGGCCATAACTAATAACCAGTGTTAACTTGTGCTATCATTAACAATATAGATGCAAAACAGATGAAGCAATTTCTAATGAAATATGTTTGTTTTTGAAAGGTTGAGGGGATGTCAAATGCTTCTTACCAACATACAACACTTCATTTGGAAGGGCAGTGCGCTACTACTGCATTATTCTAAGGCCTTCTTTTCATTTAGAGTGATAGTTCACCCAAAAATGAAATTCTATCATCATTTACTTTTTGTCATTTCAAACCTGTATGACTTCTTTCTTTTGCAGAACACAAAAGAAGATATAATGTTGGAAACCGAACAACAGAGGTACCCTTTCACTTCTATATTGTATAGACACAAAACGAATTGAAGGTGCCGCATTTTTTTTGGTTACCAACATTCTTCAAAATATCTTCTTGTTGTTTGTTAGTTCTACTTTCAGTTGTAAGTATGTTTTGGTTAACTGACTGCTTATGGCTTAGTGGGGTATTGGTGCATGCTGTTATTCAGCTTGGTTGTTAAAGTTCACAAAAAAAAATTCTGGCCGTTTCCTAATTTCAAGAACGCAAAGAGCGGTCTCGTGTTCTCGAGGCAGCCTCGGAAGAACGTACTTTGATGGATGCACCACCGTGACATCTGGGATTCATGCGGGTTCGATACAAGCAAGTCTGCATTCAGTGCATCCTCGATATCAAGAACACATCCGGGTACTTTCCTGCGTACTCTGTACTTGTGTTCTTGAGTATTGGAACCAGACTGATGATGATGTAGTAGACCAAGTACACAATGAAGCAAGATCGCTGAAGAATGCTTACTAAGAAAATCCCATATTCCTCCAAATGCCCACCCTAAGATGGCACCCTAGTTACATCACCGTCGTCAGGAGAGCGGATCCATTAAATCCAAGCTTTTTTACAAGACTGACTACACCTACACAAGGGATACAGGCTCCCTTGGCTACTTATAATTGATAAGACTCTTGAGAAAGAAACCTGGGGACAAGGTGAAGATCAGCCTGAGGAAAATTGATTGAGCTCATAAATCCAGTATAGACCGGTACCATATTTTATTAGAGCTCCACTAGAGAAGTGGGTTCCTGCTGAGATTTTAAAAACAGCCTCACTTTGTGTGTGTGCAAGTGTGTAGTCGTGGTTCGGTTTCCGTTTGTTTGTGTCTCTGGGGACACATTTTACACAGATACTAGACATTTGCCTAATTCTCCATGAATAATGAAATTCCATTCACTGATTTTAATGCATAAATGCATGATGCGTGTGCGTCATCAGCGGCGACTGAAGAAAGCTGTAAAATGTCACCAAAGAGCATTGTTTTATCATCACATTGCACTCATCCATACTTCAACCCACTTTTCTTGTGTAATCCCATGTTTTGTTCCCTAATTTCGGAACATTTGGCTCAAAAAGACTTTTTAAATCCGTCATCTGTAATCTAATGCCGGGCCGGGCACACAACGATGAAATAGCCCAAACCATGTGAAGCTGAACAGATGTGGGATTCGTGCTGCAGAGGTACAGTGAGTCTGCTTTATTATAAACAATGGTAATATCATAAAACAAATGATCTGTGTTAAAAGCTGGGAGATTTCCGTGAGAATCACCTGAGCCCAAAATGTGGCGTCCCAATTGAATTAATGACCCGTCCCTGGAGGAGAACTCCTGTTCAAAAGCCTTTTAGTAGCTCGCAGAAAATGGATGAGTCCAGTAGGCTTTAATATTTAGGTTACCTCACGGCTCACTGCATTCAATCTTATAAGCATAATGAGATTGCCCACAGCTTGCAAGACACCGAGAATAAACATATTTACCCTGATGGTAAAATATGAAAAGTAGAGAAGTGTGGGAATGTAGTCTGTGAGAATGATCATTTATGGTGTATTGTCTTGCCTGTGAGGTAATTTGGAACTGTACTGTACCTGTAAATTCACCACACATTTTATTTTTCTTTTGTATTGGGAAGTTGGACACAGTGCAAGATGGTTTGATATTGAATTTTGTGTGATTCAGGGGTGAGGAGCTGTAACTTGAAGGTTCTTTCTTTCTTGCTTTCTTTCGTTCTTTGTTTCTTGGCTCTGTTTACACCTGGTATTAAGATGGGTTGATCGTATCACAAGTGGATGACACCATTTACACCTTCTATTTGGTTCACTTTTGATCACATCTGTCCTAATTTCTTGGAGGGGAGGGTTTTGGGGTGCACTGTAAAAACAACTATTTTACTGTATTTTTTAAAAGGTTTTTACTGTATTTTTGAAATATTATTAACTGTAAAATTACAGAAAAAGACAGCAAATTTACAAGAAAAATAATTTCCTGATATTTTACGGTATATTTCTGTCACTATCCGCTTATTTTTTTTACAGTGTGGGTAAATAGTTTTTTTCAGATCTTCCGATCTAATGGACGAAATAAGCGCATGAACTTTACATACGAACGTGACAAAAAAAACATAAAAATGGTGAGAGAACATTGTGCTTGGTGTGTTTTTCATCTTCAGCCAAGTTTAAATCTGGATAGCGCACATCCTATAATGTTTACACATTTTAGGCGCTTTCAGGAACAAAGTTATGGAACGAGTAAAGAGGGCTGTCGTTCGTGAACTAAGTTTTTGCTTAGGCACCGGCAAAAGGAACTATTTAGTGACGTAAGCTGTGTGACAGCAACATCATTTAAGTGCATCCGTCGAACAACGACAAACAACAAAACTTCGGTCAATCAGCGTTTGCTTACGTACATCACGGATTGCTTCTATCCTGCTGGTTTAGACCCTGCCTCAGAGGAGCTAAAGTGTTCCTCCAAAAAGGTTCTCCGGAACTAAAATTCTGACCATTTCCTGCGGTGCGAGCACAACAAAAGCAGGTACTTCCAGCAAATCGTCACGGAACTACGAAATTGTTCCTGCGTTGCGAAAGCTATCTTATGTCAGTAGGCGGGCTGTTTGTGGCTGTTTGAACATATGTGACCACATGAGCGTCTACACCACGAAAGGAATCTGGTCGAATGAGTTTTCAACTACCACTGGAAGTGCTCATACCCTGTTTACACCTGTATTTATCATTGTCCACTTGTGATAGAATCCACCAAAATGCATCTCACCAGGTGTAAACAGAGATTTAGTTCAAATTTTTGTTTACATTTATTTCTATAGCGATTTTCACAATATTACATTGTATCAAAGCATCTTTACAGTAAATGTAGAGAAGCACAAAAGTAAATGAAATATAAAGGATCCAATTTATAGAATGAAATATACTACATTTGCTGTACCAATGCAAAAACAATAGGATCTGTTATATTCATATCACTATTAAATAATTCTGTGTATGAAAAATTTGAAAGGAACTTGAAGCACTATGGTCAAAAATGTCGTCACATTTTTGCTTCTTTGCCGAAGGAGATATCATATTTACGAATCGCGCTCTGTAGAGCAGTTTGTCCGTTTAGGGCTACTGTAGAAACAACATGGCGAATTTTATGCAAGGTGACCCGCTGTGTATGTAGATAAAAATAGCTTGTTCTAAGGTAAAAAAAAAACCCATAATGCTTCATAAGGTCTTTATACACCTCTGAACACATAGTTATACAGTATATATTATATTGCATTTCTGTCAATAGAGCCTCCAAAAAACTACACACTGGACCTTTAAGCAAGCATGCATATCAATGCAAAAATCAAATCAATAACAAATATATAAAAACATAAAGTATCAAAAAGTTATAAAAATAAATATAAAGAATCAAATATATGATAAAAATCTAATTAAAATCCTACTGTAGGACGGTAATTTGTATTAATGGTCCTATTAGGAAAATACATTCCCTCTCTCTCTCTCTTTCTCTCTCTCTCCCCCTGCATTGTATTATGTCAGTTTGTTGTGAGAACATTGCTGTTTTTTGCTACTGTTGCTTTAGAAAACTTGTCCTTAGCCCTCGACGTGTCTAGCAAGAGCTGCATGACAATTCCTCCGATATTTATTCTTCAAAAACTTACTGAAAAAATAGGTTAACCTTGAATCAATTACACAGAATCAAATTTAATTTTAAATATCACACATGAATTGGTATTAAATTAGTTAAGTAGTTAAAAACAAACCATGAACATGTTTGATGCATGCGGTTGTGCCATCAGCACGAGGACTTGTTTTCTGTGGATGCTTAGATTGAAAGACACTGCGCTGGAGGTTGAAGTTGAGGCATGAGTAATGACGATCTTCATGGAAAAGAACATCAGGGGCAGCTTGGCAAGAAGCCACGTTTAAAATAGGGAAAAACGTCTAATGAGCCTCACAGGATCTGCTCTAAAGTTCAGGAGATGGAAGTGCTGCAGCTCTGGAGAGAAAATGACAGGAGATTGAGGGCATTACATGGAAAGAAAGAGCAAAAAGACATTCAGATGGAAAAGGGATCAAGATCTTCACAGCGTCTTGCCTCAGGCTGTACCTCAACTGCAGAAGTGTCATGAAAAGCAAGCAGGAACTGAAGGGAGGAGACGCAGAGGTCTGATGGGCAGAATGTGTGAGTGAATTCATCTACAAGTGGGATAATCGGTGTGCTGAACCTATCAACCTTGGCCACCTGATATCATACCGTCAGGATTCTGCATAGATAGTAGATAATCTAGATAAAATACATTTATATGTGAATTTTAGCAATTTGTCACATTTGTATAGAATGTGAAGTCACAGGTGTGTGTTTATAGGGATTTACAACAGCTTAAAATGTGCCTAATTGTATTACAATTTAGAAATGAATAAAAGTTTTTTTTTATATTTAGGCCATTTTGATAGGTTTCCAATTTATGAAATGAATTACAGGTTGTGATTTTATTGAAAGAGTTTTATTATTTTACACAAAAATACTGGAAGTTGACATCTATGGAGTTTGTTTGTGTGACTAATTATTTTGTAATTAAGAATTAATGATCGCAAAAAAACCTAATTAAAAACTAATAAAATAATTTGCATTGTGTGCAAATCTTTGAAAATTTTAATTTTTCTTTGTGCACTTAAAAAACGTTTCATCACGAAACCAAGAGTTGCTCTCTTTTCTGCTGTCTTTTTTTTGCAGATCTAAAACTTTTGCTTGCGAGTGAAGCTGTATCTCAGTGGGCGGTCTCTAGCCATCAGGATAAAAGGCCTTTTTCTATTGGCCACTTTCAATTGAAGTCACAGGTTGACCACACTCACCACGTTTTCCCTAAACTGCCGCCAATCTGACAGAAGAGCGAGCTTCCAGCAGCAATGGCGAGCAACAGTTAGTTTACTGGGTTAGCTAGCTAATTTAACATCTTAAACTCATTGACAAGTGAACTTAATTATTTTGCTTTCCCATCTAAATTCGTAACGTTAGCTAAGCCCGTCTGTAGTTGGTGATAGCGCTGATTAGCCAACAGTAACTGTTACGTTAGCTAAGTGCCAGAGCCCCCAATAGTTCAAGTGAAATTGTTTTATACACCATTCTATATACATATAATTTGTTGTAGAAAATAGAAATAGCTGTCTATTGGAGAAAAATAAAACTACACAATCAAAACATCAATAAAATAAACATTGACTGTAAACATGGGCTAAGCTAGTATTGTGCAATTAAATTTCAACATAATTAATGTAATATACACTGTTATGTGTTTAATTCACAAAGAATGAATATACCATACACTACAGTGATCTGCTGGGACGTCACAATCAAGTTTAATTGTGGTATTAATAGCTGCTTAAAGTGTACATATGAAGTAGACTCGCTCCCTCTGTCAAAAATCGAGGAAACGCACTTCAAAATGGCAACGGGGATTCCCCCGAGAGTAAGTGCTTAGGGAAGTTTGCAGAACCTGTCTAAAAGTGGAATGGAACGCAAGTCTGATGCTGCGTCCCAATTCGCATACTATCCGTTCTAACTAGTATTCGAAAAATAATTAGTATGTCCCAAATCATAGTATGTTGAAAATAGTATTCCAAAGATTCCCGGATGGTCTACTACTTCCGGTAGAAATTCGCTTAACCAGTCAATTTTGAAAATGAGATTTCTGGCATTAATAATGCACCCAAATATTCCAAACTCTTTATTTTACTAATGCTCTTTTCTTATTGGACTACACGGGTTAAAAACAACACAGAAGTGAAGAAATAATGACATTATTTAACCGACCTGTTATGTTGGCGGTTATGGATCTTCTGAAAGGTATCCTAATTGTATCTTCTAAATAAAAAGTATCCTGAACCTTAAATCTTGAAAATAGTCAGCATGAAAATGCATTTATATGGTAATAACAAAAATAATAGTTATGTTTTCATTTATTTTAATAAAGCCTTTGCCCATGTCTGGAATTAGAGTTTTTGTTGTGTGAATTAACAGCTTCTTCTTTCTGCAGGAACTCAATAAAAAATCTATAAAATCTACAAAAATAATATATACAAAAGCCCTGTCAAGCGATTATTTGTGACTAATCATATGAAAAATAAGTTTATTTTACACAATATATGTGTGTGTACTGTATGTAATTATTATGTGTATATAAATACATGCACATGCTTGTATAATTAAAAAAATATGGACAAAATTATATAAAAAAATATAGATGGTTTTACCGGCAACAACATAGACGTTTTTTGGCCCAAACGTAACTTCCGGTAGACCTCTGCAAAGAATCATTAACTGTTGAATAGTTTTAATTTAATACAATTAATATACAATAAAATATTAATATAAGTTCATATGAATATAAATTAAATATAAAATAAATTGTTATATTATAACTTAGCACAGGCCGGAAGTTAACTTCGGGCCAGGCGCATGCGTCGAAAGAAACTGTCTATATATAAATATACAAATGTATAATTACTATACACAGTACATATTATGTAAACAAAAATTTACATTTTGCATACGATTAGTCACGAATAATCCAGCCCTAATATATTAATCAAAAAGTTACATTTTGTCCTTATATTTTATTTAAAATATTATGTAGCTGAAGTGTGAATAAAAAAATAATAACAATTTGGATTCAAATCATTTATATATTAAAACATTAATTTTATTATTAAATCATGAATCTGTTTGTCCATTCAAATACATCAAATATTTTCTAAAACCTCTAGTGAAAGATTGAGGATAAAAATAGTATTTTTAAATGCCGCTGGGATCTGTTTCTAATATAAATCAACAAACAGTCTTCAGAGATTTGTTACCACACAGCCTCTTTCCAACCTTTGTTTCATGCCTTACTCCTCTGCCCGCACATAGACACACACATACATGCAACAAAGCTATCAGCCATTCCAGGCACGCAGGCTCAGCACAATGTAAATTATTCAGCCGGGCTTGCTAGAGTCTGCAAGCGAATCATAAATCGAGACAATCTGGGGCCATTTCAGAGGGGTGACCATGGTTAAACGAAGCTAAGCATCAATACAGAAAACCCTCGAAACCCTAATGCTGCCAAAAATGACCAAGTCAAACAGTTCATTCCAGCTCAAATCTCACAGTAAATGTTTGGACGTTCGTTCTTTGGAGCTGTGGTTCACCCAGTTTTTGTGGATTACAATTCTTGGCATGGCTTCAAAGGTTAACCAGCACTTCATGGATGCAAACCAACCCTGTGCTCTGCTAAATAACTTTAATTATGTATGGCTACTGGGCAAGAGAAGGCCACCGTGTACCTGAAGCTGTACCTCTTTGCATTTGACCTCGCATTTGATATTTTGACGTGGAAATCCCGGGAAAGCTCTTTGTGCTTTATGAAATAAATTAGGTATGAGAAAATACATACATCAAAGAGATGTTTGTTCAAGGCAAAACTGTCAGAAGAGGATTGTGTTTTATTCTTCTCAGGTTATATTTTGGAATGCATTGTGTTTAGAAATAGAGAGAATGCGTTTTTCTGTTGATAGTCACAGATGTGTTTTCTTTATTCCTGTTTCACTTCATGCATAGTATAGATTAAAACACAGATTAGATTTTGTATTGAACAGCAAAACTCTTTATTTAAACAATGAATTTTGATTTAACACCAGTGTATCATGGTTATCACAGAAAGCGAGCTGTTTAAACATTATAAACTATGGGGTTTTTTGCAGGACAGCCGCCATGTTTAGCGAGACCGTTTGCTGTCTAATTACACACCACAGGAGTGACCTTCCCTACACCTCATCCTTAACCATCCTCAGGTACATAAAAACAACCCCATCAGACAGCACTTCCTCAAAACAACATGTCAAACTGAGGTGATGTTTTTAATGCCTGCTGCGCTTTACCCTTAATATCTGAAAGTCAAGATGGTCTCAGGTGATATCTTGACATCTTTTTCATTTCAAACATATATTGCTCATAGACCACTTGTAGCTTTCTTTACATAGTGCATCATACAAACAGCCTTGACTTGACACTCTATACATTTTAATGGGTTTTTGTGTTGTCCTGCTGCTAAGCTAATCATGTTGGAAAAAATTTAACTTTGGTACCAAATGAATTGCTTATAGTGTCAGTTCTTTAAACAGTAATGCATTTGTAACATATGACGTTGTGAATGAAAAAATCAGGTCCATACACTGTTCAAAATAAAGTTGCTTCATGATGTCATATAAGAATCTTTTTTGTCTAAATGGTTCCAGAAGGAACCTTTAACATCTGAAGAACCTTTCTGTTTCACAAAAGGTTCTTTGTGGTGAAAAAAGGTAAGAAAGAGATGGTTCTTCAAAGAACCTTTGACTAAATGCTTCTTTGTAGAACAAAAAATTATTCTTTTTACATTTACATCTTACTCCGATTATACTTATCTTCAGAACGGAAATAAGGATAGTTTAGATGTGGTACCGGTCCCCTCATTGACTGCAACGCAACTAACCGTCAAAGCATAGAAAGTGATCGAAGCACATCGTTCATGCATGGTTCAGCATTATTTAATATAATACGACGATGATACTTTTTTTTAAAGCAATAAAACAAAAATAAGACCGTATTTCACAATTTCCTGACTTCCGTATTAGTTTACAGTGCACGTTCACGAGAGCACCAAGTTCATGTTTCTTTTCTCGAGGAAAGGTCATAAACGGCTTAAGCAAAACCGAGCCGCAAGGTAGTTATTTGCCCATTATCCAGATTTCGCATTGCATGTAAACACATTTACAGTTTTTCTCCACATTTTGTTTGTGTGCGCATATCTGACAATGTAATAGTAAAAGTGTAACAATAACAAGTCTAACAAAATTGCTTAGTAAAAGTCTAAGCAATTTTATCTGAACAAAACACTCAAGGTTTTTAAAAATTCTATGTCACCTCTGACCTTAAGATAGCACAACATATTAAACAAACTGTAGTTCTCTGCCTCACAGCCTTGGATTCATTGTGTCTGAGTATGACCCTGGACAACAAAACCAATCTTAAGGGGCAATATTTGAGATTTTGAGAAATTTAGATTTTTACATCATCTGAAAGCTAAATATATATAAGCTTTCTATTGATGTATGGTTTGTTAGGACCATATTTGGCCAAGATAAAACTATTAAAATCTATCTCAGGGGGCAAAAAAATCAAAACGTTGAGAAAATCGTCTTTAAAGTTGTTCATCAGATCGCTGTAGCAGGCCGCTGCTAATAAGAAACGGGTTTGTTTTAACTCTGTCTTTTGGCTTACCGCTGTAATGACATTGTGAAGATTAGATGAACCTGAAAGATGAAATTCTAAGCTTTACATAGATACCAAACTTGAGTGAGTAATTGTCAAAGAGCGACAGCAGCGAGTGAAGTTTGTAGACGTGTTTTCTGCCATTTCTGTCCACTCATCCACTCATAAAAATAAAGTTTTGATATATTTACAAAATTTCTCTATATACTAAGATCTTTACTTAATATCCTAATGATTTTTGGCATAAAAGAAAAATCGGTAATTTTGAGCCATATAATGTATTTTTGGATATTACTACAAATGTTCTTGTACTTAAGACTAGTTTTGTGATCCAGGGTCACATTTAGACTACAAGCTTAAACTATTTAAGTGATCGTTTAGCCCTTAACACCAACATTCAAAAGCTACAAAATGAAATGACTCTGTTCCAAATCACTTTTTACAAGCCAACCACACACAACGAACAGTGACGGATGTGAAAAGCAAAGCAGAAATTATTCACAATGTCCTAATAAAGCCAGGCTGGCTTTAATTCCACCTCCCAATGTAAGTTAATTAATGATTAATTATTGAAATAGGAAACAATATCACTTAATGCCCTTTTATAATTGCTATGACACAGATGGGACTACTGGGGTAATTGATTTTAAGTTCTCTTTTCCTTCTGCCGCCGTAGCTGCAAATACACTGCAATTCCCTCTGATGGTCTCTATATTCCAAATATCACCCCCTCCCCAACCCACTGTTTTCTGTGTATCTGGACGTTACTATGATGGGTGTTTCTTCGGACATGGATGCTGCTGACATGCGGGTCTGTATCAGCAGAAACAGCGGTCATAAATCGCTCTGGTTTTAGATGCAGTGAGGTTCTGAGGGGCTGTAAATGAAATGGCCTGCTTGAGTTATATGTGGTGTTAAATTGAAATATTGTATTACATCAGGGTTAATAATGAACATTTTAATTCCCCCTTAAAGGGAGCATGAATTAAGAACTGAATTTGAACCTGTGTTTTCGTTATATAAGAGTTCATATATTCATACGAAGTGTCAGAACTGAAAACGCTCTTGTTACTGAAATGACAACTATTATTGACACCAGGCCCGCAAACACCAGGTCCTAGAATGTACCTTTAACGTCATTGATAGGTTGAACACCGCCTCAACAGAGGAATATCAACGACTACTTCTCTTCAATGTGACCCGATCGTTTCTTGTGCCGGCCTTTCTAAAACCAGGGTAGAAAATAGCCTATTATTTATTGATTTTGATGTTTTTGAATATAAAATCCACGCAAACTTCATAAGCAGACCTCAGACAACAGTATAAAATGATAAAAAAAAAGGCTAATTCACAACACCTTTACGTTTTTTCAGGGATTTTTACAAATCTGTCATTTACAAAACCTTTATGAATCTTTCTTATGTGTAACACAAAAGATGATTATTTTGAGATTATTTTTGAGGTCTGTTTTGTGTTTTGTGTCAATGGGGGTCAATGTTGTTTGGTTACCAACATTCTTCAAAATATCCTCTTTTGTGTTCTGCAGAAGAAAGTAAGTCATACAGGTTTGCAATAACGTGAGGATGATTAAATGATGAAAGAATTTTCATTTTTGGGGAACTGTACCTTTAAGAAATATTTTTACCTTAACATAAAAAGAGCATGCTTACCATTTAAATCTATTTAATTAAATATGAATGAAATACATGTTAATGTAAACAATTATAGCTACAGCTAATGAGTAAAGCACTTTATCTAAAGCACTTAACACAATATGAACAATTATATAAAACTAAATTTGATCAATTACTGACTAGACTGTGAAAGAAAATCTATTACTGACTGTAAAAGATATCATAACACAATAAAAACTCATGGCATAAGTAATTACACTAAATGTAATAATATTTTGCTTATTTTATTCTGTTATTATATTCTTTTTAGATGTACCTCTATTTCTATAACACTATAGTCTACTGTCACAACAGTTTGATTAGAGCTGACTTGTGTTTTAATCGAAAAACAACTTTAGACACGACTCGCATTCAAAAGCACACATATCATTCTTGTTTCTAAATCCAAACTATATATCCTGAGGCCTAGAATATAATGTAAATGACCAAATATGCATCTAAGTTTGGCATTTTTTAAACTTACAACTCGCATTATATACAATAATATATACGTCAGTATAATCTCAACTGTTTGGTTGGTTGGGGTTAATCCATTCCTTTTGCTCTGCTGTTAGTTACAAAAGGATCCATATGTCATTTTCCTGTAAATCTAATCCTAGCATCATATGAATCTCTGTTTAGATAGCGCTTCTCCAGATTGGGACACAGCTTGTGGCAAAGGTTGGAGAGGTCCCCCCAGCACACACACGCGAACACGCTGAAGCGCAGCGATGCAGACGCTTCTGAACTGAACTGCCGCCACACTTCATGAGTCTTGTCAACAAACCAACAAAACATCTGTCATTTTATTCGCCTCAGTTTGGCGAGTCTGATGCTTTCACTTTCACGTTATTTCACGGTTTAGTGGAGGCGCAGCATTCACCACCTGGAGATTACTCACGCTTTTAATTTTTTAACAGGGATTGGTTAAAAAGACACATAAAGTATAAGCAAAAACTGTATAGTCTTAATTTAGGGCATTGGGGAAAATTCTTTTTTTTTATGTAGTTTTTGAAGATATCACAAATTTTTGTGTTTTTCATACTGTTTTGTTTTAATACTATAATAACAGGCTGCATGATTTTGTCCAGTCGTCTCATTTCTGATCTGCATAGGTGCAATCTAAACATATATTTACAAGCTAACATTCACCTTATCAAATAGATCATTTACTTAATTTACTTTGCTGTAAGGTTCTCTCTGACATTTTTGTCTCGTCTATAAGCTCAAGCATTTAATCTGATGTTTGATGGGTCTTATATAAAAGAAACCCAGGTATCAAATGCGTACCGCTTGACAGCACAATGGGATACAAGAACAACTTAAAATTTAATGTTAATACAAAGTGTACATTTGGTAGTTTTTTACTTTTCTCTGATCAAATCTAAAATAATGAGAGGTGTGATTTAATAGGTGAGAAATGTCCACTTCAACTAACTTAATAGTTTGCTTTAGTTATTAAATGAATGATCCCATCAATTCACTAGACATTCTAAAGTTTCCAATGACATCATTTGGTTTTCTCCCAGTTTTTATCAGCAAAGCTCTTCTAGGGAAGAATTTTACCAGACCTCCTGTCCCAATATAGAACCTGGCAACACTCCTGCCACATACTATGTGAGGAAGTGAATACAGAGCAGTTGGTGATATAGTGGTAAAAGTCTAATGGTGTGGACCCTGTCAGAGCCACTTACTCAAACTACAAGACCTGGGCGAGACTTCTAACTCTGTGTGTCTCAACTCCGTCTCAACCTGACTCGGATTTTAATGGTTGCAGACAGCTTAGTTTTCCAAGCAACAAAGAGTTCCAAATTCAATCTGCTCTACTTATTAGATCTGTAACCATCTCTACAGGTCTTTATTGCCTGTGGCCACATAAAAATGTACATTGAGTTTGTACTTCAGAAACAACAGAACATTCTCCTTTGCAACAGGTTATGTATGTAATTATTGAAAAAGAGTGTTATAGTTTGATTAGAAACTGTATTGTATTCTTTGTGAGCTTGAAACTCGATTAAAATGTGGTTGTACAGTCGCGCTTGTTATTCTACAGCATATTGGCTTACTCTGACATGAAGTCAATACTTTAAAATGCTAATGGCACTTGATTATAGCGAAAACCCCGGATTTAGTTTCATGTTTCCTCATCTCCGTGATGTAAATCCAGCCAGCCGCTGAACGTAACTCCAGTAAGTGAAACACAGTACTGTAAGCGGAGTGAAAGCGTTATACAGGGTATGGGACATCTAAGGGCAGATGCCAGCATCATAACTTCACAGGGCATTAATTGTTTCACCACTGTCAGCGAGATTGCCTCCGCACGTTGAACCCTGGCCAAGGAGCGGCCCATCAGCCAAATTGGAGACCAGTTGGTATGTAAGTAAGAGTTCCAGGGAATGATGTTTTCGCATTACAGAGCGAGGTGTCAGCCTCAATTTTAGAAAATGTGCTGAGGCCAGGTAGAAGTTTCTGTCGGTGGTAATATTCGCAGCGCTGACTCGAAATGTGGAAATGCCAAATTATACCTTTTTCCTAAATGACAGTTACAGTAGATCAATAAGTGGTCAGAGTACTGTTTAAGTGTTTATTTACGATTAATAATGTTTGATAAAGACTTGTGCTACAGGCATGAATATTGAATAATCATAAGTGATAGTTCACTCCAACATGAAAATTCTTTCAGCATTTATTCACCCTCATGTCTTTCCAAACCTGTATGACTTTCTTTCTTCTGCAGAACACAAAATAAGATATTTTGAAGAATATTGGTAACTGAACAACACTGATTCCCCACTGATTTCCATTGTATGGACACAAAACCACAGAGACATTTCTCAAAATATCATAGAAGAAAGAAAGTCATCAAAGTTTTGAATGACACGAGGGTAAATAAATGATGCAAAATGTTCATTTTAGGGTGAACTCTCCCAAGTGATCAGACTTGGTTTTTCTGATTCATGATAAAAACAAGTAACCAAAATGGGTAACCACTCAAAACACCCTAGCAACCGCATAGCAACACACCAGAAACCACTTAGAACATCTTAGCAACCAGCATCCATAATTTCTCTGGCGGCTTCCCACAACACCCTTGTATCATGTGGCAATCACTTCAAAAAATGCACAAATCTAGATTCTGGTGTGATGTAGGTGGAACACGGAAGATGTGTGATTAGAACATTTACAAAATTCATGAAAAACAATTGTGGTCCTGAGGTGATTAAACCAAGCGCTCTGTAACACACTCTCTCGCCAGCCATGACCTCTTTCTGAACTGTTGATAAAGACTGCAGCTGTCTGGCCTCGATTTCCAGGCAATTGTACAATTGCTTAGGCTGAGTTTACTGACAAAACAGGATAGACGTTCTCTTTAAAATGGCAAGGATATGTTTCAACATAAGCATATACAATGCCAAATAAATTTCTACTAATAATTGTTTTATTTATATATGTATATTATATGTATACATAAAAATCGGAAAAAGATCACTCAAGTTTGTCTTTAATCAGCCTTTCTGCATGTGGGTAGTTAAACTGTACATGAGAAATCAATTTAGATAAAAACTAACAACGAAGATAAATCCCTCTTATGCTATTTTATATTATATTATTATAAATATAATGTCTTAAGTATAGCTGTCAAATGATTAATCGCAATTATTCGCATCCAGAATAAAAGTTTGTGTTTACATAATATATGTCTGTGTACTGTGCATATTAATTTTGTATTTCTAAAAACAAACCCACATGTAAACCACAGTTTCAAAATTAATAAACATTTAAATATAATTTCAATTATTGGTCAATATATACAAATACATCTAAATAGTTAATATACATCTAATATAGGCCTACATGTATGTGTTTGTGTTCATAAATACAAAATGAATATGCACATAACAGACATCTATTATGTAAACACAAACTTTTATTCTGAATGCGATTAATCGCGATTTATCTTTTGACAGCCCTAGTCTTAAGTAGCACGGGAATATTTTTAGTAATAGCCAAAAAATGCATTGTAGATTATAGATTTTTCTTAAATGCCAAAAATCATTAGGATATTAAGTAAAGATTATGTTCCATAAAGATTTTATACATTTCCTACCATAAATATATGAAAACTTTATTTGTGTGAGTAATATGCTATGCTAAGGACTTCATTTGGACAACTTTAAAGGCAATTTTAAAGTAGTAAATGTTCAAATATTGTCAAATCCTAAGAAACCATATGCCAATAGAAAGCTTATTTATTCAGCTTTCAAGTGACGTAACAATCTCAATTTCGAAAATTGACACTTGAGACTGTTGTCCAGAAGTACAAATATGAAAATGTATATTATAAAATAATATATTATTAACAGTTTGGTTTCAAACTTTTTTGCTGTCACACCACAGGAGACAGTTTACAATATTTGTATCTGTATTTGTCAACTACCCCAATGTGAAATACTGGGAGAATGTAAAGACACTTTTGAACTGTACATTTATAAACATGTACGTGTAAAAAGATTAGGTATGTGTTGTTAAAACATGAATATGAACTTTTTTCGTTGCAGTATTTAAGATTTGCAAATATAATTCTCCAAATAAATTCAAGTTCAACATTTTCATTTGGAATTTGAGAAAGATGATGTCACACAGAATGAATCAAAAGTGTTAATCATTTTACTTAAACAATTATACCAATTTTTCATAAATATAGAAGAAATGAAAAATAAAAATGACAGATTTGAAAAATATAGAAAAATCATCATCTTAAGCGTTGGTCTATCAGTTCCTTTAGCCTTAGGAGGTTAAATGCTTTTGTTAACAGCCTTGTTATTTTGAAGGGGACACTTGATGGACATAAATTACAGGGTGGTGCTAATGATGAAGCAGGAAATAGCACTGTCAATCAAACGTTTGCCTTGCATTGGAAGACAAGCAGAGCCAATAAGATTCCCTTCTGTGTGAGACCCCATAATAATCGATTGTCATTGTTGAATTTAGACAGAAACGTCAGTCAAACCTTTCACTTTACATAAGCCATGCAGATATTTGCATTACAATGATAAATTACATGTTAGGGTGTTGTTTAACATTTAAATCAGTCATTTATTTTAAAAGAAAGCAATTGGAAGTTGTCCAGTCAATGTTAGTCCTGGTCCAGGTGTCATTTAAATTTCAATATGGTAATTACAAACTTGCAATTTCATGTTTGGCCGGGAAATAACCAAGTCTGGGTTGCTGGCTTGTGTGTATGTTTTCCTCATGTACTGGTCTATCTTGTTTTGAGTGTCACCCACTCATTTTCCTTCGCCTGGAAGAAAAATGAGAAGAGATTGTTGCCGGAGATGTCAGTTCGCCAGAAGAGGGCATTCCGATTCTGTCTGACAAAGTTATGGTGCGACAGGCAGTCGTGGTTAACCACTCACAACCCTGCTGCATCTCTCTACTGTCGGGAACTGTACAGATGAGGAGAAACATTCCAGGTGGAGTGGAATACACTTCCATACAATTCCAAACTGTAGTGCATGATTGCATTGTTTTAGGAGCGGATTGAAATCTCATACGATACCGATTTCGTTTTAAAAAATATTAACGGATCTGCCTTAAAACAGCTAAACAGCATCCTTTCGGGAAAGACAGAATTTGCGCAGTGTGCTATGATGGAATATCATTGGAAAGGGATTGCTGGGATTTCCATAAGTTTGACTTGTGGAAAATAACTTGGATTTGGAACCGCGCATCTCCGGCGACCTAACGCGCAATTTTAGGATTTAAAATGGGTTCTTGCTGTTCCACTGGATATTTATTATGAAAACCCGACGTGGCTGATTTTGTTTTGAGGAGAACTGAAAGACATGATCAGTGGTCAGTTAGGAGAGACTGGCATCAACGGATACGAGGAAGATTTCCCGCGTCTGTTCTGCGGTGGAAGGCTACAGGCGGGAACGTGCGCGTTTGGAAGAACCGAAGCATCTGAAGAGAGCGCGTGCCATGCCGTTTCGGGTGTCGGGCGGTAGAAAGCTGTAAAACCTGTGGTCGGGAGTTGACTGAGACGCGGTGATGGGTAAGTTTGCCGAAGACGACTCGGTCCCAAATGAACAGCTAAACTATTCTTTCTGTTGTATACCTACTGCTACGGGATAAGTAGGAAAAGCATCAATTCTGCAGTTTTAGTGTTATTTTACAGCTTATGTGATGTGTCTGTATTTAAATCTGCGTTAAATGTTGCATCCTCATTACATGTTTTCTTCAGGCATGCATATTATATTTATTTTGTAGCATGCGTTTCTTTATTTTGCATACACATAATCTGACCTTGCATTCGCTTCACTTTAGAAATGATAAGGTATTGTCCGTGCATTCGTTAGAAATTTGACGGGCTTCTCCATCCCTTACTGCTTTAAAGAGCAGATCGACGCCGGACCAATTGATTGACACCGGAATGCTGATCGGACCTCCTTTTTGGAAGCAAAGCAACTTTTCAGATGGTGTGCATTGATAGTTTCGGGCACAGCGGTAGTTGCAGCCACATCGTGTGGTAAACCCAGACAGCACATTTTCTAACATGTTAGGATCACATTTCGTGCGTGCACGCGCCTAAATGCGCACCCAACGCTTGGACAGCTCAACGTGTAGTTGTTCAGTTTGCACGATTCGAGTTACATATGCACTCTGTCAATGAAAAATCAAGGCACTGTCTGCATTGACTGTATGTGCTGAGAGAATAAACACGCATTGCATGAGTGCGTAAAGTGTCTGTAACTTCCTTTCTTTGCGTTTATTAACGGACGCATGCTGCAGTTACACAATGTTTTAGTAATTTCCAAAATGATGTTTCTTTAATTCTTTATTAAACCACACACTGCGATTAATCGTAAACTACAGGCCTTCTCATGGCCGCATTGACGTCCATCATTTTACAGGAGCTATTTGACAGATATGCGACCTGCTCTGATTGTTATTCGTTAGCAGCGCGGGTCGAGATGGCCTTTCACAGCTCGTAAAACGATGAGCTATGCTCGCTGCTTTGCGGCACTAGTAGGAGATCTTGACAGCAAACATAAAATAACTACCTGGCAAAATTTTGGAGCTTCTCCGCAAAGGCTTTGTGTAGCACTACAGTTTTTCCAAGAGAAGAAAATAGTTGTTTCTATAAGAAAAGTGGCAGTGCATGTTTGGAACCAAATTCATTGACATTAGACTTCACTTGGATCATTAAGTTTATCAGCATCGTTTCATTAGTAAATGTCATTAAACTATTCAGAGGCTTGATCTGCACTGAAGCCAGTGACGCAATTGCTTTATTGTGGCTGCAGTTTACCTGTGTGCCAGGTCACGGATATCAGCAGCTTTTCTCTTTGTATTTGTGGACGACTGTTGATCATGCAAAGAAATGAAATGAATATTATTACATTAAATGATAACATAAAACATTGCAAAGAAACAATTAGACATACCGTTCACCACTTATTGTTGTCAAAGAACGTAGAACTAGAAGTACACCTGTGGATATTAATTCCTGCATCAACCTGTGGGAAACATTCAGTAAAAATCACTTTGGTTTTAGCCTACAAAGTTGTGTACTGTTGCAGCATGTACAGCATTTAATAAATACATTTTCAACTGTTAATACATTACCAGACATCCACACCATATCTGCATATCTGTTCTTTGACCTAGCATAAACTGCTTTAGTAATTTACTCAGGTGTGTTTAAAAAGTGCAATTTTGCTTTTTTATATCATAGTATTCATATATTTTAAAGTGTGACTTACATGTCCAAATGATTTTGAGAACCGTTGTGCATTTTAGTCTTCTAAATAACAGAAGGTGCATTAATAAGGTTTCTGACTATTCAGATGTTTTGGTACTGATAAGCTTTAAATGTTGTGAGAATACCCTGTGAATATCTTTTTATTAAATATCTTCTCGTTTCCAAAATCATATATCAGTATCTGGCTCAAAGGCTTTAACGGTATAGATTCCACTGAATGTGGCATTTTTGAAAATAATATTTGGATGGGTTTGAAATCATTTTGCCTTCAAGCAAAGCGGTTGCAGTGATATTTCATAACCACCTGTATGAATTCTTGTTATGACAATATTAATGCGCCATGCCTAACATCTTCTGCTGATACAGACAGATAATGCCTTAGGATTTTGATTTGAGAAGTTATTTCTAGCTGTATAGCTTTGTAAAAATGTTTGGTAAGTTTCTATGTCAGGCCCTGAATTGAAACCCTTTCATAACATCACGATGCAGCTGTGAAGGCCAGAAAGACCAAGCACAAATGATAAAATCCCATTACTGCAATATGTCCAGCCTTAGACGGAGACCTTCGAGCACAGAACATGTGTATTTTACCCAGACCTCTGACCTCACCGGGCAATGTTTGGTTGAGGATTTACCGCAGATATGAGACATCCCCCCACCCACATCCTTGTTTGACAAACACAACACCAAGGTTTCCTATTTGCATTAGGGAGATGGTACTAAGACTAGCAGATTTGTGTGACTGACAATCATTTAGATTATAATTAGGGTGTAATAGGATGGCCGAAGCATCTCTCAGGATACTTGCTTTCATGCTGTAGTGGGCTTGTGTCCAAGCTTATTGTAACACTGGCTTGTACTGATAGCATGTTTACTATTGCCAGAAAGGAGAATTAAACAACAAGCCACGACTGGATTGATTTCAACAATCACCATTGTTAATTGGGTCCCGTGTGGTATCATATTGCTGTGTAAATGTAATACTTCAAGAGTGTATAATCGCAGAACAATTACAGAATTTCCCTTCTAATTAGTCATGTTAATTCCTGCTTTGAAACTTCTTGGAAATATTATAAGCACTACGTTATACGTTCTAAAGTTGAATTGAATGCAGAGCTAATCCATCTTCAAAGGGAAAGTTCACCCAAATAGAACATTTCTGTCATTATTTACTCACCCTCGGGTCGTTTTATACCTGTATGACTTTTTTTGTGCGTGAAGAATGTTAGTGACTGACACCCAGTCGCCATTTTCTTTTCACTGAATATTTTTTCTTTAGAATGGAAGTGAAATCTGACTAAGGCTGTCAGTCACTAGCATTCTGCTATTCTGGTCCATGGAAGAATGAAATTCATAGAGTTTGAAACAACTCACAGCAGTAAATTATTATAGAGCAATTCCATGCAAAGGTTTTCATTTTCAGATGTCAATATTTAGTGGTTTAAACCCCATATAAGGTCTCTCTTAAAGCGTTTAGTCAGTTAAATGCAGCTTCCAAAGTTGTCACATCCATATTCCAAATTAATCGGCAATGAAATAAATAAATGAAATAAAAACATCTAAATTAAAATATAATGACTATTTTATGTTCTATAAAGGTCCATACCTTCTTCATTAGTTGAGTTGCATTGCCTTTCGTTTGTGCGTTTGTGCGTTTGTGCAAGTGTTGTCTCTTTTTTGTGTCACATCCGTAAATCTGGAATTGTTTTTGGGTAAACTACCTTGTTTCAAATCTTATGCATTCATGCACTAACATTATGAAGGTGTTTACTTAATTTTGCTTTTATTTGTCCATTTCAGGCTTTGCCATGAGGCACCGCTGGTTTATGGTGCCACTGCTAATGCAGGCATGGTTCTCCACCACCCCCTGCTTCGGTGATCGTCCTTGCCCTCGAAGCTGCCGATGCGATGGCAAGATCGTATACTGCGAGTCCAGCGCATTCCGTGATGTCCCCAAGAACCTCTCGGGTGGCTGTCAGGGTCTATCCCTGCGATATAACAGCTTGGCAAGCTTAAAAGCTGGCCAATTTGTTGGCCTCAACCAGCTCATTTGGCTGTACCTGGACCACAACTACATTGCCAACGTGGATGCTCGCGCCTTCCAAGGGATACGGAGGCTTAAAGAGCTGATATTGAGCTCTAACAAGATCACGCTGCTTCATAACACCACATTTCACCTGGTACCAAATTTGAGGAACTTGGATCTCTCTTATAACAAGCTGCAAGCTCTACAGCCGGGGCAGTTCCAGGGACTACGTAAGCTGCTCAGCTTACACCTGCGCTCCAACTCCCTTAAGAACCTCCCCTCTCGCCTTTTTCAGGACTGCCGTAATCTGGAGTTCCTCGACCTTGGCTACAATCGCCTCCGCAGCATCACCCGCAATTCAATGTCGGGCCTGACGAAGCTGACGGAGCTGCATATCGAGCATAACCAGTTCTCAAAAATCAACTTCTTCAACTTTCCTCGCTTCTATAATTTGCGTGCTCTTTACCTGCAGTGGAACCGCATTCGGACCATAAGCGAAGGCCTTACGTGGACTTGGACGTCGCTGCAGAAACTGGACCTTTCAGGAAATGATCTCCAGGAGATAGATGCAGAGGTGTACCGGGCCATTCCGAACCTGCAAACGCTTAACCTGGATTCAAACAAGCTTGTCAATGTGTCTCAAGAGGCAGTGGATGCCTGGGCCTCTCTCACCACAATTAGCCTGGCTGGAAACATGTGGGACTGCGGACCGGTCGTGTGTCCTCTAGCGGCCTGGCTACAAACCTTCCGCGGAAACAAGGAAATCAATATGATATGTGCATCGCCCAAAGAAGTTCAAGGTGAGAAGGTTATGGACGCCGTCGACGCCAGCGGAGTTTGCAGGATTACCTCTGCTACACCATCGACGGTCATCGCTCCCTCTGTCCCGTTCGTCGCCTTTGCACAAACCCCAGCCAGCTCTTTCGTCCCGACCCTCAAATCCGGAGATAGCAGAAGGGGCCAAGGCACGTCCTTGAAAGACACAACCTCTTTGGCGCCTTCTCAGCCTGCTGTCCCACCTCCCGAGCAAGACTTTGAGCCAGTTTCCTTCCACAAGATAGTGGCGGGAAGCGTTGCCCTCTTCCTGTCAGTTGCCATGATACTCTTGGTAATTTATGTCTCCTGGAAGCGTTACCCGAGCAGCGTTAAGCAGCTGCAGGAAAACTCGGCCGCAGCTCGCAAGCGTCGAAAAAAGTCACGGGAGACGGAACGCACGCTCAGCACGCCATTGCAGGAGTACTATGTGGACTACAAGCCTAATAACTCGGAGGCCACAGACGTGCTGGTCAACGGTTCCGGACCGTGCACCTACACCATCTCCGGCTCCAGAGAATGTGAGGTATGACTCCACACTTGTGTTTTTCATCTACTACAAATGTATTTTGCTGTGCACGAGGTAAACTCTTCAACTGTTTTTATGAAAATTGTCACATGTGCTGTGTTTTGTTGCCCTTTTTAGGGCAGCATATTTGTTGGATAGAAGTGTATGTGTGGGAGGGATATGTTTTTGGCAGGGATATGTGTTGAGATGTTTTTTGGCACAGCGTGTGGTTTGTTTAACCTCTTGACGAGGTGTTAATTAACTTACTATTAGTCTTGTTAATTCAGATTTTTTGCGTGATAGCTGTGTGATAGTCTTTTTTAGAGCAGTGCTGGTGACATGAGTAAAGGCAATTTTAGAGACAAGATATCTTTTTGTGCTGTGGTTTGACATGATGTGTTTCTACATTGCCATGTCTAATTAAATGCCTTCTTTTACCTGTAAGGCACTTTTCGGAGGATAATAATACGCTTCATAGTATCGGTGCTTTGTCAGACTTTCAGGTCTTGTTCTCTTTTTTACCAAAGACATTTGTGATTCTTTGGATATTATGTACCAGTAATGAGATGTTTTTGTCCCCTGTATTGGTTTGTCAGGAGACCAAAGTTTTAGTAGCTAATACTAAATATCTGTTTTTTTTATTTTTGGCACAAAATAATATGCTTCCAAGCACACTCTTTTATTTTAAAAATGATGTTACATAAAAATATATCAACATAATACCAAAAAGAAATAAATAAACCAAAAGAATGAAATTGTTTAAAATTTTGCAACTGTGTTGAAAATTGTTTCATACATGAGGAGTTAATTTGCAAAAAACAGATTGAACAGACAGAACATTTCAAAAGTCATTTTATTTTCATTGTGCATTCAAATTAATATCAGTAGTTGTTTTGATGAAGTAATACATCGTGAAAAAAAACATAAACTGCAAAACTTTTGATATCGTCGCTGTGCTTCCAAAACCTTGCATGTCCAAATTCACAGTTTTTCAGGAAATGGATAAAACACAACTTTTTAAATGATTATATACAGTGTTGTCAAGTTCACAAGCACTTTTCAATACTTTTGATTTATTTAGTTATTTGCAAAACCCAGCTGCGAACATAAAGGGTGACTAATAAATCTAAAATCACAAAATATGGAGATACATTGTCTCCGAAGGACAGCTGCAATATACATTTATTTATATCTGAGCCTTTTTGTTCATTATAAACAGTAATGAATTAAAAAATGAAACAAATAATAACAAATCTAAATCAAGACAAGTCTAAATGCAGACATTGGGAAAAAGCTGCCTGCATTTAAACTACAAGTTCTAATGCACAGAATTGATCATTTGACACATACAATGTTTATACTCCTAAACAAATTCCATTTTAACAAGAAAAAGTGCATTTGTTCACACAAAGTTGCACCATAAGTGTGCATGCACATGTGAGAGCTCGATAGACATCAGTCGAATAGTCAGTCGGTATTCTATTCTACAGAGACATATACTGTTTAAATATTGATGGTTTTATATTTTTATTGTAGTATTGACTTGGTTTCAAAGTACCAATACTTTCAACATTTTCAGTCCAACACTGTGTTTGCTGAAATACTCCCAAATCTAAAATGGAATCGTCTTTAAGAAGCTTCAAACGCATCTCGCTAGTAAAGAAACCCTTCTAATTCTGACTCACTGGTCCTTTAAGCACTGTTTGATCCATGCTCAGTTAGAGTGAAAGACAGCAATGATGGTTCTTTTTCTGTTTCCTCCCTTCTGTTCCTCAAGATCTTCCCGAGGCTATGAGAATGTCTTTAATGACACCCCCACTTCCAAGAGCTCTTTTTTACTTCCCTGTGTTTTGCTTCATTTCTATTTTTTCACCATCTTATCTTTGCTTCACACTCTTCCTCTCCACTTGACTCATCTTTTCCACATTTTCTTTCAATTTACAACAGATTCTGCAGTAGAAATGTACAAAACACAGATTCCTCAGTGTATCAGTCAGCGCTCTGCTGACGCGTGTGCGCGTTGACAGCCGGGGTCAATCGACGCTGTTTAAGGAGCCGGATTTGTCTGCGATTTGTACGTTTTGCTATATTTACACGCCTTCGTTGTTGTCCCAAAGGGTAGCCGCTACATTTATTCTCCAGGGGTGCGAAACCTGTCAGTAGTGCAGGAGGGTGTCATTAGAGGCAGACGGCGCCTCTGGCTGAGCCATGATAGGGGCGTATGTGCTGGTGGCAAGAGGCACAGGCTTGAGGGAAACAAGAAAGGCAGGTAGACAGGCCAGCAGACCGATTGGCATGATGCTAGACAGGTAAACAGGTAAGTCAAATCAACTCACAGGAAGTGAAGACAATAAAGGGGGAGAAAATACAGAGAGAGACAGGATGACATTCTGACAGCCATGCTGACCTCTCCGCATGGGTCCCTGTCCGCTCTCTGATGTGCCGCCTCAAAGCGCTTTTGGAGAGATCAGAGGTGCACATCAGAGTCCAGGAGATTGGCATGTTTTCCTTTGTGGCTTTAAGTCAAGAAACAAACTTTTTTCATATTACGTGAAAATGCAGTGCGTCTCATGATGACAGGTTTTGGCAATAGGAATAAAATAAAATTAAATAATGCCAAGCAAAATTTTTCATAATGCCATGAAATAAGGGAAAAAATGTTCATGCTTCTTATAACAATGAAACATTAAATAAAATCACTTATTCATTAGACGCATCACATTATATTTTATATTCATTTTTAGTATTTTAGTTTATCCAACAAGTAACCACCTATATTATTTCATTCCTTCAGGTCACCCTTGTTTACAAAAAGGGTAGGAGATCCCTGCTTTACAGAGTTTTAACTCTTTAAAAAGAAGATTTTAAAAAGTAAAAAAAAATAGATGTGATCACCTGAAACCGGTAGCTACAGTAGTTTGTGCTTTACTCAACCCCCGCTGGAAAATCCGCGTATGCTTAGCCGACCCGTTTCTATAATATTTTCCATTAATAATCTATAATTCCGATTTGTTTGCCTCCGTCTCTCCCTGCTGTCCTCCACACCACAGCATTGCTGCATCAACACTAATGTGGTTTGGCTTCCCTCCCGTGCAGCAAAGCGCACGTCACCCGTGATTGATGACTTCTATTCTCTCTCTGGTGATTTGGTATTCCGCGCGCGCACCTGATTTACGGGCTTTTCACATCAAGCCAACAGACTAGATTCAAACACACAGTTCAGATTGCTCCTGTCTGGAAAACCAGTGTTCTACTGATGCCTTACATCGCCTCTGTTGCGAATCACAAATAGAATATAGGTGTGGAAGAGACTGCTAAGAGAGATTGTCCCATGACCTCACCTTGAGAGCGGCTCTCTGTTAAACTGACATACCATTTGGACATCTTTCATCGTAAAATATAATGCCAAGATCTAATGTCTTCTTCAATCGATTTGGAGTGGTAAAGGGCCTTTATCGACGGCACTAATAAAGGCTCGACTGAGGATGAGCTGCCCCTTGAATTCAGTTATTTAAGTGATGAGCTTTTTTTACTTACAGGTCTCCCGATATATCTCATTGAAATGCCACCTTCTATCGTAGAAGAATAGATGATTAACATACATTATAGGTTATAGGTCTGTTTTAAATTCATTATTGGGTCATTCTTGTTATGCAGTTGTATTTGAACTCTGTGATTTAGAAAAACAGAATTATGCTCACGTTGAACGTATAGAAAGTCTTTTTATGCAAGAAAAAACATAAAGGTGATTAATTATAGCCTGATTATTTACACAATGGCAGGAAAATTAACAAGATGAATAAGAGCGACAGTTCGCTTTCACTTAGTGGGGGATTGAGAGTTAACTTACACAAATGTGTTCACTTGAGTATAACCAGCTTTTGATAATATTGCATCCATACATTTTCTAACATGATGTAAGTGTGTTTTGGAGTGAATCACAAACATCACGATCATTTATAAAAAGTTTGAAGAGCTCCAGAGCTGCTCTAGGAGTTTACTTCATGAGCATTTCACCGCTTCGAGTAAAGCTACTGTCAAACACAGTGACTGCGACAACCCATCACTTAAATTAACTATGACACACCCACAAGAAAAAGACTGTGGTATATTGTATTATTTTCGATATTCAAGTAAATGTACTAAATCTCAAATTTAAGCGTAAAAATTGAAACTGCACTGGAGAGAGGCTGGTTTATATTAACACAGTTCCGGAATTTTGGAAAAATAAATTAAACAGAATTTAGGAAAAATAAAACAGAATTTGGGAAAAAATAAAACACATTTCATAGGGCCCTATAAAATGTACAGAAGTTTGTTCTGTTGTTTGTTTCCCTATTAAAAAATGTATGTAGAATCGTAAAGTATAATCAACATAATCAAACTATACTTACAGATGAAAATATCAAGCGTTTTTAACAGTGTTTACAGTGTTAATGTACTAGCTAACATTTTTAGCATTAATTAATCTTAATTCATGTTCATTTCAGTATTTACTTCAAAAGATCAAAAGTTGTATCTGTTAACATTAGATAATACACAGTAAACTAAGAGCAATTGTCAATACAATTGTGAACACTTATTCGCATGAACTAACATTAACAAAGATGAATGAATGCTGAAAATGATTTTTGCTCATTGTTAGTTAATGCATTTATTAATGTTAACAAATACACCCTTGCCATGAAGTGTTAAAACATATTACAAAAACTATTACAGAAATGCCTGCAATATTTCTTAATAAACTGCTGCTTATTTTTTTCTTACTTGCACAAAAATACAGGACAAATATCTGTCCAAACCACACGTGTTGAATTATTTTAAAAACATATCTTACAGTCACTTAATTGTGAAGCTGTGATGAAAGAAAACTAATAGGATTTTAATTGATTATTTTAATGTGAGATTCATATTTTATTAATCCCAGTATATTAAGACATTTGATGGCGACATGAAATCGAGGAAATGACCCTGTTGCAGCTGCAACATCTTTACATTGTGGCTTTGTGAGCTTATAAATCATACATCTCATCCTCGCAATAAACAGGATGTTAAAAGGCCATCACACTGTCAGGCCCACTGGGGCTATCGTGTGTATGTGCAGAAAAAGTGGTACTGAATTCACCCGACGTGTTTTTTTAAAGGCTTCTCATTCAATATTAATCTTTTAGTTGTGAGCAATTAGGCCAGCGGTGTCACGTTTTGGCGTTTTGTACATTCCGTCGCCGTCACATTTGCATTAAAAGCTTAACCTGTCAGGCCGTGATGTGTTCTGTGGATTTTAAATTGCTCTAATTGCTTTTGTAAAAAATGAGAAAAAAGTTTGCTTTGGTACAGCAGGGGTAAGCCTACAACAAGGGCATTAATCATCATTAGACTCAACAAATTTTAGTTAACAAATGGTGTTTTTGACCCCTCCGAATAATGAAAATGCACTAATCCTCCCAACAGACAAAGACGACAGAGATTAACGCTTGCGCTACAAATCTAGTTAGCGGTTCAGAACTAGTGAAAATAAACTCGAAAAGGGAGCGGTAAAATAAACACTTAAAAGATTAAGTTCTGCTTGCTGATCAATAAAAAAAGAATTAACTGTTTGGAACAAGTTGTAAACTTGTGTTCATTTTCTAAATAAACAGTTAAGCATCTAATTTTTGCAGCACCAAATGGATTTACAGAAATATTTTACTCCGCTCCATTGGTCAACAGACAGATGTCCCGCCTGAAACACTTGCCATCGGTGATGCGTCAAGTCAGTTTGGCGTTCAAACAGCAATTTTCAATGTTTGCACATTTTGGAGAATTAAAAAAAAGTGCCTTGCTTACAGATGGCTCTGTGCATTAAACTGGGATATGGGAAGGCATTTGAACTTTAAACCATCCAGCTTGAAGCATTGCTTGTCAATAAAACTGTAGTTTGAAAGAACGCAGTGCCCTGAAAAAATGAAAACTAACAATTTGTGCTTCCTAGTAGTTTCCAAGCCTGATCCTGGAGGATCTCCAGCGGTACACTTTGGATGTCTCCCTCCGCTGCCATTCCTATTTCAGCTCTTGAAGCTTCACTAATGAGATGATGAGTTGACTCAGGTGTGTTTGGGTAAGTAGACATCCGAAATGTTTAATCCTGGAGGACCTCCAGGAACAGGCTTGGAAACCACTTCAGGCATCTTGCTTAAAAAGACAAGAATCGGAAAAAGCTAACAGAACAGATCCATCTCACTCTGACCTGATAGTCACAGCCCATTTAATTTAACACCAATCATGGTTTTTAACGTCTGTGGAGTGCATTATAATTTATAGGGATTATCATAAACTCGGGCTTGCAGCTTGGCACAAGGGCATTCCGGCCACGTGTCTCAAAATGAGTTTTTGACAGCAGGCCTTGACGTCAATCATCGCGGTCCGGATAAGCGAGCTTTCCCCCCACCTCTTTCATTTTGTCCCCCCATCTTCAGGTTGGCAAAGCTTTGGCACCAGATAAATATTTATGCCCAGTGCTTGTCGTTTTTGGCCAAGGATCCTGCATAGTGAACGGAGCTGAAGGGCCCTTCAACATTTGCTCTGTTAAGCAGGGAGGAGGAACACAATTCATTCAGGGCCCCTCATTCAGGGTTTTTTTCGAAGGGGAGGTTGGTTATTTGGGATTGTTAGAGAGGCTTGTTTTCCGTCCCAGATGGCTTGTTGTAACTCACTGTTATGGAAAACAAGTTGAAGTGATGTGATGCTTAATTAGATTGAATGGGGGGGTTTGGTCCAAGTTGTCTATATAAAACATAGATGTTGTTTAAGAGGCTTTGGTAAATGGCAGTCTGAGCAGAGATGTACAAGTGTCCTTGGCCGAAAAGAACGCAAGGAACCGCGATAATTTGATGGCTCATCCACATTTGACCTTTAACTTCCATGCCTTCAGCGTTCTGAGAAAGCACTAGACCTGAGCAAACATCATGTATTTTGCTAATGGTTCATTTACAATGTCATCGTGCACTTTGAAGTAGCGGTTCTCGAACTGTGCATGAATCACTGACCATAACGTTACTGTGGAAATTAACAATGCTAGAAAACTATGGCTGTAAATGTATAAATATATTTTAACCTCTTATACAGTCGTGGTCACAAGTATTGGCACATTGACGCATTTTCGTGTTGGATTTGATGGTTGTTTTGAACCAATGTGCTGATGGAAGATCTAACCGCGACCCATTGTAATATTTCTAGAAGAGCAAGTCAGGTTTTAATTTTTTTTATCTGTTGGTATTTGATATACAGATCTGGCCATTAAAAATGTGTGAGAAAGAGAACACGTTATTGCACCATGCCGCATTGTGCCGCGGTAAGTGATTTAGCCAAGCGGCATAGGCGCAACAAGACCGTTGGGTAGCTGTAGCGAACATTAGAAGCGGCTGCTTGCGTCAGAGGATTGCGCAATTATATTGCGCAAACAGTAGAATACTTTTGACCGCGTTCCTCCATATCACTTCGCCAAGTTACAGAAAACTGTAAGAACTAAAATATTAGGCTGTAGTATACAGTCCATCACAGCACGGCTTGTGCTTGATCTGCTGTTTTTAATGTCAAACTTTTTACAATGAATGGAAAAATGCAGTTTAATTTCAGACACAATACACATCAAATAAAACCCCATTTGGGAATATTGTATATATAAAAAAAAGTAATTGCCGAAGAGGGTATTAACTGGGTTAAGAATCTTGCCGAATCTCTGATACTAATCCAATTGAGATGGTGTGGAACACTCTGAAGGCGTGCAATATTCAATTTTATAATAACATTAAACAGTTGGGTGTTGGGCCTGTATCTTCCTGTATCTTATCCACAACAAACTTAAATTATGTCTGTAATTTATCCACAACAAACTTAAATTATGTCTATACATATTTATCTTGGAACTCTTAATCAAAAATGTGAAAATAAATATTTTTAATTGACATTAGCCTAATGGGTCTCCAGTCAGTGTTGTTTAAGTCCCAATGTTTACGTCCATATCTATATCTTACTGGATAAATACAGATGATCCTTCAGTAAAAGACCCACTCCAACTGAGCCTCGAACCAACATCGATCCGGAATGTGAGACGAGCGCACTAACGATGAGGCTAAACGTATTTTAGTGTCAATTTGTTTCATCGCGCATGGAGAAATAAAAACCATGCTTTGAGACATGCCCAAAATACGAAAATTTTTCAAATTTGTCTTTTTGTAAGAAAAGTGTCAAATAACTTTGATTTAATATTATGATCTGTTTTAACTTTCAAAAAGTAATTTGACTAATAATAACTAATAAATACAAGAATCATGAAGCGTTTCTGCGCATTCACAAAGACGCTCACTTGCTTTTTTTCACATTATGAAATTGCGTTTCTTAATTAATTCTTCATTCACAATTACTTGCCCAATTTTTGTTTCCACTAAACAGTACATATGACTCAAATGCAATTAATATATCGTTTTATTATAAAAATGTTGACTGTATAGTAGGCTATAACATTGGTAACATATGGTAAGTTAGATGTTTCCTTCAGGATCTTGCACGAAAAAACGCACATTTTTAAAGGCCAGATCTGTAATCCATGATTTCATGTATCTGAATAAGATGTTCAGGTCCTCTGGTATAAATGTAGGTCCACAACAATGAAGATCTGGTGAAACACATTCTCTTTCAGGCAGATTTACAACATCTCCAGTCCATTAAAACTTCACAATTATTGCCCTGATGTTGGAAATGGGAATTTTTATTGTTTTAACCATTTAGTTTTAAATCCACTTTCTATTTTGTGTAGCTCAATAATCTTTTGCTGCACATCAGAACTATATTCTTTAGTTTTACTCATTGTGATGAATAATTTAGGGGGTTTGGGCTTTGTGTTCTTAATATTTTTTCTCCTGTGCAACAAGAACAAGTCACATTGGTGTGCTTAGAAAAAGTAAATATCAATGGGAATATACTATGTGAGATATTTTACTAGAATTTCTAGGGGTTCCAATAATTGTGGCCAACGTGTATTAGAGAAAAAAAAAATTCACAATGTGATATTCCCCCAACTTCCAAGTGTTTTACTTTAATGAAACGTTGGAATTTTGTAGATTTTTTTAAATGAAAGATCAAAATGAGAAACAATGCAGATTTATTTTTACAGCCTTCTTTGCTCATATTTACCAAGGGTGCCAACACTTTTAACCACGACTGTATAAGCGGCCCTATTTTTGAGCCTTTTATTGATTGCAAAAACAAACTCAGTACATAAACTCGAGTGTTTTTGCTTTCAAATGATGCATAGTTTTTGATAGTTGATTGAATAATAATGTAAAACAGCAGTAATAAAAATGCAGATACAATAAAAAGTCTTTTCCATGGGCCCTGTGCATGTCAAGGGGGTAAATTTAATGACATGTTATTAATGAAAATGAATACGTACATTAATATTGGTGGAGAAAAGCACCCAAATGGAACAAATGAAGAACATTTAAAGGGACAGTTCACCCAAAAATTTTAGCATCATTTATTCACCCTTGTTTTGCTGAACACAAAAGAAGATATTTTAAAGAATGTGGCAAACCAACTACTTTTGGGGCACCATTGACTGTCCATGGTGCCCCAGAACTATGGTTAAAACATTCTTCCAAATATCTTTCTTTGTGTTCTGCAGAACAACATTTTTATTACAGGTTTGGAACAACTTGAGGGTGAGTAAATGATGATATCGAGGGGGCAAGGATCATGATCCAGTTTCCTCCCACTGCATTTTGATTGGACGAAAGATTCCTGCCGTTGTTTTGCCACAAGACACATCATACTTGTTGTACCATTTCTGCATTACGTCGTAAATAAATTAAACCGAGGTTATTCTTTTGACGGAAAAACAAACTTTATTTAATAACGGATTTTAACAACATATTTTTGTAGGTTTTTGGTTTAGGATTAGGGTTTTAATCATTTTAATCAAACATTGGGGGTTAAGGTTATCATAAGTTTAACTCTGAACATTACTTGCAGGCATACACTAAATGATCACTCTCGACTATATTATTATTCAAATGTAGACTTACATTTATAAGAGCAAATTATGGCGACCACTGTAAAAAAAAATAGACATCGTACACTTGCAGACTTTTTGAACGTTTGCATAGGAAACAATACGTGATGAAATCGGCAGACTGGCGCAGACTTTCTACAACAACTGCAGGCTGAAAATCTGGGCAAAAATCGGAGCAAAAGTCTTGTAGTGTATTTCGTCCTTTACTCTCCAAATTACGGCAAAGTATATAAAGTGGATCTCCCTGGATCTCGTGTCCTGCAGTAACGACCATCTTCAGTATTGTGGAATGCAGTTTATTTTGTGTGTGTGTGTGTGTGTGTGTGTATGTGTGTGTATTTACACGACATTTGCGGTGCTGTTCAAATCATCTCCGATCAGTTAGAAGCCACATTGCCAAATTGAATAAACGCATTACCGGCGCTAAACACATTTAATTAACCGCATGCCTTAACACATTAACAATTCTAATCCATAGCAATCGTAACTTTAGTTATTACTTTTCTTTTTTCCTTTACATTCTGCTTACCTGCGATGCTAACCGAGCTAGCGCGCAACGGAATTACATGCTTTTGCAATTCCATTCCAAAGACCGTAGCCGGGAAATGTGTCCAACAACAACGCGATGTGTTTTATGAGGGGATGGAGGGTGGTGCTGGCAGTTCTAGAGCGAGAGGGCAGACAGAAAGCTTAATTAATCCGGCCTCCCTTAATTAGCCTTTGTCCCTTTCATTATGTGCTTTCCAATACACTCGTTCCCGCTTTATTCCTCTCCCTTTCTCTTTTCTCACAGCCTCTATCTGTCCCTCCGTTTCTCTCCTTCTCAGGTTCCCTCCCTCTCTTTCCCCCCTCGCCTTGCGAGGACGTCGGCAATATGCTTCGGTGTGATAAACAAGGTCTCTCTGTCGAAAAGGGCGGCGGAGGCCATCGGCGGAGGCGCCCGAGCCTGTGTACGAAAGGAGAGAGAAAAGCACAGCTGCGGATTGATATCGAGTGCTTTTTTCTGACCGCGCATTGTTTCGTAAGGCGCTCGGTGGATGGGAGAGGCGGTCATTGTGCTCCGTGACTGGCTCTCGGCCCTTTGGCTGGAGACCTCCCGTGTGCTTGTGTCGATTAGGATCATGTCATAGCTTGAGCAGGCATTTGGCCCAGTGGGCACATACGGGGCCTTCGGCTCTCGAGAACATGGCACATGGTGGGCTGGAGCATGTTTCCCATTTGGAAGCTCGGCACAGAGCAAAAGATGAATAAACGTCTGATTATGATTATAGTGTAGCCATCCGGGAATGAAATAAAAGCTGGAATTAGTGGAATTTTAAATGTCAGGACTACATACTACACAAAAGAAAAAGAGTTTGGCAAACTAATAACCCTTGTATGGTGGTCATGTTTTTTATTACTCAGCCAATGTTCGACAGCATTATTCAATGTTTGAATCTATACAGCATTAAAAATGTATGTACAATTAATTTACACATTTACTTTTTCTATTGCAAGATTTATTTATCTTAGCGTTAATATCGGTCATTTATTTCTGTTCTGTTAAATCACATTCATGAACAAGTAGTTTATATACTCACTATATATTGTATGGGTGACAAAAAACATGTTTATTCTGAATCTGAGGTTGAAAAAATTATCACATTGTTTTTTAGTAAACCACACAATGGTTAAATGTTCAAATAATTTCAGATTTATATGTGTTATACAGTTTGTTTTCAGTTATTTTGCCTATATTGTTAAATTCAGTTTTTCTCTTTTGGAGCACACAAGACAAATTCTTCACTGGTGTCCATATTTAAAATGATAATGATAATTTCACCTAAACATAAAAATTCTGTCATTATTTACACAACCCACTTGTCATTTCCAACTTGTATGATTTTCTTTCTTCTGCAGGACACAAAAGAAAATATTTTGAAAAATGTTGGTAACAGAAAACCATTGGTCCCTATTGACTTGCATTGATTTTGTGTGCATACAATAGAAGTCAACAGTTTTTGGTTACCAACATTCCTCAAGAAAAATAAGAGTGTGCAGGAATGACACAAGGTTGAGCAAATAATTTGCATTATTGAAATCATTGAATTAAAATTGAAGTATGTGTATCTCCTGGCCCTTTAATTTTCATTCAAAAACAGATATTAAAAATGAAAATGACAGTTATTTTAATAATTCAGAGTCTTACTACAGAAAACAAGTTATTTTCTGATTTCTCCAGTTTTAATCTATTAACTCGTCATTCTCCGTAAAACCACCAACTATTGGCTGTAAATAGCAAATCGTGATTGACAGCTGTCATAGAAACCAACAAAAAATTGCCTATTTGAACAAAAAAGCAATACAGCCTTTGGTATGTCCCCTTACAACTGTTTGTTTCAAAAAGAAATGTCCAAACCCATTGAAAAACCTTTAGTCTCCTGCATGAGGGAAATAATTGGAAAATAATTTCTAATAGATAATGAAGATAATTAAGAAGCAGAACCCATCTACCACCCTGCCAATGACCCACTGCATGATAAATATCTTCAGCCAGTTTTTCTTTTTTAAAGAAGGTCTATTTGCGTATCAAGGTCATCTCACCTCCACCACACTCCCCATATCTCTCCTTTTCTTTCTTTATCGTCACGCATATACTTTTTTATCTTTAGAGGAGACAGATTTAGTAAGGTTGTGAAAATGACACACTGAGTGCGGTGGAACCTTTATTGTGGAGGAGGGGTGACGTGGGAAATTACCTTTCGTGTTTTGTCTCAGACATTTATACTCCAATGCCTAAAAACAATTCTGTCACCAATTCAAGTCTCATATTTTGAGAAATGACTTTCTTCAAGATATCTTCTTTTGTGTTCTGCAGAAAAAAGAAAGTCATACAGATTTGGAATGACATGAGGGTGAGTAAATGATGACAGAAGGGAACTGTCCCTTTAAAGTGGACATTTAAGTAAAGTAAAATATTTAAAGTAAATGCCAGACAGTCCCAGACTATCACAGATCCCATTAATTGGCATTTGGGGTTTACCTTGTACTGTATGCATCTTTATCTGTTATGTACAAGAGCGCAAGCTCATAAGAAGCCCTTATTCCTAGGGTGACTTCACATCAGGACTACAGCTCACAGAGCAATCTTAACGGCAATGAGGTCGAAAAACATTGTCCCTGCTCAGAGTGGGAGGCTGATATGTCTAAGCCATCACTGGAAGTGTTGTTTGGCAGCCATATAATCCTTCATGCATCATTTCAATGTCCGCGGAGTCCCGTCTGCCGTTGGGATCCTGCACTTAACTGATCCCTGGGAGTATAGCCTGCTTCCTGTCAGAACGGTGAGATAACCAAGTGTGGTTTCGCTGGTAATGACTATTTCTTGTGACTGTGGCTCAGTGTCTGGCAGGTCTCACGGGTCTCATTGCGGACCATTCGAAGTATAGTGCCAAGCTGACGTGTAATTTCGATGGCACCTGCAATTCTTTGGCCCCGGATGCAATGTTGAGTTTTATTTTAATTAGCTGGTTTCTAAACTATTATTAATAGTTCTGCGGGTAGATAGCAACGCTAACTTCACTGTATTGTGGGTGATTGATTCAATGTGTGTGGATGGTAAGCTAATTATTTAAACTGCTTTATTACTGGCGAAATTAGACAAATTTAACCCAAGGTTAATTATAACAGCGCAACAGCATACTGTAATGAGTATTGTTTGAACCTTCATGTGCAGTTTGTACACAATATTGTAACAATCAGTTTTAAAAACAACTATTGGGTCCAGAACTGCTGCCTTTGCAGATGGTATACGACAGTAAGAAGTCAGTTTCAATTGGCAAATAATTGTAGTCATAAAATGCTTATTTATATTAATAGAAATACGTTTATTTATTGAATATAGTTTAATTCATTGTAATTATATTGCAAATATTTTGCTTTTCTCGAAGACTCACTTTATTCGATTATCAGACGTGACATTACGGTTTCCTAGCAAACCTGTCTGAAACAGGTACCTCTCTTCAAATGTTCTCCTTTAACCCTCAACCGAGCAGCTGTCTTCAGTTCAGAAAAAGTCAAATGCATCAATTCACCTGTATTGCAGCGCCACACTCAAAGGCACAACAGCGTCAACAATCTTCTGAAGAACAAAGCAATGACCGCTGAGCCTCTCTGGAACCCTTATAATTGTTGTCAGCCAGGATGCATTAGATAATTATTTTCCTTTCAAAATCTTTAGATGTGACTTTTTAGATCATGCGCCGAGCCTTTTTCTAGCATGGCGGTTGGCGCTCCACCGATGGCCTATTTTTAAAAGTGGGGCTGCTTAATACCTCCATAGAGGAGCTGCGGAGTGGTAAACACTCCTTTCAACACCGACGCCAGCGGCCGTCCCAAATGAAATGATCCACTTATGATTTACTTTGCCTGTGCCCCTCGCATTCTCAAGAGCCCCATACTTTCCATTTGTAATTTTTACATGCCTTTTTTCTATCTTAAAGGTGATAACATAGACCTTTGTACGGCATCGCTTACCATCTCATATTGCCCCATGGGGCCGACGCATTCAAGTTTGCTTTTCATATTGCATTTCTTTGCACTTCCTAGCAGTTGTTTGTGCTTTAGCTTTAGTTTTTGTGGCTCTCACTGAAACGTTAGAGATGTAAGCACTGTTGTAACCTAATGCAAATAGAATAAGTAATCATGGTTATATTACATTTGGCTGACATTTTAATCCAAAGCGACTTATATTGCATTCACTTCCTAGATATTGAACCCATGACTTTGCTCTACCACGATATTATGATGAAACAGTAGTTTTTAAGGTACAATAGGCACCCCTATGGAGTCCATTTGTACCCCTACAGGTACAAAACACAAAATATAACTTTTTGAGTACCTAATTGTACCTATCGTGTACCTTTAAAGGTACAGTTAAATGTTTTGTTCCGAATAAAACATCCGGCCCCATTAAGCAAGTTTTATGGAGTCCATATCATCTGTATGCTGTTTGTGTACAAAAATAAACCCAAAATACACCGCAAGCGGAAGACGCAACTAAAGTAGAACACTCTCGTAATGATTAACAAGGCATGGACACAGTTTATTAAATCGGTATCATTGGTTAAGTTAGCTTGTCCTAAAATCCCTCACTCTCACTTTATTGTATTGTATGATTTATTCTGAATTCGAGCCTTCAACATTCTTTTAAGAGGGCCAATGTGAAGTTGACCATGTGCGCACTCGATATACTTATGTATAATTCAGCAATAAATGATTCAGGGCTCTCAGTATATGCCTTCTTACAGCACACAAAGTATTTGAATGTCAATTCTAATAATCGTAATTAATTTTCACGATCCCAGTATCGAGGGAAATAATCAACAATTATGATTTTTGTCATAAGCGCTCAGCCCTAATGTCACCTCCGGTGCCGCGCCACTCGATTCGAGCTCAAATTTACGGATGCGCTTCCTTAGCGTAGCAGCCTCCAGGCTAACTCTGCCTCTGTCAGATAAGTCAGATGCTAGCGAAACCACCCACCGCTCTGCCTCGCTCACCGAGTTGATCTTTTTTGAGAGGAAGAAACAAAATGGGAACAAGAGAGCTCGTGCTTATCGGAAATTCGTGATGCACTCCTTTTTACGCCCGAGTCATGTTTTGTGAGGCTTGTGTGTTGCGTTGTTGCTTCATTCGTTTCGGGGCATCTGAAACGAGGCCTTTGAAAGTCGGGAGAGATGTGCGAAGACGCGTCTTATGCGGGACGAATACTCTCACAGCGGTAGTGTGTGTTTTTTGAGCTGGTTGTCATGGCAACACAAACATAAAATAACCAAACTCTTCTGCGCTATGACTCATGCTGCTTTTGTTTATCATTTCTTTTACTAATTTTATTACTTTAGGTTTTTAACTTGCGTGTTATCTATCTTGTATAAAGTGCACTGTGTTGATGGATCTGATGGATCATAAATCCTGGGGGAGTCAAGTCATCCACACTCTCGCCTCCCCATGAATGTTTCATTGTTCATCACCTGTTTGATACAAATTGGAGCTGCAGGACGGGGTCTCAAGAAGCAATGATTTAAAAGCAGCGCCACCCTTTTCAGCCACAAAACCCTGCATCTCCATCACCAACCACCTGAGAGTACTACGTGAGCATTTATCGCCTGGTTTAACTCAAGTCTTTGTCATTCATTCGTCATTCTTAACAAATCCCCCCAGTGTATTCCAGATAAATGTTTCCAGCATTTCAGTCTCCATACCTAAATTTGACAGGCAGTACCTGTCTGCAGCAGAAGACAATTATGAATCATGGATAGAGCTCGCTTGCCTCTCTCGTTCCACTGAAAACCTCAGGCAGCCAATCTGTTGGAGGCCATTCCAGCCTGCCGTCCTCTCCCGCTATAGATCTGAAGTTGCTTTACTCGGTCGTCTGTCTCCTGCCATCTGCGAAATGAAACCAGACCGTCTATGCTGGTGAGTCACACAACACATCAATTGCCCGCAACGGGCTGCTTGTTTGACCTATAACTCTAATCGAGACTGACTTACTCACACATGACAAATGAACGATATCTGCTGATAATCTGAGATTATTTATTAGTGAATATCATTGTGGATGAAGGTCAGGGTGGCATCGGTCCACGTCTCCATTCGCTCGCAGAGTTTATTGGGAGTGGTATTGCAGCAAGCATCCGTTCATAAATCCGTTTCATTTCCCAACAGGATGATGCTTTTACCTATTGCGGCTTGAGATCAGAGTATGCAGAACGGGGAGCGGAGTTGCGGGAGTTCTGCCTGGAGCGAAAGGGATTTTTTTGCCGTTCACGTTCTCCCTTGCTCTTAGATCACTTTAAAACTGCACCATCACAAGCTATTAGCACAGTGTTATTAGAGTGATACAGTTAAAATAACAGAAAGATGGTATTAGTGAAATATTTATGAGAAGATGATAAAAATACAAATGTTTAGTGAAGGTGAATGATGGAGAGAGTAAATGTATCTGTAGAGATGAGTAAAACATAACAGAGTTTAACAATAAAAGCAAAGGGTGTAATAGAAACGTTTTTTAATTTTGCATCCAGATATTCAAGATTAAATGCCGACTTTAACTTCATTAAACTTGGAAGTTAATATCTACAGGCATCTGGCCACATGTTACAATGAAGAAATGCTGCATTTCACAGCACAGAGCTAGTTTTAGTTGTGAAAAAGCATTACCAAAATCATTTTTAAAGTTTTTGTAAATATGTGTAAACTTAACATGTTACAGTAGAATTATTGTTGTTATCCATGATTTTTTCAATTTGCTGTTTTACAGAAAAAATAGTAAAACACTTCATTGTTTTTTTGTTCAGATTACAGTTATTTAATAGGAATAGCCCTTAATAGTAAAGAAAGTTTTAATGATTGAATTTTACACATGATTATTTTCTGACTTCTGAGAGAAGTTTAATGTTCCACCGGCTTAAATTTGGGTATAGAATTTAAAAAGCGTGAATAAAGACCATTTAGTTGTTTCAGTTTATTTCCCTAATAAATCATCACATTGGAATCTGACATTTTTGCCAAAATTGGGTTATTCACATTCACATAATTTTTGAGACTTTAAAAAAAATGTTGGCATATGGAAGGCAAAAATTATGATTTATCACAGTTTTCATACAACTTGTCATGCTGTCGATTTTTCACATTGCTGTTGGATGACTTTGTCACTCCTGATGTTTGATTTTGTTGAAATTTCAACAGACACTGGACTAGAATGGCCACAATACATCTTTGAAATGCTAATTATTTTATATTTGTGTTATATATATTTTAATTAGAATAATGTTTCTTCTTTTTGCACAGTCAATATGCCAGATATTCACTTTCACTGCTAGTATGTTTATGTATGTGACAAAAATCTTGAATTTGTAATTATAGGGAGCAAGTATTGGGCTTGAGCCGGCAGTTGAGTGGTTACAGAATACAGAAAGGTGAAATCACCGTTGCGCCACAACACTCACATGCTCTGCTTGTGCAACATATTTCTAAATATGGAAAACTCTTAGAAAAATGTCACAGAGTCTGTCTGGATTAGTTTTTTCTGTGCCCCAACCACAAAAAACTAAATTATTAGCACCGGTGTGTAAATTAGGCAAGAGTTCCTTGAATTACACTGAGGGTAGTACAGTGTAAGCTTGCATTGATTTCCCCATCATTTCTGGCATTTGAGTGCCGTCAAAGTCCTCCCCAGTCTCCTTCAATTAGCTTTCGGCCTAGGAGCTCTGTCAATCCCCATCTGCTTCTGCACTTATCATTGGCTACTCTCCACTGAGTGAAAGAGAGATACAGATGAGCTTTGTGTTCAGAGCCCTTTTACTGGAGAACAAATACGACAAATAAGTGAGTAGAATGTCAAAAGTCCCATGGCCCTTTTCTACTAACGGGCCAAGTTGATACTTTGATACTTGGTTATTTCCAACAGAAAAGTGAGAATATGCTTTGTTTTGGGGGGCGGTTGTGTCACAAACTGTTCATCAGTCTTACAGTTACTGAGACAATTGCTACTGTATTCAAGTTTACCTTTGGTCCCAAAATCTCAAAGGGACTGCTTCAGATGCCTACTTTTTCCTCATCGCCCTGAAGGTGGACAGTTCCAGATACATTGCAGGCGAAATCTGAGAAGCAAATTGTTCGAGCTGCAGAGTCCCTTGAGAGCTTGGTATCTCCAGCAGGCTGGACCATATGGGCAGTGGGAGAGGACACGATAGCACTATAGTTTTTCTTTCTTGCTTCCCTCATGCAGATTTAGTAGAAAGCCTGCTTTTGAAAAGTCTGCAGTTATGATTTCACAGATGAATGGATGTTTAGAGAAAGCTTGTGCTTTTTTCTTTGAAAAGAAACGAGACGCTTGGGAACAGAGGAAGATGTTGGCTTTTCGGTCCTGTTGAGTTGTATCAGCCAGTTTGTGCATTTGTATTCTGGTATTTCTTTATTGTGCATTTGCGTCTTGGTCTTGACGGGTGGTGTAATTACTAAGCGGTGGGTGAGCGGTAAAATTGGCGACTTTGAGAAGGCGTACTGTGCCGTGCCCACTGGTTTGTGGGCAAAGAAGTACATTCTGCCACCGCTTATTGTACTCCCATAGCCATCTCCCTGTAGCGCAGCGCAACAGAGCGCAATACATCTTGTATTCTCCACACATTGATTCACAACCGTGGAAAATCACAAGAAGTCCAATAACATCTCGATTTCTTCATCCGCATGTGGTTTTATATACCCGCAAACTCATTTGGCCGAGAACTGGAGTTTCAAGACACGTATGCAGCCGGGGGACCGGCAGGCCGTTCGCCTACGGTGCATTAGCCATCGTCTGGTATACGGAACGCTGAAATGGCCCAGCGGTGGCCTTTATGATGGACCGGACTTTCAGGGCTACCCGGAGGAATCTAATTCACAGTGGGTCCGAGAAATAATGAGCCCCTGAATAGTTGGATGGGAATGAAATGATGCCCCACTAGCTAGCATCAAGCAAGGTCAAATCTGACAGGAGGAACCCTTTGGAGAGGTTAAGAGTTCGGGGATATTCGCCATTGTTTCACGCCCTCAATTTGGTATCGACCTCAAGGGAAGGGGGTCTATATGATTTTTTTCAAACAGTTGTAAGCGCTAGAGGAAATGTCAATATTAACAGCTGCGCTGGCAACATTACCAACAGCAGCATGTTGGAGAATTCAAAACAACATGAAGCACACAATCGAGCAGACTCATGACTCATCGGGATAACGTAATGACCGTTGACTCCCATTAGCGAGATGTGAGGTGATTTTTGGAAGCCCAGGGCACCAAGTTGTGCAGAGGTGTGCTCTACCCGTTTTTGACAGGCTGGAACCTGATGCTGGTCTAACGAGCCTCTGGATGAATGTCTCGCTGTATCCCCCTGCTCTTCCTCACGCCTTCTCGTAGTTATAAATAAATTCCTGCCGCATTAACATCCTTGTCAAAATAAAGCAGTATCCAACAAATGCACTGCGGAGCATCAAATCGCAGTGGAAATTACTTCACTGATGGGGCAACCTCGGTAATTTCATATGGCAGTCTTTATCTGAAGATTCCATTAGCGTTGAAATGAGTCAAATGAAAATGTGGCAGTCTTTACCCAAGGATTCGCTGTAAGTTAAGAGAAGTCAAATGAAAACGTTTTGGTAAATCCAGCAGAGAGCAAGAAACTACAGTATGCAGTTAATTGTCATGAACAGGGCTGGATTTGTTAACACCTAAACTGAATTGTGTTTATGAGTTTTAGTTCATTTAATAGTTATTGAATGTGCATTCTTTCACCAACGTTTCTTAAACGTATTTATGATTTATGTGTACTGTTCCTCCTTTATGAATTGTTTTTTGTGGCAAAAGTGTAGTAACCATGTTTTTGTGGTACATGGTTTTGCACCATGTTTTATTTGAAAAATGTCTTTTTAGAATCATGGTTATATTGCAGTAACCATGTATGTTTTTTTAATGTAGTAAAACCATTTTTTTGTTTGTTTCCAACTGTGGTTATTTTTCATAAGGGGTTTGAAACCAGGAATGATCTTATCATTTGACACTTTGCAAGTAACACTTTGCAAGAAGGTTGTATTTGTTATTATTAGTTTAAGCATTTGCTAACTTGTACAGCATGTATTAATATTAGTTTATGTTCATTTTAGCATTTACTTTTAACATTTATAAAAAGTAGTGACTGTTAAAATTAGTAATGCACCATGAACTAACATGAAGAACTGCATTAGCAAAAATGTAAAATGCTAAAACTATTGTTTTTTGCTAGTTCATGTTAGCTAATGCATGTGCTAATGTTAACAAACGCAACCTTATTGTGTTACTTTAATATTTCTTCCTCAAAAGTCCTAAAATAATCATTAATGGAACTTGTAAAACAGATCAAAAGCACAATTATTAAACTCCTTATAGGCTAATTCATATTTCTTGACTTAGATTTTGATAGTCTCCCACTAACACTGAAACAGAGAAAACATACATACGGCATCTCACCAGTGACATCATCTTCGATTCATCCAGACACTGTACTTCATATCTTCAGTCTTTCTTTTTTCACTGTTTGTTTTTCTCACAGTGTAATCCTTTTCCCCCTCCCTTTTTCATCCCATCACCTGCTGCAGTGCCCCGAGGGGTGAGCCCAGACTCTCCTGCTCAAGCCCAGCGATTATTCCTCAGCTCATTCGCTTTGACTGGAGGGGAGAAGACTGAAAGCCTCTCTTATTGAGGAAGGGTTCTCAGGAATATGGAGAACAGATATGAGGCTCAGGGTATTGGCTCTGCCGGTGCTTTACCTTACAGCTTTCAGTATTGCTTTCTCTCTCGCTAAGCCTGTTTAGATTCACAGCCACATCCTTCTTCGGCTAAGCTTTACAAATCCTTGTTATTTCTCTCAAAATTGTCTCACGGATATGCGTTCGCTTCAGGGAAGGGCGTCTTATTTTTATGTCCTAAATGAGCGCTTTTTCAATAAGATGCTCAATGAGGAAATCCATTTTGGAAAATTTCGAGAATTCGGCATGTTTGCGCAAATTAATCCTACAATTAATCCTGTTTTTGTTGCTCGCTTCTATGACTCGGGTGTGGCGTGTTTTGCATCGCTATAATCAATAAAGATTGTTGTGTGATGACGAATAGGCCGTGACATCTCAGAAAAAGGTCATAAACATGGAAAACCAATCAACACTCTTACATATTTTGCTCCTTAGCTCCCTTTTGAGTGTGTGCATTCTGCCAGTTTACTCAGCACATGCAAGTTGTGTCTTTTTAACATTTTGATATCAAGATGACAAAAATGTAAAAAAAAAAACTTTGTTTCACATTTTTTTAAATTAACAGATTTCAATAGTTTTCAAGATGCTCAAACAAGCAAAGCCACATTTTGTTTGAGTCACCGTGTTTACACCTTTCAAAGGGAAATCAACCCACGAATGTCTGACTCATATAGTCAAAAGGAAGGGTTGGCATCAACAGCAGCAAGTATTTCAATGATGAAAAAATAGCACACTTCACCTTTAAGAAATAAGGTCAAAACTTTACCTTTTTAAAAATGATTCGTTAAGGCACTTCGCGACAGCACTGCACTTGTCACATAGGAACAGGCTTCCGTTGTCCTTTACGGTGCATCGTGTGCCATAGGGCGGCTTGGCTCATACCAGCGGGGAATCTCACATAACTCATCTCAGTGGGAGACGGTTCTGTAAAGTCAGGCAATGAAAGAAAGAGATGAACTGCTTGTAAATGCCTTATTTCATGATTTTACCTCAGTCCAGCTGCATGCAGCTTTCTCGAAACTAGCGGCGGCTTTACTAGCTTTAAGGGCTCAGCCGCCAGTTCTGATTGACAGGCGTCAGGATTGATGGATGTGCGTTGGACCCCTTGACAATGCCTACAGATATCTCAACACAGGAGGCTAATTAACCGTCCTTCGATAAATCATTAAATGTGAGACTAGCCCTAGGTAAAGAGTATAGGTAATAGCCATCGGTTAGCGCTTAGCGTATATATCTGGGCTTGTTAAATCAAATGTAAATGACAGTTCTTGCAATAGCAGAATCAGAAATGCCTTTATGGCCTAAATTTTATATCGTACAGTAGACTCGAACACACAATAAAAAGTCTGTTGTTGTTTTGCTAGGTTGTCACTTTTTGCTAATGTGTGCCGACTGCATTTTCGCAACCTTGAGTTTCCAAGACTTGTTTTGTCTAGCTAGCTTTCAAAATGGGTTGTTAAATAAGACATTTTTGTTGGTAAATTATTAAACAAATAGACATGTATACCTGCGGGGAGACTGCTGCTTTGAGTGGTCTCTTTGAAGAGGGGCCGGAAAACTAACAACACTCTAAATTATGGCCTTATTTTCTCTCTCCCAATGAAATAGGGTTTCTTATTTTAGAGTAGGAATCAAAGGAATAGTTTGTCAATAATGGATCTTACGCGTTCTTTGAAGAGGGTACCATCCTAACAGAGACCAGCCATAAGACAGAAAGAATCCATGAAAAGCATCCATACCATCTGGGACCTTACACTTTAATAATGTGCATTGGTTATTTTTTACATTTACATAAAATGGGGACACTCTAGGACAGAAGAACTAAGCCACAGTGACAGTATATGCATACTGTTCCCTATGTGTTGATACGCTATATATATACAAGAAACATAAACGAGTACAGCAATATTAAATATGTTATTCAAAACCCACTTAGCTGTCTGTGTCCCAACATAAAAGATAGGAATAATAATGCTGGGCCAATTCTTACAGGACCATTGCTTAAAGTAGTTGCCAAAAGTGATGTCTGAGGGGTATATGTGTACAATATTTATTTTAAATGCTCCCAGCATTCAGTAAATACGTGTTTAATTTGAATATACAAAAAAATGAAATAAAGGAAACGTTGACTACAATTTTAACTGGTATTAATTTTTGTTGATCCTCTCATGCAGTAATATTTTGTAGTCATTCTCCTGAGCTGTCTTTATAACTTTTGCCCATATGTTTTTTTTTGCCAAACCTACTTAAATTCTTCTCAAAGTGGAGCTTCAGATTATACAACTTTGTAACATAAATACTTTTTAAATTAATCTTTAATAATGATGACCGATGTATCGCAGTGGCTGATAAACTCGCTATATAGCGTGCTAGCATTTTGTTCTTAAAAAGGCTACTCAGACGTAAGGCCAGCAAATGAGTCATGTGAGGTGGATGAGATACACATATTGTATTGTAAGTACTAATAACACATTTAAATTCCTATTATCTTTATTCATATTTAGCCACACTTAGCTGCCTTAGATGATGTAATGTCATGTATATAGCTTTTCATTGGTTTAAGTCTGTTTTAATGCTAAACTACATGCTACTAGCTAGCCACATAATAGAGTACCTCAGAGATTACGTATATTTGTGTAGGCAAACCCCAGAAGTGAGTTAGCATTTTAACACTTAAAACACACCAGTTATACCATTCAGGATTTTTTTAAAGCCTTATTGTGTCTTAAAACAGCGGTTGCTAACAAGTTGCTAAAATCGACTACATCATTTGGAGGTTAGACGTCATCACGCATAAAAATCTACAATTCAACATATACACAAATATCTAAAAACGTGTATGGGGATTCATGTATAGGGAACACGTTTTTTGTAAGTTGTCGGTGGCTTAGTGTTGGTGGCTTAGTGTCAAAAGTAACAAATGTTGTGTTTATTTGTAAAGATTGATAGACAAAACGTGTAAGCATCATGAATCTTTGTAAATCACAGATCTTATTTTTGCAATCTTACAAAAGTGTATTGGAAATATGCATAGGCTTTCGGTCGAGGGAACCAGTGCGGTGCTAACTTCTGGGTTGGTGTACAGAAATATGTCACCCCTGCACCACTCAATAAACAATAACTGTTCATTTACTTTCACCAATTTTCTCTATGTCTCTAATTGCTCCAATTGCATTTGTGTTATATTGGACAATTGTCCACAGTGCTTGTTTAATATCGGTATCAGCATCAGCCATTTAAAAAACATATCGGTCAACCAGTAATCTTTAATAATACATTTGATTAAAAAGATGTCAATTGTCTAAAGTTGGACATCATTTTTGGAAAGGACTGTATATGCTTTGCAGTGTGAGTACACAAAGAATTTTAACTGGTAAATTTGAATATATTAAAGTGTATCTGTTGGCACACGTGAGCCAAGAGGCTGGTATATTGTTATGCTTTATTGCTTAGTATTGCTTTGTTACTTCTCTCGTTCAAAAGAAAGCCTGGGAGATAAAGCCCACATCACAAGGAAAGGGGAAAGGTTAATACATAAGAAAAGAGCATATATATAAATAAATAAAAGTCTTGAGATTTAGAGACAGCCCCTGATATCACAATCTAATGAAGGGCACGCCAGCGTTCCTCTGGAGCCAGGGCTCCGGCCCCGCAATTGACAAGCTGTCGGCATCCGAGTGTAATTTAAGACCTTCCCCAAGAGAACCCAGCAGAGTAAGGACATGCATATCCCGTTGCTCTTCATCGTTCCCCCATTTCTTCATGCCAGACCTCAGCCAACCTATTTCACTCACTGTTTCAGGGAGCTGCCACACGGCCTGCTGCCTACGTAGACAGCTCATTTCTTTCTGCGGCATTTTCACCGAAATGGTGACCGATTGGAACGCTTTACATAGGCAGCAACTCGATGCATCATACAAATAGTTTTCCACGCAAGAAGCAAACATGAAGCTCGGCGGGGTAGATGTGGGTAAATAGTAAGTGTAAATCATTTTATCCAAGCTTTGTGATATTGAACAAAGGACTTGTCACAGTGCATTTTGGGATTGCCTCATCTGTAAAGTATACATGTGATCTTGCCTTAACATTATAACACCTTATAAATAAGTTATCTTCTTTTTGTCTTAAAATGCTGTCTACCTAGGCATCTCACTCGATTTTGGAGCGTAGCATCTTTCCCTCTCTCCTCCCCATGTACACACCAACTCATTCCTCTTTAAATTCACCTGTAAGCATTCCTCCAGCCATTTGTTTTCCCCAACCTGACGTCTTTTCATTCTCTTCAGCTTGTCATCCATTTATCCTCCTACCGCTCTATCTTCCTCCCTACGCCTGTCTCTCGTTTCCATTTACTTTTCGTCTCTTCTACACATCTCTGCCAGCCGCTGTAGCCCCCCCATTACTGCAGTCCTCCATCCATCTCATCTCTCTCCTTATTTAGTCCTTTGTCACTGCTCACTTCTGCCCTCTCTTGGCGCACGCCCTCTGGATCATAGTGACAGGCAGAGGCATCCGCAATATACCACAAGGTTATTGAGCGAAGTGCATTCTTTGTAAGCGCTTTTAACACTTAATAAAAAGTCGCATGATTATTGTAGGTAAGCATATGGGGCAATTCCGTGCAAATGTCAACCTTAAGATGAGTTTTTACAAAAGGTTTTCATCATACTGATAGGTCAGGTGTCAATATTTAGTGGTTTATATATATCAATGTGATGTCTCTCTTAACGCTTGTAAAGCATTTTTGTGTTTTTAAAGCATAGTTTTCCATAGTCAGGTAAGGGAATTGTCACATCCATAACGGTCCATATTACTCATAAATGGGTACATAAAATTTAAATATCTTAACTGTTTTGTGGTCTATAAAGAGTCATCCCTTCTGCATCTGTTGGGTAATACTGCTTTTGGCTTTCACATTTTAATTCACAGAAATCCTACAAAGTGTGTTGTCTCTCAAAAACATGCGTCACATCCATAACGCATGAAATCTTCCCTCTTTTAAAATAGAAAACTTGTGCATAGACTGATATTTTTATGATGCCTGAACTCTTTCATCAGGGCTTTAGGAAAATGTATATATTTAGGAGATAATTCAATATAGTAATCATAATTACATTCTCTGAGAATGTTTTTTTCAAGTTTTGACCCAAAATGTCACATACATAACTCTGGCCCTAATAAAGCTTCACAGATGTCATCTATAAGAACATGCATATTCATTTAGATTTTCAGTTTTAATATTTTTATTTCATTTTGGTTAAATCTACAAAAATAACCAGTGTTAGCTTTGGTTTAGTACTACTAGCACTACTAGCTTTCATCCCTATTACTCAGTATCACCACTAATATTACCTTTGATATCAAGGGAGCTAGGAGTGCCACTGCTTCACCCTTAAAAATTGAGGTCACAATGCCCCAGCGAGGTCTCCCCGTAAGTCCCGCCTCCATCCCGCTCCATCCAATAAGCAAGCAGAACTTTTCTCTCTGACCACGGCTCCACACAGTAACAGTAAAGCACAGCTGTGCATCTGAACCCTTGCTCCTGATTGAATTAACATGGGGGTCAGATTGAATTACGTGTTGTTGCGGTCCCATTTTGAGTAAATGGCATTATGACAGTTGAGATTTAAAGTGGTGATTTGTTGAACGCTGAGGGAAATAAATGGCCCTGTGGAGACTCCGGGGCTCAGGCCAGCATTAAGCAGCCCCTCCGCACACCAAGAGAGAGTATTGAGTTCTCTTCCAACGGCACCATTTATCCAGCGAGTTTAACCACCCGGTTTGGCTCACGCTGGGAGCCACAAAAGCCTTCATTACCTTTGTTTTTAATCACTTAATTTCCCCCTTTAATAAACAACGAAAGCTACAAATGCACAAACAGTGCAAGGAATGGTGAGGGTGCTCCGTAATAGCTCATAAATCTTTCAAATCTGGTAATAAGGTACTGTACTGTACGGGCTCCGGTTGCAAGCGTTCGGGAGGCACGCGGTGGGCGCTTTCCTCACTTTTGCTCAAATGAGCCGCCGTCGAAGAGCTTTGCGTAGGATTCATTTGCTTATTTGTTTGCTTGGGAGAGTTAATCTATTTAGCTGTAATGTTTCCTTACCTCCCATAAATGATTCACTCATTTCATCCCTAGTTCATTATAGAGCTCAGCATTTTATAGCACAGCCTATTTTCCAATCGCGAATTGTAAAAGAACTGCATTGTCAAGCGTTACCTCGGAATATAATGCCGAGCGCAAACGTTCGCGTGTGGCATATTAACTGCAACGTGCGAACGTTTGCGCTCGGCATTATATTCGAGGTAACGCGTAAAAGTCCCCGCCGCGCATCTGAGCTGTGCTGAACGATCTTTAAGCTGGGTTAATAGAGTTTATGTTTAAACCGCCACAACTACATGAATACAAATAACCTCAATGCTGTCCACGGTACAAAAATGAGCTTTAGATAAACACGGCCTTTAAAAGCGGGAGGGGGTTGGGGGGGTTACTGAGAAAAGGCGTGAAAGAGCTTTTCTGCGGCACTCTTCATGCAAATGGCATGACAAGTACACCTCTCTCTCTCTCTCTCTCTCTCTCTCTTTGCATGGAAATTTAGCTGTACTTGTACATGGCCAATGAGCCATGAGAGCTAGATGGAGTCAGTCACCAGGCAACTGCAAAACCACATAGCGCTCTATTGTTTTCCTCTTATCCTGTTCTCGCTCTCTCTCTCTCTTACGAAAGTTAAGATATTTACATGAAAAATATATTCCCAGATCTCCATCTGCACTGAAAAAGTGCATATTGGTTTTTATTGTATATTAAACAACTGTTTATAAATGTGTATACTTTATTGGACCCAACATAGCATAAATTAGTCTGGTTGAGACGAATAACCTCATGGTAATATAACATTATAATGTACAATTTTGTTTCCATCCAACCCTGAAACTGGTCATGTGGTCTTCCCAGCATGCTTTGCATTGGAAAGAGTAAACAATAAATGAATTAAGTCTTACTTAATGTGTTTTCTTAGCGAGATGAAGAATGTGGGACTTCGTGAATGCGGGTTAGTGTTTAATGATCTGTTTTGTCAGGATATAGAAGAGTTTCTATTATGGTTATCATTGTGCTGAGAAATAGATTAGAGATTGTGCTGAAGATGGGCTATTGTCGTGTGTTTTGCTTTAAACAAAGAGTAAACCCTCAGAAAAGTACACAATTGAGTCAAAAAGTGAAGAAATGGATTGGAATTTGCTGAAGGTGCTTTTGTTTCCAGATGTGTGTTAAAAAGTGCTATCAGCTATCTTTGTTTGAAACATAAAATTGCAGGTTACTTTACAAACTTCTCTTTATGTGGGTTGAAGTCAAATAACGTCAAACTGACCCTACAGGTCAACTTAATCATTATTTAAAATGTTTATTTGCGAATTGGGGTAAAGGAAGACAAGTGGTTTAAACACTAGGACGCTGACTTTTTTAGATATACTTGTATACTAATATTTGTTCCTTTTTACCGAAATGTTTAAGGGTTCTTTAAAGGACCAGCGTGTAAGATTAAGGAGGATATAGTGACATAAATGCAATATAATATACATAACTATGTCTTCAGATGTGTATAAAGACTATACATAATGAACCGTTATGTTTTTATTATCTTAGAATGAGCTTAGACTTCTATACACCGCGGGTCCCTAACATGGAATTCACCATGTTGTTTCAACAGTAGCCATAAACAGACAAACTGCTCTACAGAACGCATTTCGTAAACATGTTATCTCCTTTGGCAAAGAAGCCAAAACGTGACGACATCTTAGTACTGTATCAGATGTCACAGTGCAGCGGTGGAGTAAACCATTGGTTGCAATTCACAACCTCACCACTAAATGCCGCTAAAGTTCACTGACCGGTCCTTCTATTGCAGCTTTAAATACATAGGGCCCTATTTTAACGTTCTAAGTGCATGATCTAGGGCCTGTCCGAATCCACTTTTGTTAGTTTAAGGACGGGCGAAATGGTTGTCGCGCCAAGCGCATGGTCTAAAAGTGTGCAGTAAACCAAGCAGTCTCTCATCTTCCATTCCCTTTATGAGCAGACCATCTGCAGGACAAGCCGGATTTTTATGTACACAATAATAATCTTTTACATTGTAATCCATTTTCAATATTTGGCATGTTTGTGTGCTTATTTATGTTGTAGTTGGAATGGATTATGTAGTTGCAAAAGTTACTTATAGTCAAGTGTATCCTTTGTTTTTCAATTAAAACCAAATACTTAAAAAGTTGACTTCTTTTGGATCCAGCATGCTTTTTCAAGTGGTATGGTGATACTCTTTCTCCTTGAAGAGTGATAGAGAAGTTGTCAGTCTGAGAAACGTGTGACTGCAGTTATGACAGTTATTCGCATCGGGCCTCTCGTGTGACCAACATGTATGATGGAGAGATATATGATGACAGAGGTCATTGTCATCCTGTCATCTATTTTAAGTGTTATAAATCACCAGTGGGAGACAGGTTAGTTAGAGGAGCATGTGTGCAGGTGTGCATGGTCTTACGACATGGAGACCAGGGCATTATGTAAGCTTTGGAGAGTTTTGCTCATTTGCATATGCAATAGAGCACTCATAAATAATGTATGTTTGCTTGGAAGTAATTAATGACTTAAAATCATCTGACAGTCTCTTTAAAGCTGTAGGGAAATTGCAAAAGTGTTTTCGTAGCTACTGTGTATACAAGCTTGGAATTCCCTTACAGTAATTAAGCATGCGATTTGTTTTGCACGTTTTAATGGGGCACATGTGATATTTTACATTCATCGGAGAAAAGATTTCGAATCTGAAAAACTACCTTAACACTTCTGAAAAACTCATTAAGGTCGGCATCAGATCTCATTAATAATCTCTTTCGGAATAAAGACTGGAGATCCAACCAAAAACGTGTGAAAACCTATTAGAAATTATACATTTGGAAAATATCATTGGTTTTGTTTTATTGTACTTTTGTTGTGCATGCACTGCGTTGGATATTCAGTATCGATTTACGTAGCGGCATGTGTCCGTCACATGGTAATATATATTTGTGTCCTTTCAATATTTTATGAATTATGCAAAGACACCACAATTTAATTTAGAGTTGATGATGTTTTTGATTGTATTTTAATGACTAGTGTGGAATTCCAAATGCTAACCTTTATATAAATTTGCATATGAATAGATTACTGTATATACTATAAACACTTAGACGCCATCCACACAGAGATGCATAAAAAATTTTGTCCAGACGGATCCTGTGTTTTGGGAGCCTGAAAGCTCTATTTTTTAAAACCGGCTCTCAGAGTGGCTAAATCTGAAAATGACACCCTTGCGTTTCTGTGTGTACAGCCTAGGGCTGGGCGATATGGCCATTACAATAAAACATTCCATATCAGTCGATAACGATAATTATCGTGATAAATATAATATCTTTTTTTTGTTCAAATTTAAGGCAGATTTTTGCTCAAGAGTAAAAGGTGTAAAAACCAGACAACTGTTTACTGTCAGAACATGACAAACACAAATAAACAGCCCTTTTCAGGTGATTGGTCTAACAGTGGTTTTTCAGGTACAGAAATTGAATAAAGTAATCAAAATGTAAAATACCACTTGAAAGTCTTATTTTTTAATTGTATAAAATAAATTAAACCTTATTTAAGTTACAAAAGTTAATCGAGCGAGGAGCAGTGAGTGTTCTTTTATGTTTTATAAGCATTTAAACAAAGATGTTTATTAAGCTACTGTCCCTTTAAGAGCTCGCGAACAGATTAGACACGCATCTTGCTTCACCAATGTTTTGCTTCACTTATTGTTTACGTTCATTTTAAGACATAACAAACTACTTTTACAAGGATACTTGCTAATATGGACATTTTGATATCACTTTGTGTGGATATATCCGTTCAAGAGTTATAAATACGCGAAAGAGATCTCAGTTGAGTATTTTGCGCGCTGTCTGAGATGCAGCTTTCTGGGCTCGCGCACGTGATCGGGGGAACTGGAATGCGAGCAGATGGAGGGTGTGTGATGTGCTGCTTTTGCCGAGTGGTGCATACATTATATCGGACATTTATCAAACTTTTGTTATAGTTTTATCGAGGAAAATTATATCGCAATAATTATTGTTATCGTTTTATCGCCCAGCCCTAGTACAGCCTTATATTTTCTGAAACGATGATGTCATCCGCCCACGTCTCGACCCTAGTCTGACATTTTATGCACGTGCTCCAAGTCTTCTTCCCGTTTTTAGTGCATCTCTGTGGCAGAATTACAGCGCCAAATACTGGCCTGGCATGTATACTGCACCGTTTTGAGTCGGCTTCGGTGGTTTCCCGTGTTTACAGAATGTTTTTTAGAGCTAGGGAAAAAAGATTGGATAGGGAAAGCTCTGGCTTCGTGTGGATGTGACCTTTAAAAAAGCAAGGGGTAAGTAAGGGGTAGCTTTTTTTTGTAGATTTTTTCCCACATTTTAAATCGTAGAAAAATCATTAAAGCTATGTGACCAAACCCAACTAAAATCATTGTTTGTGATTTTTCCTTTTTCTACATAAAGTCATCCTACATAATTCTACATTCTGTGAAAATGTAACCTTCACATCTTTAATATAGCCATGTCCAAAATTGAAATCATAGTAAAATTAATGATTGAAATCAAACATTGAGTTTAGCCTGGTTTTTACAGGCAGGCTCACATAAATATGCACTGTAAAAATACAGTCAAAGACTGTAAATTTACAAGAAAACTATTTATTAAATAGCCTTACGTCCTGTCATTTTACAGAAAAAAACTAATATTTTACGGTATATTTCTGTTGCCACAGTGTGGAAATTATGTTTAGACTACAGATATTATAAATAATGGTGTTCGTCAAAGTAGTCACCCTCTGTTTAGAATTTGTAAAAAAAAATTTATTATTGTATATTATTGTTCAAATATTATTGTTTTTTTGTACCAGCTTCTTGATTTATTAAAGGAGTTGGCTGTTTTTCATTATTCAGTAAAAGTCATGGATTTTAAAAACTTGAATAAAATTAAGTTTTCTAATGAATCAAAACGTTGGCACAATTGTCAAATTACATTCAAACATACTCCTTCCTTCAAATGAAAGGATTTTGAAGTGATCCTAAACTTTTAAATGCGAGTGTATTTATCTCGTTTTATATAGTGTATAAATGAGCTGTACTTAACATGTAGCATCACCATATCTCCTATTAGTGAATCTGACACCCTGGTTCTTTCAGCGCAGAGATTGACATCTCGGTTCAGTCCGTTTTCTTTTTGATTGGCAGAGAAGAGCCAGAGGCTGGACTAAGTCAGGGCAGCGTGTAGAAATCTGGCTGCTAATTAAGTGTTTAGAGAGAGCATCTCTATGCAGTACAACAATGCAAAGCAGTCAGAGCGGTGTAATTTAGCTACTTCACTAAAGCCTGCCAAAACAAATTGGTTTCCAAAGGTTGCGATAGTAAACACCTTTCATCTACCGCCTTCGCTTAGCCATTTTGACGGGATTTATTTTCCGGCTCACATTGTCGAAGTTCAGCGGCATTCTGGTCACCCATGCATTTACGTATGAAACGTGCTCTTTGTAAATCTTGTTTCCTTTTATCTTTTTCAAATAATCGATACACGTGGCAGGAATATTGGCCTCGAGGGAGAACCTAACAGAGCTTGCGTCCTGGCGCCGCGATGCCTTCGTTTTTGTTGTTTTCACCCTCCAAAAACTTTTCAACGTAATCTTCATCCCGCTGCGGAATTTTCATTCTTGGAAAGCTATTCATCCTGGACATTCATAGCGCTCATTTACTATCATAGCCGGAGAGCTAATTGCTTTTCAGCCACTCTTGATTTCCTGGAACGTGTGCAGGAAATCAAGCAGCAAGTGCGAGCCCCCTTTTCAATTTTCTCTCTAATAAATTTCCTCCCCTTTTTTCTCGAGCTCTTTCAAAAGTACAGGCAAATTAGAATTCATTGAATTCCGACATATTCATTAAGCTCTGAAGTTCAAGCCCCGCTTTCCGTCGAGTGGCGTGTGCGGTTGAAGTCAGCGAACGAGATGAGGAAAGACAGTGAGTCTCTGATCTCACCACGCGTTGACAAAGGGCCCGAAAGAACGAGAGTAATGCTTAAATCACTTATTCAGATGTAGTGTTAGATCTGTTGGAGATCTCCGGGCTTCTAGGCTAAAGCTGGTTGACTTGTACATTTGTCTTGAAGCCCTTGAAAAGCAGCCATTTTACGGTGACAATGGTAATATGCAGGATTTTGTGCTTTTCAGACATCGTTTTGTTTACGCATTTTGGTGAAATGCCCTAGAAATGGCTTATTGATTAAACATTTATTTCATTGTTTACGCTTTGCAAAAATGATATATGTACAGCATATTTAATTGTATGTGTGTTTGTGTTGAGCTGTATTTGTTAGGGCCATAAGTCAACTTACTTTACATAGTGAAATATCATGACAACCAACTTGTAAAAAGATCCTCACTAGAGGAAAAAGCTTACATTTCTTAAAATCTAATGCCGTTCACGTTTCCAAGGTTAGTAGCCTAATATAAAATGAATGCAAGTCTCCATAACAAAATGGGTTTTCTCTGTGTAAAATATGGTGAAACTCAACCACTTATTAGCTATGAGATTTTCTATTCTGTGTATCTATATTTTCAGTAATAATGTTTATAAAACTTTATATAACTTATATAATAAAAATAATTGGCTATGTCAACGTTGGGTCAAAATGGGGCAAACCCAGTCATTGGGTTCAATGAACCCATTAAACGTTTATATTTAACCCAACAACAGATAAAAACAACCCAACATTTTGAACTTTACATGTAAAACTGTAAATGTGGGCTTTTTAAATAATGTATATATTTCCAAGTAACTTGACTTAACTTCTTATCAGGGAATCATACACTTACAGATAAAAGTTCACCTATAAAAGATATAAAATAACTTCTTTTGTGTTCTGCAGGTGTGAAATGACATGTAAATAATGACAGAATTTTCATTTTTGGGTGAACTATTCCTTTAAAGTTACTTCAGTTTTGAGTCAAAGAGCAAACTTATCACTATTATATTTTACTTTAAACAAAACTCTGAAACTTAACATTGTTAACAAAGTTGTAAATCCTGTTCAATATCAATGACAACTTCTTTTTACAGTACTTAGCTGAGAGTTTATAGCCACTTTTCCAAACACAACACATAAATCCCATAAATATTGTGACTGGTTAAATGTATTCATTTAGCGTAAATCGCATACAACTCTATCAAGACTCTAAAATGAAATGTAAAGCACAATTAAAATGAACTAAAAGTTGGTTTAATTTAGATAAAACCCATTTTTCAGTGAGTATTCTTTTTTGATTTCTGGCAGCAAAAATGATCATCTGTTATTTGTTTAGCAGGGACTGAATTTCAAGGGCTTTTGTGTGCAGCATTGCTGTAGTTGAGGCAGAAGGCAGTGACTAGTGAAAGTCTTGAAGGCTGTCATTTTTTTTTAAATCCAGACATTTGCCAGCACTGAGAAAGGAGGTTAGCAAGACCATAAACAATTGAATAGGCCTTTGGGAACAGACAATTTTAGTGGTGAACCTCAAGGCACTTCAGGATTTTAAGAGGGAGGCCGGAGGCTGTCTGCACTCTGATGCTGCAACACATGCAAAATACAACTGGGATGGGATAGAAGTATTGTTGAAATCACATGCATTAGATCTCTCTATATCTCTAATGGTCTGAGCAGATGTACACTTGGAGTTGAGTTGGCACTTAACCCTCTCAAATTGTACCTTCATCCCAAGTGCACCTGTGTGCTTGAGTAGTCATTCAAAACCTGTATATGACTCTTTTTTTCTTGTGAAACTCAAAAGAAGATATTTTGAGAAATGTCTTGGTGGTTTTGTGTCCATAATGGAAGTCAATGAGGGGGTCAATGGTGTTCGGTTACAAACATTCTGCAAAATATCTTAGTAAAGATAAAAAGGACTAAATAATTTGTATTTTTGTGTGAACGATCCCTTTAAAAGAAATGAGCATGTAAGTATGATGTCCGCTGTCTATAATAGACCCTCGTTGACCTATGAGTGAATAATGATCGCCTGTGAACACACACAGTAAAAGGTCATTGGGAATATTGGCGAAGATAAAGCTTGTGATTTACTCCCTAGGCAACTCAATATATGTTGATGAAGTTTTTCATGCCACAGTTGTGATTTATTATACTGCACAGATGTGTATGATATTAACTGGCCCGCTGCCATTTCAAGCCCAGTTTCCAGGTGCACTTTGAAAAACGTTTCCTTAAATATTTTGTTTAGTGAGGATTTCTCAGTGATAATGCAGCGAAGGGGAATTTTTATTACTGTTTATGCCCGTAAAGAGAGTTTGATAGGTCTTGGGAAGTGCAGAGGGCAGGAGACTAGAGACAAGGACAGCCAACGTCCCCATCCCCCCAACCACCACCCACTTCTGTTCAACAGTTCAACCACGCCTGGACTTGCATCTAAATAAGAGGATCTGAATAGCGCTGCTTCATCCCACAAGGGTTACTGGCGTAACATTCACATACACACAGAGAAGATGCATTCTTGTGCACAAAATGTTTGTTATCGAAACGTTTGTTTACAAACTATATATGTTTACAAACACAAACTCATAAACATCTTCAACGCAAATGTTGTCTTAAAGGAACAGAGTAAATAACATCAGAGAAATAATCCCAGAAAATATACTTTTTTTGGGTGAACTGTCCCTTTAAGGATCTGTGCTGTCACATTACCGCATACACATTAGCATTGGCAGATATTTTCTGCGGGATACAGATTAAATTACTGCCATGGTAAAACTATAAACGGCAAATTAAGCGGTTGGCAAAAGGTGCTACAAGTTAGAGCCCTCGCCAGAATCCAAATGCTTTTTTTGTCTAAATGAAAAGAGCAAAATGAAGAGGTTGAAGCCTTCAATATTTCAAAAGTCTTTTCCTTTTTGGAGACCTGCATATGCGTGATTTTTTGAGATGTGGGTGGTGAAAATGCTGGGATTGTGAGGGATATGTGGGCATCAGATTAATATGTGTAACACCTTCGCAGCCTGAAAAAGCGTGAATGTACTTTCATTTGTGCAATTTAAAAATATGATATACATTGAGCATAAGCTGCAAAATTTAGTTGCTGTGACCATCGAATTGTTTTAATGTAGTCAATAAAATAATAATAAATATGGTGTTGACTTATGAATTTGAACACGGCATTGTGCTGCTGTCCTCCTTCAGAAACCTTGTATCTCCATTTTTTGTGATAGAAAATGCCATTTTTTGCCATAAATCATTATTATTAGTCACCTTTTATGTTTGGTTAAACCAGCAAATTTGGACATTTTGAAGATATTCTGAAAAATGTTGGTAACCGAACAATGGCGGATTCACTTCTGTTGTACGGACCCAAAACCAATGCAAGTCCATGTGTACCATCGTTGTTCAGTATCCAACATTCTTCAAAATATCTTCTTTTGTGTTCTGAAGGAGAAAAAAGTCATACAGGTTTGACATGACAAGAGAGTGAGTAAATGATGACAAAATTTTCATTTTTGGGTGAACCGTCCCTTTAACTCTGTTGTGTCTCAAGTTCTTCATTTCTCAAGACTCCCTTGTATTTTTACATAACTGCATAGCCTACTAAATATATCTACCGCCAACTACACAGCATAGCACAGCTTCACCGGTTGACACATTTCTACTGTCTGCTCAGCCCCAGCACATTTCCACCAACATTAAGTGCTGCAAATTAAAGATTTATTCTAAAAACTCCAAGAAATGGAGGATCCCGGGCCTTGTCAGATTACACAACGCCTACCCACCCGTAATTTCCATTCCAGACTCGTTTCCACTCCAGCTGTTGTATGAAACAGCAGTTTTTAATGTCAAGCTAAAGACGTAGATTATTTTTCGACTCATGAATTCATCAAACTACGCGTCCAATTATTTTCCACGCTACGTTTCCCCATCAAGTGGCACAGAACGAACAGCGCATGGGAAATGAGCCACCGGCGTGCGAGCCGGGCCCACACTAATACATTGACCTTTTAAGTTGACAAGTGTGGAATGTGATTGCGGGCATATCGCGGGCGCATTTTTGTCGCCAAATTTTCAACCCTCCACTCGTAATGGTTCGGAAGTGGAGCTCACGTTGAGCTAAAACCGCTCCACAAACACGTGATATAGGCGTTTCCAAAGCGTTTCCTTCACACGTTCCTTGTTCTCCTCCTAACTACCCTTGGTGTCTAATACAATGAAGCGCCATTTCTCAACCACTTGTTTTTATTGCCGTATAAATCCTTCTTCATCCGAGGCTCTACATAATAAGATATGTATACCCTATACGGGCGCAAGCGCAGGCACTCCTACGTTCTTTTACATTACTGGAATTACCCAAAGGGCATTGACAGGGGGTTTTAATGAATTAAAGTGGACAGAGCTGACTCAGAGCGATCGATTGCTTGTCCCTTATGGACCTGTGTGTGTTTAGTGCCAACGGTTTCGTTCTGGCACAGGAGAGAAGGAGAACTACTAAAAGAGAGGCAGATCTGGAAGGGGAGTGTTTTTAACTGGCCAATCATTTTTGATTAATCACTGTGTCCACCGGTGGGATGTTGACAGTGCTTCCTAATACAAGAAAACATGTTATGTATCCCCTTGGCATATGGGATATTTTTGCAGTTTACCACATGAGAATCTTCTAGTAAGGTCATTGGGCACCCAGTAGTGTTTTAGCAACTTTCTGCATTTTTTCTGTGTTCATACATTGGAAGTCAATGGGGGCCGATGTTGTTTGGTTACCGCCATTTTCCAAAATATCTTCTTTTGTGTTCTGCAGAAGAAAGAAATTCAGGTTTGCAATGACACGAGGATGAGTAAATGATTTCATTTTTGGTTGAACTGTCCCTTTAAGAGACTTTTGCAATGGCCGTATACATTTTCTTCAGTACGTTGGAAACCTAAGATCAACCCCATGACCTTTGCGCTCCAAGCGTAATAGTCTGCTTTATTTTCAAGCCATGAATGTCTTTTCACTCCTGTATACGCATGGCTACGCTTTAGTTATATACCGCAGCGTATAGTTTTAAGAAATGGGTTTCTAGCTCAGTTGCTGCAGGTAAGGTCACTGAATCACCTGGGGTCAGGGATGTCAACTCACTAACAAAAAAGACTCAATGTTTGTTCCCTGTCCTGTGGCCATGCGCCCTTGAGCAGGGCACTTAACATTAGAGTTGATCCGGGGTTGCTACAGCATCTGCCTCCCTTCGTATGCCCCTGACCCCTTTTAAACAGAGCGCAGACTCAATAGACAACCACGGCGTATAACTAAAGACTAAAACTGCACTACATCTGTTGTGAAAATTGCCTCTGTGACCCGCTGTTTTGTGAACACGATCAAACCTCGCCGTAAGTCGAGGCTGCGTGTGGATCGTAGAGGGACGTCAAAATGTGCCGGGAACTGCTTAAAACGCTGTCAGAGAGGGGTGACATTTTATTAGCATACATATCCTACCTCTGCAAATGTCACCCTCAGGTTTGTATGACTAGTCTAAAGCCTACTTAGTGCGGGATAGAGGAATATCATTACCTTTTTTAAAGGACATTCATTACTTTTCATGCTTTTTTCTTTTGAAGATATTTGTCTTTGGAAATACCCAGAAGACATGATTGACACAGAAACCTCATTGACTGTATGATAACTACTAGGTGTGTGTGTGCACGTGCATGTGTGTTGGTTTGCTTTTTAAGTATAACGTAATAAATACTTCTGCACTAAAATATATAATGCCAGTGTTTTATATATTTAAACCCCAAAATAAAAATGTTGTTCGGTTACCAACATTCTTCAAAAGATCTTCTTTTGTGTCCTGCAGAAGAAAGAAAGTCATACAGGTTTGGAACAACAGGGTGAATAAATGTATGAAAGAAAGCAAGGTTGAATTCAGATTTAGTGGGTGTGCTGAATGAAAAACAAACAAAAATGGACTGGAACATACAGAAATGGAATGAATTGATAAAAAAGCCAAAGGCCCCCAGGGCCAGTCCAGAATGTTCCAGCTCTATTTAACCCGTGGCTATTACCATGGAAAAAAAACAATTTTCTGGTAGTTTTCAGAGAAAGTATGGTCACAATGTGCTTTCAAAGTCATTAAACTTGTGCCATTCAGTCCAACTGGAACACTACCAACGTGATTATTATGATAAATGTGGGGGTTTGGTAGGATGTTTACTTCAGAAAGAATATGTTTTTCAGGACAACAGTGGGAGTATTAAATATCACAGCTTGGAACAATTTTGGTTGTCTTAAAGTGTCACAGAATTCATTTTCCCTAATGCAGTAGACTTTGTGAAGGTGCGCCGAAGAAAATTAGACCGGCTGACAGTTTGGAGCTTGACTGTTGCTTTTAATTTTCCTCGTGTGTGTGTGTGTGTGTGTGTATGTGGATGGTCCAAGAATGTTAAGCAATTTATAAAGAGATTTGGTCAATCTATTAAGTCTAATGGATCGGCTGCTGTCTCTACTGTCTATTAAGTCATTAATATTAATTAAAGATAATTTTGACAAATAAGCAGAAAACTACATTTAATGCTTTTCTATATTCTCCATTATTGGTTCTTGGAAATACTTAAAGCCGTGTTTACTTTAGAAATAATGAATGATGCATTATTCAATTTATCATGATTTTATTGGTTTAGATTTCATTACGTTTAACTTTTTTTGTTCAGTGAAAATTGAGGTTGCGAATTGCAACCAAGGGCTCACTCCACCACTCCCCGTCCCTTTGGAAGCACTACGGTGGCTGACACAGGACAAAGATGTCGTCATATTTTTCACGTTTTTGCCGAAGGAGATAACGTTTTTAACGAAACGCGCTCTGTAGAGCAGTTTGTCTGTTTAGGGATACTGTAGAAACAACATGAATTCCATGTGAGGGGACCTATGTAGATAAAAGTCGTTCATTCTAAGGTAATAAAAACATAACGCTTCATTATGTAAGACACCTCTGAAGACATAGGTATGTATATTATATTGCATTTTTATCAATAGATCCTTCTAAATATTACACAGTGCACCTTTAAATAAATAAAGTTGTGTGTTTAGTTCTCAGAGAACACACATGCTCATAAAATGTTTAAATAAAAGCGTCTGCCATAAATGTAAATGCATCAACTACTGAAATATTGCCATCGTGAGAACTCTAACCATGCGTTCAGACCGCCGACGATGAGAGCGTCAGAAATCGCTCTGTCCACCCTGCCAACAACGCTGGTAGAAAGATTCGTGGACGCTTTGACGTAGATCGAATGCTTCTCTTGTACAGGGCTGCGTTCTCTGGAATCCTCTCAAGCGGTGGATTTATACGTTCCGATTGGTTGCCGCCGAACCGCATCATAGCTCATTACCATAAAGTTGACCTGATTTCAACTCTCCTCGACGCCCTCAACGGCCAAGACGCGCCGCTGCCGGCTCACATTGAAAATGAATGACTTCCGGCCACTTTGACGCTCTCGCCGTAGGCGGCCTGAACGCACGGTAATTCCCACAAACTGTGCCTTTCCCATCCATTTTCTGTTCTCTTAACATACGACACCAATCACAATACCCTAGCAATGACAAAGCGCTCAAATTTAGTTATGCTTAAGTGGTACAGGAGAAAAGGCGCAGGTTTTGAAAGGTGCCGCGTGATGGAGACTTGATTGATTGGCATGTCCGTTCTCTCACGCGCGTGACTGACAGAACCGCGGCCGCCACGGAGCTGGAAAATGAGAGTGGAATTACAATACAAACCTGTCGCTTCCTTGGGGACGAGAGAAAGAGGGAAAACACAATCAGGCTCTTTACCTTCACATCAAACACACAACCCTAATGCCCGCACGCTCTGCATCCACACATGCGCATTCATGCACTCGCACAATGGCACTTGGCACAATGGGCCCGCATCAAAAATACACTCGGCTGGCTTGCTTTTACCCGATATTATACCCCTGACGCTCCTTTCCTTTAATCTGTCACCTCACACACAACCCACAAGAGCCATTATGGAAATTCTAAAAGGGCCTTTAGTGGTTTAGTCTAAAATACAGCCCTGAGTGATTTGCACAAGGTTCTGCCCTGCAAATCGGCTTATTAGCTCCGTAAAACTGTGATACTTTAATCATATAGATTGACACTACAGTAACGAATTGTTTGCCAATATGCTTGTTGACAACATCTGAGAGTAAATTGCTTTTAAATGTAACAAAGATGCTTTTACAGTGATTCGTATTAGACCCCAGGGGTCCACAATACTAGGAGAGAGCCATACGTTAGCACTCCAGTTTGTTTTAGGTGACGTGCTTGCAGTGTCATGTGACTGAATTTCTCAGGAGTGTTTTCATTGGCTGAGCAAGCATAGTCCCAAGCCCTTTATAAGAGGATATCTTTTCAATTGAGGATATCATTGGTGTCAAAGGGAACAGACAGGGGAAAGAAGTCCATGTAATGCTTTTACATTTACATTACATTTACATTTATTCATTTGGCAGACGCTTTTATCCAAAGCGACTTACAAGTAGGAGAGCATAAAACATTTTGTCAACATACTGACAAATATAGATATATATTCTAGATAAATGTGTATGTAATATAATATTATGAATAATAATAATATATTGAGTAATAATAAAATATATAAAGAAATTTGTAATATAGAACATGAATAAAGTATATATAATATAGTACATAGAAAAATGTTTTATATAAAAACATTTTTAACATTTTGTAACTGTGTAACATGGGTTGCCTGTATGGGCTTACTGTCACACCTAACCAACCAAACCCTGACACCTTGAAAAAAACGAAATGCTAACGAAACATGTCTAAACAGTCATTTTATAAAAAGGGAAAAGCTGTAAATGTAAATACATGTTTTTAATTGCTGCATCTGTTTTTCAGCATCCCCATCCCCAAATCTTTCTATTATTCCCAGCATGCATCAGCTGCACCCATAAGGCGTTTATCACTCCGAATTCAATTTCTTCGGTTCGTTGTTATCTTTTTACGGGTACCATAAACCATTGTGTAATTCTATGCTTGGAAATGTACATTTTTAGTTGAAATCATTATCTGTTTGCGAGTGTGAATATACGGTTGTGTGTTGCTGAGATTTGATGCCCCGTAATACAGGAAGAAGCAGATTATAGGCTCCGGTCTGTTTTATGTTCCTTTTTATGGCTGCTGAATCTTGTGTGGGTGTTTATGACCACATGAAGAGTCTTACGTATCATCTCTAATACAATTCGGACGTGCCGCTTTCTTTCGTCAACACGGAGACGCGTTAAACCTTGTTAAACGCCTTTAAAGCCCGCCGGCATGGGGCCTGTTACACGCAACAATAACCTCTAACTGGAAATTCATTTCTGGTGTCATTTAATAGGATGTAGCCCTTTACATCACCCGTAGTTACCAGCCTCGGGATGGATGAAACAAGTAAACGAACCGCTTCGGGAGGTTGTGCCTACCTGCACCGTTCCCCAAAAAGACCGTTGGCACTGATAAAAAAAATCACAAAAAATGGCCATCTCTGAAAGGTCATTTTTACCAGCTATCCGGTCGGTGGAGTGTAGGAGGATGGGAGGGGCGATGCGGGTGTCGTTATAGAGCGGGCGGCTCGCAGACACTCGGCGGCCCGTGACCTGACATTTCGGATTGCAGAGACAGGTGGGTCGAGTTGCGAGAGGACAGTGTGCCTCTAGGGAAACGGCTACGAGTGTCTTTGAGGTTAAATGATACCTCAGCTGGGGCTGCGACAAGCATGATGAGGTACTTTGGAAGCCGGCGGAGGCCAGGTCGCTGAGCCACCAATGGTGGATATGAAGCAATCTTGTCGCCTCGTGTGAGACTGAGCCAGAAATAACAGCGAACGCTTAGTTTGCCTTGTGACTTTGAATGACTTGCGAAAGTGTACGACACTTTCAAACACTAATCCCTGTTTTCGAAAGTGCGCATAACGCACCGTGCATAATGAATGGTTTTGAATAATTGCCATTGGGTAACACCACGGAGGAAGGAGGGGGTTTGAATAACATAAACTAATCTTACATTCCGCTCTCATAATCACAGCTTGATGACAATATATGCTTGTATTATCAATCAAAGCGTTTAATTAAGTTATTAAGCTCATCCGAACACCGTGGATAGAATTCTCAGTCGACTGTGTAATGGGCAGTAATGACTTTCACCTAGAGAGACCTATTAAGGAATCCTCCTGTTTGTCACACGCATCTGCTTAAGCTCCAGATGTTAGCAGCCATAAAACACGTTCTTAAGCACCCCGCGACAAGAACGCTCCTACTCGATGGTGGCAACTTCCATTTAGACCTGCTGCTCATCTTCTCCTATCTCAGCACCGTCCAGCATCCTCAAGAGTCCCTATTAGCGTAAACACGCGCAGAGCGACAGCCATATCTCAAGCTGTGGCGTTTCTCGGCGCTAATGCACTTAGTATCAATGGCTAATTAAGCCTCCGGATCGCTTCGCCAAAACATCTGTTCCGCTCTAAACAGCACCGGGTTGTCTGGAAGAAATAGCACTAAGTGTCATTAACTGCTAATCAAATGGAGCTGCCCGGTCAATGGCCGTAAATGCTGCTGACTGCCGCGGAACGCATGTGCGGACGATGCTAACGCTAAAAAGATGTAAAGGGTGGAGAAAGAGAATAACTGGGTGTATTTAGTCTGTTTTTGCCAGCTACGTCTTTAAGATTTAGCTTGAAATTGAGTCAATATTGGATTCTCTTGATAGCTACTTATAACTCCTATAGACTGATTCATCGGACACACACACCTGGCCTGAAGTTATCTTCTGGTCTGTGTTTGTTGATCGGTCTGGCTAGTGGTTAATAATAACTTTTTTAATTGATATTTTATTGTATAATAATTGTATCAACTAAACACTTGGTTAAATGGCTCGTGTAATTTTGTTGCATTTAAGTTTAGCCAAGTAACTATTGGTAATCCAAAATAATACTGGCTAGACATACTTTTAACTTGCTAGCTAATGCAGCTTGTTATTTCTTTTGCTTGTTAACAGAAATAATCTGCAGGGACATGCGCAGTAACGTTTATGTCGTTACGTAGCCATCGTATGTAGCCCCGCCCACTTTTGTGATTGTGGTACAACTTGCGCCTCAAACAACGCTACAAAACAAAGCTAAGGTAACCATGGAGAAGAAATGTGTATTAAAACACAAAATGTAGTGAGTTCCATGTTGCTTAAACTGTGAGTAATAATGCATGTCATGCTCCGAATGCTGAATGTGTCGCGAACGTAGTTAAAGATATCAAACGCAACGTTGCTAATGCTACACAGCGCGATAGCACAGGGCTCTCCAGGTCTTTGAAGCTTTTAACCTTCCCGGCCTGTCAGTAACAAGCTATGCAAACTAGTGTGGGGTTTGTTCTGTGGAGTCACACAAGCGAACGGGTTTCAGCGCTGTGGCTAATAAGGTTGTAGCAGAAGACTCAAACAGCATCGCATATCTTTAGTTTAATTAGTCATGAAAGAAAAAGAACTTTGCGCTGTTTCTACCCGGTTAAACTTATGCTTTGAGGAAAGATAATGAGGTTGGTTAAAGATAGTGTGCACTAGCATGACTCCCGCTTTGACAGTCAGATAATGACCCGGAGTCTGTACTATACTGTTTTAGTATTGTCACGATGCAATATTTTCAATGGTTGATGCCAGTACCTCAAATATCACAAGAAAAACTAATATACTAAACACATTCATTTATTTAACAAATTATATTTACATAGTTTTACAAAGTATTTCATGAGTTCATATTTTCACACCCCATATTATTTTGTATAAAGTATAAAGTATACAATACTTTTATTTTTTGTCACATCAATATTGTGTTTTGCTTGATATTAACAATATAAGTCTGCATTTAAATAGCAAGGCCCAATGCCCAGATCACATTTTCATGGACTGTGTTTATGTGAATACCTAGACAGGCTGGCATTTTGACCGAAAAGTGCATTTGATCGTTCACGCACCAGCTGTGAAGCGTGAGCACTTGAGGGTGCGCGTGCATCTGAGCTTTCAAACACAGCCGCCTGTCAGTCAGGTACACTAGTGCATTGAGTGAAATTGAGTTAATACTGAATATTGCCCATACTAGTATAGTTACAGACTTTATTATCGTTTTTAAATCGACTTGGTACTGATATGAATCAGTGGTTCTCAAAATGTGATGCAGTATGCGTGTAGTACGTGACATGACTGGAAATGCCGATATTTTAATATTTTAAATACAGCCGTGGAAAAAAAATTAAGAGACCAGTCTAACTTTTAATATTTAAACCAGCATTTCTAGATGTATTGTGGTCATTCCAGTCCAGCGTCTGTTGAATTTCAACAAAATCAAACCTCAAGAGTGACAAAGTCATCCAACAGCAATGTGAAAGACTGACAGCATGACAAGACACATGCAAACTATGATAAAAATGTTTTGAACTTTCCCTAAATACATGTACAAATATTACTGTTGTATTACTTTAAAGTGAATATGAACTGGTTTTATTGGCAGTATTTGAGGTCTGAAAAAATACAGAGCATCTTATTTGTTATTTTGATCTGTTTCTCCAGTTTTTATTTTCTGCAAATAAATACAAATAGAAACAATATTTTTATTTGAAATTTGGTGAAAATATTGTTGGTAGTTCACAGAATGAAACAGGAATGATCATTTTACCTAAACACATACCTATAAATAGTACATTCAGAACAACTAAAATAATGCTTTGAATGGTCTCTTAATTATTAGTTACTTTGAATACAGTGTTAATGTGCAAATTTAATATAGTTTTATACATAATCATTTATCATTGGATGACTGTAAGTCATGCATAACATAGCATCAATTGTACGGAGTGGTAACAGTCTAATTTCTCATGTTATATTCAATCTTGTCAAAACTGCTACATCAGGAATACAAATAATAAATTTGCAATGACAATAACAGCAATTAAATACTTATGCAAAATACACTTTGATCGTGGTATGCATGTGATTTTCTATGAAGTTAATACGTAGGTGGTACTTGAAATGTACAATTTTATCAAAGGTGGTACTTGATTTAAAATATTTAGGAACTACTAATTTAGATAAGACACTTAAAGGGATAATTCACTCAAAAATGAATGAAATTCTATAACCATATACTCACCATCATGTCATTTCAGACCTGTATGACTTTTTTCATCTGCAGAACACAAAAGAAGATATTTGGCAGAATGTTGATAACAGAACAACATCGCAACCCCCCGACTTCCATTATATGAAAATCACTGAGACATTTCTCAAAATATTGTTTATTGTGTAACCAAATAACGGCAGGACCCATTTACTTGCATTGGTTTAGTGTTCATACAATAGAAGTGAATGGGTACCGCCATTGTTCGGTTACCAACCTAGTCTTACAGCCTGACCAGTCAAACTTCTTTAAAACCAGAACACAGATAGGCCTCATAGGCTTGGAGAGCAGTTTAAGCTTGATGAAGCTGTAATTTATTTTTTTCTTGAGCAAAATATATTGAATTTTACAGCATAACCAGGGGATATTCACTTATCAATAATTCACACCTTCACATCTCCAGAGCCCATTTCTTCTGAGGACAGTAACAGAGGAATAGTGCTTTTTTATCCAACAGTACATGTTCTGTGGATTTTATGAGCCGGTACCATTGAAAGTGTTATGATGAAGTATTGAGATTAGGCGTATAATCCCTATGAATGGGCGCTTTATACTTTTATCTAGGCCAGTCATTTACATATACTGAGGAAAGGGATGCAAGGAAAAGACATATGAAGAGACAAATGGAAATTATTTATTTTAAAGTAGGAGAAAGTAGAAAGACACAGATCCTCAAGAGAGAGGAGAATTTAGAGTCGTCGTACAAAGGCGTTCAGTTTGGGTTATGAAGACCGATAACACGGGCTCTAAGTAGGGCAGAGAGACCAAGAGTAAAGATTTGACTCACCTTTAACTGGAACATTCTGTAAAGTACCGTGGAACACCGAGATCCCTTCACCTCAAAATCTGCAGGCAGAGAATACTGCTGTCGAAACATTATTGGCTGCCTTTATCATGGATTACTTTTTCATATGCTTGTTCTTCAAAGGTGATTTTTCAATAAAATACTTGCTCTTATTACAGACAGGTCTGAATACAGTGACCCTCTGTTTAAACAGATAGTTCACCCAAAAATGAAAATTCTGTCATTCATTTATTCACCCTCATGTCATTTCAAACCTATATGATTTGTTTTCTTCAGAACACAAAAGAAGATATTTTGACGAACCGAGCAACATTGACCCCAATTGACTTCCATTGTATGGACACAAAACCACCAAAACATTTCTCAAAATATCTTCTTTTGTGTTCAACAGACAAATAAGAGTCATATACATTGTTTTGAATGACATAAGGGTAAATATATATGAAGTATTTAGCAAACACATTTTACAGCATCCATCATTTTGGCGATTTTATTTGCTAGTGGCACAAAATGACACATTTGCAGTTGTCATGGCTACAAAACAAACTCGCTTTTTTACCACAACATAACTTCCAGCCAAGGAATCAATCGTTTCAATCATTCAAGCGAGAACATAAATCTGGCGAGGTCCCCCGACATTGATGGCACCGCGTACATCATGCGGAGAAAAAATAATTGACGGTCCTAGCTGCAGGGGGGCCGCGTCCAAACTCGCTCTGCATGAAAACGTGAAGACGGATATTTGCAAAATACTGGGTCAGAGCGTTCTGCCGTCCCCCGCCGCAGCAGGAACGTCTGTTGTGAAATACCATTCAAAACGCAACCTTTGCCATTTGTTTTGCAACATCCACCTGTAACAGCCAAGCTTCTGAAGGGTCTCCCGGAGGAGCAGTAATGTTCTCCTGCCGGTCTCGTCGTCTCGTGTTGACAGACTGACAGCAGATTGACTCGCTTTCTGGCTGCGGTCCCCGCTCTCCCCTGGAGCATCCTCCCTTGAGAGCAGCCTCACCAGGCCTGGAACGCACATCTGAGGCCATCCTAACCGGGTCTCACAACCACGTGTTTCTGTCGGCTGGGAAAAATCCCTCTGATGGCCTTTTCTTCCACCCTTGCTCTAAAGCTGTGCCAGACAGTGAGAAGATAAATCTGAGCTCTGCAGGGGTTACCCGCAGCTAAAAATCCTGTGCCGCCTTCGACTCGGTGGCCCCCTGCTAACGAATCAGTTAACTGAGACTGAAAATGACAAAGATGTGTTTTTATTTCTTTATCTTTGCTCTTTGAATGCAATGGCACCCCGCCGAAAGCGTTAGCTGTGATCTAAGGATAAATAATCTCTTTATATTGAATCCACTATGTGAATTTGTTTGCTGAATTTTAAAGTCCCCGAACAAGAGTAAAGTGTAGTTTTTGTAATACTCAGAATAATTTACGTTCCTTTCCGTCGTTCGAGGATTTGACGCGTGTCCTTTCATCTGAATGCGTTTTGAAAAATAGAACAGATATGTATATTATACCTTTCGCTTACACCCCAGGTGTTTCTTTCGTAGTCAAAATAGCAACTCTAGCTTTTAGCATGCATAACAAAGTACGTCGAGCACAGGAACATTATTTTTTAAGACTACTGCCAGCTTTGCCTTGGCGGTTTATGTGGCAAGGCATCACACTTACAAAATCTACCTCAGGAATTCACTATTTCACCAATTCATCATTTTTGTATCGGATAACCTGTCATATCCAGTCTCCTCTCGGATTCCGCTGGCCTCATGTATTTTTTACTTTTTAATATGCCAAGATTTACACGGGTTGTTCTCAAATCTGTAGAACAGGCCTCGACACAAATTGTAAATATGAACTCTTCTGCTAACCTGGAAAGCGGTCCCAAGGCCTACCGCAGGGTGCCCGACAGAAATGAATAAAGGTCAGTGGAATTAATATGCATATATTATTTTTGGTACCCATAACCTTGAAGAAACTGGACTGGGCCCTTTGTATCTAATATGTAACTAGAGAGATACGGAGGGAATGGAATGTAAATGTCACAGCATGTCACTGCTCAGATTTTTGTAATTAATGGAAGCCAAATTTGTGCTAAATATCATTTCTTTACTCTAGGTAAATGTTAAAACTGTAGTAACATTACATTACTCTAACATTACTTTAATCTATTGAGATAGCTTGAGCTGACAGAGGTTTCTGTTTTGGACCGAATGTGTTTTACTGTGGCGGGTACACTCTTTAAATTAAAGGTGCTTCACAATGCCATAAAATAACTTTTTTGGCTGTATGGTTCCATGAAAAACCTTGAAATCTGAATAACCTTTCTGTTTCACAAAAGGTTTTTTTTATAATGGGAAATGTTCCTATATGGTTTCAAAGCAAAAACTAAACAAACGTTACTGCGCATGCATGCTTTTGTGGCCCAAACTTAACTTCTGGTACACATCCACAAAGAATAGAGTCCATGCAGATTATTTCTGATGACAAGCAAAATAAATAACAAGTAAATGACATTAACTAGCAAGTTAAAAGTATGACTAGTCAGTATTGTTTTGGGTTACCAGTAGATGAACCGTTACTTTGCTAAACTTAAATGCGACAAAGTTACATGAACCATTCAACAAATAGATTATTTAATAACATTAATATACAATAAAATTTAACAAATTGTTTTTAATACAATTATTATACAATCAAATATGAATATTAATATTAATATAAAATAATTAAAATATAAATAGTTATATTATTAGCCACTAGCAGACCGATCAGCAAACATAGACTGGGCCAGGCACGTACGCACGATGATACTGTCTGTGTGAAAGAAATGGTTCTTTTCAGAAAGTGTAGAGCATGCTGCTTGCAAAAACAGCCCAGCAGTTTAGTTGTGGCAATGTTGGTGCAACGTTTCTTTTTACCCCTGACAATGGTGCTGTCTACGTGCTGGCAACACTGTGACAACATAGAAATGTAAGACGCTAGAAAGCTGTAGCAACGTTGTTCAACATTCAATAACTGTGAGAGGACATTCACACCACTTTCGGTAATCAGATTCCATATAGCAATTTCATTCTGTGTATTACCAATTTGCACTATATTTTGCTGTTATAAGCACAATTTTCAAATTTTACAATGTCAAAAATTGACCAAAAACGTATAAAGTTAAGACCATTTTCTACACGTCTGCTGAAATTAAATCACATAATTATATAAATTATACAGAAATAAAAAAATGCCAGTTTTTTTATTCTGTCATAAAGACCTTCTTAAATGGTATACATTATGCATTTTTCATACATTTTGCTAACATCAATTATAAGCAAATAAAAAAGAAACTACTTACTCTTCTGACGAATCAGAAAGAAAACTCCTAAGACCGACAGCCCAACTTGTCGGCTGAAATGTAAATTTTTACTGAAAGGATAAAGCACCTGCTAAATGCTTAGTAAATGTGTTGCTGTTTAAAAGTTTCAAATGGCTTTTTGTTGTCTCAGTCTTCCCATTACACTCCGAGTTAATGTGTTGTAAACATTCAATGGCGGCTTTATTAAAGACACCTGCACACCTGCCAACAGCCAATCATGTGGCAGCAACTCAATGTATACAACCACAGAGACACTGCTTGCGAAAACATTCAAAAAAGAGAAATGCTAAATTAAATACAAATCATTTAAATTCCTCAATTTTGGGATAGGTGATGCTTCTGTGATGTGAAACTTGCTTTATTCACAATTTACAACTTATGTGTCATTTAGACTTTTTTTTACGTAACCCATGGTCATTGTAACAGACACCTTTTTTTGTGTGCTCAATCGCTCAGTAACCACTCCCGAGGTGAATTAAGATGAATCAAAATGCCTGAGGCTCAGCTTCTTTTCACCAGATTTATTTTAGCCATGCTTGTGCAGTGCTGAGGTGGTGTGCAGTGACAGATGGGTAAATTTGCCTGCCCACTTCCTGTGAAGTGATGTATCGATGTACTCTGTACACCGTGTTCGCTTCGCAGGGCGTTATCGGGCACCTGGAACGTATCCTGGGTGAAGAGTTTCAGCTGCCGTTTAAACCAAACATGAGAATTAGAGAGAAATGCGATCGGCGTGACTTTGGGAAACGATTAAAGATGCCAGGCAGATCCCGGATATGGCTGACCTCCAGGGATTTTCTTGCACGACGGTCTCTGGGGTTTGCAGAGAAAAGTCAGCAAAGTTTAATTTAGGCCTCCCTTTCTATAAATTGTCAAAAGGTCACGTATCTCACCTAGGACCCCAAAACAAAGCAACAAAAATTATGGTTCTGGAGTCTGGTCTGACGAATCTTAAAGTTAGCTGCAGCATGCAGATGGTTGGGTCTGAATTTGGCGTAAACAACCAGAATCCTTGGATCCGTCCTGCCTCGTGTCAAGGGTCCGGGCTGATGCTGGAGCTATAATGATCTGGTGAATATTTTCTTGGCACACATTAAGCCCTTAATACCAATTGAGAATAATTAAAATGCTACAGGCCGAGTATTGTTGCTGACCTTGTGCATCCCTTTATGACCACAGTCTACACATCTTCTAATGGCTGCTTCCGGCAGAATGATGTGTCCTGTCACAGAGAGGAAGTCAAGTTAGGTGTCAATGATTTCAGTTTGTCCCACGGCTTTCACCGTCACAATCTCAGTCCAAGATACTTTATTTGGAGCAGTTACATTTTCATTTACATTTTAATTGAATTTCTTTTGCTGTGTTTGCTTTTGGAGAGAAGAATTTACAAAGAATTTTTGAGTTTTGAGCCTGTTTACAACTATTCTGTGGCATTCTGTTAAATGGTAAAACCCTCTTTTGAAATGTGTTTTTAAATTCAAATTAACTCATTCTAATTTGATATAAACATTTACATTTGTTTCTGAGTATGTGCAATCCCTGGGATCAAACCTATAACCTTGGCGTTGCTTGTGCCATGCTCTAACCACTGAGCCACAGGAATGCCAGCCAAAACATAACGCTGCATTATGTAAGGTCTTTATGTATATTATGTTGCATTTCTGTCCATAGATCCTGTTAAATATTACACACCGCATCTTTTAAAGAGTGCATATGTGTAGTCAATATGGTATGGACGGTGCACACATATTTTTGTCAATTTGGAAAATGACATACACACGTATTCTGATGGTCATATTTGTGCGTACTTAACATTTAAACAATAAAGTAGGTAGTATATACTTCAGATTTAACCAACTGACCAACTAATCATATATAGTGTGGCACATTCACAAAAGATAAAAGAAAACACTATAAATCACGCCCACAATTCTATTTCTATCTGTCTTTTCTGCCTTCTGAACTCGTGTTAGCTGACCTATCATCATTTCATCACAATTATTAACACAAGTACATGATTAATGCCTCTCTCATCTCAGTCTTGTCAGAAGACCATTGATTTTCTGTCTGACTGTCAATTCCATCAACTGAAACAAAATCTGTCCTTTTGGTGAAATCACAGTTCTCTCAAGCAGAATCTTTGCTTATTTTCCCAGTTTCTCCCACGCTATTATTTCCATTGTGCATGCCGATCGTTCCTCTGTTTATCGGCTGCGAGACAGGGTGGTAAATAGTGAGAAGCTCAAGTAGGAGCTATTGAACAGCAGTCTTCAAGGTTATGATGTTTTGATGGAACGACCTGCGATGCATTTAGTTCCAGTCGTGAGGCGCGTCGAGGCTTTGATAATTCACACGCATTGCTGGCACGCGTTCGCTTTCATGTACATATCAGCGAACACCCGTCTCAATTATTACTGTCAGTTATTATTTAAGAAAGAAATCTCTGTTGACTGTAGCCAAGGCCGTATTTTATCATGTTACTCTATGTCAGCGTATGTCTCATATACATTGTTGTATTTCCCATCTAATCTTTTAATCCACAAATAACTGTCTGGATTTTCACTTTATCTGCATTGGCCCCTCCCTCCCCCGAGATGACGGCAGGAGGCCTGGCCGCTTTGTTCCGTCTATCAGCCAGCCTGCACCTGTGTTGCTATGGACTGTATAATTTCCCCTCTCTGAGGGCTTCCTGCACGGAAATTGAACTGGAAAAATCCAGAGACGGGCTGGATCTGCTGGTTTATCTGATGTAGATAGGTGCATGTGGATAATACTTAGTCTGGTGCCGGATAGAAACGTTTTCCCCGTCGAGCGCAGGGGAGCGACATCTCTTTCAGGAAGCTCGGGGATAAAAAAGACTGGAGTCAAAATGTGCAGCTGTCAAATGCGGCCTGCTGCTGTACACAGAGGGTTCGAATGATCAAAAGATGCCAGACGTTTAGCATCGATTTACCACACAAAATCACTGCCAAACCCAGTCTCCCAAAAGTTTTAGCATACTTTAACTGGAGTAAGATTTTATCTTGTAGATGGTAATAGTTGTTTTAAAATATTAAAACTACCAGAGCATTTTCTGAAGGAATAGCTCTGTTTAGAAATCTAGCAGGCTTGCCTACATAGAAAAGTGCTTTCAAAGGTGGCGTCTATTTTTTAAGTGACTGATTTGGAACGTTCTGCATAGGCAGCAAATCCGTATCACATACTGTAAATAGCTCCTCTCTTGGGAATTGATGGAAAACTCTTAATTGATTTCAACAGAGTCTGGAGTTGGCGTGTTGCTCAACCAACAAAGTGATATTCAAAATACTGTAGAAGAAAAATACACAACACTTACAAATACTGGAAGGGATAATTCATCATTCATTCACCCTCATGTCATTTCAGACCTGTATAACTTTCTTTCTTATGCAGAACACAAAAGAAGATATTTTGAAGAATGCTGATAACCAAACAACTCTGGACCCCATTGACTTCCATTGTAGACACAAAATAAAAAATCATCTTTGTGTTGAATTTTTATTTTTGGATGAGCTATCCCTTTAAGACACTTATAGACCCCTTATGGTCCAACGCTGGTCCAAATGCTACACAAACGTTTAAACAACATACGACCAACAGAGCATTTATAACCGAATGTTAAACAAATAACTGAAACCAGAAGTGCTTCTGGAACAGTGTTAACAGATTCAAAGTGGTCTATAATGTCCCCTACATGCTCACTAAGTTCTGGAGCATTCACTATATACCAACTACATCTACAATAAACATTAAAATAATAAAAATGTTATTACCAAAAGTACCAGTAACGGACATTTATGTATGACCTTCGCTTTAATAAAACCAAGTTGGCGGGTATTGTTAGCTCTTGTTAGGCGCATATTCATGGTTGTTGTTTGCCTCATGCCAACTTTAGCTTGTCCTTGAGTGGATTTCATTAGCTGGCTTAACATCGCCAGTGTAAATAAGTGTGTATGCCGCAGCTTTTCTGTTTAGTATGTACAGGCTGTAGATGTTGCCCTAATTTGAGTGTAAATAATTTAGCCCTGGTTGGTCTTCAAGCCTCAGTGATTTGACTAAGCACCTCAGGTTTTAGCTTAAGTGTACATACACAAAATGCGAAAAGAAAACACATAGATTGTCTTTAATGGTTTAACACTCTCGGGTATGAGAAATGGATTTGGGTGCTATGTTCTACAGTTTAGAATGAAAATTGTATCTCTGGGGTTACCTTAAAAACGGTATCGCTTTCACGTTAAATTACTTTTCGAGTGTAATCCTGTGTTTGTTTTTCGACAAGAAGCTTTTGTGTTTTAAAACCGCACACTTCAGCCGACTATGCTAATGAAGTCCTTTTGGCAAATCAACCTGCAGGCTTTGAAGCTTTTCTCACTCCGTTTCATGTGCTTGGGTTTGTTTGCTTCACCTTGTTTTTACCTCAATCAGGGGAAATGTTTCCCGAAGCTGTCTTTTTTCTAATCCCATGTTTTCTCTTTTGCTCCCCTGATGGCGTTGCTGTAAATAGTCTTACCTTTCCTAGCAGCAAAGTCCTTCGGTTCGTCTTTGTATTGCTGATTCTAGCTTTCATCCTTGACCACGGCGCCGGTGACTTTTGACCCTTCCCGCTGCGCGCCCGATTCGCACCCGCGGACGTTCACGGTGCCGGGCAACGATCGGGCCCCTGGGGGAAGCGGGCTGGGTTAAAGGAAGATCAAAGCCAATCCCCGGCAGACTGAATCTCACATCGACTCTCACCGACCTCACTATTACCCAATTACGCACAGGTTAAAGAATATCATTTACAGGTTTAGCTGTGTGTTAACAGATAAGAGAGGAAAACGTTGTAGCGAAACAAAATTTGAAATTCAGAAAACCACCTCAAGAGAGATCGAGTTGTTACTTTGAGAACCGGGTTTGATTGATCGCTTGTGCAAATGTGCACCATAGAGAACAGCAAAACAACTTTGATACTTTGATTCTTTTTTTCTGAATAATGCATCGCCCCAACATCCCATAACAGCAACATACCCTGCCTTTCCAAACATGGCATGCTGCAACAAATATTGTTAGGCATTCCAGATTGCCAGTTGTGAGATTTAATGCATATTTGATCATGTTTCTGTCAGACTTCATGAATCCCTGTCATATTGTTGTGTTGACTGCGTCTACTCAAAAACCATTGGTTGAACATCAATGCCGGATGAAGATGGAAGCGAGAGGAAACAGGGGACGTGTCGGTCTTCGAGGCTCAGTGGAACTTCCTCACAAGCCTGAAGGAAACCGTGTGGCGTGACATCCGCTTCAAAGTGCGGCAGAAATGAGGTCTCGCTGCCAGCGACTTCCGATTTTGATTTTTCCAGAGGCTTTGAAACGGTAGTTAAAGTCGTTTTTCATGTATCTGGATTAATGCATTGGTGGGAAAGGAAACTTGCTTGGCCGCCTGTTAAATAATTCATTTAGATAAATATTTGTATGTGTTTTGTAGGTTACTGACAGTTTAATTGCTTTTGGATTATTACTGTTATTTATTTTTTGAGATTGAAAACAGGCAGTATCTTGATTTATTTTGCCCTCGCCGGTTTGTTTGTGGTCAGTTAATATAGACCTCAAATGCCATGATCACAAAATTAGGTTGCAAAGATTAAAAAAGTGTAAAAGTTCGGTTAAAGGCAATTTTATTGATTTAAACCCACATATTTACAGAAGCTGACACATTCTTGACACAACCCAGTCTAGCACATACAACTCCAGGCCATATTTGAATACTTTGTTTTAGGTCATCAGCTGTGTATTTTTTCACAGTTTCACAGTGTCCTCTTTTGACACGTTCCCTCACACCTGGATACTGTGAAACTATTAATGGCTCCGTGCCTGGTGTTTAGGGTGGTCTCTATCCCCGGTTGCGGTTACCTGCGGTAACCCCGGGCCCCCGTCCAACACCGATGCGCTAGGCCAACTGTGCAGCCGTGCTCGCTCTCTGATACCCCGCCTGGCCTCTGCTTAACCAGAGCACATAATCCCAGAGCTTTCCTCAATGGGTCGCTTCCTGCACAGACTAACAAACACATTCAGAGAGAGAGAGAGAGAGCAGGCGAGCAAGCCCGAATCTCTTTGACGGCAGGGCTGGCTCGCAGTCTCGGAGCAAATACAAGCTGCCAGAAATCACACAAGTGTAATGCATTCTAATGAATGGGAATGGAGGATGAAAGTCTTCCATGGACCAACATGGCTCATCTGAATTATTCCATTAGAAAACGGTCGATGCTCCTTTTGACTTTAATTAGAGCCGTCTTCACATAGATCCGCCGGCCCCGGTTGATTGTAAAATTAAAGATTCTTCTCTAGCGTTTCCAGTCGCCAACCCGGGTCATGAATAAACCAAACGAGCAGCCTGAAGGATCACACTGTGAAACAGAATCACAATTACAAACACACTGGAGGCACGGCTTTCTGCCGCAGACTTGGCAAGGGTACGAGTGGGCACTTTATCACAGCGGCAGCGCTCGTGCGGGCACGTTCCCTGGTTTCCGAATAAGTCGGGTATAAAGCTTTGTCGTGAGAATGTTTTTTACGGTGACTGAGTTAGCGGTGCTCGACGATGCTTTGTGGCCGTTTGAGAAGCGGATAGACCGGGTGGATTTATGCCAAGATGCAGGTGTACAGAAATAGGACTAAGGATAAAACTTTACGCATAAGGTGGTGGTTTTCAGTGCGTGTTCAATGAAAGAAATCAGAATTTTGAGGCTGTGTTAATACGGTTGATGCGTTGACGAATTGCAGCCAGCCAGTTAGTGGATTCGTGAGTTCATTTTTAGATTCACAGTTTTAAAACGATGTGTGAGGTAAACAAAAAAGTCCTGAAATCCTGGATTCTGTTTCATTCTGTCTATAAAAATAGACAAAAAAACAGTTCGGTAATAAAACAATTGAATTATGACAAATACATCCAAAAATGTACCCTCATGTTCTTTCTTTGTAAAGCAAAATATTATGGACTGACAGCCTTAGTCACTAGTCACTTTTACTGTATGACAACAGGATGAAACTGAATGGCGACTGAGATTGTCAGTCCCTAACATTCTGCCTTTAGTGTTCCGAGGAAACAAGAACATGAGGTAGAGTAAAAATGACAGATATTTTTCAAGGAATTCCTTCTAAACATTGGGAAGATCTCACGAGGCCTCTGTAGTGTGCATGCATGTATGTAGAATAAGCCGAGAGCAGAATTGTGTGACTGAGTACTTTTCTCCTTCCTGATGTCATGTACTGCAAAGCTTATAGTAATGACTGAACTTGAGTCACGTCACACGATTGCAGATGACAGCGCGGTTGCATCTCGTGTTCCTTGAGGCAGTGCAAAGAAATTCATGCACACACACAAACGTACACCTGTTGTGCTAAAAGCTGTTTTTGCAGACGTTGCTTCATAGCTTAATGGTGTTGTATGTGGTTTTTACACTTTGTATGCTTGTAGGAGCGTGAATCGGGGTCAAGGTTTGACCGTTTAGCTTTTGCAAAAATCCCTCTTGCTAGATAACACAACTATACCATATTTCATCATTCAACAAGAACGTTTTTAATTAAAAGTATACATTTGTCATTCATGTAAACTGGACGTAGTTTTTATTAATGAATTCCGGTGAGATGTAAAAGTTACTCTCACTTTCTCGCTGTATCATGATTACGAATTGTTGTTGATTGTTTAATTTACCTCATCACAATGAGCTAACGCAACACAATTCATGAACATTTTTTCACAACTTAATTTCATTATGTGCAGTGTATTTTAATTTGCTAAATGGATGTTTATTAAATTCATTGCTTTGGCTTTGCATGAATCATTTTTGTTTGCAATAGCCAGATACAGAAATCCAGATTCAGCCGGGCATGCGTTACAGTGTTTTGAGATTATTTATTGTGCTTTCTTCTGTAATATGGATCATTAATTTGTGTGGTTTAATTTAGTACATAACAAAAATTTAAATATTGCTGTTTCTTGTTGTATGCCAGAAAAAAATAGCCAATTATATAATTGTTTTTCCAAAAATTTAGAGGTATTACAGTTTACAGTACAGTCGTCGGAAAAATGAAGACATCATTCCAAATTCATTTAATCATCATTTCTAGATGTATTGTCATTCCAATCCAGTGTAAAACAGAATAAACAGAATTAAAAAAAATTCACCTAAACACATACCTATAAATAGTAAATTCAAAAAATCTGAAAATGGCCTCCGGCTGTATATATTTCATGTTGCGTAGTTCAAATCTCATTAAGACCTTTATATTTTCATTCTAGTAGGGGCTTGACTTAATAAACCGAATTAATAAAACTAAACTGAATTTAAGTTTAAGTAACGGTATTCCAGTACTTTATATTAAAGTTTTATACTAAAACTATTTCCGTAATTTAAGCTTATTTGAATTTAAGTTTTGATTACTTCATTAAATAATTTTATTTTTAAAGGTGTAGAAGTACATTTACATTTGACACTTTTCTAAAGCAGCTTACATTCAAGGTATACATTTCTGTGTTCCCTGGGAATCAAACCCATTCCTGTCAGCATTCCTGTAGCTCAGCTGGTAGAACACGGCTCCAGCAATGTTTAATCCGGAGAAAGAATCTGACAGCAAGAAGTAAGAACACACAGCACTAGGTTATAAGGTCACGATGACTTTTTATTTGTCCGACTCTGGAGTTTAATTTTACATGACTTCCTCTACTATCGCTCTATTTACAACTTCATCCAAAACCTTCTTCTCAAAGCCCTTAAGGAATCTGCAGTGCACACACACAGTTCCTTCTTTGTTCTACATTTGGTGCCTGAGGAAGTCAGTCCAGACTTTATATCTTTTGTCAGACTGCAGAGCAAGACACTAATATTGTTTGATACCATCTAGAGAGCAGATTGCATGTAAATGGCTCGAAATAAACGTATCAATTATACAATGTGAACAGATCGGCTTCTGCTCCATTGGCGTTTATTTACAAAGACTGAATCTGAATTGGATCTCCTTATTCTATTTATCTTTCCAAACCAAATATGTTTTCGTGAATAACCTCCAGACAGATTCATTTCTCATTCCATTCGGGAGCATTTCCGTAAAGTTGGGCGAGGACAGAACATTTGGATGATTAAAAGGATCTGATGAGCCACAGTGTCATGTTTTCTAATCTCCCAGATAAGGATTAGGGCCTTGACAGTGTTGCTGTCCCTATAATCCGGTCGCGTGACGTCTCTACGGGTGCGTCTGCCGCCCGTGTTCTCTTTGTTCTCTGTTATGTTGTGCCAACCTACTGACACTGATTCTCATATGAAACCCTGTATAATATCAGAGGAGTTTAAGACAGCTGGCCGGAACGGTGGACAGATGTGTAGCGTGCTCTCTTTCAGGACCCTGGACAGTTACCTCATGCACGGGGTTCAGCACAACACAATTATTAAACAGACTGCAGTAGTTTCAACACCAAGGACAGTTACATTCTGCACTTGACGTCAACCGAGGGGTCACTTTCCCACTTTTTAGTCAGCCTATTTTCAAATAGATGTATCTCGGCCCAATATCATCCTATTCTAACAAACCATATATCAATAGAACGGTTATTTATTCAGCTTTCAGATTATGTAAAATCTCAATTTCGAAAAATTTACCCTTAAAACTGGTTTTGTTTTCCGGGGTCACATATTTGGATAGAATTTTCTGTAATGCCCCTTTTTCAATTAGAACCATCAAAATATAAACAGTATTGTACAGTACAATACAAAACGGTTTAGATCATTATTACAATTACAAAATTGTAAAACTACACTATATCAGAGACTATGGGTTTTATTCTAATGTACAAAAATGCAAATATGTATGCACTACGATTTAATTAGTTATTCATATTTTATCATTCTTGACAATTGTTTTCTTGGGCCTTGACTCAATAGGCTTTGTATGTGGGCAATTCCATGCAAATGTCAACCTTAAGTTTTTTACCAAAGGTAGGTCAGATGTCAATGTTTTTAAGGCATAGTTTTACATGGTCTTGTAAGGGAATTGTCACATCCATAACGGCCCACATTCCTCGTAATTGAGCACACAAAAATGTATTTTATGTTCTATAAAGACTTATCCCTTCTCCATTTGTTGGGTATTATTGTTTCTTGTTTGCATATTTTAATTCTAAGAAATTGTACAAAGTATGTTGTCTCTCAAAAACATGTGTCACTAGTTTTGTTACGTCCATAACGCATATTTATTTCCCTTTTAAAATAGAAAACCCATGCATAGACTGATATTTTTCTGATGTCTGGACTCTGTCATGAGGGATTTAGTTAAATATAAACAGATGGTTCAACATATTAGTATTAAATACTTTCTTTGAGTGCTTATATTTAAAGTTTTGACAGAAAATGTCACATCCATAATGCCGGAATAGCCGATATGTTTTTTGCCAAGCCTCCTAACTGTAAAAACTTTTTAAAGCTTCAGTTTACACTCCAAGCACAACTACACAACATGCAGCAATATATTTGAATAAAGAGAGAAGAGAGCTATTTTAAAGTTGCACTTTTGGCCACTACTGTATACCACCGCCTTTCATGTCATAGCTCGGTATAATCACTAACAGCGAGGGCTGTGCATGTTTCTTTGGTGCAACTTTGCGATGACAATTTTCTTGCAACTCTAGAGTAACAAGCCACACATTTGACACTTCATGCTAGCTTTCTCCAGGTTATTATATACCACCTTGTCCAGATGCATGCACGATAGTAATTGGGTTGGTGTCGGTTTGCATTGAAAATCAGCAGTATGCAGAAGTGAAACCTCGATGAGTCCCTCTGGGAGAACATGAGCGTGCACATTTACATTAACTGGCAAATCTGCTAATAACCAGGTGTTTCGTGATCAGAAGCAGCATTAGTTGGGATTGTGGGGAGCTCTTTTTGTCGCAGTTAATTTGGAAGTTGTGTCAGCGCCCGTTTCCCCAGATAGAGCAGAATTTATTTTGCCAAGCATGCGAAACTGTGTTGGAGGGGGCGGTGGTTTCCACAGGCTCCCTTGTGGCCTCCGTCGCAAGCTGAGTGTGAGAAATGATGATGCGCTTGATGAAGAGATTGGCGAAGAGCGAGACAGGGTCCCTCTGTCTTCGAGCGTTCAGGAACCCCCACAGGGATTTATCAGCCGCAATTCTAGACATCTCCAAATATCACGGACAGCTGTGAGATGTCAGCGAGGTAATTAAGACGTGCGTTCACCTTATTCCCCAAAACACGTCGTGATCTCCAACCTCTTTATCTGCTTATCTCCAAACAGCCACACACAAGAGATCGCGCCTGCGTTGCTTCCCTCTCCACCCCGCTGTTCGGAGGCCGGCTTCGACGTCTGAAAGACTGCCCCGGTGTCGTGATGTACAGCGGGGGGAAGCGGGCCCTGTGTTTCCTGGCCTGACAATGGCCCTGTCATCTCCCTCCAAAAGAGCGGGCGGCCGGCTCCTCCGTGTGACACCTCCGCAGAGAATGTCAAGGGAGAACAAATTCCCCCGTCCAATTTGTGAGGAGGCTGAACTTTACACCCACTTGCGATGACAAGGGGGGAATTGAAAATCACCACTTGGTCTAGTGGTGATTTTCTTTCTACCCCCTCCCGGCCTGTCTATCTCAGACTCTCTGAATCTTTTCCTCTCCGCCGTCTTGACATGATATTTTTATTCACCGGCTCTTAAGCTTATGCACGCTTCGAGCCTCTGCAACGCCATTGCAGTCTATTCAAATGTCAAGGAGAATTTCAGTGTCTCTTTTATTTCTTTCCCGCCTCCACATCATCTTTTTTTACCTTCTCGATCCCACTTTCCAGCTTTTTCTGATTGCCGTATGGAAGGATCCCATTACAGCAGCTATTCTGTAAGACACCTAAAAATGCAGAAATTCTTACCTTTCTGAGTAAACAACCGGTACCCGGTGCCCCTCTGTTGCATTTGCACCCTCGGATAGGCCGACACTTACCGAGTGCTCTTAAAGGGCACAGAGCCAGTGCCACGGCTGAGATTAAACCCGTCGTGGCAGAAGTATCATCTTTGAGCTCGTTTGAAGAGCTTTAAATCCGACTCGCAGCAAAAGCAGAGCTCTCAGCAGATGGCCCTAAACAAACTGAGGAGCATCTCAACTCAGACTTTGTTTACCGTTGAAAGGGAGCACTTTTTGGGTGTACGCATTTGTGTAATCATAAATCTTAAAAGTGGATTGATGGCTAAGTCCACATTATCCCAACAGGCTCTATAGTGTACTAGGAAAAACGAGACAGCCAAGTTTATTTAAGTGTGGTGTGTGTACATGTTAAAATACATCTTTCTATGTCAGCTTAGTGTGCAGAGGCATACAAGTACAGTTAAACTTTTGTGTAAGTTTGGGGTGGGACTACTTTGCCTGACAGTATGTTTTATTGAGCTTTTTGTGTCAAGCTTTGAAAAAAGTATCATTTTGTAATGAGGTTATGGTCTGTTTTGACTCGAGACAACATACAGCCATTCAGTAACACTTAGAAACACAACCTGGCCATATGTTGTGATCAAAACACATTAAAAGATGGAGTATTTTGACTTTGGGTAGTGTGCCAAAGCCCATGAAGCTCATGTTTTGGCTTTTGAATATTATACAGTCAAACTGAGGATGATTCTTTTGATCTGTACTGAACATACAAAGTCCCCAAGTTATTGCCGCATTTCCATCTGATGGCACTACTAGAACAAAAACTGCACACTTCACTTTTAAAAAGGTTCAAACTTTCCGTGTCCTCACCGTTCTATACTGCATCCGTGATTTACCAACCACCAGTTTCACAGCAGGCGAAAAGCACGCACGTCTCCCACATGCAATTTACAGACTGGAATAGAGATACACACGATCCAGTGCACATGTGACCCATCAATGTTTTCTTTGCACGTGAAGTCATTACGGCTCTTCAAAAGGATGGGGGAGGACGGTTGAAGCCAGCTGTGGCAATTACTTCAGCATGGATAAAACATAAGTGGAGATGCTAGAGGACTTCAAAATATCTCCAGCCTTTTGCACTTAAAATCATTATTTATTCATCCTCTTGTCATTTCAAACGAGTATGATTTTCTTTCTTCTGCGGAACACGAAAGAAGAGATTTTGAAGAATGTTGATAACTGAACAACGGTGGTGCCCATTGACTTGCATTGGTTTTGTATAAAACAGATGTTATTAACCGCTTTCGATTTGAGATGCGGATACTCTGTTATCCACCCACATTATTGATCGTATTTTGTTTAAAGCAGATCATTGGCGGTTTTAATCATAATGATGATAATGCTCAATGACATCCTTTATATTCTGAATTAAAACGAAAACCCATTTCTGTGTTGGTGTTGATGAAGGGCCACTTGAGCTTTACTGATGTTTCATAACCACTGGTTTATTTAACCCAGCATTGGAGGCAGGCTATTTATTTGTTGTGCTTTCATGAATTGCATGGGTGTGAGCAGCATTCCCTCATGTAAGAGTTTAGATATTCATGGGACCGTCCAAAACGCCTATTGGAAGCCATTTAAGCAGTCTGTTATGTTATTTTCAAATATAGCTTACCAAACATGACCCACCAAGCCACGGCCCAAAGCTCACCGCTGTCATTCAAGAGCACCGCTAGTGGCCTTCACTGTCTGTTTTTTTGGCCATTTCCATGAAATATGCATGATCTCCAATGCCACGGGGCACATGGCTAAGTCTTGATGGCTCTCCCTTGTCTCATATGCTGAACATTACTCTCCGGAGACCGCTGCTTCCCTGAAGGGACCAAACTAGCCATGTATTCCGGCTTGCAAACTGCATCGTATTGGTTGCTTGCTGAGCGTATGGTTCATGCCCTCCCATTGTTTACGGTGCAATGATTTGACTTGAGTTGCAGGAAGTAGCGTTGCTCCCAGAACCAAATACTAAGGGGCAGCAAAAGCTCAATATTTCATATCTAATGCCACTTTCCATTCGTAACTATGTTACCAGAACTGTGTCTGCTGTAAGAAGAGGATTACAGTGTGGATCAAAAAGTTCACGTTGTGAACAAAAGAGCTGATCATGGAGGTGGTGGAATAACTTTTTCTCATGGTGGGGTGCGGTTTGATCAGAGGAGTGTGGTGAGCAATGTCATTTAATAAGGTGTACAGTAGGGATGGGCACGTGTACAGTAGTGTTCAGAAAGTGAGAGCAGTAATTGATCATGTAAGCACATTCGTTTTGTGACTCAACTGTGTGCTAACATGCTAGTTTTGTGATGCATCACAGTGGCATTTGTGTGGTACCAATGACTTGGTGGGTGCGGAAATAGGACGCAGTATTATATAAGGTTTAGTTCATCTAAAAATAAAAATTCGACCATCATTTACTCATCTTCTTGTCATTTCAAACCTGTATGACTTTCGTTCTTCTGCAGAACACAAAAGAAGAGATTTTGAAGAATGTTGGTAACCAAACAACATTGAACCGAATTGACTAATTGAGTAATTTCTCAAAATATCATCTTTTGTGTTCTACAGAAGAAAAAGTCACAAACAAGTTTTGAATGACATCAGGGTGAATAAATAATGACAGAATTTATATTTTGGATGAACTATCCCTTTAATAAAAAGAATTGTGTACACACAAGACAAACAGGCAGATGCACCTTAAAGGAACAGTTCAGCCTAAAAATGAAAATGCTGTCATTTACTGCCCCCCAAGTTGTTCCGAATGATGAACATGGAGAAAAATATTAGAAAGAATGCTTGTAACCAAACAGTTCTTGGCCACCATTGACTACCATAGTAAGAAAAATTGCTTTATAAATGTCTTTGTTCTATTGAACACGTAAGAAGAAGAATGTAGGAAAGCAAGCTGGGGTATTATTGACTAACATTGCATTGTTCTTACTATGGTAGTCAATGGTGGCCAAGAACTGTTTGGTTACAAGCATTCTTCCAAATATCTTTCTCTGTGTTCATCAGAACAAAGAAATGTTTACAGATTTGGACAAACTCGAGGGTGAGTAAATGATGAAAGAAATTCTATTTTGGGTGAACTCTTCCTTTAAGACGTGTGTGTTTGTTTGTTTTTAATGTGAACTTTTTTATACACAGTGACCTCAATACACAACCCTAGTAAAAATGTATATTAATGTAATATTACAAGTATAAGCTGTATGTTTTGTGTGTGTAGTGGTTCTAGATTCTCTCTGGAATCAAACTAATGGATCATCCACAAAATAATGATTTCAGCCCACGCACTGATGTTGACGTTTGGATGTTTGCATGCTGGCTGTTTAGTAATGCATGCTTTTCCACTGGAGGAAAAGCTTTCAGCTGTTTTGGATGTGCTGAAACCACAATTTTGCAAACGTGGAGCATTAGCATGCACTCATTTTAATTGCTATTAATGACTGCGAGTCCAAACAATCCCTCAGGTGGCTCATAGATGCTTAGTGTCATTGTTTACATGCAGTCTTGGCCTTTCAGGAGGAGACCGGGAGGTTGTATGTAGCTCCTAACACAAGGCCAGAAGGTCATGGTTCGTGCCTCTATTTTATTTATCATCCGTGAGTCATATTTGCCTCCGCTGTCGCGCATTCTTGCGAGGTAATGTCATAATCGAGGGACAGCTGGCATCCTCGTTTCCTGTCGGCACATATTTTCTGCCACATCAGTAACAAGCGCCTACACGCTGCTACAACGGTCACGGCTCAATGCTTTTCTGCATTTGAACCCCCCCTCCATGTTCCTCCTCTAGATCAGTGTTGCTGTGGAACTTCATCGCCGGTAGTCTCCCCCACAGCTTTCCCAGGCAAAAATCCACTACTGCTTCTTTCAACTGTGCTCTCATACTGCCTTTCTGTCTGGATTACTTCAGGATGCTTGAATGCCAGTACTGATTCAGTTAACTTAAACCAAGATCTGCAGATGGGTAGTTGACAAATAAACCCTACATGTGTCCTACGGTGTGAATAAAGCAAAAATGTATACAAAAACAAAAATGAAGATAAATCTCTCTTTTATATTATAAATATAAAACAATGTATAATTAAGAGTTTCTTTTCTAAATGTTTGCCGTCACACCACAGGACACATGTACAGTTTATTTTTTAACTACCCAAATATTGATATTCACATTATTTAGAATATTATATATATATATATATATAATACACAATATATATATATTTATGTATAATTTGGTATTTTAATTTTATTCTGCTTATTTCTTTAACCCTTGTGTGGCGTTTTAGTCCATGTTTGCTAAAAAAATATGCAATTAATTTTATCCAGACATTTATATTTATAAACTTGTTTTTAATTTTATCTCCCAATCTTAACTTTGTTTAAATGTCATACATTTTGATAAATGCAATTTATTAGATGTATATGACAACTGTTACCCATATATGCAGTCTGTCTTGCTTGTATTTGGGATAAAGTAAACATTTGTAAAGTATATTTACTTTAAGTATATTTGTTTTTTACTAAAGATGGGAAAAAGTAATAATGTTGTTGGTTCACTAAACCCCAAAACATGCATAAAAAGGGCAAATTACAATGAAAAAAGTTGAATTACATTTAATAAAACAAAAAAATACACTTTATTTTAAACAAAACCTGTTCGTAGTTTAATATTTAGAGAGTTCATTTGCAAAAACGGATAACTAATTTTTTCCCCAAAAAATCTTGTTTATTATTGTGCATCCCACGTAATATCAATCAAACTGCAGTTAGGTTGTTTTGATTAAGTAATAACAACAACAAAAATACAGCTAACTAACACAATAAAACACATTTAAAACATGATACTTAATTTTATGTACATATTTTAATATACATATTCTTAAGAGTGCTGTTTTTATTCTTGTGTTTACATATTTTCTACTCAGAAAGGGGCGATTGGGCAACTATATATTGTATCAGGGTCTCATCCTTTTTCATTTTTTAAGCAGCCAGTTTGTTTGACAGGACACAGTCGTCTCTGTTCTGTTTTAAACAATCACTTTTACAATTTAGTTGCCTAAAACACCAGTGCATTGCAAGTTTCTCTCAGTGTTTCCTCCACTGTGCCCTTGCACGTCTTGAATTCGGTTATTTTAATCTCTTAACCAAAGAAAATGGCAAACCAAAGAGATTTAACTCAAACAGGTGCATTACCTTCTTTGTTTTGACGTGACTAACCTACACACAAGGGACGTGCTGACATTATGCAGACGCCGCTGCGCACTTTGCATTTTCTGACACGGTCTTGTTCTCTCCGGACTTTTCTTAAAAGGTGAGCTTGCGTCAACGTGACAAAAGTGCCGCGGAAAGAAAGGCAAAAGGTTCCTGCTGGCCCTCTGTAAGAGATTTTTAGTTATTATGGGCACACTCAGGCATCACTATGGAAACAGCGAAGCAGGAAGGATGGAGGTGATGGAAAGGGGCAGAAAAGGTGGCACCTAAGAATGATGGATGGTATGATGGCAGAACAGAGAGATGCGGAGAGATTTCAGGTGACCCAGGCACTCATCAGCTCTGAGGTTTCTGTCAAGAGTAAGAAAATTACCCCATGTTTTGATGTTAGACGGTCTTGCCAGATGCTTCACATGACTGTCAAACAATGTCAAAATCCATCTTAACTTCTCAAAAATAAACTAATTTACAGTAAGGGTAAAGAAAATGTATTATTGATATGTCGTATTACTGAGGTCTGCTTGTTTTCATGCACAAATGTATTGTTTCGCTTCATAAAACATTTATTACCCATTTAGATTTATTTTATTAATTTATTTTTATGATGGATGTACAGTATGTGTTTTCTTTGGAGCTTTAGCAATTTGGTTACCGTACAAGAAGATAAAAGAATGGAAAATAACATTTTAATATAAATGTTTAACGTAAGAAAGGAACTCTGGGATGGCATGAGGATGAGTAAATTATGAGAGAATTTATGAGCAATTCCAGCGTTATCGATGTGACATTTTTTATTGTGGATGTGACATAAAAGCTCAAAGAATGTATTTGTTACCCATTTACAGAACCATCTGTTTATATTTATAGTTTTCTATTTTAAAAAGGGAAATAAACAATGCTTTATGGATGTGACAAAAACAAGACACCGTTCGGGAGAGACTGCATAGTTTTGTAGGATTTCTGTGATCTAAAATTTGAATACCTGAAGCAATAATACCCAACAAATGGAGAAGGAATGGCTCTTCATAGAACACAAAATAGTTACTTTATTTTCATGTGTCCATTCATGAGGAATATGGATGTGACAATCCTGAAAATGGCACTTAACTGACTATGGAAAATCATGTTCTTAAAATAAAAGAAATTCCTTAAAAACAAATGTTGACATCTGTGCTATCAGTACGGTAAAAAAACTAGAAATGTTCATGGTAAGGTTGACATTTGCATGAAATTACCCTTATATTTTCAGGTGAACTATACTTTTATTTGAAATGTGTGATTTAAAATGTAACACACATTTAAAAATTTGATTTAAAAACACACACATATGAATTAGTTTCACTTACCGCGTGCGGTTCGTGTCCGGCATCTTTTAGTACTGGGACTGCGCCATCTATCAGTTTCAAACGATCTCCAAATCCAGCATTATATCCACCGTTTATATAACATCAATCTCTGAAATTCCGTGAACAAACAAACTACAAACAAACAAAAGACTTCTCTCACTATCGCAAGAGTAACAAGTTTCAGTGCAGCTCACAGTGCAACCGAGCTTGACACACAGCGCAGACAATCTTGATGGTAATTGCTCGACGATTGGCGTGTGGGTGGGCTCTTTTCACTTTGCCGAGCTTTCCGGGAGAATTATCAAATAAAAGGAAAGGACCTCTGTTTCGAAACAAGGATCCAGATTTAGAAAAAGCTGTCCGAAACAGGTTGTAGTGCCTGGGGAGCGTATCAAGCACAGAAATACTACGTCATACGTCCAACTCGTTTTTTTAACAAGCTGACCATGTTAAGTATGAGAAGCCAGCAGTTTAACAGTGTAAAAAAGTCAGAATGCATGAAACACCATTCAACCCTCCCTTTAAATTGTAAAGTACTTATTTAGCATAGTTTAACATAGCAATGCATTTCATTACTTGCATTGCATTTCATACGATTTTTAAAAAACAATCCGAGCGTCCACACAGGATGATTTATTTGAACTGTATTACAATAATGAGGATCTAATGAGAAGCATCAATGAGGTTAATGAGAGTTACAAACACATACAAAAGTAAAACATCTGTACAAATTACAGTAATGAGAATGGGAATGTGCTTAATTGTCACACACACACACCTTTCAATGGGCTTTGTTTTGTTCATACTACAGTAAAAAGGATTTCTTATTTCAGCCAAAATATAAATATATAAACCACACAGCCAGTTCTGGTTACAATAAAAGTTTGTTCACCTAAAAGGAAGTTTTTAATAAATGTAAGGCATAATACTAAAAATAAAACAAGTACCTTTAGTTACTCATTACCTTTGAAAAAGTACTGTGCTCTTGTTTTAGACCTCTTACCTCTTCAGTCCCCAAAGCAAACTTAAAAATGTGTGCGCATATTAGCATCCGAGCACTCAGAGATTAAATTTCAAGTCCAAAGCATATTTTCATTTCCCTTTTCAACTTCAGAAACCAGCCTTCTTATATTAAACACCATTCAGGCACACTGCCTCTAGTGTGCGAATCTCACCGGACGCAGGTTCTTCTGATTAGGCCAGAAGCCTGAGTCATACCGCAAAATTAAAATGATCAGAGCTCGAGCCTTGAGAAATATCCGGAAAAGACACTCAATTATACTCCAATCAGCCGGAGGCGCCTCACTTTTAACTGCTGATTTATACCCTTCACCAGCCTCTGACTGGGCAGGAGTGGCCACCCTCCTCCCCCGCACACAGCCGGAGCTTTTCGGCTGCCCATAATGCCACGCTTCAATCCTCGGCTGGTTGACGTTGCCTGATTTCCATCCATTGACATTTTTGGGAAGGGTGATCATTGAGATGCTGTGCAAGCGCCAGACCTTTTCAGCCGCTGTTTGTGGGCGTAATGGGGGGAAATAGAAGGACGGATGGGGAGAGGAGGCAAAAAAGAGAAAGAGAAAAAGAACACAGAAAATAGCTAATAGAGGAGAATGGGCTAAGATGTGTCAGTCAGAAGTTTTGTCATGCTTGCATGTTAACAAATGACCCATTTAATCTATATGTGACTAATAATTGCACATGAGATGCATTTATAGTAAGTTTTTAAATATGACCATAAGTGGAATTGTTTATTGGTAAAGTTTTTATTATAAAAGGAAGTCATATATCATTGTTGTCGGGCAGAAACCTTTTTCATTATTTGTATTCATTTATTTTTCATAAATCAGTCACAAAATCTTGGTTTCCCAGAATTTAAATATGATTAAAAAACACTTCATCAAAATCATTAATTTAAAAACTAACACATTTTTTAACAAGACCTTAAACATCTTATTACCGTAACCGTAAAATGTAAAATGTAAAATGTAAATGTCCTAGCATGTTTTGCTAAAAAAAAGAATACATGACACCTAAGCTAGTTTGATTTATTATACATAATTAGACATTAATGTATATTTATTTAAAAAATATATATTTTAAGTGGATAACTGTCTGTTATGGTAGTGATATAGGTTTTTTTATGTACACAGCATGACAAGAGATTATAAACTTTTAACTAGAGGAATAAAAAAATCTAATAAACTTGAAGACATTTGGAAAATACTGGCAGATGTGTTATTATTTCAAAGAAAATCAAGCTTAATGTAAAGATCTGTGTGTGGGTAAATGGTCCTTTAAAAATGCTAAAGGACACATTTCTTAATTTTATTATACATACATTTTCTATACTTTAATTTATGCAAACTAAAATAATAACAAATTAAATAACTTTTAAATGACAACATATAATGCACTCAAACATAGCTGGACGTGTTACGATAATGATATTTTCAGCAGAAAATGCAATTAAATACAAATAAAATGTATTACTATGTTAAAATGAAAACACCAATATTTTTTATTTGTTAAATAAGTTAAGAGCTTAAGTAAGAGCTTGTCAACTTTGACAACACAGTGGTAATAAAAACAATGCTGTTTTTGCTAAAAGTAGCAGTTTTAGAAATAGGTTGGAAATAATCCGCTCGACAGTGTCGATGTGTTGTTCTCAACATTACATTTTCGTTACATTCTAATTTCAGTTTGGAGCACACAAGCTAAAATATAATTTTATCTCCATCTCATTTTTCCTTGCCTAGAGGACAACTTAAGTAAAAAGTGGAACATCTTACCCCACTCTTCTTTATATAGGCCAAAGTGTCGCCTTCTATCGCCTTTTGCAGCAGTCACTGAAACTGTGCCATTAGCAGTAACACATTCCGATGTTGAAACGACAGTTGAGCTCTGGCTAAATCCCATAACCTAAACCTGCCATCTGTAATGTGATGGCATATCTGGGCAGCTTAATCCAAGCCTAGGCCCAATATTTACTCACGTCTCTCCAAGCACAGCCACCGAGATCACTGAGAGATTTGAAGTGACAGGAGGGGCGGCCGGGGCACGCCGCCCTGAAATCAGAACACCTCTGCAGAGACTCACGCTTTCAACACTCGAGACCAAAGAGCAACTGAGGCCGAGCGAGCCGCTGTGGGCATATAAGTCAGCTCTCTTCTTTTACAATTGAAGAGAAGACCATCAAAGTCAACACGGCGTTCTCCAAAGTCGAGTTAAGAGCTATTTCTCAGACCCAGATAAAGGACCGTCTTAAAACAAAAGATTTTCTTTAGGAAATGTGTTCTTTAAGACCAGGATAAAGCTTGATTTAAGGGCAATAGGGTTGGCTAGAAGAGAGTCACCAAAGGACAGCACAGCTGGATGCCTTTGGAGCTGTCAAACAAGCTGTTTGATTAGAGCTGGCTGATGTGCAGACTTACGGGTGCTCACAGGCTCTCTTTGATGGGTCAAAACAGGGGTTAAAGGGAAAAAGACCATTTCGTGTTTAGGGTAATTGCAGCTCTAGGGGTTACTCAACCTTCCATTCATCTCCCTCTGGAGATGGAACCCCGTTGCGCTCGCACGTCACCCGTCAAATAACTGTGAAAGAACGCCAAAACTGCAGCGGGAGCTACTAAAAGAGCCATTTTCTCATAAGACACGCCGTTGTCTAAGATATTTTACTGCCATTTTTTTATCACGTAATTTTGCGATTGCATCCGGTTCAAACAGTACAGAGTTTGAGTTTCATTTCTGATGATGTGACATACAACTAAAGCACCAACAGTTTGAGGTTTTTACAACTCATTAAGTAGGCAACTTTATTTCCACTTTTTTTTATCTGTGTTGCAACAGTTTTGAAAGAACCTGTTCTGAAATGACTGTCCTGTAGTTATACTGTAGTCTGGTTTTGTGTGATGAGTGTTTGACTCAAAGGTGTTCAGCTGGGTTCAGGTCTGGGACCACTTAAGTTCTTTCACACTAGACTGAATCAATCATTTCTCTTTGAATATTGCTTCGTTCACAGGGACATTGTCATGTTAGAATAGAAAAGAGTTCTGTCCAAACTGTATTATGAGCACACAGTTATCTAAAATATCATTATATGCATCCTATAGTGTACATACGTCATACATCTGTTCCTAATGCATCCCTACATACTTAATAGTCTACATTATTAATTTATCACAGCATTTATGAACGTCTTAAATATGCATTTATATATTTCTGCTTCTAAAATTATTTATGTCCAAAAGTTAATCCATATTGTATTGATGTATTCTACTAATGCACATACAATACAAACAAAATAAAACAATCAAGACTTTTCTTATGGTAATGACTATAATCGACCACTTAAGTGATTCATTTTTAAACATTGAAGTTCATTACATCATTACTGTATCCTACATTATCATTCAAACTGCAACAGAATATGTGAACAGAGTGAAAACTGAAAAACGCTGTCTTGTACACTGTAGTTGCCCTACAGTACTCTTGTTTTCATCAGTATTTCTGCAGTCAGGCCTCCAGAGGAAGCACTTCCCAGACAAAAGAAAAACGCCAAGTTCAGCGAGAAGGCAATCCACTCAAATCTACTTCCTCGGCCTGATCTTGAGGAAATGGATGTGACATTTCCTCTGTGACTGCCTGAACAGCAGTATCACTGCCAGTATATTAAGAGGTGATCAGCCAAGAATCTGAAAGCGAGGATTAAAAGATTGAGAGTGTAAATTAAAGTTTGCTATATAATAATTCAGATGTTTCACTTTTCGACAAGTAAACAATATGTTGTATTTAGAATAAAATGGAAAAGAAATTATATTTTTGGCGTATAGATGTTGTGTATTTTTATGCCTTCCTATGCTACAATAGCTTAATATAAAAATACATCGATACTTTTATACATGTGTAATCCATTCATTAAATTTAGAGCGGGACTATCTGTCTGTATAACCAATGAAAGACGGGAGATGGTTTTCAAACATAACATTAATTTAATTAAGTCCCCCTTTCATATTTATATTTTTGTTACGTTTTTTTATATAAATATCTTAAGAATTTATGAGAATTTTGATTGTCAAAAAACCTTTATGGTCTTAAAATAGGCTACATTTCTTTTTATGATAATTATTTATTTATTTAAAAAAATATTGATAATAATAAATATTTAAAGACTTTATTTACAAAAACAGACTATGTCTATTATTGTGTTATGTTTTTGTTCATGTTAGTCAGCTGTATTTTTTTTAGTTAATATTACTTAATCAAACCAACCCAACTGTAGTTTGATTGATATTTCAGATTTGTTTTGCAAATATATTTGTTTTCATTAACCATCACGTCCATCATCATTTCCTACATTGTGACTATCATAAAGTTGTGGTTTTTGGTATAATACATTACTGTTGCTAATACAAAATCTTCAATATACTGTAGGTTTTAAGTCAAGGTCCAGTTCGTATTATCTCTTCCACTTTGCTGTACATCAGATCAAAGGAGCGCCGGCTCGGCTTTGATAAGAAGCTCACAGTCGGAGGCAATATCAGTCGGCATGTCTATATTAGCAGTATCGATTCAAACATTCACCGTGAACTGTACTGCCAGATGTCTGAATCCATATACAGTGACATGGTTTACACACACAGATATGACCTCAAATGTCAGAATGTCTGAATCGAAAAGATTATCTGATGGAAAATGCAAGCAGTGCTCTACTGTGCTCTTATTTTTGTGTATGATTGCAAAGTATGACTATAGATTTGTTTTGTGTTATGGGGTGGAAATAAGGTCACCCTTGTGTTGAAGAATTCTATTAATCCACAGACCTAATTCACAAAAAGCAAGTGAACTCCATAGATCCATAAGGTCAGGTGAGCTAAATCTCACGTCTTTAAACCTGTTATAAAATATATACATTGCTGATTCTCTCAATATGACGTTTAATTGCTTGCTTGCAAGCACTACCCTGCAGGGCATTTATTTTTCCACCTCCTCATGGCGTGTTCATTATTTCTGCCGATCAAAACACACGCCCCTCCATTAATTTCATACTGTACAATCTATCTCAATTACTGACAAATAAGTTGTTGTATGGTTTTAGTTTTGATTAGTAGCCTACGAACTCAACGAAAGAACACAAACACGCATGTCGAAGGTATCAAACTCAGTAACTTGCCAGGCAGGTTAGAACAGCAATGCAGCTCTCAGCTAATGTAATCACACATCAGAAAGAGAGATATTAAACCACAACATAATTACATGTTAACTCTAGACCTCCATGAACCTTTTCCAGCTATTTTATCTGTATATGAATGTGGCTTGATTTAGAAAATTGAAGGTTTGTGTGGTTGTAACTGGATTGTTGTGTGGTATTGTGAGAGATAAGACAGTTGATGTGGATGAGGTCCACTATGGTTTTGTCTGGTCATGCGTGGAGGTGCATAAAAAATGTCTGGAGCAAGGATATTTCAGTTTACTAAAATTAAACTTAGAAAATTTTTCTGTGTATTAAAATCTAAATATTAGCCTAAAGAGAATTGAAAAAACTTAAACTAAACTAAAAATTAAAATGTTGCCCCCAAAATAAACTCAAAATAAGTTTAAGGCACTAAAATTAATAAACAAAATCATAAACAAACATCAAAAAGCTCATTAAAAATAATAATAGAAATAAATAAAAATAAAACTATAATAATATGATGGTAACTTTTGTTGTGTCTATTTGAAAGTATTGCCAAATTATAAATATTCATACAGTAAGTCAAGTATATACATAATAAAATCTGAATTGTAATGTGCAGTGTATAATTGTGTATTTGTAAATATAACTGTGTAATGTGTTATTGTAATGTGTTTTATGTGCTATTTAGGAGCAGACGGGTCTATTATAACATTATGCCACAATATTGGTCTGTAGTTGCTTAGCACATTATAAGACATCAAAAGGCATTTCATTCTTTTTTTTTTGCATGCAATACACACAACACAGTTATCGAACAGACCGTTAAGTGGTTCATCTAAGGCTGAAACCTTAGAAAAGGCGAACAGAGGCATACAAAATAAACAAATAAATAAAGTCAATAGATTTACCAAGGTTTCGCCAGCCTGTGCTGTTCTGTACAGCTCCATTTATTAGAATTAAGGATTTGTCCATTTACCAAGGAACAGTAGATTCTTTGTAATTCTTTCTCAACAGCACCTTAAAGCAAAAAGCCTGGACTTAGATTCACAGGAGGGAGAGCCAATCCGTATCGATCCTTTTCAAACAGAAGCATCTTCAGGCCGGGCTTATCCTGAGTGCTCTTTTCCAGAAAGAATGCCTCATTTCAGATAATCTGCCTCTCTGAAATGAAATCAAACAGGGGAGAGAGCAATAGAGAGAGAGCAGAAAAAGTGAAACAAAGAAAGAGAGAGAAGGAGGTCTTTACACCGGCCTGGCTTCGCTCCAATTCACGGAAGCATGTCTGATTAGCCCCAGCTTAAAAAGCCACGTTCACACACTCCTTTTCAATATCCCTGATTAAAAGTTGACAGGGGCGTCTGCCACGGAGCCAAAAACCCTTTTTACTTTTTGGAAATATTCATCAGACAGACAAAGTGAAAATACGAGTAGTTTTGGGCCGATGGACGCAGCAGTTTCGGGCGTGCGGACCGAGCTTGCCTCTTCAGAAGATGATAGAAAATGACTCATTGCCACAAAGGAAACAGAGATAGGGACGTGATTTATAATGCCTGATGTGTTATGATGCTTTTCACAAACTGCACGCCCGATCACATTTTGTATTAATTTCATTGTTGTTGTAAACACAAATGTGTTATGGAATTATACGTATAATTCAATTTGTCATCTGCCGAACCTTCCTTCAAATGATAGTTCACACAAAAATGTAAATTCTGTCATCATTTACTCACCCTCTTGTCATTTTAAACCTGTATGACTTTCTTTCTTCAGCAGAACACAAAAGAAGATCTTTTGAAGAATGTTGGTAACCAAACAAAGCCAATGCAAGTCAATGGGTTTCATTTTTGAGTGAACTATCCCTTTAAACAAAAACAAAAACAAATCTCCAAACAGCATTTTGACTTGTATGAACATATACAAGGTCAAAATTGTCATTTTAACAACAGTTTTACATAACGCTCCACCCCTAAACTTAACCCTGGGGCAAAAACAGATCTTACTGAAATGTATAAATGACATTGTACAAATTCATACATATTAGTAACTTTTTGAGCTTAAATTGCCATGAGCTTGTGTCAAATTGACTTTTTTGTGCCTCTTGTTCACTATAAACACCACAATGCTGCGAATAAATTCTACTTTTGTTTTTCCAAAACGACAGCGTACAGGTTTGTATTGCCACAAGTGTGACTATATAGTGCCTGACCCTTTGTTTTCGAATGAACTGTTCCATTAAGGAGACTGACAGCGTCAACATTTTTATTCTAATTCCCAGAGATCAATGCGCAGACCTCTGCTGGATAAACGCTGCCAACCCTTTCAGTTTCTGACAGATAATTCATGAGTTCATCTGTTATATAAATGGAAGGCAAACACTTGTGACGGTTTGCGGCAGTCCCAAATTCCCATTTCTCTTTTAGCCGTGTTCTTCCCCCCTGCTTGTTTAAATTCTTCGCTGCTCCGGCGAACTCTCGGGCCCTCAGACATGTTTTCATCCAAAGCGTGTCTGGTGGCTTTAGTGTCACGCAGGCGCCCCGTGCCACATCGGTGTCGTGCGTGTCCACACGCCACTGCAACGTTAGATATTCACTGGTGCTGACGCAACACACACACGTATGTGTGCAAACACATCTAAACCCATACGGGAATGATTTTATCAATGATTTCAAATCAGATTTATAAGCTTATTGTTTTGAATAAGGTTAATGAGTTGTATGTTTTTGCTCAATATCAAAATGTTGTTTATTTGAACTAAAAAAGTTGAATTGCAGCTATAATGTTGTTTCAACAACAGTTTATAGTGGGCATGTGGTGTTCTTTAAAATTTCCACTATTGAAAATAACAGTGAACAGAATTTTGAGTTTATTGCTGAAACATTCTGTGGCATGTACTCGCATTACACGCAGCTCTGCCCTGTACACGCAAATAATTGGTTGGTACGTAAAATCCAGTCACTCACAAAAATAGGCAATAAATTGCTTATCACACTTGTCATCCGATTAACTAAAGAGCCAGCAGATTCCATACCGTGTGCGTGTAGCTGCTGCAGTATGACTCATTCGTGCAGGTGGTGAATGTCATTTGCCTTGTTTAGCCTCTCTGACACGGTAAATGCATTGTTGCACTCAAATTCCTCTCGCACGAACGCACCGCAGACACTGCATTATTGCATCTCTCGTAACCGAAAGGTTGAACGTATGAAAAATCTAGCCCTATAGATTCCTTACGGTTCTCTGCGGGCCATCTATTAGGCGATACTGACATCTATTTGGCGCACTCCTGCGGCCGGCAGCGTGCAACAAATCAAAGCGCTAGCTTGACTGTACAGCGTTAATATGCTACGCAAGCCTGCTTATTTGCATAGCTAGTGGCTAGGGCACAAGAATTCCCTGTTAGGCTCTGAATAAACAGGAATGGCAGAGACGCGACGTTCCCCACATACTGATGAGTTCCTGCTGTCACGGTCTACCTTAATGGACAAACGGCCCAGCAATTTGACTGTAGTTGGCCACGGTATTGTTATCTGGGTAATGAGGCAGCAGACAATGTGTTAAGAAACATCACAATATGTACCGCTCTAAATGAAAGCACCGGGGACCTGGACCAGAACAGAAAGACGTGACAGACACTGAATTGAATGCATTTAGACCTCATCTGCGATGAGACCAAAGGCATTATGGGATTGAAATCGGACTCGAGAGCTTGACCATCTGTCTTATTCTTACTGATTGTTTATATATTCAGGGCTGCCTCTGAAATTCATAGGTCATGGGAATTTATAACGGTTATGGTGATGATTACGTTTAGGGGTGGGATTGGAGGAGGGGCTTTAGTTTTGCTTTTTCTCTCTAATAATCATATATTTTTATTCACATTGTACAAATGAGCAACCTCGTAAAATTGTTACGAATTCCAGTAAGATCAAGTTGTACTTTTATAATACAGTAGACAGTTTCATCAGATGCACGCGCCTGGCCTGAAGTTAACTTTTGTTGATCGGTCTAATAATATAACTATTTATATTTGATTTAATTGTATTAACTTTTATTGTGTAATATTTGTATTAAATAAACAATTTGTTGAATTTTATTGTATATTAGTTTTATTTAATAAAGATTTATTGAATGGGTCGTGTAACGTTGTCGCATTTAGGTTTAGTCAAGTAACGGTTCTTTCTACTGGTAACCCAAAATAATACTGACTAGACATACAGTCGTGGTCGAAAGTATTGGCACCCTTGGTAAATAGGAGCAAAGAAGGCTGTAAAAATAAATCTGCATTGTTTCTCATTTTGATCTTTTATTTAAAAAATCTACAAAATTCCAATGTTTCATTAAAGTAAAACAATTGGAAGTGGAGGAATATCACATTGTGGCCACAATTATTGGTACCCCTAGAAATTCTTAAGAGTAAAATATCTTCCAAGTATATTCCCATTGATATTTAAATGTTCTGAGCACACCAATGTGACTAGAAACATGATGTTGTCCAGTCATGACTTCCTGTTGCAGAGGAAAATAATAACACAAAGCCCAAACTCCCCTAATCATTCATCACGAGTCAAACTAAAGAATATAGTACTGATGTGCAGCAAAAGATTGTTGAGCTACACAAAATAGAAAGTGGATTTAAAACTAAATGTTTAAAACAATACAAACTCCCATTTCCAACATCAGGGCAATGATCAAGTAGTTTTAAAGGACTGGAGATGTTCCAAATCTGCCTGAAAGAGAATGTGTTTCTAAATTGTCTTAATGCACGGCAAAGGGAAGATGGCCAAAAACTCCTCAAATATCACAGATTGAAAATTGCAGAAATCAGTTTACTTTAGTGTCAGAAAAAATAAAATAAAAAATAAAGGAAAACTGCACCTTCATCACCACAAGTTGTTTGAATCACTGTTAAAGAAGAAATCTTCTGCTTTTATGCAAAAACTCCACAATATTAATCTGCCATACTGGAACTTTAAACAAGACTGGGGTCTATGGTCATATGAAATGAAAAATAGTTTTTTGGCAGCAAGAACACAATATAGGTTTGGTGCACACAGGGATAATAAGTGCCCCATGTCTACAGTTAAATATATCACCAGATCTTCATTGTTGTGGACCTACATTTATACCAGAGGACCTGAACATCTTATTCAGATACATGAAATGGGTCGCGGTTAGATCTTCCATCAGCACATTGGTTCAAAACAAACATCAAATTCAACACAAAAATGTGTCACTGAACTCAAAATCCAGTTCCCTGATCTGAACACTACAGAAAATGAGTGGGATGAACTGAATAAGAGGGAGCACCAACATTTGAAGGATCTGGAGAAATTCTGTACAGAGGAATAGACTCAGATGACTCTCTATGTATTCTCAAACCTCATCAGACATAAAAGAAAAGACTCAGAGGTGTTTGTCGTGCAAAAGAGAGGTTGCAGAAATTATTAAATACAAGAGTGCCAATAATTGTGGCCAACCTGTTTTTTTCTCAATGTGATATTCCCCCCATTTTCAATTGTTTTAAACGTTGCAATCTTGTAGATTTTTTTAATAAAATATCAAAACGAGAAACAATGCAGATATATTTTTACAGCCTTCTTTGCTCATATTTACCAAGGGTGCCAATACTTTTGACCACGACTGTACTTTTAACTTGCTAGCTAATGTCATTTGCTTGTTTTTTCTTTTACTTGTTATCAGAAATAATCTGCAGGGACTTTATTCTTTGTGCATGTGTACCGGAAGTTAAGTTTGGGCCACAAAAGCGTGCATGCGCTGTAACGTTTGTTTATGTTGTTGCGTTGAAATCATCTATACTGTATGTACGTATTATTCTGAAGTTTGCGTGAAAAGTTGCACAAATCTACAGTGTTTGGTGTTTTTATATGCGTCTTGTATGTTTTGCAAAATATCTTCTTTGTGTTTTGTGGAAGAAAGAAAGTCACACAAGTTTGAAATGCCATGACGGTGAATAATGATGACAGAATTTTCATTTTTGGGTGAACTATCCCTTTAACGCATCATCTGAGGCCTGGTAAAGTTTAATCACACAAAAACAACTCTTCATGTATGCACAGTAATCTTAGACAAGCGTGCTGTAAATTATCTTCTCTCCTTTAAAGCGAAGCAAAAAGAACAGTGTAATCCAATGTAAGTCAGTTCATCACAGCCTCCATGTCAATCTGAGATTTACCCATAATTCCATTAAAGCAGATAAACAGAGGCACTGGATGGCTGAAGCTTCTCTAAAACTGAAAGGTGTGGTTAAAACGAGAGCACGCATGCACGCACGCACACACACACACACACACACACACACACAGTAAAGCTAGATTGATGCCCTGCACTCTGTTCAGAATTTGCTGAAACAGTTAGTAGTTAATATATTATAATTAATCAATGCAACGAGTGATGATCTGCGGATGGAGGGTACAGTCATGAAGGAGTGCGTTGTGTGTGTGTGTGTGTGTGTGTATGTGAGAGAGAGAGAGAGGTGAACTAATCCACTGAGTGCCTACAATGTAATAAGTAAACCCAGCTTAATGGAGTCATTTAAGCAGGAGAGACTGCAGAGGTAAAGCTAAGGTATCATTGAGAGCTCATTTCGAAGGGTTTGACTCAACACAAACATTATGTCCACCTCATTGTACAGGATTTGCCTTGTTTATCATATATATGGCTATTTATTTGCATAGCTTCTAGACTGGCCGCTGTTTACCTCCGGTAGAGAAAAATACATGCAAAATGTGACATCGCCTCAACACGTCAATCACACGCAGTCAATGGCAACTGATAAAGTTTTTTTGGATATTGAAGTACTTTATATTTCAGTATAATGTGCCATGTTTGTGGTGCGCTCTGGTTGTTTGGGGAACAAACAACCCGCCAGAATGCCCTCATCCCGAGAGAAATATCTGGAAATATTTAAGGAGGTCTTATTACATTAAAACGTTTTGGCAGATTGATTACCATTTGTATTACCGTATTTGACAGAAAACACAAATAAAGATATTTTGAGAAATGTCTTAGTGATTTTGTGTCCATACAATGGAAGTCAATGGGGTCCAGTGTTGTTTGGTTATCAACATTCTTCAAAATACCTTATTTTGTGTTCTGCAGAAGAAAGTCATACCGGTTTGGAATGACTATCCCTTTAAAGAAGAATGTGAAGTTTTAGCGGCATCTAGCGGCTCACCCCTTGAAGCACTACGGTGGCTGATACAGGACAAAGATGTCGTCGCATTTTCACTTCTTTGCCGAAGAAGATAACATATTTACGAAACACGCTCTGTAGAGCAGTTTGTCCATTTAGGGATATTGTAGAAACAACATGAAGGGGACCCCCGCTATATGTAGACAGAAATTGCTCATTCTAAGATAATAAAAACATAACGCTTCATTATGTAAGGTCTTTATACACCTCTGAAGACATAGTTATGTATATTATATTGCATTTCAGTCAATAGATCCTCCTAAATATTACATATTGCACCTTTCAAATATGGAGAAACCTATTAAAGAAATTAACCACTCCATTTGGTTATCCAGTGCCACTAAATGACACACTTCCCCCTAAAGACAACAAATATATGCTAATACACAAACCTATAGATGACCTTAAAGCTAACACACATGGAATAATAGCCACTCAAAACCTATAATGGTCAACCGAGTAGAACCCTATCTCCTGGATCTGACTCTTTAGTTCCTCTTTCACTTTTCAGTAAAGTAGTTATCTAAGTAGCTACTGTCTACATTCTGCTGATACCCCAAAGCCCTTTGCTCTACTCAGGGAAGGAATTAGTTGTGGCATACAGCGAGCTTTAAACCCCAAGCCCCTGACACAATGCATCTCATTATGACTTTAGAATGGGTCCCACATTTCAGCTTGTTTATTTTACTTCCTGTCAGAAGTCTCTTTGTAAAACCTCTTCCGACTGTCACGCCGCCAGACTTTTCCCATCACTAATGTTCTCTCGGTGCACTTTTGGTGATCGTACGTGGGTCTCTCTGTGCCGTCTCTCTTCACTTTCTAATTAAGCACTTTGAAAGCAGTTAACTTGTTCTGTGAAAATACACAGGGCTTTCAGCATCATTTCCTATCAGATCAGTGTGGGCATGTGCTGGTACATACAAGAGCGAGGTCAACTTATTAAAGGTCAAGTACTGATGACACCTTCCAATTCCTTTAATTCTTTCCTGAGCGAAGAGACCAGGTTTATTTGGCTAGCCTACTGTTGTAAGTAAGTAAGTGTTTTGGGGGTCATTTAAAAGTAACTGTGTTTTGGGTCATAAGGAGTTTTGCAAGCATCACATGTAATGTAATGTTTTCATTAAATTTAGTGGATGTTTTGTCAGTCATTGATTTTTTTTCTCTTAAAAGCATAAAATAGACTAAACGAATCTGCTCTTGACAACCCAGCTTAGTATAGTCACCAGTGAAGGCTGAGGACTTTATATGCTTTTGTGCTTTCATGTTGTTTGGCTTCAGAGTGATTTTATTTGAAATGATAAAGCATTGACTGAGGCTAACTGAAGGACGATCGTTAAGACACACATCCTGTTCTTGCATACTAGCACTATATAATGTCTGATCCTACAGTTATTTTCACAATTAGTACTGCTAATGTACATCTTTTGCAATTTTAGAGCATATTCTGTATATTTAATAACTTTCCTATTTTCTATGATTTCTTTCTTTTGGTCTATACACTCTGGTTATTGGGTTGATATTTAACTTATGCTGGGTTGTTTTAACCCATCGTTGGGTCAAATATGAAAATTTTCTAGGTTAATTTCGCTCAACAGCTGGATTCATCCCTTTTTGGCCCAGTGTAGGGTTGAAAATAACGAAGCATTTTCTTAGAGTGTACTGTTTTTTATTATCCTCTATGAAACAAAAATTTATGGGAATAATACTTGAAAATATAATGCAATATATTATATTATATTTTCACATATTGGAACCAAGTGCTTATATTTGGGTCAATGACGTATAAGGATTTTCCAAAGGCCAAATTTACAAAATTTGATAATACAAAAAATAATAATAGTATGCGGTGTACACATTATTGCAGATTAAATTGATAAATAAGTAGTTTTATAGAATAAGTCATCTAGATGAATTGGACGTAACCTTAAAAAATGTCATGTGGTGCGACTGTGATTTATCTTAAAATAAATTCAATTTCAGTACGTAAAGTGATTCATATTTCAGCCACAAAAATTGGATATTTTATTTTTAGTTTGATACAGTTCATTGTTATTATTGGTCACACCACACAATGAGTTATTGTCAAAAATTATGCATCGTTGAACAAATATCGACTCATGGAATAATATATAAGTAATAGCTTTTCATATTGTAATGTATAAACAATGTGTTATTCTGTAGATTATATATATCAAAAAATATATGTTTTTATATTTTCCTGTTTGTTTCATAATGTATATTTCTATAAAGCTGCTTTGCCACAATGCAAAATTGTGAAAAGTGCTATGGAATCTGTATTGAAGTGAATATACAAGCATAATTTGAAACTTTGCCTGTAAACTTTATGTTGTGTGGCTAATATCCTTTATATCCAACTGTCCCGGCCAACTGCATTTGCCCTATAGCCATACTGGCAAGTCAGTAGAAAGTGTGTGTGTGCGTGCGTGCGTGTGTGCGTGCTTGCGGTCCTGATCAACTATTAATCGGAATACTAGTCATTTTTGACCTTGTGAAAATATTAGTTTGGTCCCAATGAGAAAAACAGCTTATATATGAAACAAAATGATGTGTATGTTATGTTATGTTTGTTTGATGGTTAGGTTTAGAAATAGGGTGAGGTTTAGGAGATACAATGTACAGTTTGTACAGTATAAAAATCATTACCTTTAATAAAACAAGGAAACTCAACATCTGTGTATGTTGAGGATGGTGAAATGGTGTACTGTACATCCCACAATACTGGACATATATTGTACATATATACATATTTTTGCATTTTCCATGCAGCCAAGCTATGGCAGCTGCCTACCCCACCATATGCATCTGACGTCGCTTCCGAGGGAAAGCAAACATGAGGCAGGCAGAAGCACCACGTTTCCTCGCTGCGACTCTACTGGAGTCACTGCATGAAAAGGAAAGACATATTTGCTTGTGTCACTTATCATGGGAATAGCTGCTGCAACCCGTGCGGGGGTTCATGTGTGTGTGCTGCGTGTATCCACAGTGTGAGTCACCACCGAGCACGGCACACACACTGGGAAGCAAGACAGATGCTGGGTTTGCACTCAATGTAAAAAGCTATTACCCGTACCAGCGCAATGCTTCTTTGAAAACGGGTGCCACGAGGCAGTTTTAAATGCAGACGGAAGCAGAGCTTATAGAGGAAATGCAAGTAGGCTGAGAATGAGGAGGAAATGGGGAATGATTAACACATTAACTAAAGGTGGAATCACTGAGATGATTTCAAGGAATAACTCGCCTAAATAACTAAATATTCGGTCATTGTGTACTCACCCTTGTGTTGTTTCAAATGAATCGTGCATTACATTTCAAGTCATATGATTCAGTGGGATGTTAATCTTTGCCACTAGATTATGGGTTAATGAGTTGAAAACCAAAGAACCAGATCAGTCGAACTGAATCATTCAGGCTGGTTTTGTGAACCAAACTAACCCTAACCCTAACCAAATGACTTATTTAAGGTATCTGACTCAGCAGATTAGTCATGAACACGCTAAGGAGAGATGTCAAGATTTTCAATTCAGGTTTCTTTCTATAGCGCTTTTCATAATTCTGCATGGTTGCAAAGCAGCTTTAAAGAAAACATAACATTTAGTTGATGTCCCTAATTAAAATTATTTTTTAAAAATATTTAAAAATAGATAAAATGTATTTTGTCTGTTTACACAACAATATTAATGGTCATTACCGTAAAAGGAAGTTTTCCGCATTTATTTTTTTTACATTTATATTTTTGTATACATATATACTTAATTGATTTCTAATTATATTGATAAATAAAAATGTGCTTTCGGCATTGCTTGTCCATTTCATCAAAACATGCTATGGTATTGACAGTTTAGGCTGTTACGGTAATGAGATTTCTAGAAAAATGTGTTAATAAATGTGTTAAACATTTTGACCTTGTTTTAAAGCCTAAAAAAGTAATTTGATGATGCAAGTATTTAAAAAAAATCATGTTTGACATCTTGGAAACCAAGATTCTTTGAGAATAAAGTTTGTTTCCTTAATAGTACAAAGTTTCATAATCCCGATATATCAGCACAGTTTATTACATCATAGGATTATATTTATGTATAATCATAAAAACAGAAAAATATAAAACACTGCATTACAGAGTACAGGAATTGTACAGTAAATAATTCCAGAAAATAACAGATTGCTATTAATGTAAAGATTCAGAAATCTTTATTTAGGATGCAGGACACTTTGGACCTAGTCTAATCTTCTTTAATTATTATAATAGTAAAGATATTATTCATAATTTGACCTTTATGTTGCACGTAAACGTTTTGCTGTATTGTAGTAAATAACCATTTTTTGGAGTAAATTATCTTATTAATGACCATTGTGGCATTGGGTGTTTAAATTACTCTGAAGTTTAATATGATTTTAATTTCTCTCTTTCTTTCGATCCATCCACAGGTGCCTCATCAGATGAGCACGCTGACCTTCTACAGGTACGAGCAGCCCATAGTGGACTACTGCCAGGCCCATCAACCCCTGCGGCTAAACATGAGCTACGAGGGTCCCCAACAAAGCATGGAGAGGCTGGAGGAGCTCCCCCCTCGTGAACGGAGCACCATCCAGACTGTGGCCCTACCCGCCGTGCCCACCCTCAACACGGCACCCCCGGGGCCCTGCTCCCCACCCAGCCAGAGAGCTCCCGTTGAGGGGCCCAGCATCTCTTATCCCACCACAGAACGCTCGGTTAGCTATCCAACTACAGAACGTTCCACCAGCACTCTCACTTTTAGACGCTAACGGCCCCTCTCGCAAAGCAAGGCATGATGGGTAATTCAAAAGAGGCTGTGCCTGGGTGGTGATCCACATTCCACCTTCTAACTGCAGCGGCGCGACTCAAACTGTGCATACCGCTGTGGCATCTTCTGTGCTTACGGTTTCTCACGAACATAGAGAAGAACATTCCCACAACGTTGCCGGAGGGTCTGGCGTACGGTACACTTCCCCTGCGGAGTGTAGTGTATCCTGGAAAATGGGATTCCATGTCTTTGTCCATCTTTTCTTTGTTTCCATTCAAAGGCCCATGCATATTTTTTGTTCTCTCCGTCCTGCTCAATGGCAAATTGAAAACCGGTGCAACGTGCATGAGACGTTAAACGTGGTTTCAGTTGCATTCAGCCCCTGCTCTGTACCAATCGACGGGACGCCTCCTCTGTGGAGCAGATAATGGTGATTCTCCCATGCGGAGTAAGGAATTAAAAGGAATGTGCAATAAACAAGGTTTTTTTGATGAGAGAGAGAGAGAGAGAGAGAGAGAGAGAGAGAGAGAGAGAGAGAGAGAGAGAGTGAGTGAAGAGAATATTAATGTTCACAATAGCTCTAAGGCCTCTCACTGTTATTTTCATTAAGTTGCCAGGGAGCGTCCATAAATGCATCACATTATTCGATTATAAAGACAGATCTGTCCAGACATGAGCATGGAAGATCTTGAGTATAAATAAAGCATTCATTAAAATCTAAATGAATATTCACACAGCAAGGTCTTTAAGTGTGCACATGGTCAGCCAAAGATCAGGCTTCTTTAGATGTACATACAGTATAGCTTGTGTTTCTTTTCAGAATATAATCAAACAACTAAATCTGTGACATCCGGACCAGTGCCGTTTATGACAGATGACATTTTGCCTGATTTTTGAATTCTGCAATATTCAGTTCAGTACTGAAAACCAGAATTGAAGAATTTACAGAAACTTTATGGTCGTAGGCTACCTGTTTTCCTTATGGTGTGTTTGTAAGGGTGTTTGCTTGCTTGTGTGTGAATGTTAAGAGTGCTAAACTTCCTCTTTCGCTCTCTAAATCCAGAAATATATTCTACGCAAATAAGTGAACACATTGCTCTGAATGTGTCTGAATGTGCATCCCTGTGTTAACAAAAAAGCGGCCAAACGTCTGTGTCATTGAATTACGTTTTGTTATTTATGAAACTTGTTGAGAAAATTGAGAGCTGAGGAGTGTGAGCTAACAAGATTGTCTTAAAATGTTAGTGTGTTGTGGCAGTAGTTGAAAATTGTTTTACGAAAGAAATAGTGCCCCTTGTGGCTACGAATGAATGTGACATTTCAGAACCTTAACATGTGTGCGAATAAGTGTTTGTGTTCATTTACTTGCGTAGAATATTTCCGAGTAAAAATATTATTTCACCAACATCAAATGGCTTCCCAATAATCCAAAGAAAATGATGTAACAGTAACAAGACTCAAACCTTTAATGAGGGCCTTCCAAATGTTGTATTTAAGAGCATTTGCTTGTTTTTCTTATTTGAGTTCATATAGAGGTGGTCATAGAGGTGGTCAGTAACCTCAGGTCATTTAATCTTAAAAAGATTTTCGACTCCAGATGTGACTTAACAGAGAAGCTACACAGATGAAATTGCTACAATTGGATGAAATGGCAAGAATTACAAATAGAAGAGACCAGGGGCAATTGGAACTTCATGAATTCATTTTTTTCTCCATAAGTCGCCTTGTATAAATGTATTTTGGTGTAAGAAGCATGTGTGTCAACAGTTAAACATTTACATTAGTTGCATGTACACTATTACATTTACATTTATGTAATTTCTGCATTACATTTAACATATTTACAGTACTTTTCATTTATTACAAAAATTAAACACCATGAGGCTGACTATAACAAAAGTTGGGGGGCAACTAAAAATATATTAAAGGACCAATGTGTAATATTAAGGAGGATCTATTGACAATATAATATACATAACTATGTCTTCAGAGGTGTATAAAGACCTTTTTATTACCTCAGAATGAGCTACTTCTATCTACATAGAAGTACAGTAGCCCTAAACTGCTCTACAGAGCGTGTTTCATAAACAGAGCGTGTTTATCTCCTTCAGCAAAGAATCAAAAACGTGATGACATCTTTGTCCTGTGTCAGCCACCGTAATGCTCCGAAAGGGAGAGGTGAGCAGTGGAGTGACCCGTTGGTTGCAATTCACAACCTCACCACTAAATGTCACTGACTGGTCTGTTAAACTTACGGTATTAATACTAAAAATATATGAACTCACCATATGCCCAATAAGAGCACACATCTACATAAAAATTATCTACAAATCTACATGAATTTAACTAAATGGTTTATGCATGTATAGTGTACTAAAATATTCAGAAATAGTCAGAAATAATGTTTGTTGAATAAAAACATTTAAGTGGGACCAACAGTCGAAATCCTTTTTACTTGTGTTTTTACCAGCTAGATTTTTTCAAATAACCTTGATATTTGAGAGATTAAGACACAGTTTTCATTTCATGTACAGTGTTACAGTTGCCCCTGACCTTACATAAAATCACGTAAATCACTTTTATACATCAAAATCATAATTTTTTTAATTTCTCTTCACTCCAGCTTATTTGTAATTGAAAAGCGACTATTGACTCCTACATGTACAGACCAGTTTCACGTCAACTTGTGTTTCAGTTCAGATTAGGGCAGAACAGATGTTCTTAAATGGTTTAAAATAATTATAGATTATTAGATGACTTACACACATAACATGTCTTAAAGAGCTTGACGGTTTCCATATCACTCCCAAATGTTTAATTTAGGAGATCCCTCATACCTTGTGTTTTCCTTGACCCAAGTCTTTATCATTGCCCTGAAAATGGATTTAGGAATATGTAACAAATATGGAATTATTGCCTGTAAATGGATTTTTGTTCACCCTGCGTGCCTGTGTGTGGACTTCACACAATGAATGTGGACATGGAACCTCACCATCGGTCAATGTGGATACTGCTACAATACGTTCATTCAAATCTCAACTTGTTCAGTGGAAAGCTCCAGAACAATGACTGGTGGTGACGTCATCACTTGTCTTTCAGGAGCCGTGGTAACCGCTCTGGCCACACCCCCGAGGTTGGCATGTTCAGCCTTGCTAGTAATGTGGACGAAATAAACCATGGAGACGTGGAGAAGTAACTGATGTCATGGCGAGAGAAGCGATGCTGTCCGGACTATCGCATAGACATTTGAGAGTGTTTCCCGACAGCCGTCGACTCTTCTTCATATGTTTATCTTGTAAATAGAGAGCATAAAGAAACATATTGTTATGCTTCTTTTGACACACGTTTTGTGAAACGGACAGATCCTCAGCTGTTTAAACGCGCACCTGATCAAAGATTACGCTTGTAGAGAGACTCGATATGACCCCTCATTTCCAAGATTGATATTTTTCTATCTGCTGTTTGTATTAAGTTCCTCATCTCACAGCCATCGTAGATTTTCACGTATCCCTTCCTCACCAATATTTGTCATGTATTCGTTTTGAAAATCAAGAGGAGGATATCCATACTCATTTTGTTGTGATATTGGCTTTGATTCTGGTACGTGCTCTAATCTGATTCAGCGCTAGCCTTCAATCTTTCTTCTTGGATTAAATTTTCCAGCAGCCCAGGCAAATAATATCAACTTGTTCAGTGAGACTGGCTTGTAGTTTGCTCCGAGGCTTCATGCATGATGTATCGGGTACATTGGCTTGATGTCATTAAGCAAATGCTAATAGGGTTACCTGCCCACCGCATTTCAATTCTAAGTAAGTTGCGAGGACTTTACAACCTCATAAAACGTTCCTTACAGCGAAGCATTCGCTCAGTGGCGTTGTTTCAGAAAATCCATACATAGACTGTTGTTTAGGGGAAAGAAGAGAAACTATTATAAAGAAATATTTATTTGTATCAAATAGAAATGATTATATTCATATCTGATTATATATTTGATCCGCATGAGCGCACTCTATACAGGATTAATTGTTTGATAGGGTTTGTCCATAACACTCGGCACCCAGCCATCTATTCAGAAATTCATCATTTGAACATTTTTTGGTTCCAAACTAATTAACTAGAAATTCCTGCGATAGCATCCAATCACATCTGCTATTTGGATGAGTTACCTTGACTAGATCCCCTAAGCCATCATTCAAAGCAATGATTCACCTCCTCCACAAAATGTTCAGTCTTGAACGCTTATGTAATTTCCTTTCTCCATAAATCTGCAATATACCAGCAGAATGCGCTTTCACCCCTTTTTTGGTCTCTTGATACAAACTCATCAGTTAACCAAGCAACCGTGAGGCGTTTTGTGTACGAAGCTTTAGGATGTAATTTTGCTAATGTTCTAACAATTTGCTGTTACGGTCATTTGTGTAAGACGCGACATTCGTTTTCCATCACGCCCATGCGTCTTTGCTTACGTTTCGCATTTTTGCAGTTTCCGTTATGAACGGATGCGTTGGTGATTTGTTTTTAATGTTTACAAAGCAAAACATTCATTTTCCAAACAAAACGTTGGTAAACATGCTATTAACACTGTGGAGAGCAAACAAGCCAGATGCTTATTTTTCCATTTTCCATACAGGATGTGGGTGTAATTCACAAATATTCAAAGACGATTCAGTTCATTCACACGAAAGTAGTGCTAGAAAAACCAAAACTAAAAAAAAGTTCATTTTCATTCATTTTTTTGGTTGGTTTGTTTTCACTTCCCTTGTGTTTTCGGGTGTGTGCTGGGAATAAATTTTTCCCCCAAGGGTTGGTTTTAAATGAACGCGGCAGACTTTCTTTCTTCTGTTTTAAATCTCAAAGAAGTGTCTAATGTACATATCCAGAAGGATGGGGGAAAGAAAAAGCCACAACAGAAGGAAACCGAGCTAATCGGCCATTTCTTTCCCCTCTGCTGCACACCCGTATACTACAAACATTGGGGCGAAAGTCTTGTCAGGAGCTCCGCACGGCACACGTGCAAACACATACATCTGCTCATCTGTGCAGACGTTGGACAAGAAAAAACCCTTGCTTATCTCCAGGCTTGCACATGGCTTAGGTAGTGGCGTTGTCAGTCTGTGGGGGTTGGCCCATGGGGCTAACATCTGCTGCTTTTGTGGACTTGGCTTTGTCACCATACTTATTCTCTGTCTACTAAATCTGCCACATTTAGCCAGAGCTCCAGCCCACAAAACTCCCTAAACATTGAGTGCCGTGGTTTGGTTGTAACTGAATGCTGGACAAAATGGCCAGACAAATATTGGAACAAAGACCCAATGATTCTGCCTTTGAGGACAGTATCTTAAAGGGACAGTTCACCCAAAAATGTATTTTATTCACCCTCTTGTCATTTCAAGCCCGTATGACTTTCTTTCTTTCACAGAGCACAAAAGGAGATATTTTGAAGAATGTTGATAACCGAACAGCTGCGGCACCCATTCACTTCTATTGTATGGACACAAAACCAATGCAAGTCAATGGGTGCCAGTAGGAAAGTTACAATGGTAAGCAATTATCATTTTGTGTTCAACAGAACAAAGAGATTTATAAAGCACTTTTGCCTACGATGGTAGTCAATGGGGTCCAAGAACTGTTTGGTTAAAAGCATTCTTCCAAATATTTGAACTCAAATGTGAGTAAATGATCACAGAATGTTTATTTTTGGGTGAACTGTTCCTTTAATTGTACATGACTGCTGTAATACATGGAATACTCTTGTCTGTTTAATGGACAATCTACATCACATCATCAACCCTTGTCATCCCGTGTGTTTTGCAAAATTACAATTTTGAGGTTTCATTGGCTGAACAATTGACACCCAGATACATGATAGCATCAACAGACTATATTTCATCCCATACAGGCTTGTTTTTGCTCTTTAAATAATGCTTGTGGAATCACATCATTCATGCTGATGGTGAAATGTATTGATCAGTTTAGCTCTTGTGTAGTTTTGGTTTGTTTTGTATTGACGTTCGCTACCAGTCAAAAAAAGAACACACTTCTAAATGTGTGCTTCTGTATAAACAAATATTTTTTCACAAAACCATTTAGTGAGTTTTAATGGACCAGTTGGACCATGTAATGAAGAAAAAAGCATCCCAGAATGCACCTGCATGACACTTTTTGTTCACTAAATAATTTTCATACTTTCACTTGTGATGTTTTAAAGTTGCAAGAATGCGTGTAGAGTTTTGACTGGTAGTGAACCTGTCGCAGTACCTCCCACATTTCCACAGTTACCCAAACACTTCAGACACAAGATGCAGACTTGGATTTTTTGTTTTTGTTGTTTTGCAAGTCTGTCAACCATGTTCAAGGCCTACTGAAGTGACTTACTGTATAGACAGGCTATAGAAAGAGTCTTGACATCACTGCTAATTGTGCGGATGTCAATGATCAGGGCTGAGATGATTTATGGAGAACTCAAACTAATGATTTAAGCTAAATTTGGGCTTTTCTATTCTAATTCATTTTCCCGTTCAATATATTAATGGATTACATAGGGCAAAAACACAATGAAAAGCAATATTGTCTCATTTGTATTCTCCCCTGAGTTTTAACCTTCCATTTCATCCCCTGTAGGCCATTAACTCCCATAAAAACTCATGTTTCTCTGGCTTTGCCTGGTCTCAGGCTGTGGGGTACTGTTTTTTCTGTGGGATGTAAATATGCATTGTTAAATTCCTTTGGTTAGTTTGCTGTTGTTTTCTTTTGTTTTCATCTGTACGCAGATTGAAAACCGTTTCGTGAAGACCTGCTCCAAATGCAAAAATGTGGCTCTTTGAGTATATTATTGTCAGAAAAACAATGTTTTGTAAAAATTTTGATGATGAGACCAGAAATAAAGTAATTTAAAGATCTAATGTACAAGACTGTCCGTCTGAATTTGTATGTGCTTTTTAAATCTATGCATACTTCTTTTATCTAAAGAAAACATCTTTAACACAAAATATCACTTCGACTGAATTGTGCCTGCATATATTTTTATTCATTTGCATGTGTTGTCTTTGCTGTTTTACGAACCGATTTTACTAAAGAAATTATGCAAATCAGGCAATGGTGCAAACATGCAATTCCCATCTTGCTGTCGGTTCTGAATGTTGGATTGTGCAGGATGCAGTAAACTACAAAGATCTGGCTTACATCGCAGGGACTGTACAGTCTTTAACATGCCAAAATCACACTTGTTTACATGGCATGCCTGGACAGATGCCTGGTTATAATGCTCTTCTCCATCACTGGATCGTCATTTGATGAATTGCCGCTGCCATGATCAATAAAACATGTAAACAAACATCTCTCTTTAATAAAATTGCATTCCCGTCTGCTTTATACGCTGGTTTGTGAATAAGGCTCATTCTTGATCAGCCCTAATTTGCATAGAATGAGGTAAAAACTAAATACTAAAAAGAATGACAATGAATTTCAATATGCATTGTGCCAGATGTGGAGGAAAAAGAGTCAAGGGCACAAGAGAGTCGTAAACAATACAAATACTATTAAATAGTGTTTTAATCTGCATTGTAAATTGATTTGTAAATAAATCACTAGAGTTGGAGCTGAAATACTGTACTGTCCCCAAAAATCATCCCTGTGCTGTCAGCCAAGTTATCCGAGTACAATTCCCAATTCACGTTTTCAAAAACCGCAATTTTGGAACAGCAATTTCACGAAATGTCCCCTAATTTACATAGTGGCCCCGGTTCAATTCAATCCTTTTTCGAATCTGTACAAAAGGCGAAACAGCACCAGAGGTCAAGACAAATTTTTCTCTATCTCCCCTTCATATCCTGTTTTCAAAAAGAGAACTGTCATTCAATACGCCCTCATGAAATGGTGGGATGAGACGTGGACATTCCGAGTCCAGCTTGCGGGGCCACGAGTGTGCTGGAAATCCTCCTCCGCTCAAAGGTTAGGCACCCCGCTGGGGCCTTTAAACTTGAACTGGGCCCGAGAGAAGCTATAAGCTGCTTATTTATTACAGCATTTCCTTTCTTTCACTTCTTCGCTTGGTTTGCAGGATGGGCACCATGAGCTTAATCAAGAGGACAATAAATGTTATCGTTTCGTGTTACAATACGAGTTCGCTCAACTGTGCTACTGTTGAGTCGGCCACTTTGAAATATGCTTTTGAAGCTATATGCTATTCGTGAACGAAAGCAGTTAAAGTACAATAAAGTGAAAAGTATTCGATACACTACTGTTAATAAAAAGTAAAGCTATTTAAAGAGATTTAATTACATTTCTGTCATCTTTTCAACCTCATGTCATTCAAAACCTTTATATGACTCTTTCTTCTGTGGAACACAAATGAAGATATTTAAGAAATGTCTCAGGGGTTGTGTGTTATTACAGTGGAAGTCAATGAGGGCCAAGTGTTGTTTTTTAGCTTACAAACGTTGTCTTTTTTTGTGTTCTGCAGAGAAAGAAAGTCATACAGGTTTGCAAGGACATGAGGACGTGATTTTATATTTATTTTTGGGTGAACTGTCCCTTTTTAGGGTGTTTGAGCATTACATAATTAAGGTGACAGCGTTTAAAACAAATTGCTTAATTTACATTTAATATAACTAATAAGTCAATTTAGGACAAAACCAGAGACAAATTATTTTGCATGTCATTACCACCTGAATGCAGCTTGTCAAACAGCGCTGAAGCATTTTTGACATATTACACTTAACTGTTGGAAAAAAACAGGGGAAAATTTGTGTTTTGCAAACCAAAGATGTGGTGTTAGTGCTGTGAGTTGTTCATTTATTTCCATGTCATGCTTACAGAGAGAAACAGTAGCATTAACCTTTCATGTGGGCATAGTTTGGTATACTTCTGGCATTCAGGCCTTGCCATTTGCATTTCCAAAACAGAAACCGGGGCCTTAAAATCTTGCATTATAATTAATGTCAAATCCTTACAGAGGTATCAATAAAACTGACATTTTTGTTAAATAAAGCTGTACAATTCAATGCTCGAATCGGCTGTGTGTCGTGGTACTGATGTTGGCCCGTGATGTTTGCGTGCAGGAGGTCAGCAGCTTCATACTTATTCTCTGTGTGTTTTCATGGTGCCCTTTAAGGTTGCATGGTTGCCAGGTTCTTTTAAAGGTTCTTTGTAATAGAGGCCATCTGATAGCCGATGACTGAAAAGACAGACAATGTGGAGAAAAACAAAAGCTAACATTTTCTGATGCTCCCATTTCCTATAGCATTCATAGTTGTTAAATTCTATAATGGTTTTGAGGGAAAGTTGGACAGAGGAGCTTTATTTAACAGCTCGGAGCTCTAACGGAAGGTGTTGAGAGCCAAAACGAACTTTCCGTGAACTTTAACAGAAGACAAAAGGTAGGAGTTGTGCAAGCACAAATGCATTGCGAGAATGTTGTTGTTAGGAGTTATTTTATTCTTTTCTCTCTTTTTTCTGATGAACGCTAGCGTTTACCCAAAGTAAACAGGTTTTCCGTGGTACCCCTGGAGAATTTGCTGTTGTAAATAATGCAGTATTTATTTGCTCTTACCAGCTTGAGCGCTTAACATGGTACATAATGGATTATGATTTCAAACAGATGGAATATCACCATAGGTTTCCACCTGTTTCACGCTTTTGCCATTTTTTCTGGCATTAAGCATAAATCTAACAAAATTGAAGCATGAAATATATATCACATCACTTTACAACAAGGTTGTATTTGCTTCAGCTAACATACACTAACAATGATCAATATAGTTGTTCAGCATTTATTAATCTTTGTTAATGTTAGTTAAAGGAGCAGTGTGGAGATTTTAGCGGCATCTAGTGGTGACGTTGTGAATTGCAACCAATAGCTCACTCCAATGCTCACCTCCCTTTCGAAGCACTACGGTGGCTGACACAGGACAAAGATGTCACGTTTTCCTCTGAAGACATAGTTATATATGTTATATTGTATTTCTTCTAATATATTCTCTTTAATCTTACACAGTGTACAGTGTAATTGTTTTTAAAATAAATGCTCAAATAAACAAAGTAAGATTAATAAATGCTGTAGAAGTTTAAGCTAAAGTATTAATGTTGACAAATGCAACCTTATTGTAAAGTGTTACCATCATATATTTGCATAATCTATATATTATCTTTTACTGTAAGTAAATGTATCATAACAGAAAACAAGACAAAAATACTAATGAATCATTCTTAAAACCTAAATAAGATGCAATTTTGCTTTCCTGTAGCTCAGTGGTTAGAGCATGGCACTAGCAACGCCAAGGTCATGGGCTTGATCCAAGGGATTGCACTTACTCCGAAACAAATGTATAGTATAATGCAATGTAAATCGCTTGGGATTAAAGCGTCTGCCAAATGCATACATGTAAATAGTAAATATAAATGTAAATCTAACTAAAATACACAAAAAGTTGTATTTAAGCTTAATGCTGTTCTCATTCTTCTAAATTCAGTTCAATCCACTTGTCTCATATTTGCCGGTGCTCCAGGAAGATAATAGACTGACATTTAAAGAAACTTAATGACAAAATGATTGCCCCCAGTAACCAGCAGCATAGAGCCCCTGAAATTCTGAAGATGGACTAATTTATCAGTATAATAGGGCAAATTTATCAAGACACATTGGTCCCGGCAGGGCATGGACTTCACTGGTAGGGGTCTAATGACTCAGGGAAAAAATAATCACCAACGCAGCATGTGGACGGCCATCGAGAGGCTACGGTCCCTCGCGCCATTGGTCATAGATGTTGTTAGCTGTCTGAAAGCAGTCTGGAGCACCTGAAGAAGAGAGCTGTTTTACTTGGATGAATTATTGGAAATACACTGAGATGTTGTGTGAAAATGCCAATTTACTTTGTTATGTACAGTGATGGAAATATCAATGATTCAAGCACAGAAACCATACTGATGAATTTCTTAATGTGACAGTTCACCCATAAATGAAAAGATGAATAGTGATGGTATTGGTCACTTATAATAATTACTATAAAAAAAATGTTCCTTGCCACTGTGTAGGAGTGGTAAAAGGTTGTTCACACTATGGACGATAACTATAAAAATTAAGTTTTAAAAACCGTTCCTAATATAGAAGGACAGCAGGGTTCACATCAAAACTATAACGATAAAGAGGCCGATATCGTCGGGATCACTTTCAGAGTGATATTTTCCAGCTGCTGAATGATAAAACATACTGTCAAACAGACTCCGGCGGATGTCTAAATGTTGTTTGCTGATCGTGACGTGGGTTTGATGTCCAAATTAAAGACTGTAGTGGTTGGAACTGGTGTGCTTATGGAGGGAACTCATATACTGTATATTGATTTAACTTTTTACATCCCGGGACATGAACGCACCTTCAGCCTTCACAGAGAAACGATCTGGAATAAAAATGAAAGCATCAGCAGCAGGTCATCTACATTTATTTTATTGACTGTCAACAATGTAGCACACAAGCTTAGAATTAACAATGTTATGGTCCGCTGGTGTGGTATCAAATATAGTTAAGAGTACAGTAAACGCTATAGTTATCGTCATAATGTGAACACTTAAAGATGCATTGTGTAATATTAAGGAGGATCTATTGACAAAAATGCAATTTAATATATATAATTATGTAGTGTATAAAGACCTTACATAATAATTTGTATTATCTTAGAATGAGCTTAGATTTCTATCTACTTTACATACACCACGGGACCCCTCACATGGAATTCTCCATGTTGTTTCTACAGTATCCCTAAACAGACAAACTGCTCCACAGAGTGCGTTTAGTAAATCTCCTTCGGCAAAGAATCGAAAACGCGATGACATTTTTGTCTCGTGTAAGCCACCGTAGTGCTTCAAAAGGGAGGGGGGAACGGTGGAGTGACGCGTTGGTTGCAATTCACAACCTCCCCACTAGATGTCGCTAAAATCTCAACATTGCTCCTTTAAGTCAAGTTTTCACATGATTTCAGAGCTGTACGTCGTACAGTCAATTAGCACGTCAACATGGTCACATGCCGTTATTTCAGTTTTGTCTTATGATTGCCGTTGCTTATCATCAATACAGTTTGAGCATGTGAAACATGAGCTGTCATTATGTTCATGACCGTTCCGCTCAACGCATTTAATAATTTCCGGGTTTCTGTGACCGATGGACCTGAAATTGCACCGGCAATTTAACCTCGGCGTGCACGTTTTATTTACGTTGCTTCAAACTGCACATCAAAAAGCTTAATTGTGTGACCTCCTCAAGATCTGGCACAACCTGCTATTACTGGCAATATACCTAATGTGACTTCGAAAAGTGTCTCAGTACTGTCAAGATTCAATTATGAGATATTACAATAGTGAAAGGTGCCTTTTATATAACGGCAGTCAGATTTAAAATCTCTTATAAAGAAACAGTGGCTAAATATGATTCTTAAACAGCAGTAAATAAGAATGCAACTTGATAATGCAACTCATAAGAATGAAATGTATGTCCTTGGATGAATCACTTTGTTGTTGTACTTTGTAATTTACTCTGGGTGAAGTATCAGATAAGTGCCTAAATGTAAGCATTGTTAACATTGTATTGTTAACTCCTAAAAAAAAACCTGGCAGTGATTTTGAGATTTTTTTTATAGCAGAGCTGCAGGTAAGTGCGTCTGAAAAGCTGGGCAGAAAAAACAGAAACCTTCCATTATGTTTTTAAAGACTGGTTCTAGTGAAGTATGGCTAAGATCTGGTAGCCTGCTGTTTTGCTAAACCCAGTGTATACAGTTCGTTCTTACTGAATTCTCTCAAATCTGGTTTCACATCTACTGTACATTATATTTGCATGAATAAAAGAACTTTATGGGCATGTTTCATACGTCCTTGATGTAAACAGGCCTTAAGGGCAGCTGGCGACAAAACTGTTTAAAAGCCAAATCACTCGAGCACTGTTTTCTAGCCTGATTTGACAGCATTATTAAAAAAAAGTGCTGGGTAGCTTTCAACCAGAAGTAAGGTGACTGCTTATTATTAGAAAAGTAAAGTGTTTTACACATTGTATGTACATAAACGTGTTGTTAGACACTATTAAACAAAGTAGGACCTAAAAAATCACAAAATATTTACTGTTTAATATCTTTGTAATTTATAACATCACTATATTTGTAGTACATCATTTTAAAATGCAAGTGTGTCATGTTGTTTTTAATTCAGCAACATTGTCGAATGAGCCACAAATGTGAGTTTTAATGGATATTTCATAATTCAATATGACACATTTTGAAACATTCAAAGACAAAAACAATGTGGCTTCATAGCAATCGAAGCATTTCACAGCAAACACAATAACAAACATGTTCAACAATTGCACGTCCTGCAAGCCTGCAAATAGAGAGGATATGCTGGTACTGATCTCCTGACACAGTTGTCTCTCTAGATATTTATTTAGGGGGAATATGAGATGTGTCTACTAAAAACATAGTAAAGGGTTCGTTGACCCCATATCCTACAGTAAACACAACTAAAGATTTTTATTGCTATATCTTCATCCACCTTTCACAACAACACGGACTTAAACAACAGCCTAAACGTAGCTCTAACTTAAACTAAAAATAATGAACCCCATGTATTTGCTAAATATTTTATAAAACCTCCATACTCTATAAGAATAACCACTTCTAATAAAATGGCAGAACAACAATTTCAGTGAGTTTGTGTTTTGCCTTCTAGAATTTACAGCCAAATGTATGTATGTCACTTGTTTAATCAGTTAGAATTATGGAATAATTCTAGAGAACACAAATCTTACTGCTTCCTTATAGACGGCTCACTGGCAAAAACAAATGTTACTACGCATGCACGCTTTTGTGGCCCAAACTTCTGGTACACATCCATGAAGAATAGTGTCCCTGCAGATTATTTCTGATAACAAGCAAAAGAAATAACAAAGAAATGACATTAGCTAGCAAATTAAAAGTATGTCTAGTCAGTATTATTTTGGGTTACCAGTAGAAGAACTATTACTTAGTTAAACTTAAATAGGACAAAGTTACACGACCCATTCAACAAATTGATTATTTATTACAATTAATATACAATACAATTCAACAAATTATTTAATACAATTATTATATCAGTTCCTAATCAGTTATATTATTAGCCACAAGCCAGAACGGAAACACTTTCAAAGTTTTAATTTTAGTACAAATTTTCAACAGAATGACACAAAAATGATCATTTTTAACTAAACGCAGACCTAATTTTGGGGTAGAGTGTCCTAATTTTTTAAGTGTCTGTTCATACCTCATCCTATCATATTTTATATAGAACCGTATTCAAGGCGTTCAATATCTGCCTCAGAATAATTACAGGATCTGTGTCTTAATTACCATCTGTAATCAGCCGATGAAATTACAGTTCTTTGCACTCATTACCTGAAGAGTGTGTGTGTGTGCGTGCGTGCGTGCGTGTCACAATAGACAACACAGACACTTTCCTTGCGTCAGTTTTAGGTTTACAAGAGAGGATCTCTAGGTGGGACCACGGTTGTAAAACAGCCATTAAACAAGTCATTCAACAGAATTTGAGGCGGCCCCTCCCAAATACATCCATTTTCTTCACAAAATTTAGTCTTTACACTGCGTTAAGCTGTTAGCACGACTGTGAAAGTCCATTACATTTCACCAAATTGCTCTGAAACAGCAGTTATTCTGAAGAATATAGATACTTTGGATGTATTCTTGAGATGCACCTAAAACTTTAAACCCTTTTTCCCATCATCAAAGGTCACAAAATGTTTAGCATTTTAAATGTCTTTGCTAAATACAGATAGCAAAGAATTTAAAGCAGGGACGCTACTATGGGTTACGATAGATCACAAGCAAGGATATCAAAGAAAGCGATAATCACCTTTCGTTGTTGCCATGGCGTTACAGTCCCGAATGCAAGACAAATTGGCCATTGGCTTTTTATCACACACATATCAACCACCTTCTTTCTGAGTGACAAAGAAATGATTTTTTTTGTTAGCCGCTGTTGTTTCTTTTCACGGTAATCAATCAACGTATCAAACCGGTCATTTCTGTCAAGACCAAGCATTGTTTCGCCATCAATCACGATTCTAAAGCCGAAAAATGTCAGGCGAGTCAAATGCCAGTAATAAGGATAAGAAAGAGTTTGATGTTCTGGAGATACCTGCAATTTGAGAGTTATGAGTACACACAAAATGTGTGATTATGTTGCTGTACAATTATGTGGAAAATGACTAGATTCAGGCGCAGGTGCTTTTACTTGCATTATTAGAGGCAAATTGGGTCTATTTGTAAGGGTTGTTAATGGAACCTTTGAATTGGTAAAGAAAACACAATTTTATCTTGGTAGCACTGTTTTGTGAGGGAAAATATGTAAAAAGCCATTTATTCACAACACTGGAACAACCAGTCTCTGCTTAATTTACTAAACTGCTTACTGTTTATTTAATTTTTTTCATGATGTTAAAGCACTTATTTCAATTAAATTTTCTAGTCTCATTTGTAAAGCAAACTTTACTGTTAGTATTGTTCATATTTAGGGGAATCACACCAAAAAGAAAAGGTTTGGCAAAAGTGAATTGGCATATTCTTAAGGAAGTGTTAATTTCAATGTCATCTAGACATATGAGAACCTGGACCACAAAATGAGTAATAACTTTTCCATTGATGTATGTTTTGTTAGGATAGGACAATATTTGGTCGAAATATTTTATACTATTTATATTCTACTAACCCTAACTATTTTAAAATCTCAAATCTGAGTGTGCAAAAGTCTAAATATTGAGAAAATCACAGTGCACGATAGCATTGCAATGCTAAAGCTTCAAAATACCTGCAATGCCGCTCTGATTTTTAAACGGTAGTATCGTAGTACTGTACTGTAAGTAATGTTGCAAATGTGCATATACTTTCATTTTTGCGCTGTTTCTCTCCTAAACAAATCCGTGTTTTGAAAGACTCGGATGAGATAATGATTCAGTGAGTCATTCATCAAGACACTCGATTCGTTCTTGAATAAATCAGCCGTTTTGAACAAATTGGTTGAATGATTCACTGACTCTACTGGCCATTTCAGTTCCACATTTTAAGTAAGTAAAGAGGTTTGTTTTAATGCTTTCTATTGACTTACCACTGTAATGACGTTGTGGAGAATAGATGAACGTTAAAGCTGAAATCTAAGCTTTACATAAATACCAAACTTGAGTGAGTAATTCCCAAAGAGCGGCAGCAGCGAGTGAAGTTTGTAGACGTGTTTCCAGACATTTTTGTTAGCGATTTTGCTGCATCCACTCACAAAAATAAACTTTTAATATATTTATGGTAGGAAATGTACTAAATATCTTCATGGAACATGATCTCTACTTAATATCCTAATGATTTTTGGCATAGAAGAAAAATCGATAATTTTGACTCATACCATATATTGTTGCAAATGTCATGTAATTTCACATAGTACATCTTTTTTGTGTTCTGCAGAAGAAAGAAAGTCATATAGATTTATAATGACAAGAGGGTGAACAAATGATGACAGAATCTTCAACTTTTAATGAACTATCCCTTTGAGAATGTAGCCCCATTTTATCTTACGGCAGTGTTTATAACTCAGTCAGGGTTTTAATATACTGTAAATGCATATTCTGCAGTTCTGTAAACATGTTTTAATATATTCCCTATATAAATGTACATTGTTGTTGTTACTACAATGCATTAAAACATCAGTTGAATGTAAATTAAGTCTTGCTGGCTGATTCCCATGTTAGATGGCATAAACCAGAGATGTTGAACAGTAGGCTACTTGTAGATTTATTATATGCTGGATGCCAGACAACACAACGTGACTCATGACTTGTTTATTTCAAAGATCACATCGGTGTTCTTGCGGAATAAAGAGCCCTTTAGCAAAACATTCATATCATTATAGCATATGACAACCCACAGACTTTGTGTGTGTTACTAACATCACAAAGACAGTCGTATCTTGAGAAAAGAAATACACCAATTTGTATTCATATTCAGAACAACAACATACAGTAAGACAAATAAAGACCAACACTAGCATAATTTACATTGAAAAATGAGGATAAAAAAACAACAACAAGCAATGCCTGTGCTACGTACGGATATATGCAAAAAATACAGTTTGACTATGAATATGCACATATCATCTCAGCATGAAAACAGGGAATAACAAAAAGGAAAGAGATGTCATTTCCATATGAATGACTCTCAGGCTGTAATTTCCGAATTCAAATCTTTCGACATATGAAAGTACATTGATAAGAGCCTTCATGAAACATGCTCAGCCCACTCAGTTCTGTCCTCTCCTGCATTTGAATAACTACAGACACATTATTTCTATTTTCTGTGTGACCGTGAATCATATTCGCAAAACCAATGCGTGGTGCACAAACACACGGTATGCGCTCAACCGAACGTCAGTGTCATTATAATTGTATAATAGAGATAATTGTTTGTCTAAACTATGTAAACACGAACTACAGAACGCGATAACGGCACATCATTTCAACCACATTTCCCTATTGATAAATCACCCGGCGAGAGTCAATTAATTGAGTGCTGGATCTAAATGTCTTCTTTCTTTGAGACTAAAGGTGTGATGAATGCCCGTGTACGGTCGGCACGGCAAGAACACGCAGTTGCCAGGCGATAGATGAAGGAGCAGAGATATGCAGAGCCTTTTATGCAGGGAGATGTTTATTAAATTTGAAAGATAATAATGGTGAGAGGAAGGAAAGAAATGGAAAGTACAGCTGTCACTCATTTGCTGGAGGATGAATTTAGATTGAAAAGTGCAGTCGATATCAGGGAGATATTAGTATGTTTAAAAGAGCACAACAGTGAGGTATGAAGGTAAAAAAGCCTATTCATTTTCATCACAGAGAGATTTTTAACAATAATGTGTGAATCATATAAGATAGACATATAGCCCCATTAGTTTAAAGGTGCAATGTGTAAGATCTATTGACAGAAATGCAATACAATATACATATCTATGTCTTCAGGTGTATAAAGACTTTACACATAGTGAAGCATTATGTTTTATTATGTCAGAATGAGTTATTTCTATCGACATATACCGCAGGTCCCCTTACATAGAATTCACCATGTTGTTTCTACAGTAACCCTAAACGGACAAACTGCTCTACTGAGTGTTTCGTAGATATGTTATCTCCTTCTGCAAAAAAGCGAAAACGTGACGACATCTTTGTTCCGTGTCAGCCACCATAGTGTTTCGAAAGAGAGGGGGGAGCTGTGGAGTGAGCATTTGGTTGCAATTCACCACCTCGCCGCTAGATGCTGCTAAATTTCATACACTGGACCTTTAACCCATGGTTGGGTAAAATAAATACAACTCAACCATTGGGATTAAATTACCAAACTTGGATTGTTTCAACCCAAAATGGTGGGTTGTTTCTGTTGGGTTCGTCCCTTTTTGACACAACGCTGGGTTGAAAATAACCCAGCATTTATTACATAATTCACCCAACCATGGGTTGAAATATCCTGCAGTAGCATTTTGTGTATAAAGTATTTGAACACAAAAGTTTTGTAACTTTGTTGTTTTGTTATTTTTCATCCTTTTTAACTAAAAATCAAAGAGTGAAGTGTTTGCGATTCATCTTGAAGCTGATTCTTTAATATGTTTCTTTTTAATCCTTATGGACAAAATCAATGGGAAAAAATATCAAGGACTAGAAATAGTTTAATAGCTTTATTAGGGAAATGAGCTGAACGGAGGTGAACTCCAGCTGGAATGTTGCGTACTGCATGAAAATACTTTTCAAAAACTCCCTATGATCTCCTTGCACAAGCTTTGATCTGCTGTGCCACGTCTGCGTCTCTTGCAAAGTTATTTGAATGATTTTGAAAGCAGGGCTTTCTAATGCAGGATGGATATAAGTGTGTATCTCACAGATAGGCTGCAGTGATACAGAAGACATCCTGAGGTTCCAAGAGAAAGAAGAACTGGCGGATGGAGATAATCATTGTCCTGACTATAGGCAAGTACAGTTCTTGCTTGTTTTAAGCATTCAAGATAAATACTAAAACTGAAACCACTATAAATTATGAACATATAAGCTTTTCATTTTTTTTCCAATTATTTTATTGCTTAAAACATTAAATAAAATAGTAATTTTCTTGTCTTCCCATCATGTTATTCGGTTGTTTTGTCTGACATCACGCACCACCATATATAGAAGGTCATATACCGTTTCCGGGTCCAAACACTCTATCGGATGCCATAGGCAAACAGCAAAAAAAAATTGTCCGTGCCCTTCTAACCTTATCTCCATAATGAAATCCCAAATGGTCAGACAGCGATTAATTGTTCGCAGTTTATTAAAATATTAATGTTGGGGATTCCACGAGACTGGATACAGTAATATGTTAATGTTTTGCTAAAAAAGGCAATATGAATGAACAGTGCTCATAAACAGTAGCCCCGCTTGATTCCAAGCGTCACCACTGAACAACCGAATTGGTTCAAATTAGGGCTTTCATGATATCAGATTTTTCAACTACACGTTTATCACGGTCAAAACAATTCACAATATCGATATTAACGCAGTAACTTCCCTACTTGTTTTTTCTCTTTTTTTGGCCAATAAATTACACTCAAATACAAGTGTGGTGAGACACAAAATGAGTTTGTAACCATTGTGGCTCTTGAGGCAACAGTTGAACTTAATGCTGAAATATTATATTGTCATATTAGTTTGCCATTGCATGTTAAAAGAGAGGCGGAGCTAAATAACAGGGTTTTTATAAGTGAAATGATTTAATAATACAAGAAAGATAACCGATGGCTTTTAGTGACAGTGCTGCACGCTTTTAATCTTTGCATACAGTGAACCTCCAAAATAATGATCATTTTAGAAGAAATACAGTCATTTCACGCATTTAAAACCAATGCTAGCATAATTTAACGCTAGGTTAGGTTATAAGCTAGTTACCTGAAAGGTTTCTTATACTGCTGCTTGTCACACCTGTTAGCAGCTGTAAATGATAAATGTGTCAGCAGCTGTAAGTGCCAGCCATTATTCTTTCTTTGGGTGTTGAGCAACCTGTAGATTTCCATCAGTGAATCTTGACAAAATAAATTAAGGTCTTGTATCATGTGCCGTCGCTTTGCTGCAGGTATGTTAAGTGGTCAAGTTGATGCGGTGCGGCACAGAAAATTTTAAAAGCGTGCAATCGTGCCTGAAGGACTTTTGAAGAGCAGAGAAGACCTCTAAAGACTGTGCTTACACAAATGACATGGCACATCTTCGGCAAGCAACTTGACGTTGGATTTGAAATGAGCAATGCTGATGTTACAGAGAAATTATAAATGCAGTTGCTAGTGGAAACTTAGTGAAAACATTCTGTTGAACACAAATTTGGACGAAAACAAACAGATGATCGACTTTCCCAGAAACATATCTTTGATCTTTACTCTCAATCAGTAATATATATTTTTTAGCATTTATAATTCTATTTATATTATATTTAATGTTAGTGAGTATAAATGCAATCTGCAATAAATACGATGTATACATTTTTTAAAAATAATATTAGTTTACTGTCCATTAACAGATTCAACTTTTAATTGTAAAAATGTATTAATGTTAAAATGACATTAAGTTTAAAAATGCTGTATTCGCACTACAAAATTGTGGGTTATTTTCAACTAAGCGTTGGGTCAAAAAGGGCCAAACCCCCGCCGTTGGGTTAAATTAATCCAGAAAATGTTTATATTAGTTTATACGGCATTTTGGGTTGAAACTACCCAAAACAAATTAATTTAACACAACGGTTGGGTTTGTCCCTTTTTGACCCAATGCTGGGTTAAAAATAACCCAGCATTTTTTCAAATGTAGTGCTTTTCAATCTTAGCTAATACAGTTATATGATCTTAACAAATGTAACCTTACTATAAAGTGTTATGTTATCTCCCAGTATTATATGCTTATCTTTTAGCAATTAAAGCTCTGCACCATGTTTAAAAATCTACCTTTTTAAGATCAATCAAAACAATGAATCTTAAACTAAATGATGTGAAAGTGACCTATTTGTCAGATATGGTGACCCATACCCGAAATGTGACCTCTGCATTTAACCCAACCAGTAAATAGTGAACACACACAATTCAAGTCGTGAACACACATACACCGGAAGCAGTGGGCAGCTAACACTGCAGCGCCCGGGGAGCAAACGGGGGTAAGGTGCCTTGCTCAAGGGCACGTCAGTTGTTATCTGCCGGTACTGAGAATCGAACCGGCAACCTTCTGGTTATGAGTCCGACTCTCTAACCATTAGGCCACAACTGCCCCATGTATGTATGAATAAGATAAATATCTTTTGCATAAGCATTCTGAAAAATGTTCCATGGTTCCCTTAAACCACCAAATTATAGGGAAAAACATTTAGACAATTTAATCCCCGAGTTAATCGTCCGATTCAGGCCCTCAACATGAGGAATTACTTCTCTCCGTTTCAGAGTTCTTCTGAATTAGTCGAGTCACAAAACCTTAAAATACTTCTCAGACTTACTTTTTAGTTCTTGGAGCCAATAGTGAAATGATCTCAACGCTCTATTGCTCGAGATGGATTTAAGCCATTTTCATATAGTACTGTACAATCTTTCAATCAGAATAAGCATAAGCTAAAATGGTAATTTAGACTAAATCAACGTGATTATTTGTGTTAATTAAAAATGACATTTATTGATAAGTGTATCATGTTGACTGATAAAGACTTGACACCTATTAAGCTGATGTTTTGAAATAATTGACCGTATCGCTCTGCATGCAGCGTGCACCATAAAATCATTCTGATACCTGCTGTGATGCAAGTTAAACAAAGGGCTTTAGCATTTAAACAACAAGTCAAATTACTATAAGCTGTACAAACTAATATTAGCGCACATCAGTGTAAAGCAAATCCATGTATGAACTGCAATCAGCCAAATAATTTCCTTGAATAAGATATGGATCTGCTTAAATATCTCCTTATTAGTCAAATGTTTACCCTGATAGGGATCAGCAGACAATTTCAACGTGTCAAATCTTTCAAATAATTCTGAAGAGCTCTCAGCCTTGGGCACATTCAGTGGAAGGATAAAGTATCTCACTGTTCAAAGAAGTGTGCAATTAACAAGCAAATTCGTTTTCTCCTGGGAGAATTTCTTCATTTCTAATCCCTTTGTGTTTTCTGTTTTGTGCATCTGCAATAATGATGCAGTTCTGAGTAAGCTCGGCTATAGAATCAAACCATATCAAAGCCTCATTGCAAATTTCCCCAGATATGATGTGTTGTGTGTGATATTCCTTGGGGAGATGGGTCTCTTTAGGCCAAGAAACATGATCAAAGAACGGGGTCGGTCAGAGCTCAAATTAATGTCTTTTTATCACCTTCAAAGTTACATTTAGAATCTGTATATGCTAGTCTGGGATGATGCACCATTTGCCAATCATGTCTAGCAATCAGTCTGGATGTTTTAACGTTTAACATTTTAGTACACTAAAATAACCGTGTGGAGAACACATATATTCTTTTCCATATCATGTCACTGATCGGCAAATTGTCTTGAATTATCTTGTTTGTAAGCAAAAGATAAAAAGCTTTGTTCCCCAGAAAAAGTAGGCAAAAAGTCAAGAAGAAATGTGTTGCCGTTTCAGTAAGAAAATGTAGATGAGGCCAAGGATGTATAGCATATGAATAACAATATTTATGTCCGTGTAATCAGTTTATTTTCAGAAACTTCAAAAAAGAACTCTCCCAGAGAGCCTGATGGGATAGCTTTTAATAAGCCAGCTGTTAGGCTATGACAGTAAGCGATCCGCACAGACTCCAGAGTTGAATTGGTCTGCAGTCATTGCAATGATGAGATAAATCTTCCCCCATTATTTTCATATAATGCATCTCCTAAGGGTAGATATGACTAATGCCCACATGTAGGGGTAAGATGTGTCACCATCCTAATCTGGAAACTCATCATATACAGCTGGCTGTGACTCAGAAAGTGGTGAGTTTTATCAAAATCATCCAAAATAAAAATACTTAGTGCCAATGTATAAAACCATACAAATTATTTATGTAAAGAATTAAGCCTGCATTATTAAATAAAGCATTTTTATCAAAATGGTAGCCCTGGGCGGAGCAGTTGCTAATGGAGTCAATGATAATAAATCCACAAGGTGTGTTTTGTTTGATGCAAGTAGTATTAATGTTTCAATCGTATCCTGTACCCCTCCAAAGGAAAAATCCTTCAATCAAAATGGCAGTTGGCTTCACTTTCACACGACACGCTGACTTTGACATCATTAACGCCAAAGCCATTGGTTTTTCTGTGTCACGTGACCGACTGTGGCGCATCTTGAATTCAAATGAGGTAAAGAGGTTAAAATGCAACATATACTGAGCATGTCAAAATGAACAAATAACACTGAGTCTGACATTTAATTTACCTCAGGCTATAAAAATGAGATCAAATATACAGTATGAGATCAGAGATGAAAGATGAAATAACACTGGAGAACTAAAAGGAATGAATAAAAAGACACAAAACCAATACTGGGAGATAATAGAGATGAAACAGAGATAAAAGAACTATGATGAAAAATTTAGATTTGTAAAACACTAATAATTGGGATCAGAAAGTGAGATTTATTTCCAAGCGTTCCATTACATGTCTCATCAAGAAACTCAAGGGTGAGGAATTTATTTTAAGGATTCCGAAGAAGCACTATCAAAGAAGCAAAATGCAAACAAAGCAGTTAAATTTTCCTTTGCAAATCTGATGTGGAATGTGGAAGTTTGTGTTAAAATGTTTGTTTTTCTATTAATAATTTAAAATAGTTAAACATTGCTGGTTTGGGGATAAATTAAGAGTTTATTAAGAGTTTAATAAGAGTTTTGCAGTCAGCAATTTAAAGCTGGTTATAAAATAACCAGTTATTTTAGATTTAATTTACATTAATATTTTATTGTATATTAATTGTATTAAATTAAAAGAAAACTACTCAACAGTTAGTGATTCTTTGTGAAGGTCTACCAGAAGTTAAGTTTGGGCCACAAAACATTTGTTTATGTTGTTGCTGCTGAAACCGTCTATACTGTAACATCATACGTATATGATATGTAATGTTTAGACCTCATGTCTAGTTCACTTTCACTCAAAATAAAGCAGAAACGGACCAAAAAACTACAAAAATGTCCACACGCACGTGTTGTCTATACACAGACCAATACGTGAGCTTGAAATGTTCAATCTTCCATGCATTTAAATGTCATGTTGTGTATGACAGGACATGATGGGTTTATGTTATTCTACGATCGTATGTCTTCAAAAATAAAAGCTGTCCCATGAGCCTTCTCTATTTTTGGCCCGAGCGAATAGAATCGGCGACCAGAGGCTGTGACTCTTGTTAAGAACTCCCTGTGGTTTCACACATGAGCAGAACTTGTAGGTCAACGTGCCTTACCATCACCATCGTACAAGCTTCTTTCTGTGTTAGACCATAAAGACCAGATACCTAAAGTCCTCAAGTCCTTCATAAATCATGCATGGATCATATCATGCATAGGTCATATCTTCTCATGCATGGATCATATCATGCATAGGTCATATCTTCTCATGCATGTTCTCCAGACAAACTGTTGTCAACTAGGACAGTAGCTTTAGAAGATTCATCTAGAGATACTGTCGTGACTAAGAAAACAATTATATAGAAATCATATATATGACCATATATGAACATATGTGGACAGTAGCTTATGTATATATTTCTAGTTTCAGTATTTAATACATAAATTATATGTGGAAACATGAAGTGAATCTTTTTTCATTTATTGAATTTATACATCCAGGTGTATGAATTCAAGTTACTAAAATTGTGAAGGGATAATGTCATCATTTACTCACTCCTCTTGACATGTCTTGTTGGTAACAGAAAACCGTTGGTCGTCATTGACTTGCATTGGTTTTGTGTCTATACAACGTTTTTTGTTTACCAACATGACATCTTCTTTTTTGCGTTCTGCAAAAGAAAGAAAGTCAAACGGTTTTAAAATGACAATAGGGTGAATAAATGACAATTTTCATTTTGGGTGAACTGTACCTTTAAGTGTCATAAATTCAAAACAGATGTGAAAAGTTTACCAGTTTTGTCATATCGGGCTATGTGTGTGTGTGCTTTGATGGTATTACTGCTAGACCTTAGGCCTGTCGCACCTCCCACGGTGCCTGCAGTGGACTGCAGTGCACTGTATATAAGTGTTTTATATCTTTGAAATCCACACATTAACATATATATGATGTTTTTACATGCATTTCCATATATCAGATTTCTATATTGGGCAATATTTAAGAGCACAACTCTGCTGGTAGCTGTGTGCAATACTTTGCTCAAGTACATACAAACCTACAACTCGCCTTGAGGTGCTTTTTCATTTCATAAGCTCAGTCTGAGTTTATTTAGAGAACGGTTTCAATGACAAAGGTCCCAGAAGACATCAACAGCCGAACCCGGGAACATCAATTCAGCCGTTTTTACACTGACGCAAGTCAACAGCTATTTCGACATCAGCACTACTTCACCTTCACATGTTCACAAACAAGTAAAGTCACAGTAATGCTCGATAAACCGTCTGAAACATACAACAGACCCAAGAGGTCGATTTTAACTCGACAAAGTATCTTAGGAGGACAAAGAAATCGCGGTTGACGTTCACCTTATGTGGCCTGGGGGACAAATGATAATTCCAGGGAGTAAAACAGCTCGATTTTCCAAATGAGTATGTAAACAAATGATGGATGGCGATAATCTGAGCAGTCAGTGAAGCACAGCGAATGGCTGAACGCCCACACAGCCATGTTTGAACACTGAGAGAATATCAGCAGACGCAGAAAATGGAGGCCAGAAATAACATTTGAGATTCAATGAAAATGACGGTAGGAAAGGACTCATTCTCTTTCATCACTGATCATATATATGCAATGTAATGTATGTATAATAATATATCATTTACAAGGTATAATACATACATGGTTTTTTCTAATTTATTTACGGTTTCCATTGTTCGTTAAACATTGTAAAGCAGTATCGCCCTTGCAGACCACATTCTGAATTCTGATGTCCGAGGTAAGCCCAATTGTGTACAACAAAACCTGACCTCTGAGAGCTTGTCCAGACAGGGCGTGAGGATTAGGATCAGACCTGTCCTGGTTATAATCACAGAAAAAGCCAAATGGATATTGCACAGAAAGAAAGAAAACCTTCCATTTGCCTATTTTGTCAATGGTGGTATTAATCACATAAAATACCATTATGAAAATAGAGCTTTTTAGGTCTCTCTCTCTGTCTTAGGTGTCTCTGCTGCCAAAGAGAACCAAATGAGATGATATTGTTGCTTCCGTTTCTTTCTAATACATACAGCATTGACAAAAAGAAGAGTCTTTCAAAACAAAGGTTCATCTCAGTTTCACTGTAAAAAGATCAGCAGTAAACTCTGAATTTTTTAGTGGGCTCAACTGAGGTTTCAGTTGTACTGTATGTAACAGTCTTTTCAACAGGCGTTTGTGAAATAGAAGTCAAAGGACAGAATTTTTTACAGTGCAAGTTAACACTATGCAGTGTCACAATGCAAATGTATTAGCTCTTCTGCCTTAACAAATAAACAAAGCTATTGTCAAAAAACAACCTTAATATCAGATTGCTACATTATACACTTATAATACCAACAATTTGCTTTTCATGTAGTGAATTATTATCTATGAACTGAACATGATATCTTTGAAATTCAAAAGCAAACACTCTATGAAGAACTTAACATTTTAAATACAATATACAAAATTTATCGTAGTCGAAGTGACATTTTATCTTTATTTTTTTTGCCATTTTAGTCGTTTGAAATGATAACGTTCAATGTGTAGCTTTTATTTTTGAACTCCTACATTAGTATTATAATAAAATATAATAATATTATAATACTATTCTGTCAATATATGTATTGTAATAGCATGTATTCCTTGCCTTCTTTACTTTCATAATTAACAGTTAATTTACAGTAACTATTGTTTATATGTAAAGCTTCACTGTAAAACATTTGCTGTATTTTTGCAGCAGGTTGCCAGTACTGTAGATTTAATTACTTAATACTACTTTTCTATTAATACTGTTTTCAAACCACCTATATTGAGTTAAGCTTTATTTTAATCAAAATTAAAACATTTGAAACTCAACATAAGCAGTGTTGCCAGATAAAGCTGATGGTTTCCGCCCAATCTGGCAACACTGAGCATGAGCAGGCTGGTCTCAGTACTGGCATTAGCACAGTTACGCTGCAAAAAAATAACATTCTTGCAAAACATTTTTGTCAAAATATCTCAAACTTCTTAAACCAAGCTACATTTACTTAACGAGAAGTGACCTTAAATATTTAGTCTTGTTAAATAAAAGAAAATGTTTAAAACAAAATTGTAAATTAAATCTAAAGTAGATTACTGGCAAAACTACAGCATTTTGTACAGTGTTGTATTGCAATAATGCAAAATTGTGAAAAGTGCTAAATAAATGAAAATTAATACTTAATGTACAATGTATAATCTGACCCCATAAAGCAGAATTAGTTAGGAGCCACTAGTCTAGTTCATACAGTATATATTGATTTCTTACTGTATATTTAATAGGCTGTGTCTGAAATAGCTTTTACAGGCAGTACAATAAATCTCTATTAATGTTAAATGTTTAGGTGGTTAAGACGCATGTGTAATGTCATGTAATCAATGAGTCCTGTGTTAAATCCCACTTAATTCAACTTGAATTCAAAACGCAAACTCACCAATAGGTTTAAAATGCCGTTGCAGTTCCATCTAGCACCACTAGTGGCACAGAAACGCTTTGCTGCAGCCTTATTAGCAAAGTCAAGATATGAACAATGAGAGCCGATGGGGAGAAGCCAGTAACCATCCACGGCATCTCTTGTTTGTCTGGCTCGTGTTTATGATAAACAATGCTGAATTTGAGAGTGTGGTTGAGAGGTCTGTATTGATTTGCAGCTCCTTAAGATGCCCCTAAGGCGGAGGCAGCAGAGACTGGCAGAATAAGACAATAATTATGCATCTCTCTCCATCTTCTTGTCTCCCACACAGTACAGACTGACTTCCCACCATCTGCTGACAAACCTCAGCGATATCGGCCCTGCACGTCTGGTCACATCTTGACTCGAGCAGTCAAAGAATGATTTGCATGTTATTTGAATAACACCATTTTGACCCCACCTCCACAGTTACTGAACAACAGCAACTGTTGAAGTGGAATTTACTGTCAAATGCTGTAGGATAACAAATAAAACCCCATGTGTACATTTCTGTTATGACAAAGCTAAGTACAAAGAAACAGTAAATAGATGAAAGTTACATTTTTGAATATAGTTGCATTATACATATTCATAATTCTCCAAATATGTCGATATCCACGATATAGTTATTGTTAGATTTTATTGCAATAATTTGTATTAGATCAACACGAACCCATGTTGTTATTTGGTTTCGATCTTTCAAAATGCCAAGACACTAAAGCAAACAAATACTGAAAGCGCCACACAGCCATAGTGTTCACACCCCCAACCTCCATCTACAAATAGTATACTTATAAATGTTTCTGCACATTGCACATCAAAAAAGAAATACAACAGGAAGTCAAAGCCCCATGGATCTGAAGCCATTAGTTGTTAGATGTCTCTTTTTGTCCTATCTTTTCGTCTTGCTCTCGCTCGGAGACGCCTATGGGACACAGTGGAGGGCAAGCTGTATTGTCACATCACACACACACACACGCACACAAACACACGCACGCACCACTGGTCACGCGTCTAGCAGAGATGACAAGGAGAAAGCAAGGTATAAACCCTTCCTCAGCCGCAAACAAACACACACACACACACACACACACATTATCACACAGACAGACTCTCAGCCTATATCATCCATTCCCTCTTCGGTCATCTTCATGGGTTCATGGATTTATCGAGGCCTTAGTTGGAGAGTTCCAATAAACCATGTGTGATAAGACGGCGCGGTTCGACCTATAGCAAGAAAGGGAGAGGTAGTTCTAAAAAGCATTTGAGGTGATAAAAGAGATTACACACTAAAGGTGATCGCCATAAAGGAAAGGCGAATAGGTCTAAAGTTAAGGACGCACTTGACGGGGTATTTTTATTACGGATAGTCATGTAAATTGGGGTGGTTCATATATCAGATCCACCGGAAAAGGAGACGGCCCTCCCTGCAGAACAAAATGTGAGGGGAACACGTTCGGATCAGGCTGCTTCGGGATCTAGTTCCTCTCAGAAAATATTTTCGTTGGAACATAAGCCTTTCCGTAATCCAAACCTCAGTGGCAACCCGTATTTATAATTGAAAGCAAGAAGTTAGCCAAAAAGAACCACAGAATTATTTTTTTGTTAGATAAACTATTATTTAAAAAATCAAATTTATTGCAAAAATTCTTAAATAAATGGCAAAAGTCAGTCACACTCGGGCTAAAGTATATAGTATTACCCATCATTGAAGTGTAAATCCAGATGTAAATATGGATAGGATATATACGGATTAGACAGAAAATCTATTTCAATCCCAAACCAGTAACACAGTTACTGACTGCTAGAACGGCGAGTGTGTGCGTGTATGTAATATATGTGCACGTGAGTGATCCCGGTTTGACCTTCTGGCTATGCACCTAGATTTGATTTGATTGTTGTGGATGGGATGAATTATATCTCAAGCACGCTGAGCGACTGAAAATCGCATGCAGAAAAGTAAGAACTACCTTCTTTAATTTAATCGAATGTAGCTCGAAATAGTCACAGTTTTAATACCTTAATATGTGTATTACTTCACAGCAATTGCAATTTATATCCGAGCAGAATGTTTTCATTCTAATATAATAATGGACACAAACACATTTACCAAGCTATCAAAATGAAGATAGACTTCTTTTTTGATTTAGTATTTTATTCGAATAGTTTTAACATTTTACTTTATTTCCTATGTTAAACATGAGAGACAAATCTAGAGTGCAATGAAAAGAAGTTATTGAAATAATTATTTATATTTATACAATCTTTATAAATTCTATAAATTAGGTTTCAACAACAAACAAACTTTACTGCACATGTGCACTTTTGTGGCCCTCACTTAACTTCAGGGGTTAAACCTTGTTTAGATGTGGACATTTTAAGTTTTATAGTAAATAAAAGTTAAACATTTTCTTTGAGATGTACTTTTTTTAATTGTACATTTGTATGTGCCATAGGTTTTGCAAGAGATTTGAAATATACAATTATTGCTACATTTTCTTTAAGCCTGATCAGTGGTGTGTTTTGTTAAATAATTCATTTTGTCTGAAATAAATTTATAGCATTCAGATTATTTTTTAGATCTCTTCATGTGAATCGCCTTTAGCAAGAGGACATGACCAAACCATTTTAGCTCATTTCATTAATCCGTTTCAACCATTTTAATACATTTAACAAGAAATTAATTGACAGTCTGATTATGAAAGTGATTTTTAATGACTGATGGATAGAAGTTGTAAATCCAGGTTCTATTGAACTAGATCACAGTAACACCACTGCTTGCATAAAAGATAATCCCAGCCTTACCACAGGGGATTTATATACTGCATTATATTCCTCTTAAGGGTACTGTATATTCTTCACAACCAAAGACTTCTCCACCAATGGGTGTTCAGAACAATAAGATTTGGTTGTGCAGAGTGCCAGAACAGAATGAAGTTGACAACTGAGGCAAATAATATATGACGCTGCTGAGAAAGTGACCATAAAGTAGTATTTTGTGGATGGAAAGATTTCATTTGTGTCTGGTTCACAAAAGGAAAATAGAAACAGGGGAAATGTACCCCCATTTCATCATAGTGGCATTAAAATGTCTCTTGCTACCCTCTGGAAAAGTGTGAAGAACAAATTTCTCTCTCTCTCTCTCTCTCTCTCTCTCTCTCTCTCTCTCTCTCTCTCTCCCTCTCTCTATGCTGTTGTCTGGCATCTTCCATAGACCTGTCAACTATGGTAATGCTCAAAGAACTACAGTGTGTGTGATATTATGCAGTGAAACATTTTAGCTTTCAAACTTAGATGTAGAGTTCGCCGAACATTCAGTTAGCTTCTACATTATTCACCAGTACACTAGTTTGTGTTTTAGAAAGAATATTTCAACTTCTTTACCTATTCAGGAAGCCAATCAGAAAATGTTGTACTGCACTCAACTTTATACACTGTAAAAAAGAAATGTTGGTTCAACTTAAAAAACATTTATTCAACTTGAAAATATTAAAGTTATAGTTCACTTTAGAATTAAAATGTTATCATTATTTACTCACTTTTGAGTTGTTCCAAATCTGTATACATTTCTTTGTTCTGATGAACACAGAGAAAGATATTTGGAAGAATGCTTGTCATCAAACAGTTTTTGGAGTCCATTGACTACCATAGCAGGAAAATGTTTTTCCTGTTGAACACAAAATGAGATAATTTGAAGAATGTAGGAAAGGAAAACAATTCTGGGGTACGTTTTACTACCATTGTTATTTTTCCTACTATGGTAGTAGATGGACCCAAAAACTGTTTGGTTACAAGCATTTACATATCTTTCTCTGTGTTTAACCAAGCAAAGATATTTATACACATTTGGAACAACTAAAAGGTACGGAGCCGTGGAAGCACGTGAAAGTCTCCTGAATTTTTTTTTGCCAATGTCCCTTACACGGCTCCATAAATAATAATAAAATTTTAATTCTAAAGTGAACTATTCCTTTAACATAACGAATTTGCATGAAATTAATTAGTTAACTAATATTTTTTAAGTTGAATGAAATCAAAATTTTAAGGCAATCTGGCTTTTTTTTAAGTTAACCCTCCAAAAAAATGTTACAGTGTATTTTGCAGTGTATAATAAGATGTCACAAACTATCTATTTTTATACCAAGTCATTTGACAAAAAGATAGACACTTATACATTTTATATTTTACATCATATACATTTTAAGTATTATAAAACATTATAAAATTATAAAAAATGTTGCTCAAATAAAGGTTTCTAAAAAAACTCAATATATCTACTAAAATACTTTAAAAGACCAAGAAAAGTGAAATAAGCATTTTCTCAATAGGCCACATGATTTCATTTTTTTTATTTCACATTTTTAATATTTTTTCTCAAATAGAAGAATTCACATATTTTAAGTATCCAAAAGTATCTACTTTGTACTATCAAGCCATTTTTAGTTGCTCAGTTTCATTTTTGTTGTTGTTTATTTATAATTTGCATTATTTTAAAAAGGATTATATCATTATAAAATGTTGTACTTTATATTCCATACCTTATAGTGTGCGTTTCAAAATAAACATACTAGAAAAATCATTTTATGAACATTTTAGCACCCTTTTAATTTTAATAGTTATCATATTTTGAATTTCTTACATTGTTGCAGTGTATTATATAAATATTAGGCCCAATTGATTTGGTTATAGTCCCAAACATTTAGCAAAGCACACAAAATACAGCAAGAAGACATTTCTGTGATATTTTAAAAACATTAACAGAAACAGCAGAGGTTTATAGGATTTTTCCAAATGCAATTTTAGACTAGCATGATGCATCAGCTACACACATCTTGGGAAACGGTTTTGTATTAACTGTAACTAAACCTGCCATACGTTTTTCTCTGCGTGTATTTCAGTGAGTTATTTACGGCATTGGTTAAACAGCAATTCTCATGCTTCATTTCAGCACGAGGTAAAACATGCCGACCGTGTCACATTTTCACCAGGCCGTGGAGGCATTAAAAGCAGTAACATTATGAGTATTACTGGACATTACATAATCCTTCTCCTGGATTCCAGATCAAATTCAGTTTGAGTCAGTTGCGTTTTGGTTCGAACACAAATCCCAGAATCTGTCACACGACTGTGCACCCTGGTCACATCTGAGCAGATGAATGTAGTATGAGTGCGATCCGGACGTCATCCGCCATATTGACGTGATCTTGTGACATAATTCTTCTTCTTTTCCTTTTTAATGGCGGGTGGCAACTTACGTTTACCACCTCTTGCACTGAAGTGCGGGCCAGAGATTTGCCATGTGATGTAATAACAAGCGCAATATCTTAAAAGTTATGAGAAACAGGTGCATTAACACCTATGCATCAGTAATGCTATAACCTTTAATATTTTTTACAGAAAATTATATATTGTAGTAAAACAGCTGTGTTGTGTTTTCTCAGTTAAATTTTGTAACAGGCCCATTCACACTTCCCATTGTAATGAATGATTATGCCAATGCAATGTTATTGAAAAATCCTATTGACTGTAAATGTTGCATCTTTGCATTCTATTTTATTATTAAAAACAACCTGAGAAAATCTTTTCTGTTATGTGTATCCGATTTTGATGTGCTAAGTATGTTTTAAAATATATGTTCTCCAAATGCATATAAGTTCACACAACGCCCCCGACCGCGGTCTCCTGTGTTCTTTTCTTTAACCTCCTTGTCCACGAAACCACACAATTTGTACTAATTATATGTATAATCTGTTTTATTTGCAAGTTAAGAAACATTAAAGCAATGTTTTATATAATATTATAAAGGGCAAAATATACATATAAAAAACAAACGTAAATAAACTGCTGAAAATAACTATGCACAATATAAAACGTGGTCAGTTTGACAACAAAACAAGTTCAATTTTAATGTTACATTAGCTTTACAATAATAAACAACATGTTTACTTGTACATGAAAGTCAGCTGCGACTGTTTTGCGGGCTTTGCACGGTATTCATATTGTATAGATAAGTATCCCAAGCAGGCCTATCCATCGCTGAGTGCTTCAGAATCTGTGTATAACCAGTAGGCCATCCGGGAATTTCTCGCCTACTTTTTTATAAATACTGAGGATTCGGACATACCGCTCTGTTCACATAGCCTATTGTTTTCTCCTACTACAAAGAAGGTAAGTAGGCGTATTCGGACGCAACACTACTATACGCATGTCCGAATCTCGCGAGAAATAGTCCACCACCCGGATATTTCTCTCCTATTGTTTTATGAATACTGAGGATTTGGACATACTATTCGGTCACCTACTGCTTTTTGCCTACTATTTTGCCTACTAAAACTAGCTTGTTATTCTGCTCTGTTTTTTTTTGTCTGCACAGTTTTTGTGTTTGTATTGATTTAATATTAGACCCCATGACCCAGACCCCATTTATTTAATTACAGTGGCCTTACGTTCCTCTATGGATGTGTGATTAATTGAATGTATACTATGTGAACTTATACTTTGATTAATGTAGGCCCCGCAAGACCGGGTCTTCCCACTATTGCCAAGTTTCCTTGTTTTCAAGTTATTTGGAATTTGGCAACTGTAAATTGCTTAGTTCTACTATTACTTTTATTTTTATTGACTCTGAGCAGCTAGCAAACTAGACAAAGAGGCTCTTCAGGAGTGACTCATGAACTGAAACATTACAAAGATAAATCTGTCAACATACTGCCTTTATCTTAAATTGCTTAAGGGATCTTGATCTGAACGTACTTACTGTACTGTGTACTGTACGTTTTAAAGCATATAACTAGACTGTACATAACGTAAACTATACAATTGTGCTCAACTAATAAACCAAGGAAATCTCAACACAACGTAATAGGTTCTAACTCCAGAGAATACATGTAGGCCTACTGATAGAATGCATGTTGGATGGAGGAGTCCACTAAACGTGAGGGGGTATTCTACGTTTCTGAAATGCACAGGGCAGCATTACAAGCATCAATAAAACGAATGAGTTGAGTTCTGAAAAGCATTCTTGAGAAATGCACTTAACTTAACACAGAGGTCTTAACTGGCTGTGCACTCGCTTATGCACCAGCAAGATTTCTATCTGCCGGTAAACTATTATTGCATAGATCTTAGTGGCCTATAACATCAAAAGTGATTAAAGAAGTAATGAAGGCCTGACTAGACTGTATGGTAAGGTATGAGTCTCCAAATATATCTAGACTAGCCTGTAGTAAAATATATTGAGAAAGCAATTCATGTGGAATACCTGAAAAATAAATAAAAGTATGGGATTATCAAAAATTCCAATACCAAGAAATGGTAAATGGCTGGATGATCTCTCTAGACAGGGCTGTAGATTCTGGGCCCCTGACAGCACATATATTATATTAGCCCCCTTAGCATTGCTTTAAAGATGATTTTTAAGGAGTTTCTACTAACAGAAATACAATAAAATGTACATAACTGCGTCTTCAGGTGTATAAAGACCTTACATAATAAAGTGTTATGTTTGTATTACTTTAGAATGAGCAATTTCTACATATATTTACATACACCGCAAGTCTCCTTACATGTAATTCATCATGTTGTGTCTACAGTATCCCTAAACCGACAAACTGCTCTACAGAGCGCATTTAGTAAATATGTTATCACCTGCAAAGAAGCGAAAACGTGACGACATCTTTGTCCCGTGTCAGCCACCGTAGTGTTTCGAAAGGGAGTGGTGGAGTGAGCCGTTGGTTGCAATTCACAACCTCACTGCTAGATGCCGCTAAAATCTCCACATTGGTCCTTTTAATAAACAAGGCATTTACTGTTGATTTTCTCAGGTGCCCTGTCAGAAAAATGTACAAAACTGTACCTTTTACCATCACAGGGGTATAATTGTACCCATAAGCCCTAGTGTACAGTTCAATGTTGGAGAACAAAACTGTACTTTTTATGTACACAAAAGGTCCTTAGGCGTACAGTACATACCCCAAAAAATAAAAAAGGAACAAAAGGAAGCCTTTGGGGTATCACTTCAGTGACACTTTTATCACTCCATACACTTTTATGCTCATTTTTTTCTGACAGTATGATTTTATGGTCAATATTTTTCAAAACACATTTTGCTTTAAAAGTACATTTCTTGTTTTTAGGATGAATTCTGATTCTGCTTTTGCAGAAAAATGTGGAATGAACATATTAAATTTAATAATTTGTACTTTCTTCATTATGAAAAAGATTGACAAGTTTTATCCAACTGCTGTCTACAATAACCCAGCAATCCCTCCTACGTTAAAAGACAAGTACTCTTACTCAAGCCTGTTTTGCTGGTGAATCTTACATCAAACAAGTTCAAAACTACAAACTTTCAATGTTCAGAGAGATTTTTGGGCATCTTTACTGTGCCCACTGGGAACACAAAACCATTCATAAACCATTGCAGACAAAAAAAGCAAAAGAGGAAGAGTACAGGGAGTAAAAGAACAACAAAGCGAACAATCAATAAATAAATGCTTCAAAGGAGATACCTGTGAGAGAAAGAGGAATGCTCCAAACAAGCAAACAGAGAGCGAGAGAGAGAGAGAGAAAGAGAGAGAGAGAGAGAGAGAGAGAGAGAGAGAGAGAGAGAGAGAGAGAGAGAGAGAGAGAGAGAGAGAGAGAGAGAGAGAGAGAGAGAGAGAGAGAGAGAGAGAGAGAGAGAGAGAGAGGGACAGAGAGAGAGAAAATTGATTTTCTGTAATGGTTTCTGTGCCACACTCTGACATGATTATGATTTAGCTTCTGTTATTGGCACAGATTCAGGCCATGGTCAAACCTCATCACTCACATTAATTAAACTACACAATCAATTGCTTGTTTAAGAAATTCACTATTATACTGAATTCATATTCCTGACAGAAGCTTTATGAAGAGAGTTCATTACCTTTAGCATATGGGTAATTCTTCAATTAAGGGTACTTTTGACTGCCTGAAATATTCAAACTATCATTCATGCTAAAACGTTTATCACGTGTACTGGAATAAAGATATATATGTGACCCTGGACAACAAAACCAGTCTTAAGGGTCAATTTTTACATCATCTGAAAGCTGAATAAATAAGCTTTTCATTGATAAGCATTTGTTAGGATATGACAATACTTGGCTGAGATAAAACTATTTAAAACTTAAAACTTAAATCTGAGGGTGCAAAAAAATCTAAATATTGAGACTTATATGTTGGCACAATTTGATTTTTGTCTACAAAAAGTCATTTCAGACATTTGAGCATACACACTTTGAAATTAAAAGATTGAAAAGATAATTAGAAATATAAATAACATGTCCCTAAATTGAGTTCTCAAAGTTCTCAAAAAAGAATCCACGGTCACTCCAGGACAAATAGTCTGATTAACATGGAACAGATTCCTACTAGATGTCAGTGAGACGTGTTGCGTTTCTTAATGATTTGACTGGAAACAAAGCAAAGTCTGATGGAAGAAGCTGTTGTGTTTACACAGGTGACAATGAGCATTTATAAGATCAGCTAATCGATGGATTGTCGAAAGTGTGCATAGACAGGACTAGTGTGATGTGTTGTATTATAAACCAGCAACGTACAATTTTTCTGTTCTTTTTTTTCAAAAAACTGAAAATGTTTACAGAATAATAATAATTTTACAGATTTTTTTTACAGTTTATTTTTGAAATATGGTCAAGAACTGTAAAATTACATTAAATGCAAATAGAAGAAAAATGGGGAAAATATTTTTTATATATATATCCTTATTTTTACAGAATTTGTTACAGTGTGTTTATACTGTAAATAGTTTAAACTGCACATAAACAACGTAACAATGTGTCTAGGATATAAAGGTCCCCCTAGTCACTCATAAGGCATTGATGTGTTTTTATCTCCAGAGTCAGACTCAAGTCAGGATGTCAGAGTGTAAACTCAGAGTCATCCATCTCATGCTCTCAAAGATTCCACCGACAAATATATCAATTGCAGAGCACAATTGTATTACTTTGTTAGGAAGATGGAGAGATGAACCCAAAGCGAATAACATCTGTATACAGTGCAGTCTGCCACCCCCGTTGTTTACAGCTTTGGCATTCTTCTCATGAGTAACAATTCAATCTAACAGCCCCTGTAACCCCTCACCTTGCCTGAGGACGCCCACTACACTTCGCCCAGGAAGCAGCTATGGCCCTTAGGCTTTGGTTTTTTTTCAATCAGGTTAGTCCTTTCCCTCAGACATGTCAACATGACAGCTGACCTTCACAAAAGTATAGCCTTGGCCTTTTTCTCAGCCGAAAGTGGTTTTACTGTTATCCGGTGATGGAACGCTTTAGCCTCCGAAAAAGGGAAGGCGGAATGGACTGAGAAGAAGCACAAGAGCCACAGAGAGACAAGATATATGAAGGGAGAGAAAGAGAGAATGATTAGCCTAAAACCGTCTCTCTTTTCTTGCTAAAATTGGTGTCTTGAAATTGCACTTTTTCTCAAATTGCTTGACAGCCACTTCCCACGGAGACGCTGCATCGAGAGGAAAAATACATCATGCGGTAGGCTCTTCTGGCAAACTGTAATTGTGCGTCGAACAGATTTCTGTTTAGCCTGCACAAGTGACAATAGTTTAAACGCCGTCTTATTGTGGAGGCCAAAATCTTTTTATAGCTATAATATTTTGCAGAATTTGGTAAAGAGGCAGTTTTCCCAATTGTGTCATCATTCACTTACTCTCAAGCCGTTCTAAACCTGAATTCTTCCGTACATCACAAAAGGACACGTGGACAGCCCCTGGTCACCATTCACCTTTATTGTGAGGAAAGGCAGCGTGAACATTTCGCTTAACTGGTTCTTTTGTGTTCGACAGAAGGAGGAAAACCATACAGGCTTGGAATCAGTAAATGATGATCGAATTGTCATTTTAATGTGTACTGTCCCTTTGAAGGTGTCCTCTTGGGTTTCATCAAAAGCCAATTTTATAAAAGAGCACTATATAGATCTCGGAATTAAACAAGCTATAGCACACATATGTGACTCCAGTAGACAGCCACAACAGCATCGATTCCCACAAGGAAGATAAAGCCCTCAGAACGCATGTCCCTGTATGGTCAATCGAATAAATTTCTAAAACGCACTTACTGTCGCTAAAAATCGCAATAAGGATATCAAAAACACGACTCGCTATCTAGCTCGGCAGATGTCTGCTTGTGTTTTGCCTCGGCGCTGGGTAGCGGAGGAACGCAGATAATAAGCTTAACTGAAATGACAACACGCTTTAAATTCAGCTTCTGCACACTTTGGAAGTTTTCCATATGTCTCAGCTAAAAATGTGCATCGAGCCTAGAGTTAGAGGGAAGCCAAATGCAGCCTGTCGCTTAAATACAAATATGAGCTGTTACTCATAAAGCTTCCCTTCGGCTAGACTTCATTACTGACCTAATGAGCCCAGACAAACGAGTGGAAGCGAAGTTTCGGCCCAGCCGAGAACACGGAGCGTGCTTTACCCTCGCAGCTGTACGCCTCTCTGAACGCAGCACGACTGGAGTGGGATCTGTCTGACATGACTCGGTCGCTCCCGCTGAGTTTGGTAGGCTTTACTGGCACGTTTAGGACTTGTTGGTGTTCTAGCTTTTGAAACATCTTTAATGTGGCTGAATAACATTTAAAATGTGGATAAAGTGTGAAGTTAAAATTTGTGTTAGCTTTAAAGGTATAGTTCACCCAAAAATGAAAATTCTGTCATCATTTATTCACCCTCTCATCATTCTAAACCTATGACTATCTTTCTTCTGCAGAACATAAAATAAGAAGTTGGTAATCGAAAACTGTTGGTCCCTATTGACTTGCATTGGTTTTGTGTCCATACAACAAAAGTGAATGGGTACCGCCGTTGTTTGGTTACCAACATTCTTTAAAATATATTTTGTGTTTTGCAGAAAGAAAGTCATACAGGTTTGAAATGACAAGAGGGTGAGTAAGTGATGACAGAATTTAAATTTTGGGGTGAACTGTCCCTATAAGTAACCACATTGATCCCATTGGCTTTCTTTTAGTAGACACATTTCTCAAAATATCTTCTTTTTGTGTTTAACAATTTTAAATACACAAGGGTGAATAAATGATGACAGAATTTTTATTTTTGAGTCAACTATGCACTTTGTCATGTGTACAGCAATGCTTGTCACAACAGCACTTCCGTCTGTCATCAACCCGTATTCAAAGTAAATGTTAATCCCCCTCTGCACTAACGTAAACTGTTTTCCAAGAATGTATTTTCAGACACCCCCAAACATTTCTTGGCTTTGCCAACCACCTATTCAGCCCACACCCCACCCAGGCACTTCCGTTTTTAAATCCGAACTAACGGAAATCCTTTGAAAGGGCTTTCCTCTTGCTGGTGTTGCTATGGTAAGCTCACTCTCCGCTCAAAGAGCATATTAGCCCAATTGGCGTTACCCTCACTAGCATTCGTTTCACTGATTCATGTTAAATCAGTTTCAGTGGGAATTTCAGGGCCCACACTTGCTAAATCTCAGGGCTTTTAAGTTGCTCCTTTTCATCTCGACTTCACAAGCCAGTTGAAGAAAAAACGCCAGCACAGATGTTGATCCCATCACTAAGAAAGCCGTGTAGAATGGAATGTATAAGTCATTTAGGCTTGCTGGGTCATTCAGTTTTCACATATATGAGGTGTGTTTCATTTAGATTTTACATCTCTATTATTTATTTATTTAATTATCAGTGTTACGGTTGTAGGCAGGAAGACAGGGAGCGGATCCAAGTGCAGTATAAACATTTAATATAAATCACAGAATACACCAAAGACATACGAAAACATGACAGAGGAACAGAGTAACACTAAAAACAATTGACAAAAGACAACTGAAACACCAGGGCTATATATACACACAGATGAAGGGACAAACAGGAAATGAGACACAGCTGAAACAGGTTGACAATGACGAGACACAAGGCATGATGGGATATGAAGTCCATGACAAAAACAAGGCAGAAACACTAAACAAGGAGGCGCCCTCAGGTGGCGACCCGAGGCGCTGACCCTAGGGCGTTACATAGCCCCCCCCCTAAGGGCGGATCCCAGACGCCCTTTATAAAGTCCAGGAGGGTGGTGAAGCGGAGGTGGAACCGGGGGCGGGACGGAGGGCCAGGTCCGTGGAGCTGAGGCGGGCCTGGTCCGTGGAGCTGAGGCGGGCCTGGTCCGTGGAGCTGAGGCGGGCCTGGTCCGTGGAGCTGAGGCGAGGCAGGTCAGGCGGCCATGGAGGCGCAGGCAGGTCAGGCGGCCATGGAGGCGCAGGCAGGTCAGGCGGCCATGGAGGCGCAGGCAGGTCAGGCGGCCATGGAGGCGCAGGCAGGTCAGGCGGCCATGGAGGCGCAGGCAGGTCAGGCGGCCATGGAGGCGCAGGCTGGTCAGGCGGCCATGGAGGCGCAGGCTGGTCAGGCGGCCATGGAGGCGCAGGCTGGTCAGGCGGCCATGGAGGCGCAGGCTGGTCAGGCGGCCATGGAGGCGCAGGCTGGTCAGGCGGCCATGGAGGCGCAGGCTGGTCAGGCGGCCATGGAGGCGCAGGCTGGTCAGGCGGCCATGGAGGCGCAGGCTGGTCAGGCGGCCATGGAGGCGCAGGCTGGTCAGGCGGCCATGGAGGCGCAGGCTGGTCAGGCGGCCATGGAGGCGCAGGCTGGTCAGGCGGCCATGGAGGCGCAGGCTGGTCAGGCGGCCATGGAGGCGCAGGCTGGTCAGGCGGCCATGGAGGCGCAGGCTGCGTCAGGCGGCCATGGAGGCGCAGGCTGCGTCAGGCGGCCATGGAGGCGCAGGCTGCGTCATGGCCGCCTGGAGACGCTGGCTTGGCGGCCATGACGACTGGAGACGCTGGCTTGGCGGCCATGACGACTGGAGACGCTGGCTTGGCGGCCATGACGACTGGAGACGCTGGCTTGGCGGCCATGACGACTGGAGACGCTGGCTTGGCGGCCATGACGACTGGAGACGCTGGCTTGGCGGCCATGACGACTGGAGACGCTGGCTTGGCGGCCATGACGACTGGAGACGCTGGCTTGGCGGCCATGACGACTGGAGACGCTGGCTTGGCGGCCATGACGACTGGAGACGCTGGCTTGGCGGCCATGACGACTGGAGACGCTGGCTTGGCGGCCATGACGACTGGAGACGCTGGCTTGGCGGCCATGACGACTGGAGACGCTGGCTTGGCGGCCATGACGACTGGAGACGCTGGCTTGGCGGCCATGACGACTGGAGACGCTGGCTTGGCGGCCATGACGACTGGAGACGCTGGCTTGGCGGCCATGACGACTGGAGACGCTGGCTTGGCGGCCATGACGACTGGAGACGCTGGCTTGGCGGCCATGACGACTGGACTGGCCACCATCAGCTTACTGCCCCCCCAAAAAAAATATTTAGGGGAAGCCTCCACCGTAACCTCACCCATGGTGAAGGGAGCTTTGTTCTGCGCCAGGACCTGTTGGATGTAATTTGAAAAACTCCCTTGAGGATCAGAGCTGGGTAACTGGGTGCAGAGAGGTGCATTTAGACTTCGAAGGTAAAAAACAATGAGCGACTCATCTGGAAAGTCCGTTTGAAGGGAGAGATCTAAAAAGTCCTGGGTATGATCCTCAAGGGAGTGACAGTCCTGGCGCAGCATAAGCAGGCGAGCTCCTGGGGGCCATTCCACTGCTGGATCCATGTTTGGTCGATCGTTCTGTTACGGTTGTAGGCAGGAAGACAGGGAGCGGATCCAAGTGCAGTATAAACATTTAATATAAATCACAGAATACACCAAAGACATACGAAAACATGACAGAGGAACAGAGTAACACTAAAAACAATCGACAAAAGACAACTGAAACACCAGGGCTATATATACACAGATGAAGGGACAAACAGGAAATGAGGCACAGCTGAAACAGGTTGACAATGACGAGACACAAAGCATGATGGGATATGAAGTCCATGACAAAAACAAGGCAGAAACACTAAACAAGGAGGCGCCCTCAGGTGGCGACCCGAGGCGCTGACCCTAGGGCGTTACAATCAGACACTTTTATGCAAAACAACAAATGATATTTGACATTGTCCTATGGAGTTATTCAGTTTTCTCTGGGATAATGAATATGTTATTATAGATGTGTTTGATTTAGAATTTAAATATATTTGTTTATTAAATATTACATTTATTAATTTATTAAAGACTTCCAAACCAACAATACAATAGTCTTAGTGATTGTGTATTGTTAGCTTGTTTTTTGTTGTTGTATTTTTTAGCATGTATCAACTTTTTTTGTAAAAAGACAAAGACAGTTTGATGCTCTTTATTTTTTCATATACATTCAGCCCACTGGAATAATAATCCACATACTAATTTAAAGGAAGTGTGTAATATCTGCATCACCAGACCAGTAACCACACCAATTACTCACTCTCTAGTTGTTTCAAACCTGTATACATTTATTTTTTTTGTTGAACAGAGAGAAAGATATTTGGAAGAATGCTTATAACCAAACAGTTCTTGAACCCTATTGACTACCATAGTGGGAAAAACAACTTTATAATTTTTTGTTCTATTGAACATAGAATGAGATATATTGAAGAATGTAAGACAGCAAAATGTTCTGGGGTACTTTTGACTACCATTGTAATTTTTCCTACAATGGTCGTCAATAGGGTCCAAGAACTGTTTGGTTATAAGCATTCTTCCAAAATCGTTCTGTGTGTTTGACAATGTGTTTCGCCTCCAGGATCCCCATTGACTATCCCTGGTTTTTACTAACACAAAGATCACTATGGAGTGATCTGTCTGTCATTGGTTTAAATTATCCGGCTCAGTTTGGTGATGGACTCGTCTCTCAAGCTCCACTCCCATCCTTAGACTTACATTTCCGCTAGACATCTTCCCCTAACTGAGCAGATACAAAGAGAGAGTTTATCTGAAAGACTCCAGAGCCCAGAGGAGGTCACTGTCAGAATAAGTTAACCTCACAGAGGTGGGAGGCTTTTTTGTTCTTGGAGGTGAAGGCACTGTATGCCTATTTCTCTTCTTCTATATGTTTAATGACAAATATGCCCTGGAACATAAAGCACAAAACTGCATTTCAGATGAACCCCAGAATGATGAACCAGGAAAATGAAAAGCTAAGTGTGTGTGTGGCCCACATAGTGTGTTTATCCTGTTGCTCTAAGAGCTGTTTACACTATAGGATTTGTGTTTCTAGGAATGTCTATGGGATTTTTATAAATACTGTATGGTGCATTCTGGTGTCCTTTATTTATTTATTTGATATACCACTTGACATATCTATTTTTAACACCTCAAATATTTGGCATTACATGTATTCAAATATTAAAATCCTATCATTTCAATTACAATTAATTGTAATTTAAATGTTATTTCTGAATAACATATGGGTAATTTATTTTATATACATTTTATTAACTACCCTTATGGAGTTATAAACAAGCTACATTTGAAACCCTGTTACTTTGTTCCCTATTCATGCAAAGTGCAGAATTAAGACAGAAGCATCAGAATTATTCTACAAATCCATTTTCATACTTTAGAAACCCTTTAAAGAGGGATCAGGCAAATGGTTAGTCTTTAGCCCAACAATGAAATGAAAAGCAGAAATTTTTCTGTGTTAAAAGGATGAAGGGATTTTTCATCTTTTATCTCTCTTGCAAGTGTGTATAGAAGATAGCGTGATCTCAGAGCACCCACCACCCGGGATGACTTGACCTTGATGACCTTAATGAAAATGAATGAAAAACAAGAATGCAAATGGAAACAGAATCAAGACCGAGAGAAACGTATGTAAAACAAACATGCACAGCTCAATCCCGGGCACCACTGCATGAAATATAACGCCGTCCTACTTTCTAAAGGTTGTAATTAACGTAATGCCCCATCCGCGATCCTCTCCGTCATTTTCACCCTGACAAACTGGAGGATCCTGTTAGCTCTCTGCTAATCCAGCTCAGGGTGGCACAATTCCCAGATCAACTGAGTGGTAGTACACAGAGAGATTACTGCTAACTGAAGAAATGCGGGCTGGGCCTGTGACACAGACAATTTTGACACATTAACAATTTGTGGAGCCTGATGCCGCCATTACGTGACCTTACCGGGCCTTACTCAGTTGACATTGCATGGAATTAGCGACAATAAAGTCATGGGGTTGACCCCCAAGGAAAACATGACTTGAGCAAATGTATAAGCACTTATATTTCTTTTGAACACGAACATCCAAAAACTCTGCAACAGTGATAGGACTACAAAAAATAGATGTGGACTACAACAGGAAGTGACAAAATACCAATACAAACCAAAGACCTTACAAGTCATAAACACAGATATACAAGACAGATGCATCAACAAATCAAGCTGAGATCATTTTCGATAAGACTTGATATCATATAAAATTAGTTTGTTTTTGCTAAATGTTTTTTGATTCCTTTTCAACATAGACCATTTAAAAACTCCTGTAGCTCAACTGGTAGACATCAAACGCCAAAGTTACAAGTTTATTAAGTACAGATTCAATACACTGTGCAGTAGGTTGCTTTTGTATGGAAGCATCTGACAATCCATAAAATGAAAAACCTTTTACAATAGCATCAATTGAGCTCTAATGTCTGTTTTTAATTGTGCTCGCTACATTGTGTAGTTTTCCAATTTATTTAACTTTGCATTTGTCACCAATAATCGCTGTCACCACAAATCACCAACTCTCATTTAAAATGAATGCCTTCCCATTGCTTTGTTGTAGTCAATGGAAAAGCTTGTTTTCAATGTTTTTTTTGCAGCATAAAGACACTAAAAAGAAAAACTGAAATCTCAAAATAGATGTTGAGAAAAGCTATATGAAGGTAGATGTATGTATATGTATATATATAATGATTGATGGTTGACATTAACTGGCAAAGATGTTCTTGTAGGTTAAACTGGGGTGGTGTACCCCATACATTACAAGACCCAAATGTACACAACAAAATCTTGCATTAGTTATTCATTTTATCTTTATCTGTTTTTAACCTTTAATTGTTCAGGTTAGGCATCAGTGAGTTTTTCGAGCTTGAGTTCTGTGCCTTTTGTCTCTGATGCCGCAGGTACTGTATGTTATTACTGACTGATGGTTAATTTTTCAAATATTTTAAAAATATTTTAATTGTTATACAGCAGCATGACATGACACAGAGTCAGCTGGTGGGTGAATAGTGTTAGAATAAAAGATCTGAAAAGAATTTTCTGTCAGAGACACATTACAATCCAATACAATATTTATTTATAAAGAGCATTTATTAAGAGCCGGGGCTGACCCAAGTACTGTACACAAAATGAATAAAAATAAATATAGAAAATATTATATAGAAAAAAACGACCAAAAGTTCTAGAAGAAATGAAACATTATTAAGTTATGTAGCTAAATGTAAGTAATGCTATAGATAGTTTCATGTGCAACACTTATGCTGTTGCTCTGAAAGTGAAGTAGCATATGCACTGTAAAAAATATATATATTTAATTATGAGTAAAACACACATTAGCATGCTTAAAACAAAAGATTTCAAAAAATTGTTCACCTTTGAGATGCTAAATTCTTCTTAAAGTGGAACATTATACATTCGATTATATCGCACATGGGACAAGCTTGAAATGAAAAGCATATGAAACACTTTTTAGTGCATTGCTCCAAGAGAAATCAGTAAAGTCAGCCCAGGCAAGCTAGGGAACATCACAAGCCCATACAGCAAGATCCCAAATAGTGGAGGAGGTCTTCTCTCGGCTGTGATGTGTCGTAATCAATTGAGCGTTCCGCTGAGGAGAAACCCCTGAAGGCCCTCCATACCCAGCCAGAAGTAGGCCGCCGCGATCCTTCTGCAACGCTGCCCTCAAAGACATGTGTCTTAATTAAAAACCGGGTCTTCCAACTTTCTCCTTCTCTACCCCTTTGGCAGTCGAGCAGCAGATCCTCTCTAAGGGCCAAAAGAGGGTCCTCTAGAGGAAACGCTCAGGTCTGTGTTTGGCAGCTTCATGAAGCTGCTGCGTTTTCACTATCACTAATCCTCTACGTCTGATTTTGTATAAAAACTGTGTGTTTCGTGCATTCTCTTTGACTTTAAGTTGATATGATCCATGTAGATTCGGAATAAATAGTAACACCTGTTACACGGCTTGGAAAGGAAAAAGAATCCAAAAATGGAGGCAGTGATGTTAAATCAAGCTGTCAGGAGACATAAAAATGCCTCTGGTGCTTAAATGAGCCTCGGGCATTTTGTTGTGAATTTGAATAGCTCAGTAGCTCATTTGTTAACTTGTTAAGTTGTACTATACAATACAGCAATCAGTAAAAGCTCATTGGTAATGAAAGACCATTACCGCCCTGTCGGACCCTGTATATTTTCAGTCTCGATACAGTGACTAAGTTAAAAACAGGTTTTTAAACTCCGCTTATGAAGTAAATGGTATATTGGTAAGTAATGGTAAAACAGGTCAACTCATGGAACTGTGTCTTTTGTGACATTAGCTTGCATCATAACAGTCTATGATGTCTGGATATTTATCCAAAATTCTAAAGTAATTAGTCATTGATTTACAGTACAAGCAAGTTCAGAGCCAAGCATTGATTTTTGTTTTTTTAAGTAGCTCTTTCACTCAGTACAACAGTGGAATTAGAATGGTTAGGTAGCTTAAAACTCATCTTTGAGCATCAAAATAGCATATGTAAGAGTTTTTTCCAATGATAATTTCTTCATGCTTTAAAATAGCTTGAATGTAACTGCACTCCTGCCTCATTGGGTATATGCTGAATCTTACATGTGCAAATTAGTCCCGCCTCCACTCAATTGCAGAAACTCCAACCATAGATATGAATATATGAATTGGTCCCCACCTCCACTTAATCGCACCAGCTCGGACCATATATATGAATATGAAAATTAGTCCCGCCTCCACTGAATCACACCAGCTTGGACCATATATATGAATATGAAAATTAGTCCCGCCTCCACTGAATCACACCAGCTCAGACCATATATATGAATATGAAAATTAGTCCCGCCTCCACTGAATCACACCAGCTTGGACCATATATATGAATATGCAAATTAGTCCTCACCTCCACTCAATCGCACCAGGATGGAGCATAGATATGAATATGCGAATCAGTCAACGCCTCCACTGATTCGTACTAGTTTGTATGTATATGTACAAAGATGCCTCATTCAACAGTTGGGGACAAAAATATTAGCCCCCTTGGTAAATATGATCAAAGAATGCTGTGAAAATAAATCTGCATTGTTTCTCCTTTTGATCTATTTTTTTTAAATCACAATTTAATTTTAATTCCCATTGATATTTATATTTTCTTAGCACACCAAGGTGACTAGAAACATGATGTTGTCCAGTCATGCACAGGAGAATAATATTAGTAACAAAAAGTCCAAATCCCCTTAATCATACATCACAATGGGTAAAACTAAAGAATATAATTATCACGTGCAGCAAAAGATTGTTGAGCTACACAAAATAAAAAAGTATCTTTAAGGAAATAGTTAAAACAATAAAAATTCTTGTTTCCAACATCAGGGCAATGATCAAGTAGTTTTAAATTATATTTTTTAGTTTTACCCAAATTAAAAAATCTGCCTGAAACAGCAACAGAATGTGTGTCTGTACTGTCTTAATGCACAGCTAGGAGAATAATTTGAGTGGCCAAAGACTTTTCAAAGATCACAAATGGAGAATTGCATTTGAATTTAGAAAAAATTAAAGGAAAACTGCACATCCATCACCACAAGTTTTTTGGGAAATCTTCTTCTCTCATGCAAAATCAAACTCCACCATATTAATCTGCCATACTGGAACTTCAAACAAGACTTGGGTCTATGGCCATATGAAATGATAAAGAGTTTTTTGTTAGCAAGAACACAATGGGTTATAAATATACCACTTGAACTTCATTGTTGTGGATAGTTTTATACCAGAGGTTCTGAACATCTCGTTTGGAAACATCTCGTTTGGAAACATTGGAAACACTGGGCAGTCGTGGCCCAGTGGTTAGAGAGTTGGACTCATGATCAGAAGGTTGCTGGTTCGATTCTCAGGGCTGGCGGGTAATGACTGAGGTGCCCTTAAGCAAGGCACCTAACCCCCACTTGCTTACTATACAAAAAATGTACAAATAGTACAATGTAATGTAGTGTCGCTTTGGATAAAAGCGTCTGCCAAATGCGTAAATGTAAATGTAAACATGACATAATGTTTTATATCAAATACCAACAGATAAAAAAATCAAAACCTGACTTGCTCTGCTAGAAATATTATAATGTCTTGTGGTTACATCTTCCATCTAGGGGTTGCACGACTATTGATTTTTGCTAGTCGATTCCGGTAACACTTTATTTTACAGTGCCCTTGTTACACATGTTACATGTACTTACTATAGTATTTATATAAATTATGCAGAATTACATACAACTAACCTAAAACCACTCCCTCATCCTAACCCTATAGTAAGTACATGTGGTTAATTACTATTACTCAGTACTTAAATGTATAAGTACACTGTAACACGGACACCTTAAAATAAAGTGTAACCTCGATTTCTTATCAAAACAATACTCGAGTTACTCGACTACTCGTGGGTTATAGTACCGTAAATGAAAAGACATATAGTTTGTGTCAACAAGACCTTAATAAACACCATACATTACGTTGTCTAGTTATTGTCAACAAGCGTTTACGATTTCATGGCCTACTGCAACAATTATGTAACATGCGTGAATTATAAAAACATTTATTATAACATATAATATATAAGGTATATATGTAACAAACATAAAGGCACCAAAAGTGCAGCAATATTGCAATCTTAGGCTGTATTCACACTTGACTTCTTTTTTGACAAGAAAATCAAAATAAAACTAGTCTATGCAAGCCCTACTTCCATCAGCACATTGGTTCAAAACAAACATACAAATCAACAAAAAAATTATTTTTTAACACAAAATCAAGATTCTGACATAGCCATCCTAGTTCCCTGATCTGAACATTATAGAAAATAAGTGAGATGAACTGAAAAAGAGGGAGCACCAACATTTGAAGGATCTGGAGAAATTCTCTATAGAGGAATAGTCTAAGATCACTTGTCATGTATTCTCGTACCTTCTCGTATTCTTGTTCTTGGCCACCATTGACTACCTTAGTAGGGAAAAACTGCTTTATACGTTTATCTGTTTTATTGAACACAAAAGGCCAAGTACTGTTTGCCAAGAACTCCTGTGTTCATCAGGACAAAGAAATGTATACAGATTTGAAACAACTCAGGGGTGAGTAAATGGGGTGACAGAAATTTTATTTTTGGATGAACTGTCCCTTTAAGGCTAATTTTATAATGCGTACGTGATTGAATACAGGTTTGTGCTGAAGAAAACAGGGGCGATTTTAAACTGCGTTTTTGCAATAGATATAAACAGCATTAGAAACTTTTTGACCACAGAGGGACTTTAAAACACCACTTTGGTGTAGATTCAAATCAAACATTGTAAATGTGTTGATGAGTGTGAAGGATTTTGTGTTTACTCAACAGATAAAACATCTATGGTGCGTTCTCTCTTGACATCTTTAAAAGCAATTTTTTTTTGATCAAAAATGTTGTATTCTTAGACTAAACTACCATGACAAATCTTTTTCATTCTGAGTGGAGTGCGCACAATATCAAGTAAAACAATTCCAACAAAATCCACCGAACCATTCTGTATCACCTCATGAAAAAATAATCACCAGTGCAGATTATGGTTAACAAAGAGTTTCAGTGATGCAAGCCTTTTAATTACAGGGTTGTGGTACACGCTTTCCACATTAGCGCAACAACATGGAATTAATTCAACCGTGTTTATCAAAGTGATAAACCATGATTGGTTTTAATTGGTTACACAGACTTCCTCATCCCGTTCCATCTTCTTTTTTGTAACAAGCCAAAGCTGTGATCCCAAAAAATTCAAGTTGTGATAAACAACGGTGGCTTGTAATAGTTACAACAGATACTTGTTTGCTTAAAGAAGCACTTCTGATGCTTGTTTGACACAAGGAAGTGTGTGACTGCTGGTTCCATTAACTGGTGAGCAAAACAAATAACCATTTTCTTATTTTTTTTTCAAAGGCAGTGTATAGGACGCCTGGAGTGGGGACTGGTCACAAGCCATACTGAATATAAGTCAACAAGGTCGCTCCATTGTGATTGGACGGCTTAAGGGTTATTAGCAAAACACTGGAAAAGCTACTCATAACTCTGATGACCTGTATACTGACTGCACAGCATGCAGCCATGAAATCCATCATTCTCATCTGTCCACATAAAGGGGCGGTTTTGCAACAACTGCAGCAGTTTCAAAAACAATCTCATGGCAGATCGTAAATATTTTACGAGTTGGCAAATTCGTATAGGTTTGTACAATCTAATCTGTTTAGAGTACAATATGCTTTCACCACACTGACCTTTAGGTTGGGGTGGAAATTCATTCTTGCTTTGTTTAAACAATCTTGTTCCTGTATGATTCATAAATTCACAAATTCGTGAAATCGTCACTTCGTACAAAATTGTTGTGGTCTTGCGGAAGTCAGGTTGCAGTTTTTATGCATTGACTAGGTCAGGGGTTGGCTACCCGTGGCTCTCGAGCCGCATGTGGCTCTTCTGCTCCCCTGCTGTGGCTCCCTGCAGCTTTTATAATGCCCTGTGTATATCTGTTTTTAAGACGCGTTTTAGTCGATCGGATCACCAGTGGACGAAAGAGACACATTACACCGGCTTGCTGTTTCAGATGTTTCGATCGAATTGACTAAATAAGCGCATGAAGTGTACAAATAAACGCGACTAGAGACGGCAGATAAACACACAGAGAGCAGCGGTTTTTATTTATGCTCTGACTGCCGCAAAACCGTGCCGAACACTGTGAGTCTGTGTTAGAAAATTGGAATGGTAAGAAAACATTGTGCTTGATAAGTTTTTTGTCTTTAAACCAAACTTTTAGATCTTTAGTCTGGCTAGCGCGCTTCTCATAATGTTTACGCATTATCCGTATGCGGAGAGTAGGCAGTCTCTTGTGGCTATGTTCATCAAACTCTGGGTCCTTTATTGTGAAATAAACACGAACCAAGATTTAATGTTGACACAAAACTACATAGTACTCATTCATTTAAAATCAAAGAAATGCCAAAACAAGATTTTACAGAAAAAAGTTTAAGTGCAACACCGCAACGCCACTCCTGTTGCCAGGCAACATTCCTACTTTTTGCCAGGAACAAAAAGTTGCTAACATACAATTGAAATCACACTATAGTGCAACTGGGTAACTAATTATTAATGTTCTGTTATTATTTTAAAGGTTACTTGTTTTGTGGCTCCAGGCAAAATTTCATTTGGTGGGAGAGGGGCTGACCCCTGGACTAGGTCCAGTGTAGTTAAATCAAGTGCTAAATATGCCTCCGCAAGTTCAAAACATTTTTTATTTGATTTTTCTTGTTTCAACTAGGGATAAACCGATCCGATACTCTGGATTGGAATTTGGTCCAATACGGGACTTTTTTGCTGGAAGTTCAAAGCACTTGAGGCTGTCTGAATGTGTCATTCATTCACAATTTTTTTATTAAACTCTTTGTGTTATAACTGTTATGAACTTGGGGAGCAAATATCCACGCGACTTCTGAGGAGAAGTGCTTTAAGCACATCATTATGTGTCCGGGATGCTCGTAAGTGGAAGGAAGCAGATGCATTAGGCGCATAATTTTGCGTCCGCCATGCACAAAACTGTACATAACGTCAAAAAGCATGCATTAAGCGCATCATTTTGTGTCCAGGATGCACATAAGCGCTTTTATGCCACTCTGCATTTGAGACTTTATGCTGTGATAGTTTTGTGCAATTAACAGAGATAGTAGTATTTGTACATTTTTTAAGTATCTGTACTTTATAAGACTGTTATTACTTAGTAAAACTGATCTTACTACATTGTAAAGCATATATCATACAATACATTTCATAAATACATTTTTATATGTTTTCTTTACCATGTTTTCTTTTAATCCAGTAATTTTTTTACTTTTAAAAGTAAAATACTTAAGTAAAAGAAAGTGATAGATTTTAATGTACTCAGTGATTAAAAGGTTAAAAAAAACATTTATTTATGAAATGTAGTGAAGTAATTGTTTTCCAAAGTAAAAATATTTTACAGATATTTTAAAATGTACTTGAAAGCAAAAATGCTTAAGTGCTATCCACCTCTGGCAATAAAAGATAAAAATATATGAAATTCTACATTGTTCAGGAAAAACAGCGCAAGTATTGGATCGGTATCTGCCAATACGTAGAATTCAGGTATCGTAATCGGATCGTCAAAGGAAAAATTGGTATTGGTGCATCTCTAGTTTCAACACATTACATTAAAACTATCTTATCGTGTTTAGTTTTACACAAGTTTTTCTCTGAAAAAATCTGTATTCATCTAACAATCACATTTTCATAGTTGTTTTCTCTGCTTTAGTGAGCTCAGTCTCAATTTGTATTCTGTCCTTCACATTGAAACATGTCCTCTATGTGGAATAATGTGTTGAGCTGCATGCTTCCTATCTTTAAGGTCATACGTTTAAATCCTGTGTGCAGCAGAACACATCTGCTATGCCACATACATTAATTTTGTGTGACCCTGCATTGCTGCTTGCAGCTATATTTTTGGGTCTGTTTTTATCATAGAGCAGAATTTCTTAAGTTAAGTGGTTGCTACAAAACTGCAGACAGCATATGCCAATTTACAATTTCTTTGTAAATTCTCCAAGAGTGTGAAATAGCCCCAAAACATTAATTAATTACAACTTGTTGAAGGGAATCAGATTACAGTCATCAATCTAGACATGACAGCTGAAGAGATGCCAGAGAACTTAGTTTATGAGCCTGAAATGTATTTTATGCAGATTCTATTTGACATGCAGATCACAACAAGAGTTTGTACCAGACCATCAATTTATGTTGTTATTCCTGTAATCTTCAATTTCTTGGTGTAGCCGTTTATGAAACATATCCTTTACGTTGCAAGCAAAGAATCATAGCTTTACAAGGCAGCTGGCCCACGCAAACTGAGATATCTTTCATAGAGAAATTATATCTCCTAGTCAGCAACGACATGAAAGCAAACTATGATTTAAGATTCTTATTTTTAGAAAACCTTTAGTTCGACAATAAATCTCAACAATGTCAAACTGTGGTCAAGTTAGCTTGAGTCGGATCTCAATACTGTAAGAACTCAAAGATTTCACATTGTTTTCCAATAGCAAATTTCCCAATGTTTTCCAGTGATAGATGTAAACTCTTAAGGATGCCAACAATTGCATTTGTGTCCAGAAGAAACATTTAGGGCAAATCTAATACTTAAATGAAACATGAAATAATTAAGAATGACATTACTGTAGGTCTCCTGATCTATGAAAAAGCAACTTCGGCATAACACAATACTCAAGGGAATTCCAGGTCATTTCGTGAACAAAATGAGAAATTAGTCAATGTCTGTTATCAGTCTAGCTCATGCGTGGTATGGGCCTTTTCTTTTATCTGTGGGATAGATCTTCAACTTTTCTTACTTTAATCCTGTAATCCATGAGGTTACAGGGTGCACAGCCAATTAGAGGACCTCCATTATTTGATGCATACAAAAGATGCAAGCATCTCTCTGTCCAGCCATCAAATCTGATTCAAGGACTCAATATCAACTTGACGTGTTACTTTGATACGGCACTCTCTCCCGAGCCTCTCTTGTGCTCTAAACACAACAAGTTGTTCTTTGGTGATTCTGGAAGTTATGCTGATAAGATTTCTCTCCAGACACTGGGGCAGAGATACAGATCTCTCCTCCTGGTATTTAGCCTGTAGCAGAAAAGGGATTACCTGCCGTGGCCAAAAAGCTCTTGGCCTCTTCGGAGTGATTCCCCTTCTAATCGTCTAAATTGAAAAAGTATTTATAGTCAATCTGGTGGCCTGTCTGGGAGCAGATAATCAGATCTGGGACGTGCTCATGATGCAATTTGTTTCGGGTTAGAGGCCCTTGTGCACCTTCACCTGCTATTTTGGATTACGTTGGAAATTTGTACTTAGTAAAAATCAAGGGTTTAAGATTTGGCCAGGTAGTGCTGTCTCCTGCTGGTTCTGTAGCTCATAGATGCCTCATTGGCAGCTATTTTTATGGGTCCCTATACGTATGCAGTCTGACATTTTCGAACTTGTAGTTCCTTTACAAGATGAAGATGTTAGCTTCGTTACCATTAGTTACCATAAATTAAAAACCTGTAATATTGAGTTAATAAAAACACAACCCTCCTCATTCTCACCTGTGATAGGTTCTCACATTTAAATGTCAGCATTTTGTATAACCAAAGGCAATGTTGTGGCATCTTGAAAAACCCATTGACTTGAATTGAATGACAACCATAACTGAAATGTTTACTGTTCCAAGATGGTGACGTGTTGAAGTCTCTGGATCGGTAGAATATGGCATCTATGTATTCATAGCTATGCCGTTGCTATGACATATACATATAAACTCCATAAATGCTGGGTTAATTTAACCCAATAGTTGGGTTTGTCCCCTTATTTTACCAAGAAAATGTTTATCAGACCCAAAAATGGGTTAAAACCAACCCACCCAATGTTAATATACAACCCAACGGGTTCGGGTTGTTCCTTTTTACCCATCCCTGGGTTGAAAATAAGCCAAGTTATTATAGTTTACTAAAACAATTCAAATTAAAATATTAAACTTATATTAATAAATATACAAAATATTTAACCATTAGAATATTTCTGTAAATATTCATTGACTTAAATATTGTTTGAAAATCTTAAACTAAACTGAGATACAAAGGTTAGTTTAAACTGGAACCAAATAAAACTAAACTGAAATCAAAATATGATTAAATATGATATGATAAACTGTTACATTTCTATATGCTGTGTGTACTTTATATTACAAACAATATTTATCAGATTTAAAGGGGTCATATGACGAGTTCAAGTTTATGTTCACGTTCATATATTAGACATGTAAAATTGCAAAATTGCATGTAAAATTTAAATTCACAAACCAAAAGATATGTTCTATTTAAAAGCTAAGGCTCATCCAGACCTGGCTAAAATGGCTCATGTAAACACGCCTCCACAAATCTACTTCAGTGTGTGGGAAGCTTTGTATAACAATAATGTATGTTTTTGCCATGTCATATGACCCCTTTAATTATTATTATTTATTTTGTTTCTTTCAGTTCTCAGTTCAAGACCATCACTACTGAAGAACTGTACAAGTTCTTGTTAAACCGCCAGCCAATCCGCACTGTCATGATGTCATTTCCTCGCAGCTCAAGAGTGATTACTCGCATGGCAATTCCGACTCAACCAACTGGCAAAAAAAATCTGGCTGCAGAACAGAGAGCCTATAAGCAAAGTTGGCAGAATTCACTGTTCTTAAGTTCTTTTAGGGGAGATGAATGCTCCCGGATATCTTTCTCCAGGTTATAAACTTCCTTTTTACTGCAGAGCTTGGAGCTTAAAACAAAGGTGACTTTGGCCTGTGTTCATGAATTATAGCGAAGATCCCAGAGTCCCAAAAAAATTAGTACCAGTTAGCATAAAAGCATAAAAATGATAACGTACTCCCGGATTTAACAAATGTGCAGCAGGCATTTGGGGTTTAAACCATAATTTCTTATATACTGTAGCACCTATAAATACCTGCTGTAAGTGGCCTCTCTCTTTTCCAGAGACATCAAGGAAAGCAGCACAAAGACCTGACAGATGAACAAATGTTTACAGTGGAATATACAGACAATGTCATATGTAATTAAACAGATGGAGATAAAAGAAACATAATTTTGTTAAGTGTTCTGTCATCACACCCACCTGTGTCGCCTCTCTGCTCTCCACCTCACATGCGAGTGAATTTGTACATCTCAGCCCTCATTATCCACACTGCCATGTTCTCTACAGTGTCCTTTACACCTTATATCCTAATTATTCAAAAGAGCCACTACAGTAGATTTCTTTTTTCTTGAACGTAGCTATGCAAATTTGCTTCTCTTGTGCTCTTCGGCTAGAGATTTGTAAAGCCTGGTTTGCATAACATGGCAACTGCTATTGTTCGGGTGTCTGCAGTGCATCAACGAAAAACCCTTGGGGCTTTTGACTAACTTGTGGAATTGAAAAAGCAATTGATTGCATTATCAAATCGTTCTGCGTTAGAATGCTACAGTGTGTGAGAATGGTGACCCCGGTGAAGCTAACCTGGCTTTAGCTCTTAACGTCTCTTTCTCTCCCCTGAGGAGCAATAACCCAATAAAGGGATAATGAGGCGACACTGAGCTGTCAATTAAAGGCCTAGTTATCCTCTCAGTGGGCTACTTGTTGCATTGCCACAAGCCTTGTGGTTTAATGCATCTGAATGTACTAATTCTCTCTGGAATGCGGGACGGAGGATTTTTAAGAATAAGGCTGAATAACCCTATAGCTCCAGGCTTTGAGTTTTCTGCTCGTGTGGCCGTGACCGCTGTGCGAGTGCGCTCGCAATCACCATGGCAGCCCGGGCATTTTGTCTCCAAACGCAACCTGTCTGCTTGCGGTGCCAGCTAAAGGACATTAAAGTGGTAGTTTGTGTTGCTATGACGATTAGTTTCCAGGCACTCAGACAGAAAGGAGACGCGGAGATAAATGCAAGTTAAAGGAAACATGAAAGGTTCGGAGGGAGGACCCGGAGACGTCGGCGGCACGCTTTGAGTCGGACCCCGGGCCATTTTCCCAATTACGCAGTCCTCCCCTTCGACGAACCCGAGCAAATTGACAAGGATCTTGATGGGCAAGGTTTAATTAAGCCAACGCGAGCTCATTAAGCAGATGGGCTTAGGCAACACAAATCTCTAAAGCGCTCGCAATCGACAAGAGACTCGGAAGTATCCACAATGTCTTTTGAACTGCCTTTGGTTTTTCCAGGGCTCATTTTAAAGACCTCCTGACTGACTAGCGCCGCTTCACTGCACCCACACATAGCGTGCCAGGAAAAAATCTGATCAGAGCATGGGCAAATTGAAATCACTTTTGCAACGTGTCTCCCTCTGTTCTCCTTTTCATTATTTCTGTGACAATGCATGACGATACGTTTCCACAACATGGAGTTGCGCAGTAAGCCACGTCAAGAGCGTGATCCTATTGTATATCTCTCCATGGATTGTTTTGTGTAAGGATGGATGCGAGAGGAATTTGTGTAAGCCTGGCATGAGCTTTTTCTGGTGTCAAGGGAGGTCCCTTCTGTGGCTGATAGCTGCGCTGTAGCAGAACCATGGGGACTGTGTGTGCACCACTGTGCGTCTATATGTTGGGAAGCGGGCGGTGATTAATCATGCTGTGGCTCCTGGTCCCACAGCTGCTTTCTGCACATGGTCCGCTGGGGGTGTGGCAGGGGCCATGGGATGTTCGGAGTGACCAGGCCTAGTACATTTGACACTGAGAGATAGTGGCCAGACACCTTACCTAATTCCCAGCTGTCACTTGCACTCTCTTCCCTGGCAAGCTGCATCACCACACACAGCTTTGACAGATCCAACACAGGGCATCTGCTAGTCCTTTTTTTTGTACTGTGAAAACATCCCAATGTCTGTTTTCCCAAAGTGACACGCTGACACACAACGTAAAAATGCTTTTGCAGTTTAGTTGTTTCATTGTATTTTTTTTATTTACTCAACTCACAGTTTCAGAATTTGGCAGTGCAAGAATTTTTATCTTCTATATTTTTGATGTTGTATAAGATGTCTATGTAGCATCATCTAGTTTTAAAGAGACAGCTCACTCAAAAATGTAAATTCTTTCGGCATTTATTCACCCTCGTGTCATTCCAAACTTGTATGACTTTCTTTCTTCTGCAAAACACAAAAGAAGATATTTTGAAGAATGTTGGTAACCAAACAACATTGGACCCCGCTGACTTCCAATGTATGAACACAAAACCAGACATTTCTCAAAATATCTTCTTTTGTGTTTCACAGTAGAAAGAGTCATATACAAGTTTTGAACAACATGAGTGAGTAAATGATGACGTTTTGGGTGAACCGTTCCTTTTAATGTGGTAGCATCATTTCTTGGCAGAAACTCTATTGTACACAACGTCTTAGCAAAACATCTTTCTATCAGAGCGGACCTATTATTCAATATAAAAACATCCGCTTCAAGGTTGTTTCTTATTTTGGTTGCATATTATTTACACAAAATACCAAACTGATGTTTGAATAAGCTTTTTAATAACGCCTCAAGACACACAACAGTAAGTCCTTGAAGAAATGCTACAAGAAAAGAAGATAAAACAATGTCAAAAGCCCTTAAAACTCCTCCAAAGCTGGAAAGGTGGAGCCATACAGTGAAAAAATGCAATGTATGACCTCCATCAAACCTTCTGAAAAAAAATTATGATCAACTAACTCCAACACCTGGTCTAAGCATTTTTCCCCTTTCGTAAGGGTAACGTTTACAATTTATGGCTATGTATTATTCTAGGTATGTATAGGATTACAAGATTTGCAACATTTGTGATGAGAAATATTGTGCTCAACTTAAGTAATACTCATGTGGGAGTAGGTGTGTGCTTGATTGTGTCTGACTCTAGTGTTTAAGAACCATTGGCAGAATGAGAATCACAGATATAATAGCAACCGAGAAGCACAAAAGCATAATTGTGAGGAGGAAGGTCTCAGTGAGTTGGCCGTTTGTGATATGTTGTGCATGTGACTGTGTATGGTATTTTGGCTATTTGTCGCTAACACACACAACTTGTTGACTCAAGCGTCGATATGCACAGACCAGCAGGTGGTCAAAAAATAATTACCATCTGAGAACAAACAATAGGTTGATGCTTTAGCAAATCAAAGTTTGCTGTTGTTTGATTGTTATAAAAAAGTAGAGAACTTTTTTCAGAAAAGCCTAAAGGAATATTTTATAGAATAGAATAGAAACATACATTATATCTATACTCTACAGACAATTATTCTTAGTGTTGTAGTACTCAAGAAACAAAATTTTGTGCACTTCTGAGCAACACACATCTATTTTTCTTCTGAACAGATAAAAACGCTTAGAACGCATGATTCTCTTTTAGATTAATTCTATGAGTGCTGGTCTTGCTCTTGACTTAGTCTCTGCCTGCCTTGGTCTTGGTCTCAGTTTAGGTGGTCTCGACTACAACACTGCAGTAAGCATCACTAATATACACATTTTATGACATTTGACTCTTTTATGATATTTTGACTTTTTGGTGGTTGGTAACAACCATTGTGCTTGTATTTTGTAATAACACCATATATCCTATATATTTCATACAACTTTTATTATATTATTTATTTTACCTGTACTTCACTACCCTTTATTTACTGTAAAACTGCTTTGATACAATGCAATATTGTGAAAAGTACTATAGAATTTTTTTTGATCTCAGGTTGGTCTTTTACAGCTAATTTAACTAAAAAATGTTACGTTTCTGTATGTTACTATGTATAAAAGAAAATTAAATAAAACATAAGACAGTGCAGGACTCTGAGCTAATATGGATTCTGAAACGTTGCGATCCCTGAAACACAAGGGGTGACACTACAAGGATCTTTTTCTCAAGAGAAGCCAATACAATTCTGCCACGATATTATTTTGTTCCCATCACTCTCATGGAGAAACAACTGAGATATAAAAGAGATAACAGATAAAGGAACAGAATCATCAGCTGTAGTTTATGGTCGCTGTCCGTTGTGCCGAAACGTGTGCATGAACTAATGACCAGGCTACCGAGAGACAACGTTTTCACAAGACTTTTATAACTTTGCTGGTCGGACAAAACCAGATTTAAACTCTGCAGTTAATAATTCAAGTGTTTAGAGAAAGTGTGTCGGCGACATACCGTTACATCATCCATAACTGATGTAACCAAAAATATAATTCAATCACAAAAGGAGTTTTATTTTTGCACAAATGCTGTATTCTATCTTTTTAAACATAGTGCACTCATATTCGCACAACAGGATTATGAAATCTTTTGTCACAGTCAGATCTTTTGGAGGCTCTGATTTCCTTGTTAAAATATTTGTCTTTGGGAATCGGGTAATTAAAGCCTGTGTTTAAATTTGTGTTGGCACATCATCAAAATTATTAAAGTTAAAGCTGCCCTGTGGCACATGGCAAAGCTTGCCACCGAACCTGCCATCTTATCGGACATCATTGCAGGTTTCAGTAATTGTCTGTTTCAGGAGATCTTAATTAATATAACATTTGACATAATTAGAGTTGATTGAGACTAATTTTATTTTTGTGCTGTTGGTTTATAGAGTAACGTGCTTAATTATGATGATTTATTAAGTGAAAGTAATCAGCTGAGAATTTATGAGCTATCTGCAGATGATCATAAGTTTCTTCACAATTTTGCAATGTACATAATTATGCATTGCATTAGTGGTGGGTCGCAAATGGTGGCACGCAGCCCAAAAAGGGGAGCAGATCTGTTCGGATCAATTGCAGGACAGCATGGTGAAAACAATGGTGATAATAAAATGCAAATCACATAATCATGCATAGTTAGGATGGCAAAATACGCAAGATTCTGAACTTTCATGAATGTTGGTGTACCTATAATAGAAGTTTAATTAGACAGATTGTTCGAAAATTGCATTCAGTTCCTATTGTGAGGCCTGTATAATCAATTGACATAAAACATATCAACATTTAAAATTTGTTTGATTTTAGTTTTTTACTTTTATGTAATAGTCAATTATTATATTGTGTTGAACAGCCATTTAATTTTCATTGTAAAATCAGACATGCAAAACTAGAAATACAAATATGTCTATTTAAAGGTTTTTCGCTTCTAGATTCTGCTGATCAGAAGAAGAATTTTCGGGGGGTTATGAGTCATTAAAATCTCTTTAGAAATTATCTTTAACCACACACATGAAAACTCACTTCTGAGCCTAAACAGACTACTTTAATCCATGCTTAGAAAAACGAACCCCTCCAAGCCTAAATTAATCCCTCCATTTTAAATGGAGAGGCTATTACCAGCTTGAAGGGATTTGGGCTGTGAGATGACTTAATGGTTGATTTATTTATTGTATTGTACGCCACAGACGACCCAGCAGTGTCATCCATTTTCAAAGACTCACCTGGCTTTCTGTCATTATGCGGCTCAGGGCATTATGTTACACAGTATCTGATTCATTTCAGATGTTCTACTAGACAATCTGCTTTTGGTTTTTTGAAAACCCATCCTGTTCGGTTTGTTCTGCTATAGGAACCTGCTTTCAAATGCCCTTTCCAGCATCCACATGGTGGAACTATCAGACAATAGCTCTCCATTCTATGGAGTTTGGGTAAAACTGACAGAACGGTGTCAACGCCACCAAATTGATTCGCCAAATCTGACAAGCTGTTAACAGGTATGAGGTGACACCATGCAGAGGTGTTTTGGGGCCAGCGTTCTTAAAACTTCAAAAACAGATAAAAACCATGGTTTAGCAAGGGAGGGATGTGTTAGGTTAACAGGACTAAGTAAAAACATGGGGACATGACTAAAATGTGCATTTCATCTAAAATATTATAAATTATATGTATTTTTTAAATAATGAAAGCATAAATGGAATATGAAATCACACAAAAATGCTAAAAAAATATTTTATATAATATTTCAGGGTAAAGTATAACAGTAGAGCAGAGACATAACAAATGCTATTTTTAGTTTTAGGTAGTTTTAAATTGCACATTTTATTTTGAAGTTAGCTTAATGTGTACAACACTCATTCTCATGAAACCACTGAAACATCATGGCAGTAAAGATTTTAATTATAATTATAATTTTAATTAAAATGTATAATTAAACATTAAGAAATAGTGGAAAAATAGGTCTTTGGTAACATATTTTAAAGACTGTTTAAACACACACGCAAATATATACATTAAGTTTGATTTTATGTAAAGAAACACTACCAGTACCTTTCAGATGTCTACCAGGTTAATAGATTACTTTATAGTGTTCTAGTTAAAAGCTTAATATTCTCTCGTCACACTGTGTACATGTCTTTTTTTCATTCTCATTACCGATACAGGTAGTTTTCCATATTTAAATCATATTTACATGTATATTTTTCAGCAAAATTTTATATTTTTTAGCAAAACATTTAATGGGATTGACAGTTTTAAATTGTTACCGTAATAAGAATTTTTAAGGCCTTTTTTGTATAAAAAAAATTGTGTAAAACTGTCAGGAAAGGTTTTGAAATTTGCTTTTAAACCGATCACACCTTGTTTTTGAATTAAAAGTAAAGGTGAGTGTTTTTAGGAAAATCATATTTAAAGATTTCATGAGAATCACCCTTTTATACATTTGCATTTGTATTAGGTGGAATGTCCCAAAAATGTGCTAACCTTAAGGCCATTGCACATAGAGTCAGAAATTTTTGTATACGTTTTTCATATTCGACATCCTCGCTTGTATGGTGGCTTTAAATTCTAAAACACCCCTCAAAACGCTTGCTACGGATGCAAAAAAATTCAGAAAATCCAACCCGGTCCGAAATGATGGAGGCAGAGTATAAATGTGGTTGACACAGTGTGAGGTCGTATTTATTTTTCAACGTGCAAAAGTTTCGGACGCGAATTTCAGACTTTAAGGTTATCTAAAAACTAGTGGGCTCCAAAACATTCACAAAATTCACATTTAGAAGATATAGGCCCTAAGAATTCAAAACAATGAGTCTCTCACTTCCGCCAAAACAGATTAACAGTTATTATTCTACACTTCAGCTTCTCAACAAATTCCAGTCTGTGAAGTAAAATAAACGCCATTGGTTGCTATTAAACAACAGACACTCTATATGTCCCAGCCTAACTTTTTGTTTCAGTGGAACATACATACAACATATCAAACAAAGTTGCGCATTTCAAGGCACTCTAGTGGGATGTTTAATCCATTGATGAAACACTGTGGTACAGCATGGGTTCAGAGATTTTATGATAGAAAAAGAGCTAGCCGGGGTTTGTGAGCTTTTACTGTATAAAGCCTCTTTATAAAGCATCATTATTAGCCATCATGTGGCAGCCTCCACACCTGCCACTCCAAGCGTCCACACTAGTCACGCAGACGGAGAGTGGGCGGCTAATAACGGAAGGTGACAAAAGGCTATGTGAAGTGCCTGCTAAAGCAACGCCATTTACATTTGCAGTGCTAACCACCAATCTGAAGTGATAACTTTGGTTAAACCTACACCAATGGAAGAAAACTTGATAATTCATTTTAGCCTACAAGGCTGCGTGCCTCAAATGTAAAAGATACAGAAATTGCTACATGAACGGCTGCTTTGAGTCAGGGTGAAAAATGATGAGGAGGATCTGACACCTTTAATTAATACTTACATATTGCTTGCATATGACATAATTGACATTTACTTTGACATTTATAATTGAAGGCATGGCAACTGAATTTAAAGGGGTAGTTCACCCAAAAATGTCATCATTCTGTTATCATTTTTTCACCCTCTTGTCATTTTAAACCCGTATGTCTTTTTTCTGCAGAACAAAAAATATATATTTTAAAGAACGGGGTAACCGAACAACAGCAATATCAATTGACGTGCATTGGATTTGTGTCCATACATTTGAAGTGAATGAGTACCGCTGTTGTTTGGTTACCAACATTCTTCAAAATATCTTCTTTTGTGTTCTGCAGAAGAAAGAAAGTCACACAGGTTTGAAATGACAAGAGGGGCACACTAAGGCCAAAAAGGACAGAAAAGTCTAGTCCCTGACTGCGTAACAAGATCAGGACAGAATTTATGATCCTGCGGGAGTCCCCACGCTTCTGTCTGTGACGTGGAGCGCTTGATCCTGTGGCATTAGACCTCCCTGTTCGAGTTAATACCCTGGGTAAAGCCGCATTATTCTTGCCTTGGAGCATAATGCAACTGTGAGCATGTGTGTTTAGATCGTGCATGCCTGCGACCTGCAGCCGGTATAAGCTTTTCTATCAAATACACTACTGTTCAGACGTTTAGGGTTAACTGACTGAAATGTTTTTATGGACCTAAAAATTTGTTTGAATATTTCAAATGAGTTATGGGGAGAAAATATAATGTTGGACTTGGACCACATATTGAAGAATTAAAAAAAAGAATGCATTCTGTATGTTATCCTAGACTTTACGCTGTAGTATATGCTGTATCACTATTTATAAATCCATATAAACATACAGTACATCTACATCTGAATCCATTAGTTCTGAAGACATCCTTCCCACAGAATGCTCCTCACAAGTGGGTACCGTTATGGCGCTTCGAGAGAGTTCATGCAGGTCTCTGCTTTGGCTAGAAAGCAAGACTCAACTCGACAAGCTTGTTAGGCTTCAGAGAATCTATAAGAGATTGGTAATGAGATGGAAGTCAGAAACACAGTTGAGATCACATTTACAGTATACCTGCACATTCGAACCAGTGTCTGTGAGTCTGTTCACAATTAAAAGGACCACCTTGCAAAAGGCATTTTTCCAGAGTCGGACCCCAGTCAATTCACCTCCAATTACTGACAGTCTTTACCCTTTACAAGGAAAATGTCACCGTATTGACTCAACATTGTTTCTCCCTTGTGGGTTGTTGGGTAGATTTCCAAATGCTTTTTTTCTCCTTAAAATACATACCATTTATTAAAGTTATGGAAGATAAATTAGCACGGCTATTCCAAATGGATTTTAAATGTGTGTTTTAATAATCTGTTTCCCAAAGTAACCAGTTAGAACACACATACTGCCCTGTTGATCATTAATAATAGTTTTCTTTGGTCATAGCAATGTGCATTGCTTAATGTAAGAGCAACTGTGTGTAATACATTTGTGGGTCACTCAACTGTAACGTAACTGCAAAATAATTCAATTAGGCATATGCGCACAAGATATAGTGTCCATATAGCTATATAAGACCAGAGGGAGCTTGCAACATGTAGGCTTCTCTCCCCTCAAAATAAATAAAGACAGTGTTTAAGTATAATAAGACGGTTTAACCAACATATCGATGTTGTCTTCATAAAATATTGTTTTGTGTTATTGTGTTATTTTTTACATAAATCATTATTACTCATGCTTAATGTTTGTCGTTTCACAAATATCAAACCAATAAAAAGAATTAAAGGTCGTCAACTTTGACAACACAGAATTTTATCATTTTAAAAGTACAGTGTTTTTTACATTTCCAAACAAAACAATGAAGATATCTGAAGATTAGAAAGGATTTGTATTGATGAAATTGTATTGATATTTATTTAGCCTCTTAAACTCTGCCCACCCCCTCGGACCCACGCATGGGTCCAATATTGCATCCTCAAATCTATAAGTTGCTGAGAACAAAACTAGACATATATGATATTTTTGGAAAGTTTAGAACCTCAGCTGTCTTACCAATTTTGCATTTATGTTAAATACAAGAACATAATGAGGTCTGAATTCATCATGCCAAAACCCTCCCCATCTACTTGTGAATATCAGATTTTTTTATATATTTTATAAATCACACAAAAACAAAACAGCACGCTTCGATAATTCTCTATTGATAAATATGGTGTGGATTGATTTGCGCATGTTTCAATTCAAATCTCAGGTTTCAGGTTGAGAGGCGACTGGGCAGACATGCCCCCAGCATTTGAGGGTACTGCACATTTTTCAAGAACTTTTTTATTTACTTGGTGTTTTTTATCATTCAAATTTGGATGGGTAGTTAATTACACAGTTTTCTACAGTGTGACAAAGTAAATTCAGGTTAAAAAAAATTCTAAATGTTTTTTTGCTGTTTACAGACTCCGAGTCTATTGCTGTCAGAGATGTGCGATTGCTCATGATACCCATTGTATTTGTCAGATAGCAGGGACATTTCGTGCATTGTAAAATTGCTTTCTGAGTCCTTCGAAAATCCAGCTCGACATGTTACAGGTGCTGTAAGGTGTTTTGGAATGCCATGTATAAAATGTCCATATCACCTAGCTATCACTAAAATAGGTGTCCTGAGAAATCACACCTGTCTCTGTGTCTGCCACGGGCTGTAAACTGCAAAAAAGTCAGGGAAGCAACCCAAGCTTTAGCCAATCAGAAATCTGTCCTCTGCTTGTGAATAATTCTGCACATTCAGGATTGCTGACACTGGAGGGCAAAGCAAGTGGCACATCATCCCTCCCAAATTTCTTTAGCACTGTAAAAACTTTACTACTGTATTGGATAAGTGTTCTTGTTTTGGAGTAGATGGAGTGTTTCATTAAGTATTGAGGGCTGTTGTCTGTCAGTAGCTACAGGAAGTGGACCGGTGTCACGGTGAAAAGTAATTATGAATGATGTTCTTGCGGTCAGTCATTGTAGGCAGCATTTGTATGGTTCAGAGGACCCATAGCTCTAAGCAAAAGACCATGAAGTGCATTCTTTGTTTCTTTCTTCACCCCCACTTTATTTATGACACTGACTGTTCTCTTTTTTTTCACGCTTTGTAGGTTTTACTTGGCAACTGTAAACCTTAAAGTGATTCTGTCTGCATGTTTGCTCGCTGACAGAAGAGTCTGAGCCGAGCAAAACACGCCCTCTTATGATTCAGGAGTGTAAAAAGATAACAATTTACTCCGTATGTTCCGAGCCAGAGCGAACTTGTTAACATGCAACGTCTACTTAGTCCAGTCATGATTCTGGTGTGATTCATTCGTTAATTTAAAGAGAACATTGAGAGAGGAGAAAAGAATCAATGAGAAAGGGGGGATAAAGGTGAATAGGGGGGTCTGATTGATTCTGTGACCCATGAAGATGAAAAGACACCTGACAGGTATCAGTATATGTACATTTTTATACATTTCAACATTTTGTTTTAGCCATACTTGTGTGTTTTTATTGACTCAAAATTTTATTTCTGTTAAAAAATATTCTTCCAAAAAATTATTCTCTTCAAAACATTTCTCGTCAAAATTTAGTTTTCTTTTCAAATCTTTTTTTTTACTATGACATAATCATGCATTATGACATCATAGCTGATTATGATATATTTTAAGAGAATTTGAAGGGAATAAACATTTTGTTTATTTTTCATTTTGGTTTTAGGACAAGATGCAATGTTCAAACGAGACAAACATTAAATTTGGTTTCATAATTTGTAAAGAATTTTTTTTGTTTGTTTTGAAACATTTTAAAAAATCATGTTTTTTTTATTATGCATTCCAATTGGTTTAGTAATTGATTTAGTTTATTCCAATTGATTTAGTAATATAATAATATCTCAAAAAATACAGCTAACTAACACATTGAACAACAATAAAAAACATAATTTTTACTTTTTTTTTAAAAACAAACTCTTCAAATATAATCTTATATGTTATTAATTAGGCATATTTGTTAGTGTGTTGTTAATTTTGAGTAATTTTGATATTGGGAAATAACAGACCTTGAAATGTCACTCATGTCACCCAGCCAATCAGAATCATGTATTCCAGAGCACTGTATAATAATATGATATAAATCATTTTCATTTTTTTAAACTTATTTTTAATGTATCAAATATTTGAAAGACTTATAAAACACTGAGCCCCTGAAATAATAGCTTATAATAATGTATATATAACAGGCCATGTTTTATGACTCTGTGTTAGTAACTATTAGGCTATGGTGTCAGAGACTGTTTTTAAACTTTTGTGTGAAAGTTTAGATTCGCTTAATAGGTGTTATGTTATGGTAATACACATGTCCGTTGTTACATCAATTTATTCACAAACACAAGTTCTGTGCTAGTCACATTAAACTAACTTAGTTCATCTGAGCTTTGTTTAATTGTCCATGCAAATGTAAGTTGTAATATAGTTTGTTAAAGATATAGCCGATTAATCTCCTATTTACAGGAAGCATTTGAGCGAGCTACTTTCTCGCTAGCAAAGCCGTTTCATTTAGCAGTGTTTAGCTCTTTCATCCGAGTAATCCCTGATATACTATGATTGGATTATTTGACTCAATTATTTCTTTATGTGTCTTTTTAAAACATTGTAAGGATGTTGTTTGTAATTTCAATGTTTACTTCTGAAATTATCACATGACATTATATCTAAAATTCTGTAATTATTAGCACAACTTTTATTCTTAGTGCTCAGAAAAAAAATCTTCTGTCTCTGGACATTTTCACCAGTAATTTTGCTGACAAGACAGATATAGTAATCTCATCCTAATACAAGGATAAATCTGGCAAGGACAGGAGCCCAGTTGTCCCTCTGAATTCTGACTGACAGAGGCTGTTCGTTTCTAGAATAGCCCTCTTCTATGTAAAGAACACCGGGTTTTGGAGGTCGTGGCCTAGCAGACATTGATTAATGACGTGGCGAGGTGTTTGTGAGTGGAGTTTCAGTCAGCTTTACTCCTTTCTGTCTCTCGCTCACTTTCTCTTTCTTTCCATCAATCTCTCTGAGCTCTCTTGCACGGTCCGACTTACCTGAGAGTTAGCTAAAGATCTGCAAGAACAACACAGTGGCTTCAGTAACAGATTGTAGAGGTGACAGTGGGAAAGCATTTATCTAAACGCTGTGATAGAAATCAACTATTCGTGTGGTTAAATTGTATCTGTATCTCACCTACAGCAGATCATTTGCTTTAACTGAGTCACATACACTGTAAAAAGGATTTACTTAAATTTTTTGTGTAAATTTATGCAAAATTTGACTCTAATTGAATGTGTTATAAATTTTGTTTTGCTTCACACATTAAATACAAACTCCGTCATTAAGCCAATACGCCCAACACACATGTTGAATATCTTTGGTTATGTCTCATCCCTGAGCATGTAGCATTGGTTATGTTAAAAAGCAAAGGTTGTTTTTGTTCTGAGAAAAATTCACATGCGCCAAGTAAAGGAAATGCAGATACTGAAAAGAAATTTCTGTGCAAGGCTATTATTAATACAGAACGTCTGCTTTGTGTTTCGCCTGTGCGAGTATGTTCGCTGTGGAGTGACTCATGTTTGCCAGGCGTCTTATGAGCGGGGAAACAAATATCACTCTGCGAGGAGGCAGGGAAGTGAGCATTTATTTATTTCTTTTGGCTTATTGATTTAGTCTGAAGAGGAAGAACTTGGCTTCCAATCATCCGCTTTGAATTAAAAGCGAAATACGGTGGATTGAAGCGTGCAGCCAATCACCGAGATGTCTTAAATGAGAGCGACCATTGAGTGATAAGAGTAATAAATTTAACCAGACGAGCGTCTCTCGCTCTCTCTCAGCCTTAATTCACCCTGTTGACAGTCACGTAAATGCCTTCTTTTGGTACGTGACTTAAACGATCAATGTGAGTGTAGGGCCGGGCTGTGCCGCTGGTTTGAATGCATATCAAATCTTGACGTTGTGCAGGAAACCTGGCAACAGTGTAGTATGTAAATCGTGCAAATACTGTCAGCATTTTGCAAGAATCAGTTACATACATTTAAATGAACTGGTAGTTCAGGACAGACTGGAAGTGATGGGGACGAGAAAGGTAAACAGGGTCAAGACAGAATCTTGAGTCAGAACTCAAACCTGGGTCACCTGCAATGCCAGTTTGAGCATGTGGTTCAAAATCAAGCGTACACTTCTGGTTTGTGCAGAATTCCCTGTTCTGTTGATGTCCACTGAAACTGTTATTCAACATTCACACTGTCACTTGATGTGCTGCCTGTTCGGTTTCATAACTGTATTTGGAAGGAATGGTTGAGAAAGTGTGAGTTTTTTAAAAGAAAGTTTGTTAGTTTAACCCTTGGTGTTGATTTATTTTATTTTGATTTAGCTTAGTTGTGCAAGCACTGTCGAGCTTGTAGAGATGCTGCAGTTTTTACCAGAGTGAATTGGTTCCCCTGGTTGGGTCTGGGTTCTGCCGACGTTTTTTCTCCACTGGAGTTTTGGGTTCCTCGCCACTGTTTTGCCTTATTTGCCCAACCTGCTGACATCAGCTCTAGAAAATAAACTTTTTGTATTTATTAATATCACTTTAGATGTATTAGGGTCAATAATTTACAGTTCGTATAATAGGTTACCTGTGTCTCTCTTTCCTATATCTTCTATGTGTGCTTCTCTGTAGTGTGTGTGTGTGTGTGTGTGTGTGTGTGTGTGTGTGTGTGTGTGTGTGTGTGTGTGTGTGTGTGTGTGTGTGTGTGTGTGTGTGTGTGTGTGTGTGTTTTGTGCATGTGGGTGTGGGTGTGGGTGTGGGTGTGTATGCACCTGTGTGTTTGGTGAGTGTGTGTTGTGTGGCTGTTTTTTCTTGCATGTGCACTGTGTGTTTTCAGTAGGTGTTTTTGAAAATGTGACTTTTTTACCGTACATCAAAAATATGTGAAAAATATGTTTGAAAAAACATAACAGTACATTTCTGTAAAATAACAGGGTTTGTTTACAATGACCACAACAATAAAAATGTATGTAAACATAGACAGCATATATGGGTAATACGTGACCAACCCAGCTAAAGGCATTTGCGGTTTATATATTATTATACATAATGTAAAGAAGATTCTGTAAAAATATAACCTTGATCTCTTGATCTGTCAAAGATTGAAATAAAACTTTGATTATATTGCATTCCTGTCAAAAGATCATCATATATGAATCTATGAAAGGCTCTATGAAATGGGTAAAAAACTTAATAAATATAAATGTCTGAATGTTTAAGTAAAAACTGAAAACAGGTCCCACAGACCCAGACACCACACAAGGGCTAAACAGTCTCTCACATTTTCAGACCTAAAGTTTTAAAAAACCCTACAAAAAGCTACTCAACATCAAAGTTTACATTTGTAATGCATTGTCTTTTCATTTGCTCACTTGGGCATATTCAGCTGAGATGCTGAACTAGAGAAAACAGGGTCATAATTTGTTAGACATGTTTCATTTCCATAAAGACAGCTTTAGCGCTTAATTAATCTCCTGGCTTGTGGCTTCCTTCCTCAAACCCTGTCACTTCCTCCTCCAACCAGACACAGTCTGTTTGCTAAAATCAAATATGCCAAGAGGGATATAGGAGGGAATTTTGCATACAGTATAACCAGACATTTTTTACTGTATGTAATAAGTAAGCCAAGTAAGACTTGTGAGTGAAAGTGTTAGAGATGTATATGTGTGTCATAAAGTACAGCTACAGAAAAGAAGAAAACAATCATCATGGATTTCAAGGAAAATAGGAACGTAGGGATTTATGCCACAGAGCTATGGAAAAAACTGGAGTGTTTTGTACACACTAGTGATCTCAAATGTCGTCCTTGGCCCTTCTCCCTTCGCAAGGGTACACAGAGCCTTGGGGCCCTCTAAGAGACCCCATCATATCAAGAAGAGAGACTCAAAGTGAAAGATAGAGGGGTATAACAAAAGGTCCTAAATGGTTGGAAGGAAGGAAATCAAGAGGTTAGGAGGAAAATAATCATCCTCTAAAAGCAAAATCCCTGACTAAAAATGACCCCTGACCCTATATAGCTCAGGGACCCTTACATTTTTTTGTTCCTTATTAGCCATTTTATTTAGAGGACAGTAGAGGCAAACGGAAAAGTGGGGGTGGGAGAGAATTGAATAGGGACATTTGTAGGGGCAAATAAAATTTACATTTACATTTTAAGATGTTGTTTGTATGTTGTGAGAGATGTGGTTGACCGAAGAGAAAAATGTAGACATAGATTTGGTCTGATGCCACCAGAAATCGAATCTCATTTTGTGAACCTTCTAATACGCCAAATTAAACAAATGTAATATCTATAAATTAAATAATTACAACATATAAGCCCTGACTAAAATAGCCCTGACCCTATATAGCTGTAGGACCCTATATATATGTGTTTATGTGTGCGTGCGTGCGTGCGTGTGTGCGTTTATATATGTATGTATGTATGTATATGATAAACCTATTCTTGCAATGTGAACTCATATATAAAAAAATAATTTAAGTTATATATATATAGCATCCCTTCATCCCGTATATGAGAGAGATCACTCTGAAAGCTCCTGGAGCTCGGCCTGTAGCAGCGCGGCCCGGCTCAAAGTACCCAAAAGATGGTGATCAGAGCGGACAAAGATCTCTGAGGCTCCCTTCCTCAGACACAAAGATCCATGGGAATCCGGCTAGGAGTACTTCAGAGAGGTGTCATTCCGTATAGGGAGACGACAAGTCTAACATGCTCACAGAGCTCAGGCGATGGCATGGGAACTCCGAATACCCGAAAGAAGGATCTTGGGGGGTCTGATCCCCAGACAAAAAGATCCACGGGTTACCAACTTTAATGGTTTAGTGTTATTAGGAGTTGTAAAAAAAAACCTAATCCGTTAAACATTATATCTAAAAGTATATTTTATGTGAAAGACATTTAGTTAAAATGCGTGTAGGGGCTTCTCTGCTGAAAGTCAAACTATGTGACAGTTGTTGGGACACAGAAGCGACAGATCAGCACTGCACAGCAAACGCAGTATATGTGAAAGCACATCCAGCGTGTGCCGCTTTCTCACCGTATACGTACTATATACGCACTGCACATGGAGTATGTGTTAAACTGCCGTAACTGTGTATGTAGCTAGCAAAACTAAGGTAATTTCTTGTCCTAGCTGGCTTTTTTTGGTTGTCCTTGGTAAGCAATGACACTTTAATCATTCATGGTTTCTCTTCAGAATGTCATTCACAGAACAAGCCATTGGAAAGAACAGCAGAGGACATCAAATGCCGAGTTTTTCTTTTTTCATTTTAGCCCCACAAACACACAGAATGATTACGCTTCTCTGGCCCCTGGGGGCCAAATTTGATGCCACTTTATGTGAAACTACGTTTTCTCTCAGGTGAATTAAAATATCAAAGCTGTACTTACAAACGCTGTTGACTGTTGTTTTTTGGACATATTAGGGAACGTATTCAAATATCCAGGAGCTTGTCAAACACAAAAGGCAATTTTCATTTACGTTATCTAAATATTATGCAAAATCGAGTGTGGGGTGTACATCCTGAAGTGGGGAAATAGACCATTTCTAGGCTCATTTGAGGTGGAGGAAGGAGAGCCTGGCTGGTTTGGTTTAAATCACTTTACTCTGTCTTGTCATGGGACACATTTCATTAAGCCGACCAGCTGGGGCAGCGGTGTGCGATGCATTCACTGATCCATCGCACAAATACGTCTCTCTCTCTCCCTCTCTCTCTCCCTCTCTCTCTCCCTCTCTCTCTCCCTCTCTCTCTCTCTCTCTCTCTCTCTCACACTTCCCCGCTCACCCTGTTTCAACCACTGACAGTGTGTGAGTGATGTGTGTCGATCTGTTTGATGAGATGGCTGACTGTTAGGACATATTTATTTCTCTCTCACCCTCCTACTTACCCCCTATTTCCTCACGACTGTTTATGTGTCCGTCAAAATCACATGTTGCCGTTTGAGAGCATAAGTCAAGTACAAACAATGTGCTTTTTATTAGTAGTATTAGGGATTTGAACAAACCCCTTAACCCTCAGTGTTTAACTTCAGTTTGTAACTCATGCTGCATAGTCTGTACCACGGGCTTGAGCGATAGTTTATATCATGCAGCGTGTTGAAGAAAGATGTGCTATTGCTTTTCAATTTTCCTCTGGCGGATGAAACAACAAGAGTTGCATTGACAGATGGACTAGATCTACACGATATCATAGTGACTCAAGCAGGGCCTATTTTGTACTAAACCAGTAATCACTCATCACAAAAAGATAAGTATACTTCAAGTTCATTTCAGTAAGTATTTTAAATAAAGTACATTAAGTATACCTTATGTATACTAATAGTAATCTACTAGTGGAATACTTGAAAGGGTACTATTAAAATACTACTTGGGACTAAATTGGTCCACTTTTTAGTTTATGAAAGTACACAAGTAAGTGTAGAAGTAGCTAGTTTACAACAACAATTTTAATTTAAACTGCAACTATACTAAAAGTATACTCATAGTTTACTAGTTTAATACTTGTAGCACAATTTTCAGATTTGGTTTTATTCTGCAAGTACATTTTCTTAACACCATAGTTTACCATTTGTATGTTACTTTTGTACTATGTTCCTATTTAGATTTACATTTTTATAGACGGTTAGATTTCATCGCGTGCCTTCCAGTCTGTGTTGGATTATTTATTTTATAATTTATTTATATTGATATTTTATTGTACTGTATATTAATTATATTAAATTAAATTAAATTAAAACTACTCAACAGTTATTGATTCTCTGCGGAGGTCTACCAGAAGGTAAGTTTGGGCAACATAATGTTTGTTTATGTTATTGCCGCTGAAATGTCAACATGAAATAACTTACTGTACTTTAAGTAGATTTGAAGTTCATTCCTATTATTACTATGTACAAAAAAGATCAGCTTCAGTTTTATTTACTTTGTTTTTTTATTTACTACATACAGCCCCAAAGCTGACTTGTTACTATATCAAATTAAACATGTATGTTTATAAGATATTATGTAAATGTAAACAAATTATTTAATAGGTTATTCAATTGAAAGAGTAAACAGAAGGCAAATATGCTTATTAAAATTGTAAGTATATCGGAATCATAAGATGTGAGTAAAAGTATGCCGGTGTCACAATATACTGGTATTGATATTGTGTTAATTCTACACATATGATAATATTGTAAATAAATATTGTTGGACAAAAAAGAGATAACAAAATATGAACAAATTAAAGATAAATACACAGTAAATAATATCATTACCATAAATTATTTTGGCTACGATAACCATGGAATGTGAAAATCTGATATCGTGACAGACCTAGTAGAGACTAAACATACATTCTGTCAGTCAAGTCAAATATGCTTAGATGTAATTTAAAGTTTTTCTGAAAAGTAATTACTGAAAGTATATTTTCTTATTTTTACTTGAAAAGAAGTATACAAATTAAACACTTAAATAAAGTTATTTTTAGGGCAACTAACTAGCAACCGCCTGGAACACTAGGTGCAACCCAGCAACATACAAACAATGCCTCATAACACTTTAGCAGCCATCACATTAAAGCACATTTACCAAACAAAACAGAACATTTCTAAAATATGTGGATCACAAACTCAATTGTATTGCCTGCCCTTTTATTCCTGTCCTGCACATTTATCAGATCCTCTGTTTTGCTTCTGTCTAATTGGAACAGGCCAGTAGTCGGTGTTAGGGGTGAATTAATTTCAGGCCGCAAACTAAAAAAAGCTGCAATAGGTGAGCCAAGTAGCACATGAATGAAAGTTTTATGCTGAGCAATTAGAGGCAAAACTTTGAAGCTAAAATTTGGGCTCTGTCCTACACCGAGGCACTTCTTTTATCTTCAAGTTCAAATTTGCAGCCGTTTTGATTCAACACAACGCCAACCCATTTGCAACATCCTATCGGTAAACCTCACCCAGGAATTCTATCTTGACGCAATTTCCAATATCCATTTTGTGCATCCAAGTCAGATGTACATGGAGGTTAGTGTTTATATCTTTAGATATGTCAAATATCTCTCAGAGGGAGGATAGGAAATGGTATTCCGCACCTAGTGCTCCCGCGGGAGATGGTACGCAAAGAGCCCTCCCGTTTCAAAAAGAATAAGCAATGATTTTTCTGAGGAAAACCACCTTCTGCACTCTCTCTTTATGTTGGATGCTGTGCTGGAAGACATGTGAGAGGAGGAAGATAAACAGAAGTAAGGGAGACAGACAGATAGAGTGAGACCGACAATGCATGAGTCACTGGCTCTGTAGAAAAGAATTCTGTCAGAAGGAAGGACGGGCTAAATCGGAGAGGTGAGGAGAAAATGAAATTGCGAGTAAATCCCTCGTCGGGCTGGCATGTTGTAGGGCGGAGGAGAAAAAGGGTGGGTGGGAGTTATGGGAGGGATGGATAGGACAAAGAGAGAGTGTGATAGAGAGATGGTTGTGAGACTGTTCCCCAAGCCAGCTGCTGAGTTAATCCGTTTAGGGACCTGGAGATCGGGGGAATTGCGGTGAGGTGCACCCGGGTCAGGGATAGCCTTCTATGGTTGCGACGACAGTCCGGCAGGACTCCGGTCCGCGACTGACACTTCGAAAAATTGATGCCACACTGCCCGTTCTACAATCCAATCCTGAGACCTGGCAAGCTAAGTCTGTGTATGTCCGTGTTTATGTGTGTGTGTCGACCCTCTTTAGCCGAGCATAATCTAAAAGGCTTTGCGGGCCTGCTCCTCGACAGCGCCAGATGTGAGCTTGAAACCCAGCTGATAGGCAACAGCCCACTAAATGCTCACGTGTCAACTGACTCTTAAAGGACATCCAATCAAATCACATCTAGGTCGATACTGCCAGTACAATATCTGTCAAAATAAGCCGGCAGCGTCTGTGAGTCAGCAATGTTATGTGGAGTCCAAGTACACAGACTGGTATTTAATTTAAGCGTTGGAGTTTGAATATCTCAAAGTGAAACAAGAAGCTTAAAGGGCCGGTGTCTTCATTTACTGGCAAAGTCCGTCTCTGATTTACACATTGCATTTAATCAGAAAAATTTTTTATTCTATAAACATTGCTTATTTAGTTCATTTTAATGAAGGAAATCTAATCTCATTATAGTCAACGAGAAATCAAAACAAACCATATTTTCTTACTTTTAAAAATAAAGGTGCTTCACGATGTCATAGAACAAATTCTTTAGTTTCATAAAGAACCTGCATGTGCATTACTCAAGGTTTTTTTTTTACTTTCTTTGTATGACGGATGACAGGAAAACATACAGGACGAGAGAGATGGGAACAGGAGTCAAGAAAGAATCACGAGCCAGGACTTGAATGTGGCTCCCCAAAAGCACTATTGTGCAATATGTGGATGCATGTCCCTTTTGGCTACTGCTGACTAAAATTGTATTGGAGAACTTGTTCTGTCTCTAAAACTTCCCTTTTCAAATGGCAATACAAGTCAATTCAATACATTTCTGATGGATAATCCTACCAGAGGTGTGAATCGTCAATGGTCTCACTATTTAATGCGATCACTATTATCATGTCAACGATTAGATTCAATATCACAATGCAATTTTCAATATTAGGGTACAACGGGGCTAAAGGCACACCTTAAAGAATATTTCCTTTTCACTGTTCAAATAATGTACAATTGCAAAAAATGGTTTCACTTTATATAAGGTGTCTTTAACAACTATGTACTTACACAATAAACTAAGTACTTGATACAATGTACTTACTTTATACATACATGTTTTTACATTATTCTTACATTGAATGTTTGTAAACCCTGAGCAAGTCTAACTAAGGCCTTTCACTATTATACACAATTGGACACATCTAACCCAAAACCTAAAGTTGTAAACCCTAAGCATGTCTAACTAGATACTTTCAATGTAAGAACATGTAGGTATAAAGTAAGTACATTGTATAAAGTACTGTGTAAGTACATAGTTGTTAAAGACACCTAATATAAAGTGGGACCCAAAAAATATATATGTGTATATATTGAACATGGATATGATGGTGGAAAAATAAATCATCAGATCAATTTGTTTAGATAAAAAAAGACAGTAACTGAGTGGAGCTTTTTACCCCACTAGTGAGACATATATAATATTGAGTAACATAGTTAAAACATGTTCAAAATAACCACTTCTGCAAAGGTTATACCATTTCCTGTTTATTTCACTTTAAATAAATTAAAGTATATATTATTATATTATATTATATATTAGCAGTATTTTAGCAAATTTTAACAAAATATATTTTGTTTTATACTTATACCTTTTACTTATGTTACATTTAAAGTCACAATGCAATTAAAACAATAATATCAATTTTCTTATGCAGCTTTGCAGTGATTATTATAAATGATTCAATCTTTAATCAAAAACTTCAAGCTCCTGTTCCTCTCTAAACAACCCTTCTCTGCATGACGTAATGTCTGAAAAACAGGTAGGACTATACTGACTGTTCAATGAGTACCGGTGGTGTATTAGGTTAACTTACAACGATCCAATAAATTAGGAGAGGGCGACATGTTCTACTTTTTTTCAAATTTCAGAAGGCGTTATACTCGGATGTACATCACGATATGAAAAAGAAGACAATCGCAACTTCCATTTCATGGTGACTTTAATGAACAAACATGTACTTAAAGGAGCTGTATATAACGTCTTTACAGTACTAAATCAATAAAATACTATATTTGTAGATATTTAAAAAAAACATGCTACGTTCACATACGTGTTTCTTTGAAATGCAATGCTACAGCTTGTTATTCTACTCTGAAATAAGCTTTCCGTGCCGGATTGTCTGTTTTGGTCCAGTAATCCCGCCCTGCTCTGATTTTTGCCCAGATTTTCAGTCTTTTAGTATGAGCATGGTTAAGATTTTAAATAAGAGAATCTGTAAAGATTCTCCTTATACGTGTGCTGCAACCAGATTTTATAATCGGTCAGGATTTTTAAACTCCTGTATTCTGAGGCAGGTTTAACACGTCATAAACTGATTGCATCTTCAAACGCAAACATAAGCCAGAAGTATGGACAAGCGATACATTTGGGTTTTTATGCCATCTAGTGGTTTGAAAGAAAATAATATCAAAGGCGCCTTTTACCCCAAGGCATAAGTCTTTAATGCTTTGATAACGCTTTGATGTGGAGTCTGTCGATTGAGCACTTTACATCTTAAACATCTTCAACGGTCAAAGTTCACATATGATATATGATATGTTTTTATGAATGGATGCAGTAATCGTTCACATCACAATGCATCGTATAAACGATTATATTCAACAGCCATAAATCCAACATTTTCTTCTTTCATTAAAAATAAAATATAGTAATAAACTGGGTTGCAAACAACGATTCAGCAAAGTAATGTTCAATCTGAATGCAAAGCAGACAAAGGCTTTACCATTAAACTGACAAACCTGACTGCAAAGAAAATCCGCTTAACATGACAAGAAATTACCCAATCACTGAGGTTAATTGAGAAAACACTCGGGTGTTAAATGCGCATACAACTCAATGCATGATAAACCCAAGACTTGCTTATCTGCAAAATCCCTTTCTTCTCCCCTGTTTACCCCTCAGGTACCGCATCTCTCCCAATCTGCTTGTCTTAGTCTAGGAAAACCCCCATTAAAGGCATTAAACCCCCAGAGGGAGCGCGGAGCTCTCTGTGCGCTAACACAAAACTCAAACAGAGCCAGGCAGCAGGCGAAATCGCCCTGCGCTCACCAGCCGGGCTGCGGCAATGCAACATCACATTCACTTGTTTTGACACCGTTGTCAACATACTGTAAGTCCCTCTGTTAAATTTTGACAGTAAATATCATTACGTGGGTAGCGGAGAGGTCTGGAAATCCATTCCCTATAATTAACATGTTTGGTGTCTCGGTTAGCAACAGCAGTCCACAAAGAGTGGATTGTGTTAAAGGGACCAGTCAACACATATCATGTGTAAACCGCTCAGCTTTGGTGCTGGAGGGTGTGATGAAAATTATTTGCTACAGTAGGTGTTATATTATACCGATAAAACAGGCTGAAATAGATAGAAGCAATGAACGATCACCAGGGGAAGTGGGAGGCCTTTGTGCTTGCGGGGTAAGGTTAGCCTGGCTTAGCTCCTAAATGTCTATCATGGCACCACAGGGAGCAAAACTCCTAATATGGGCTGGAAAGCAAGCATAGGATGAAGCGACAGCGTTTTAACAGGAAGACAACTTGGGAATTTGAAATAAAAATCAAAGAACTTCACATAAGGAGGCATGAAAATTGTTTCTTTTGTTAGTAACTAATGTGTTCTCTAAGTAGACATGGGAATCGTAAGGAATTTAATTGTTTCTAAACGACTTCATGAGCCATTCTAAAAGCTTGTTACTAGTCACCATTCACTATCACTGGATAGAGAAACAGAATTTATTGACAGAAATACAATATAATATACAGAGGTGTATAAAGACCTTACATAATGAAATATTATGTTTTTATTACCTTAGAATGAGCTATTTCTATATACATACACTGTGGGTCCCCTTACATTGAATTCTCCTTGTTGACTCTACAGTATCCCTAAATGGACAAACTGCTCTTCAGAGCGTGTTTTGTAAATGTTATCTCCTTTGGCAAAGAATCGAAAACATGGTGACATCCATTTAAAAGGGAGGGGGGAGCGATTGAGTAAGTCGTTGGTTGCAATTCACAACCTCACCCCTAGATACTGCTAAAATCTCCACATTGCTCCTTAAATGTTTGGGTAACAGATTATTTTTGGGTAACAGATTATATTTGGCACAAAAACACTGTAATAATCTACAACAAAAAAACAGTTTATTCGCTTACAAAAATAATTTTTCTCTTATCCATTATTTTTTCTTATATTTTAGCTCTGCCGCGAGACCACGCCGAAAACTGTGGGTCTGTGAAAGAAATTTTTAGGTCTTTAGTCTTTAGCTCCAGGCTAATTTTATTTGGTGGGAGAGGGGCCAAAATGGCTCTTTTGGTCACAAAGGTTGCCGACCCCTGTCTTAGCTCAACTTGCTTCTAAGGTACATATATCTTATATTTAATATAATAATAATAAATGATGTTATAATGTTATGATTGTTAAAAAATATTATTTGCGAAAGTTATTTTTACCTTAAATGAATTTCTTAATATTTTTGTCTTGTTTCTATGCAGTGTAGCAGTCATTCAAGCAGATTATATAACGCTATAAACAGCAGCACAAGATTTAAGATTATGTAACAAAAATCAAAGTCTTGATTTGTTTTTGAGATGTTTTACAAAATGAAGCTGGTTCTGGTCCTTCATTCCCAAGCCATTTTTTCTAGATTCTACAGCCATGTTTTTGCCACGAGCACACAGATCCATGGAGTACGGAGTTCTTTTACACCCACAAGAGACGAACTACAAATTTCACAGTCTTTTTCTCAAAGGAAAATGGCCTGTGAGATTGGAAAGAAAACTCATCTCGCTTTGCCAGCAGCCCTGTGGTGGAAGGTCAGGTCTCAGCCGAAGCAATCCCGGAGATTCCGTCCGGCTCATCATCCCCAAACGCACTCCCCAAATAAGGATCGTCCTCCACCATGGCGGTTTATCTGGGCAATGACCGCAATCATCATGACGGGGAGCGAAGGAAAAAAACGTATTTACGAATCCAATTACTCAAAGAATACTTTCTTTCAGGAGGTCAGAGGTTGAAAGTAAGCCCGGCTTGTGTGGGAATCAAAGTGGACGATATTCATTCCTTGAGCCAATTGCATTTTTAAGCTTAAAGCATTCCAGAAGACTATCGGCTGAGATGAACAATCACTTGACACTCTTGTCTTGCCACTAATATATGTGAATCATTGTCTTCGGCCTTTGGATCATCTGTACATTTGTCTACTTTTGTCAGATATAATGTCCATACCTAATTGGTCTGGCCTGCTAAGAGGGAACAGCAACAAAAGAATGAGTCATAGCGAATATATCTTTAGTCGCAGCAAGAACACGGTTAGATTTGAGAACATTAGTAACACATATTCGCTTAGAACACCTTGCCACGTATTTGCGCTTTCAGAAGACCATGTCTCAAAGTACATAGTGACGTAAAATTGCAAAATAGAAAAAAGTTACCAATCTCATTCAAAACGTTCACAGCGTACCGGGAGTTTCTTTGTGCTCTCTATGGCTACATTTTCTGGCTGATGTTCTCACATAAGAGTGTTCTGAAACAAATACCATGCTTTCAAAAGCAGGAACTTTCTTTCTTTTATCCTTTACCATGTCTTGACTTGGCTGTCAGAGTGTATCGACCGACTGGAAAAGCATGATCGGGCTCTGCCTGCGACGGCTGTGATTGAGGCAATCATGATTGGCATGTTAAGGACAACACACCTCCAGCTGTTCAGTTCATAGATCGTGTCTGGTTAAAAGGTTATACTGTAAGTTGATCCCAGAAGAAAAAAGTCAACTTTTTTACATACTACACTCTAAAACTGTTGCGTTCTGTCCTTAATCTAATATGTTTCTGTATTTCTTTGAACTCAACCTTGTGTTGTCCCTTTAATTTATTTAACACACAATTAACACAAAATGACACACAGTGTTTCAAAATGACATGTTGTGAAACACAGAAAATGTGTTAATAATTAACTGTGTTACTTGTTTTAACTCAACATGTGTTGTCTATTTTATTAATATTATTATTATTATTAATATTTATTTTTATTAAATACAATATCTGTTAAAATTACACATGATGTGTTAAAAAGCATAACACAAACTGTGTATTAATGATAATCCATCCGTGCAAGTGTAAACTGATGTTTTGTAAATAATGTAAATGTATAGACAGTGTACAATAAGCATAATTTACATAAAATAAGACACACTAAAAGCACATTTTGAGTTTAGTTAAGGACAACACATAACATTTTATATTAACTGAACACATCTTTGTTATTTATGCAACAACATATTTTGTGGTACTTGTAACTTTATTTATGTAACACAATATTAACAAAAAAATGGCACATGTGCTTTAAATGTGTGTTAAAATGACACACGAAGTGTGAAAATTCCATAACAAAATGTGTTAATAATAACATCCTTTTTGAGAGTGTAAACTCATGTTTTGTGAATAATGTATAAATAGTGTACAATAAGCATAATTTACATTAAAAACAACACATTTTGTACAGGAAAAAAGGTGAAAGGGACTTTTTACTGTTTAAATGGTAAGATGCTTTTATTGCATTCCTATCTTTACATGCGGTAAATAAAGTAACTTTATTGGTAGTTAATTGGTAGGTTAGTGGATGTGCTGCATTCCCGTTTGTAAAAAATCATTCATTATTATATTAGCTTTGAAAATAGTTTTGAGGCGAGATATGGTCTAGTAAGTGGCACAGCATTGTTACGTGATGTTTAAGGAAAATGTCCATTAATTTTACTATTTGTGGCTTGAATATATTTTCCCCTGCATGCATTTCAGACATTTTGCCTAAACATATTTATTTTGCACATTATTGTGACTTGAATCTGGCTTATTTATTTATATTTATTATAGAGGTAAATGTCCTAAACAAATTCTATAAATTAATGTTTGGTTGTATTTTGGTGCATAAATGTTGCGCTGTACCCGTAATAACCACTGCCGCATGCACGAACACTCACACATGCACACACAAACGCGTGTGATTTGACTATAGGCAAGACGTGACAATTCTGTTTCGACTACGTAAATCCTTAGTCGAGGACACCACTAATAAATAAATACATAACTCAAACTGTGTGTTAATTATTATCACGTCCTTTTTTTGTACTGACCACTACAGCTCATTTAGCAAAAGATTTAATATGTTTTTTATGCTTATATATGCATGCAAAAGTATAACGCAACAGTTTAGATAATTTGCCTCTGAGTCTCTTAAACATGCGTTTTATTTATTGTCACTTCTTGGCAACCTGCAAGTCTTCATTCCATGAGCAACACCAACTGATATATTCCTTTATTTACAAGCAAACGGTTTGCTTTGGAAAACAGACAGGTCCTCTGGCACGTTCCCCGTTTTGGTTTCCAACAGGAGCCCCTTGTGGAGCTCCTTTAGGAGACTCTTAATGGATCAACAGCTGTGCTGTAGCAGTTCCTCATTTAGATCACTTAGTGCCCGTCTTCACTCTCCGAGTGCAGCGCGGTGAAGCCCATCCTCGCGTTACGTGTCTCCTGCCCCCTGACCTGATTGCCAAACTTTTGTAAATAGCGGGAAGTAATTTAGATTCTTTTTCATCTGTCATGTTCATATACCTACGGTAATGAGGACACAGTCTAATACACTCCCTGCCCATCTCCTGAATTCTAGGGTGGTATAAAGCCCGTCGTCTAAGTGATTTATTGAATAATAGGATCAGTTTAGCTGGTTTATATCATAAATTTGGTGTTTTGATGTAGCGTAATGGTTCAGGGCTGGTCAGGTTTAGTCTGTGTCATATCTTACCATGCATGACACATGCATGTGCAGTTTACATGGGTGTTTTGTTTGCTTTGCTTTACAAACCCTCCCCTTCACAAACTAGACAAATGTGTCATTTGTGTAAATGATCAGGAACAATTATAAAAATCAGAAAACATTTTATCCATTCTAAGTATGAAGTTCATCATTTAAGGTTCGATTCTCAGGGCTGGCGGGTAACGGCTGAGGTGCCCTTGAGCAAGACACCTAACCCCCACTTGCTTACTATACAAAATGTACAAATGTATAGTACAATGTATTGTAAGTCGCTTTGGATAAAAGCGTCTGCCAAATGCATAAATGTAAATGTAATGTAAATGTAAGTCCTGTCATTTTTAGCAGATGTTTCTCATCAGTAAATACGTGCACAAAATAACATACAACATACACCAAAGCGGAATAATGAAAAATCAACTGAAAACAGCAATAATAAAAAATTATGCCAAAAGTAATTTCTGCTCTACAGTCCTTCGCACTCTTTTACTGAGTCACGGGCCCTACTGCGGCTCTCCTGTTGCTGTGTGGGACCTTTTGTCCGAAAGAAATCTCCTCTACCGTACCTTTCACAGCCCTCGAACACAAGCCTATGGTAGCACTCAAGCAGTGGCAGTCACCCACCAGGCACAAGAGAAGTGCCTTTAGAAAGTGCTTTCACACAGTTGCAATGGCACATTTTCAGTTCCTCCTTGACTTTTTCTTTCATTCGTTCCAACCTCACAATCAAATGAGTGTCTCGATCTTGTCGTAAACACCAGATCCGCTGCCGATCGGCACCGAATAAAAAGTATGCATAAAAAGTAAGTAGCCGACCATACGGCTGCCAAAGTCTGATTAAGAAATGTCTCACTTCATCAGAAGCCCATATGTTCTAATGCAAACGGGTTTATGTATATTATCAGTCCAATAATACCTTAATGAGGATTTGTAAATAGAAGTTTGCTTACAGGAACCAGCTGGAAAGCTTCCCTCAAATCTCAGCTCCCAATACACATCCCTCTCATTTCTCAAGCAATTAAGTTCTGCATTATTTAAAAGCGACGGAATGCAATTTTGATGATATCATTTCAAATCAAGATGAAATCTCGGGTCCCTCCGGTTTGGAGGTAATGTGTTTTGAAATAATCTCATTACCTTTTCCTTTAACCCTTTGAGAAACGTTTTGGATGAAAGCGAGCTGAAAATGCAGCATCCTGGAGGATGAAACAACCGAGCTGTCACACTTTGGAGCTTTAGCTGCATAGGTAAAAAAGGAAAGTTCACGACTCCCAGCTGAGTGCTAAACTTTCTTTGCTAATTTATAATTTAGCTGACGCTTTCATCCGAACTGATTTACTGTACACGGAAACTCCCTGGAAGCAAACTGAGGTTAAGTGCTTCGTTCAAGGGCACAACGGTTCATTGATTTCTTCTCGCAGGTTTTGAACCTACAACCCTTCTGTAACCACCCAGATCCTTAACCGCTGAGACTTTTGCCAAATTTTCGGACCTAACATTGCGTTGGCATCCACCGTGCTGCTTTCACACCAAAAAACCCTACACAATGATGTAAGATTTACGTTCCTCTAAACAGAAACGAGCGGACAGCTGTCAGTGTTTAGTAAAGAGTGGGAGAAGATGAGCTGTGATTTCCCAGAGTGCTCTGCTAACGTGCTAATGAAAGCCAAATTCTAAATAGGTTGCAAATGAAAGCGAGTAATGGAAACACTTTGCAGAAAAGGCCTATCCATGAAGCCTTTTACAAAGTAGGCTAGATAGACTGCTTTGCTCTTTATAATCCCATGATTTATTTTGGAAATCTGAGGTCATATCTTTAAAGTCCTAGTGTTGTTCAAGAATGTATTAAAATTCTGCATTTGATAATTTTATCACATAAAACTCATCTTTGAGTTAAAAAATCATTTCTTTAGGCTTTAAAAATGACTTGAATGTATACACTCTTACCTCATTTAGTACATGTGGATTAATGAATATGCAATTAGCCCCACCTCATCTAATCTACACTGTAATAAAGAAATGTTGGTTCAACTTAAAACAAAATAAGTAACCTGGCTGCCTTTAAAAATTCTTAGTTAACTAATGAATTTTATACAAGCTCGTTATGTTAACTAATATTTTTAAGTTGAATGAACTCAAAATTTTAAGGTTACCTATTTTTTAGGTGATTTCTTTTTACAATGTAAGCACCATGACTCAAACTGCAGATATACGCGATCAAATGACTGGTTAGAGGTTTATTATAACGTTATAAACTGGGGAAGTTTCAAAACAAATTTTGGGGTTTTATGGAGAAAATACTCAGCAATGGTTTTAAATAATACATTTACACATGGTTTGTTGTGAAGCATATTGAAAACACCACAAAGACACAGAAACAACAGTAAAACCTTGATTTTTACCACAAGGGGGCTTTAAAGTTTTGGGCCTTTCACACTCTCAATACATTTTTTTTATTATAGATATATTTAGGGGTTCGAGCCCGAAGGGCTGAAACCCTATTGTAATTGCTCAGATTTTTATTATTATTATTCTTTGGTAAAACGCGTCGTGCAGCCCAAACCGTAAGGCCGACAGACTTGAGACTCGGTCAGATGGTAGTAGTCTTGCTCGCTACTCCGAAACCCGGAGCCAGCCAAATCGGCCCATAGGGGGCGCTACAGCAAGCAAAATAGCCTTTTCGCTAATGACTGCTAAACCGTTTCTCGCACTCTCAAGTGTTTAGTATCATTGTAATCTGTGTCCCAGTACAAACAAAACGTATATCTCCGTTTTCATTTCCGCCTGGGAAAATTTTCCGTTAATTTGCATAATATGCAAATTGACCGAAATGAACTAGTCCCTGGTTTTTCTACCAATCGGAACCAAACCAACGCAGATGAATTCTGTGGAGTGTCAATATGAATAACTATCGAAAAAAAGTTGAAATTTCGAGTCACGGACGCCAGGGGGCGCCAAAACGTCAGACGTGTGAAGAGCCAGTTTCACTAAAAGGGCTATAACTCGGGAACGGTTTGAGCTATCTTCATGGGCTTTCGATCGTATGTGTACAAGCTCACTCCGAGGTCACAGTAACAAAGACCGCGGCGTTAGGCCACTAGGTGGCGCTATAACTGGAAAAAACATGAAAATGGACATAACTACGCAACCGTTAGTCCGATCGACTTGTAACTTGGTATGGTGTGTCTTTGTGCGATGTCCCACGAGTGTCTAAAAGGACATTGGCGTATCTCAAAAATCGTGGACGCCATCGGCCAATGAAATTTGAGCACTCATTAGACGAGGTTAACGGAGACCGATCGGAATGAAACTCGCTGGGCTTGTTCGTGTCGTGCTCCTAAAGGCCTGTAAGAAGTTTGGAATCAATAGGCCACCAGGGGGCGAAATACCGTTTTTCAGAATAGTATAAGTTGTGTATCACGTGACGTTTGACACACACACAAACTATTGATATCAAATTATATATCTCCTCATGCTGAACAACTTTGCCTCTTGAAGCATTGCTGTCAATCAAACGGTTCGTGAGTTATCGGTGATCGTGTTAAAAACCTACTCTTGTAAACCAGTCCTAGGTTTTTCGCCCGATCGGAACCAAACCAACGCTGATTGATTCTGAGAAGTGTGAATATCAATAATCATCGAAAAAAAGTTGAAATTTTTATTCAGGGTGGGTAGGGGGCGCCAAAAACAGATATGGGCGGAGCCTATCACATTCAAACGGCAATAACTCGAGAGTGCTTCAAGATATCTTCAGGTGGTTTGAAACATATGTGTAGACCATCGCTCCGAGGTCACGACAAAAAAATTGCGGCGTTCGGACACTGGGTGGCGCTATAACGGGGCAAATGGCAGAAAAAACAGTGACTACGCAACGGTTTGACCTTTACAGGCCTATAACTTTGTCTGCCGTTGACGGATTTTCATGAGACTTGATTGTTTGTGGTCCTGAATCGTTTCCGAGTCCTACGATACCAAGCTTGCCAGGTTTCAACTTACCGTTTGCCCAGTTCGGCGTTTAAGCGCTAAAAAAACAATCGCGAATATCTCCGCGACCGTTACTCCGATCGAGACGAAACCACCATAGGAAGAACATTACCTATATGGGTTTACTATATTGATTTGCCCAAATGTCAAAAATCTCACCGGAAGTGGCCGAAAAATGCACCTAAAGTTCGTCGTGGGTATTTTTTTTGCTCTTCAGTGTACATATGCTTATAACTTTTAAACGAAATGACGTATCTTCACCGTATTTGACGTGTTGATTAAGGATGACACTCTGAGGACTCCCAAAAAACGTGGTTCGCCTGCGTCACCCGGTGGCCTATAGTTGAACAACACAGGGCCATTTCTGATATGGATGTTACCAAATGAGCCTGAAAAGCTGATTCTCATAACCGAATTGTCCAAATGACTCTATATTAAAGAAAATGACATGCTTGAGGTATATATGTATGTGTGTGAGCTTTCACAGTCTGTTTGAGCCATACTGACCATCCTAGTCATTTTTGGCCTTGCAAAACGGATAGATTGACTGACATTGTATGATGATAATATTGCAGTGCTCTTACTGTTTTGGTGCCTGAATTATCAGTTTTTAACTTTAACACTGAGCATATTAATGTCCAAGTATAACAAAATATGCTTCATTTGATTATTTTGTGATTGTTAATTAAACATCAAGTCAGTTTAATACTATTGGGTCAGTTTAAAGATCCAATCGTGTTACATTAACAGTCTTCCTGTGTTTCATGTGCTGTTTGAGCATGCGTGTGTGTGTGCATATATGTCCGTCTGTGTCATGCCAGTGTGTGCGCATTGTATACTTTGTGTTGTTGGACATGAAACGTGTCTTTACAGGACCACATTGTTACACATGTAATGTATTATAACCACTAGATGGCAGCAGAGCATCACTCATTGGCTCTTAGTAAACTACAATACAAATTCACTTCAAAAATAAATATCTAGCCACTGGAAGGTCGTAGAAACCTCAGACCACTTGCGTTTGAAAGCACTCTCGCCCCTCAACAAAAGCCGACAATTACCGTGTCTCTACGACATTTACAAATTAAATATCTCTGCACAGGAACGTCGCTGGATCTTCAAAACACTTGCGTTTTAAAGCACTCTCTCCCCTCTACAAAAGCCGACAATCCCCGTGTCTCTACAACATTTACAAATTAAATATCTCTGCACAGGAACGACGCACGATCTTCAAATCACTTGCGTTTTAAAGCACTCTCTCCCCTCTACAAAAGCCGACAATCCCCGTGTCTCTACGACATTTACAAATTAAATATCTCTGCACAGGAACGTCGCACGATCTTCAAATCACTTGCGTTTGAAAGCACTCTCTCCCCTCTACAAAAGCCGACAATCCCCGTGTCTCTACGACATTTACAAATTAAATATCTCTGCACAGGAACGTCGCAGGATCTTCAAAACACTTGCATTTTAAAGCACTCTCTCCCCTCTACAAAAGCCGACAATCCCCGTGTCTCTACGACATTCACAAATTAAATATCTCTGCACAGGAACGTCGCAGGATCTTCAAAACACTTGCGTTTTAAAGCACTCTCTCCCCTCTACAAAAGTCGGCAATCCCCGTGTCTCTACGACATTTACAAATTAAATCTCTCTGCACAGAAACGTCGCAGGATCTTCAAATCACTTGCGTTTTAAAGCACTCTCTCCCCTCTACAAAAGCCGACAATCCCCGTGTCTCTACGACATTTACAAATTAAATCTCTCTGCACAGGAACTTCGCAGGATCTTCAAATCACTTGCGTTTTAAAGCACTCTCTCCCCTCTACAAAAGCCGACAATCCCCGTGTCTCTACGACATTTACAAATTAAATATCTCTGCACAGGAACGTCGCACGATCTTCAAATCACTTGCGTTTGAAAGCACTCTCTCCCCTCTACAAAAGCCGACAATCCCCGTGTCTCTACGACATTTACAAATTAAATCTGAAAGAGACACGGGGATTGTCGGCTTAAATATCTCTGCACAGGAACGTCGCCGGATCTTCAAATCACTTGCGTTTTAAAGCACTCTCTCCCCTCTACAAAAGCCGACAATCCCCGTGTCTCTACGACATTTACAAATTAAATCTCTCTGCACAGAAACGTCGCAGGATCTTCAAATCACTTTCTGAAATGGATGGTCCCAAATGAGTTTGAGAAGCTGATTCTCATCAACAAATTGTCCAAATGACTTGATATTCAGATGTGTGTTGTATACGTGAATGTGTGTGTAAGCATGCATAGTCTGTATGACCAAATACTGACCATCCCAGTCATTTTTCTTGGTGTAGGGGCGTATCATCAGTTCTGGGTGTGTTCGGGTCAGACTCCTGAGCCTGGTCGACGACGTAGAAGGTGCCCTAGTGGCCTCGAAGGCTCGAACCCCTGGATTGCCGCTTGCGGCTATATTTTGTGTGTGTTTTTGTCTAAAAGTCATGATCATCCACCACATTGTTTAATAACATTTGAATTATATTTTAAACGGTTTTGGAATAAATTCTTATTTTCTGGCATGCTTTGTAATATTTCCTCAGAAAGATTCAAAAATCAATGCTTGTTTTTTTATGTATTTTCATATTTAAGTTTGAAAGTCTGAATCTGCGACAAGGGGTAAAATAGTTAGATCTCCATATAAAAGATAGCTGAAAACCAGCAGCGGTAATCATGTTTTGCATTTGATTTAGTGTGTTATTTAACCGTTTGTGCATGTATAAGACATCCAAAGTCACAAAACTCGAAGTTGTGCACAAAATTATATACTTTAACTGAAAGAGAAATCTGCCTAAAACGCCTCGATTAGTCACTCCCCTACATTGCCACGTCAGTTTATCTCAGTTCCTCGCATGACGCCGTCCAAATGTACACGCAAAGGCGGCGGCGTATCTTCAGTTATCACAGCCGTAGTGCTGCAGCTGTCATGTCACAGTGCCAATGCATAAGACAGAATAAAAACATACATTGGTAAAGCATCTTTCTGGTCGATCAGTTGGTTTCATTCTCCCAACTAGGTTTGAAGGCAAATGTTTTTAATAAAAATCAACCCAAGTTCCCGAAGCTGTGTGTTGCACACTGTACATTAGTCTACTGTTTAAACCAGCACAGCCATGAACATTTGAATTCAGCTCATGCTGCTACCGTGAAAACATATTGATGCTGATTCTGCACCACAAAGTCTGATTCACTTTTCACGGGTTGCTGCGATCAATCAACTCATTCATCAGCCCTGTTGTCATTTTACAGTATAACACAGTTTATCCTGCAGTGAGGGATCAATTTGCCTCTTCAGTTAAAAAAGCTAAAGCAATAAAAAAAATAATCCTAAAGGGGATTTTAATGATGACCAACTGTAATCCCTCTTATGTCAATATACTGTACCAAAGAAATGCGTTCTTAAGAGACTATGCTGTGATTTCAAAAACATGAAATTAGCTCGGTAGCCTGGGACAACACAATGCCATGACTGACCAAGCAAAAGTGCTGGGTAGTGAACAAGCATATAAGATCCAAGATGTTTCAACATGAAGAAAAAAGACAGCAAACATTCTGTTTCCTGTGCTGCAGTGCAGATTGAAAGTGACTGTGCATACTTTAAACTTACCTGATGCTTTGCTGCCATCACATGGCCGCGCACGGTTATGTTTCATGAATAATGCAAATCCTCGGATTGATTTAAATAGGTTGGGTGGAATAATGTTTGCTCTAAGAAAGAAAGGAAAAATGTTGCATAATCTGACCTAAAACTTAATCCATGACAACCTCCTTCACAATGCACATTCCATATTTAGGAGTGATAAAGCAAGAATTAATGAGTCAATTATTTAAAGTAGGCTACATTCTTCTCTGTACTAATTCTTGTTACAGGAAAAACTGGTATACCACTGGGAAGGTTTATGAGGACTTGTCTGAGAAAATGTAGTGCAAGAAAGTTATGCAAGACAGAAAATAAATATGCATGTTTTACACCAAGCATGCAAAAAGAATTCAACTTTTTTTAAAAAAGTGTCGGAGCCGATGGCCTTTTGGGCAGTGCAGACATGTGGCACATGGGTTCGAGTCCCGACTCGGGGTCCTTTCCCGACCTCATGCACCCCCTTCTCTCTCCTACTATATTTCCTGTCCTCTCATTCCTACTAAACTGTATAAATAAAGGTCAAAAATAAATCTTAAAAAAGTAACCTGGTTGCCTTCAAATTAATTCAACCTGAAAATAATATTAAAAAAATATTAGTTAACATAAGTTTGCATTAAAAATTAATTAGTTAACTTTTTAAGTTTTTAAGTTAAATTAATTTTAAAAACGTATCCTGGCTGCCTTCAAATTTTAAGTTAACCACCAAATATTTTTATAGTGTGCTATAAAAACCGTGGAATAAAATATGCAAAAATGCAAATGTAGAAAAACAAAAGACAAAAGAAGCATGCACTTATTTTTCACTTTTCTGAGATCTTTCACACACAAACACACACATCACATACTGCGATACTGTAACCCAACCTCTCCAATTTACTGCCATCACATCTGCTCATGTCTGGAGTAGTTCCATTTGCTCTTAAAACGCTGTATGTGAAATGAAGGCCGCTGAAGTCACACTAATATGTTTGTCATTTCAGTAACACGACACGAACTCGAGGGAAAGCATTAACCTTCTCATGTCTCTCCCGCGGCCTAACTGGAAATGTGAAAACAATCAAAGTGTGCGCAAAGGTCCGGCACCTGCACAGATCAATGCAGAGATTAGCAGTGGAATTGGAGAGCAGAGATGGTGACATTTGCTTTGCCAGCGCTGCCTTTCCAATAAATGAGAATTCCCAGATAACGCTCTACCTGTTGAGCAGAATTGATCACCGGAGTTTGCTGAGGCAATTCCTATTGATTCTGTTCAATCAGTGTGCATGCGGTGGTTTTACGGACTAAAATGATAGATTCACTGACGTCCGCACAGCCAATTACCGCTTCGATTTTGTGGGTTGCTGTGCTAGATTTTTTTTAAAGAGTCCTGCAGGAAGGTGCAGACGCATCGGCCGGTATAAACTGTGCACTATATTAGAGAATAAAGTCAAAAAATGATGCCTCGGTCACATCACCAAAAGCTTAGTTTACACTGGCAGACACTGAGTGACAAAAACAAAATTTTTAAATATATTTTATTAAAAGTAAGTTTACTAGAGTTTGTGCTTTATATTAATACAAATTATTTTATTTTATTTCATATCTCATGAAATTATAATCAAACATTTTCAGTGTAGTTTAAGTGTCCAAAATAATTATAAGGGCCACTGCACATGTATACACATGTATCAATAGCAGCTTCTGTTGCCCTACCGTGCATGTTAAATGAATTATGTAAAAGCATTAAGAAATCAAAGAGCTATTTCTCATTTTCAATATAAAGGCAAATGGGATTATGAGTTCAGAAATCATTAAGTGACTGAACTTGTTGGATGGGAACTGCTCTGGGCTTCACACCCACTTTTAAGATCCACCTAATATTCTCCTTCGATTCATGATACGATGCATCAAAAATGTACACACCTACTGATGTTGATGTTTTGTTTTGTTTTGTTGTCAAGACAGATTGGGTTATGTTGGGTCAAACATCTTCATTATGAGCACAAAATTTTGTGCATTTTATGCTAAATACATGGTTTAACAGTTTTCTCACCGGAGCGCAAAACGGCAGACGTAAAAAAAAAAACGCCTCGCGCTCGTTTTTTGGTTTGACGCGTTGCGTTCAAAACAGGTCGACCAATGAGATTGGCACTTTTGTTCACATGCCTGGAGCTGCTAAAGTTACAGTAAAACACGATTTGGTGACGCTCAAGCACAAAACAGTCTTGCCGAGCACACATTGATACCAACGACGAATTTTAGAAGTATAAAGTTGCACAGCGCCACCTTGTGTACCAGGGTATTTCTGATTTTCATTAAGCGGCATCTAATGTCAGGGAGTGAATTTGCACGATCACTCGACTCATCACCAGTGAAAATTGCTTGGGTATAAACGTTAAAACATCTTGATAAACGCTGGCGATAAACGCGCGCGATTAGCGTCACAGTGTGCACAAGGCTTGAGGAACAATTCCTTATTCTTTCATTTATAAAATTTCTATAAATATTGAAAGCTTACTGATCTGTTTAGTTATTTTGGATTTGATGTGTTGATGAATGATACACTGTCACAAAGGTGGTTTAACCTATTTAAATAACACGTAATGATGATATTTGCAGTGTGGCTGCAAAGTGTACCTCCTGAATGAGTCATGTGTCTGTGGGGATGTTCTCCATGCCGACTCCAATAACAATAAAACTAGTTTTTTTTATGCATACCTGTGGATGCTGAACCTTACCTTAATGTAAAAGGTAGTGTCACAGAAACCAAAAATAAAATGTCTAAACAGATGCCAATGATTTATGCAACAAATGTGCCTTCTACACTTGACTGTATCATTAGACTGTATATGACCAGTTAATATTATTATTTCAACCTCAAAATATTTTTTAGTTATTTCAAGTTATTTCAACTCAGTGAGCAACAATACTGCTTGACAGTTTTGAGTTTACAGCTATGAATCCTAAGTGATGTAACTAGCAGCATTCTTCTTGTAACACCCAAGCGAAATTGCAAAGGGAATACACACCTATGGCTGACACACAAGAATTTCAGGTTGTTGGATTCTTTGTTTTTCAGACAATGACTTTTTCTTAGAAATGTGAATTTATTTTAGATGGTGACAAAATTTATATTGTTTACTCCTTTCACAAATTATGTCCATGGCAGAAATGTAAAGCATAAATGCACTTTCGTGCATAAATTAAGATAGATCAGTCAGGATTTTTTCCAGAATGATATAGTGTCACCCGTAGTGGTTGATGTGCAACTATGCCATCAAAACTCATGTATAATGACTTTGAATAGCCATCCACTGTTTTGACCTCTATTCGTGAAAGGTACTTAAAATTATTATATAACCAAAAACCTAACCAGTTCCCACAAATTGCAGAAAACAATGAAAAAATTCAGAGCAATTATCGAGGATCATCATGCAATCAGACTGCATTTATTTTTCCAGGGTGGGGATCTGTGTTTTGGGGATTTTGTGCTCTGTGTGGGTACTGTGTAATATAACCTATTTAAAATAAATGTTTGGTTGGCACTAGTCCAAACTATTTAAGTAATGCTTTTTTAAATTATTCATTGTGTGGGAAAATCTGGGCCTATTGTTATGTGGAATGCCAAATGCCAAAAAAAGTCCCAATTATGGTGAAGGAATTCTTTTGCATACTATGTACATATATGGCCGCTTATACTGCCTTGCATGAAAATCAAATCAATGGCATCAATAGCATCGTTTAATAATACTGATTGCTTTATTTTTTTTAACCGTATTTATTTTTTAACCATTAAATAAAAATGCTACCTGTATCCTGTTTATATGGTGCACATGATCAACATAGTAGCCTACTGGAGGGTTGTGCCAAGTGTAAAGCAAAATCAAAAAAAAAGCAAACAGGACATGTGTTCTTGACTTTAACAGCAATTTCACTGAAACGAATAGCACGTCATTCATTCAGAACATGTTGTGCTTTGAGCAGTGAACATTATGACAAAGACTAAGCCCCACCCCATGACCGCGCTTTATAACTCATGAGCAACAACTCAGAGAGACACATTTAGTTTGAAGGTTTAAGTAAGACAGATCAGATGGATTATAGGTGATGTTTACTCTACATAATCTTTTTTTCATCCATTTCCTTAACATTGAGAGCATTTCTACATTCACAGTTGGTAGATAATCCATTTCAGCTCATCTTTAGACAGAGGTGAGTCGGACTTTTCATTCCGCAAGTTTTAGGACAAAACTAACAATCTGTCATTTGTAAACAGTGTACTGACCTGATACTTGTATTGAATCTGTTGAATTAACTGCAGTAGTTTTAAGTGAAAAGATTGAAATACATGATTTGTGCTTCTGAGGCTGTTTAATTAAACTTAGGCTATTTCTTTTTCATTTGCAGCGGACATTTCACTCTCGAGGCTGACTTTTCATCCAAAAAAAAATGAGCAGCTCAAAGTAAGTTTAACAGTTCAAAACATTTCATTCTTAATATAGTAATCTATTCATTTTTTATAAACATATACCGTCACAAGTCTTCTGTGACCACAAATTGTACAATTTTCCGTTTTGTTTCCAATGTAATATACTGCAATGTTTTTCACTACATAATTATATGAAATGTGTCATATAATGTATAACATGTAGGGTATAATTAGTCTTATTTCCTGTGCCTTCGCAGAATATACGGATTTAGCGGCTATTCTTTACCCGAGTTTGTTATGCCAGTGGATCTAGCCATGCATACGCAGACAAACCCACGGGTGTCTCGTCTGCTCGGCATATCCTCTCTCAGGCCCTCTGCACTCAACATGCCATCCCAGGAGCTCCAATTCACCAGACCTTCCACCCCATCGCCTACATCTTCTCTCTATTCATTCAGTTCTGCCAGCTCTATCTCCTCATACTCTCCTCCGGGTAGAGGAACACTGCGGAGAAAGAAGCGTGTGGTGTTCGCGGATGATAAAGGGCTCTCTCTCACATCCGTGCGCATCTTCACCACCGACCATCCAGAGACAGAAAGCGAAGATAAGCCGCAGCCTGAGGAGAAAGTGAAAGTTGCGGAAAGACCGTCCACGCAGACCGGCAGGGTCCGCGTAAAGCTTGGCTTTCCACAGCCGTGCCCAGACCGTGCGAGTTTGAAGGAAAACCTCTTGCAGTTGGAGAGCTGCAGCGTGACCGAGAAGGCGCTGAGCGGTACGGTGCGCGTCTGTAACGTGAAGTTTGATAAGACTGTCTTCGTTCGCATAACTTTTGATTCATGGCGAAGCCACAAAGACATTGCGTGCACATACATGAGGGAACCGCAGGGATCTTTAGAGACTGACTTGTTTGCTTTTAATATCCCCCTGCCATTTGATATGGACCCTGCGAAGCGAGTAGAGTTCTTAGTGGTCTTCCAAACCGGCAAGACCGGCCTGCAGCTGCTGGACAATAACGAAGGTAAAAACTACCACATATCTGTGGAAAACGTGGCACCTGAGTTAAGCCGCTTTTTTACACCAAGCAGACGGACTTTCGTTGTGCCGAGTCCCCAGCGCCTTGCGGTGTGGCCTGTGACCAGAAATCAGGACATGCACAGGGCGAAATACCCATGCAAAGGCCCACATTACACAGAGCGCATGTTACAAAGATCCTGGGGGAGCATGACAAACTTAACTGGATTGTGTTAATGTGGGACAAAGGTGCGGTCTGAATGTCTACTTGAACTTTATTAGTATGGACTGTACAGATGCAACTAAATTGTGTGTGCAAATGATGTACAGACTTAAAAGTCCCTTTTTATGCCTTCAGTTTGCTTAATCTGCTATGAATAAGAATTATGAATGTTTTGCTCTTATATGCTGTCCTGTATATTTTAATAATATGCATTTAATATTTTTGCAAAAACAAAGTTAGACTTTCCCAAGAATGCAAACGTATCTTTTATGGGAAGCACTAAAAGGCTTTTCCTGCCTTTTCCTGTACACATTGTGTTTAATGTTCCCAAAGAGCTAAATTCATGAAAAAATGTACATTTACTATAAAATATATGAATGTAAATTTTGTATATATGTCTATACAACTATGTATTTATTTTGAAGTCTTCATTAAAAAGGAATTCATTGTTTTTAAACACCTGTTGTGTGAATTGCTGGGGAAAACAAGGTCATTCTGTCATATTGGACAACATAGTTGCAATAACAAACACTGGGTATAAGCTAGTTCTTGCCCAAGGCATTAACATGCCTTAACTGGTCTCATAACTTAATGTATTATATACAGACACACCTGAAGTCTTTTATCTAGCTGAAACCACACCTAGTCACCAGCGATACAATTTCTTAGAAAAATGTTCCAATGTTGTCATGGACCTACAGGTAAATAATCTCAACGTTGAAACATTTATAGATGTCAACAGCACAACTGGTTAGATGTCAGAGAATAATAGTTTTGAACACTGCACGTGACAACAAGAGCTTTATTTCCCACACATCGGATGTCAACTTGAATTGTTTTTGTTCTCACTTTATGCATTCTCATGTGTCAACATGTTACTATTGTTTTGCAGGGGAACACCAAAACACCCCCATATATATTTTCGAATGAAAATCCGGTTTACTACATTATAAACTAAATAATTTATTCTAATCATAACACTAAAACATAACTTCTCAAATGTATTTGTTTGCAAATCTATTTACAAAACATAGGTTTATTTTTGCATTGTAAATACAACACAATATGACAGTCTCTATTATTTGTCTTCATATTTTTCTCTACTCACTCTTATTTTCTGATTTAGGTCACCAACAACACCAAGAACATAAGATCAATTCCCAGGAAACACATGGACTGAAACCCAATGGCAGTATGGATATCACCATGTGACAAATGTACACAAATAATGTCATGTGCCGTTTGTCTCAATAAGTGACTAAGAAAACCGATTCACATTTTAATAAACCAATAATTGCCCTCTGATCTTACAAGCTCCATTAGGTGAAAGTTGGGAATGTAACGTGTTAAGGTTTATAAAACATTACATTGATCCAGTCATCTGAATTTTATGTATAGCATAACACTCATACATGCGGCCCTCATGAACTGAAAATATCTCTCACATGACTCTTCCTTCCTTCACATTCTTTCCTTTGCTACATGTGCTGTGCTGAGGCAATATTAGATGACTAGATACCACAGGCACTAAAGTAAGAGCTTCTGTGTCTGGATTGTGTGAATTGAGTTATGGGCGAGTGCAAGGCTCTCTCATCTCCACCTCCCTCAGCTCTAGCCTTGACTTCATGATATGTTTTTTGTTATTTGTTCAGCAGGAGTGACTGGAATGCGCTTCTAGGCGTGAGAGTTCGTCATACCAATATGTCCTTTGTATTTTAGAAAGTCTCTTTTGTGAACCGGTTTACAATTGTAATGATGTCAAACGCACACCTGTTCTAACTGAACAACTTATATCCACCACCTCATTTCACCCCTAACTGTTCGGATCTCCTTCCGGAAATCCACTATCCTGAGTTTGGCACCAAACTAATAACAAAATAAAATATTCAGGATTATCAGAAATCTACCAGGATTTATTCTCCATGCACTTTCCAGAAATCTCTACATTTATCTGTTGTAATTTTCTTTTTAACCTCTACCTTCCTCTATTCATTTTTTAGACCCCTGAAATGACACCATGGGAACAGAACTCTATACGTCGGGTCTTTTTACTAAAGTGAGCAATGGAATTTCTCTACAAAGGACACTTCCACCAGCTTGTTAGCGAGGTCTACAGACTGGTCCATTGTCAGGCAGGACACAACTAGGATAGTTGTCCCTGTAATGAGAGGGGTCCATTATGGTATAGCCTAGTCAGTAGGTTTGGGAAATAGGGGGCTTGAATTTAAGCAATGACCCTGTGTACATCGAATGGTCATTTTGGTTTTAGTTAATGCTGTCAAACGATTAATCGCGATTTAATCCAGAATAAAGTTTGGGTTTACATAATAAATGTTTGTGTACTGTGCATATTAATTTTGTATTTATAAAAACATACACATACCTGTACATGCATATATTTAGGAAAAATATCAAATGTAATAAATGTGTATATTTAATTCAAATGAACACAAACTTTTATTCTGGGTACAATTAATCGTGATTGATCGTTTGACAGCCTTAGTTTTAGTGGTCATGTGATCTTCAGAAGTAAATGCACGTTGAGTTAACATATATTAGGAACTTTAAGACTCTCAATTCCTATCAACAGCGACAGATAATTCTGCTGTTATGTTGTCATGGCTCAGCACACTTTAAAATAAGTGGTGCTGACTTTCAAGTGGACTTCACTATATGACTCAGTCTTACAGAAATTACAGGGCTTGCTCAGCACCTGCTGGCCTTCATAACTGGTGGCACAGATCACAGTCCTACCTACAAATCCGGTCTCCTATCATTACATGTAATGGAGTTCTTAAAAAGGACATAGAGCAATGCGTCATATAGGCTATACCAATGGCTAAACACGGTGAACATAAATCCTGATCACCATAGTCAGTTTTTCTTTTCTATAATAAATATTTTTATTTATAAAACATATCAGAATGGTTTGACTGTATTCAGAAAGCAAAGAAAAGTTGTTTTTGCCAGAGAAATAAAAAACTAATTTAAACAATACAGAGAATTTGATTCTCAATATTAGTTTTTTTTATTACTCCCCAGGTAAAAAAACTATTCAATTACATGGAGTACACTTCTATAAGTGTGTTTAAAGTGCTCGTTGTCACACATTATTTTTTTGTATATTACGTACAGACTAATAGCCTTTAGTACTTCTATTCATGGTGTATAAAAATACCACAGTTGAGTACACCTAGATCTTCTTACGTGCATTTTAATGCACTTTCTTTACCTTGGTCAAAACTCAACACTCAAAATTGAGTATTAATTCATTTTCCCTTAAAAAAATCATCATACATCATTACATAAAAGAAGAACTACTAACTAAATATTTTTCTCATGTGCAGTTGAGGACAACCAGAAAATGCAGTTTCTCTCTCCTACATGCTTTGAAAGGTACATGGAATCCCTTGTGGGGCCAGCCCACCCGGGCTTAAGCAATATTACGTAAACAGATACCACTGGCACTGGCGTGAATGGCGTAAAATTGAGAGACAAGATAAATTGGGGAACCACTCATTCTTGCTCATTTCTCCACCTACCTGAACTCCAGACCTGATTTCATGATATGTTTCATGATCTGTTCAGTCTGTGGGAGTGAGATGGGCACTCTGGAATGCTCTTACATCTGTGGGAGCCTGTCATTTATTCTCTCCTTCGTCATCAGATGCGATTTATGAATTCTCAAGGTATCTCTCCTCCCAACCAGTTTATATTGGTAATGATGTCAGAAGCGAACCTGTTCTCCCTCCAAGCAACCTGTATCAACCGCTTTATTCTACCCCCATACGCAATCAACGCACGCAGTCCCTTGTATGGCATTTCCTCACGATGAGAACTTAGACAATAAAATGTCATAAAACATAATTTTCACATCTTCACTAGATGAACGGTATATACATCATTCATCAAAATATTATTTTTATTTCAATTTCAATTTAATTTAATCTTTAAAAATCTTTATCTTTTTTATATATCTGTATTTTATATGAGTGGCTTTACTTTGTAAAATAATTTACATTCTAAAGCATATATCATACATTTCACGCCAATATATTTCATAAATAAATGTTTATAAATGTTTTTTACCTTTTATTTTACCTTTACATTAAAATCTAGTACTTTCTTTTACAAAGTATTTTTACTTTTAAAAAATTTGTTTAAAGTATAAAACATAAATGAACGGTACCCATTCACTTCCATTGTATGGACACAAAACCAATGCAAGTCAATGGGTACCGCCATTGTTCGTTTCATTTTTGGGTGAACTGAGTACTATACAACAATGCTTTTAGTAAAGAAATATACTAACTTGATAAAGCTAAACAACTATTATTGTCTAAATTCATCTGATGTCTGGATACGAGTGTATAAAATGTATAATTCTGTGAATAATTTTTATATTGTAGGATTGAACGTCTGGGGTTGGAACAAGAGTAAAGCAAAAAAAATCTAAAAAGTGACGCATATATGACACTTACAAAAAATAAATGATAAGGAATGTCAAATCCTGAAACAGAAAATTGCCTGATGTTAAAGTAAAACCCACACACAAAAGAGATTTGTGGATTTAGGGAGCAAGGTCAAAAGTGGAAAAAACATCTATTATGCCTCTCACAACTGAGCATGATATGACTCATATTTATATGACATCTTTGCACCAGCTGATCCTCATGCCCGACAGCACAGAATTAATTAACTGCAAACATCTACACTCATTGTGTGTTACTGATTTCTTAGACACATTACATCTGATTTCTTAGACACGTTGCACGAAACATTACATCATGTCCTGCTATAGCATGTTAAGTCAAGTCATTTATTGTGTAGTGCTTTTCACAGTTCATAATGTTTCAAAACATCCTAACAGCAAAATTACACAATAGATACAATAGCGAGCCAAAGAAAACATTGAGAGGAGGCAGTTCATTATATGAACAATGTGGCAGTTGTGGCCCAGTGGTTAGAGAGTTGGACTCATGACCAGAAGGTTGCTGGTTCGATTCTCAGGGCTGGCGGGTAACGGCTGAGGTGCCCTTGAGCAGGGCACCTATCCCCCACTTGCTTACTATACAAAAATGTACAAATGTATAGTACAATGTAATGTAAGTCGCTTTGGATAAAAGCGTCTGCCAAATGCGTAAATGTAAATGTAAATGAACACACTATATAAAATTTGCGCTAAATGAGTGCCAGGGCATTGAAATGTTGTCAGTAAAGTGTTCTGAGTTTTTTCTTTTCTTTTCTTTTCAAGTGTTGTAAGGTTTTTTGGGTGGAAACCCTAACAACACCTTGACTCTTTACAACTATTTAAAATAATCTGGTCCCAGATATTTGCTTCCCCTCAACAATCTGCAGGATTTTCAATGTCATTTTTATCCCAAACATTCACATTCAAAAAATTGTTTGAGTTACACCCTGGAGTTTCATACTTTGTTTGTTTAAAGAGGTCAAATAGAGCAATTTTATGTTTTCCTGTATCTTTGTTTTTTTAGTTGTTCGTGCATATACTAGACACATGCATAAAATTTCTCAAAATAAAGTCTCAAACCAAAAGATATGTTCTGTTTAAAAGCAGAGGCTCATCCAAACATCCCTAAAACGCCTCATTTAAACACGCCCCCACAAACAAAAAAAGTCGTTACTACGATCACAAATGCATAAATAGTTTTATGTTTACGTATCCTCTGACTGTTCTCCCCTGTGGCGCGATGCAACATGAAAAAAGTCACTATAAGTCATAATATTCAGTAATTATGTCCTCGCTGGAAGCAACAAATGTCTTGTTTATAAACATTTTTTTGGTTTTGTCATGTCACGTCGAGACACGGTGTCAAAGGCTGCTCAAGAAGTTACCTATAGTTAGCTTTTGTTAAACCTATAGTTTTTTAAATAAAACCTTACCGTCTGTTATGCTCTGCTGAAGTTGATTGATCAGCTTGGTCATCTGCATTTTCTCGATCATATTTGGGCTCAAACTCACACGGTACTGGTGATATTATAAGCTGTAAATATGCTTTGGAAGCTGATGTCCCGAATATGGTAAGTGGTGTTACATTTCCGCCACATGCTTGAGGTATTCGGCCAATCACAACGCACTGGGTAGCTGGCCAATCAGAGCACACCGTGCTTTTCACAGCGATGAGCGATAAAAATCGACACGTTTCAAAAACGCGGGGCACAGATGAGCAACAGTAATGTACGGTACGTGCAAACTAATGTGGTTTTTTTTATGGTAAACCGCGTAAACTCACTGTATTACACCAAATACACATAATAATGTTCATTTTAGCATTATCTCTACCCCTGATTATTGGCCCCAGCTGCAAAGAGTGATGCATGTCTTAGCAAGCATCAAAATGTATATTTAAAACATGTTAGATGTCCATAATTTTTCTTTACCCATCTTAGTCCTCATTGTACTGTTACGAAAAGCTACATAAGCCTTCATACAATCCCTACCTTCCATAAAATAGGTCTATTGATAATAAGTTAATAATCTTCTTTGCTATGTTTAGCGTAACTGGTTAGGAATAATTTGTCCATAGTAGCAGTATACGGGGTCTTAGGTTTTATCAAATATGTAGTTTGAATCCACTGTAAGTTGCATTGGATAAAAGTTTATTTCGGATGTATTAAGGTATAAAGATCATTAGTCCGCTTTCAAGCCTCAACACACACAAGTATGTGCAAGCACCAATAATTACAGAGATGTGTTGTGTTGAGGCTTGAACCAAGATTTAAGGGTCTTGTCAAGATTGTAGCAGCTCATGTGGCTTTGTATTTGATTTGTCACATCCTTCTCGACTAAGTTCAAATGGGAGATCTGTTATGGCTGGTACCAGCCAAATCTATCATTTCCAAAGCAACAACATAAACAAACCCCATGGCCCATGGACATTTTTGTGGCCCAAACTTAAATTCCGGTACACATCCACAAAGAATAGATCAACCACACAGACCGGAAGTTAACTTCTGGTCAGGCACATGCACCCGATGAAACCGTCTATAGACAATTTAATAACAATTTATTTCATAATTAAATTGTATTAATATTTTATTGAATATTAAGTGTATTAGATTTCATTTATACAACTACTTAACAGTTATTTATTCTTTGAAGAGGTCTACTGGAAGTTAGGTTTGGGCCACATAACTTGGACTGAAGGTAAAAAAATGTTTTACATACTTTCACCATTTTGTTGGAGTCTTGATTAGATTAGATTAGATTAAACTTTATTGTCATTACACATGTACATGTACAAGTACAAGGCAACGAAATGTAGTTTAGGTCTAACCAGAAGTGCAATAAGCAAATGCAGGATATACAGTTGTGCATAAATAAAGGATAGAGCAAAAAAATTATGAAGAATTTACAATTGGGAATGTACTATGAACAATATATACAGATGGCTATTTACTATAAACAGAGATTTACTGATGGATATGTACAATATAAATTAGACTATGCAGAACAGTAGTGCAAATGAATATAAAGTGTGCATAAATTATGGACAGCAGCTATTAAGTTAAAGTAAACAGTGCAGTAGATGAGTTATTGCAGTATTCAGTACATAGTACTGGAGTGCAAATGATGCGGTATATGGGTTAGATATATAGATACGCTGATATCCACCGGTCACAGTCCACTTGCAAATTAGACACCCGGACATTGTACATTTCCTTACTTGTGCTGAAAACATTATATGGGATGTAAGAAACATACATTTTCTGTAGTTTTAACATTCGGTAATAGCTATAGAATAAATGTGATGGAGTCATGTATTGTGGCATTTTGGTATCATTTCCTATATCATGAGTCCTAGTTTCACTCTTCTGTACAACATGGGACAGAGGAACTATTGTAGGGGCCAGTCCACCAGAGATAAAGCAATATTGGGTGACTAAAGGTTCTGTGTGAATCGAGTTACATGCTAATGAAAGGTTAGGAAAGCCTTTCTTTGTTAACTCCAGCCTTGATTTCATGATGATTTTGTGGTTTGTTTATCCCAGAGGATAGAAGCAAGCAGACTGGAATGTTCTTGGGAGTTTCTCACGTGATCGCATTCCTAAGCGTTTCTAAGTATTTCTAAGGTGTCTCCCTTTAAACAAGCCTTCATGTTTTCATAATTATGTCAAAAGCAACCCAGGTCTGTTTGGGAGTGGGCTGCATTGACTAGCTTATTGAATGGAATCAATATAACTCATATTCATGATGTCATAGCTGTCAAAGGCCTCCCCCTGCACATTCTTACCAACAAAAACGTGATCGTTCTCAAGAATGGTCATCATCATGAAATATAACGTTGTGTCTTTTATAAAACAATGTGTGGAGATGATATTGTTAACGATAGTACAGGTGTTTTCAGTTGCAACTGATGTTCCCTCAGTTTTGCCAAATTTCCCAAAGGCTCCGGGCATTATTCTAAAACGCCTTTTGTTCTTGGAAATTGAAATTCCCAGAAAGAGACTTTTCAGTACAAACATCTATGAAAACAATCCCTCTCCCGTGTTGAGGCTCGTAATTCGATAGCACGTGGGAATTCATTCGGAACTATGTTGCTGACGCAAAATGAAAAGAAAAGCTGTTTTTCTTGCTATGTGCTGTGGGCTATGCATGTGTTATTTGACACAGAAAGTGTTATTTAGTCCTGTTGACATCTAATAGTTTAACAAGTACTCACATGCTAATGACAGCGGACATATTTGGGTGAATTCGCACCTGTGCACATGATAACTAAATTCAGCACAAAAGCCTACTTATCTCTAGGTTGTAGTAAAATCTTGTTAAAGTAACTTTAATACATTTACTGCCGCGACAGCAAGTTTCGAGGTGCGTTCGGTTTTGTATGCGGCGCTGCGCAGACATCGAAGTACTGCGAGAGCGAAGCGAAAGCGCAGTATTCTCGCGGTACTTTATGTCACAAGCTGATCGGTTTGCGCAGGACTGCATGCTGAACACGTGTGGTGTGGGTGACGGTCTATAGCAATAGGCTACTTAAACAAAAAGGTAAAGGTTACACGGCGCAAGAACATGAAACAAGTTATATCTTAATGTCAGTACGTTTTATGTTAGTCAGAGATTGAATTAAAGCATTAAATATATTAGCAAAATGGGTAAAGTTACACCAACAAATTAGTAAAGTAGGCTATGAGGAACTAAGTAGGTCACTTTCACTTTCACTCCTATTGCACATATAGGTTTAGCCTACCATTTTATTTTCGGGACAGATGTACATAATTATGCAAACGATCCTGACTTATTTTGTGCATTAAATTACATATTAAAAATGCAATCTGATCTCGCTTTATGACTGAAAATCTTTACCAATCTTTACCAGTTGTTAAAGTTAAATAACATTATTGCCTTTCCCTCTTGGCAATGACAACACAACACATGCATTGCAAAATAGCACAAGGACAGATTTAAAGCAACATAAAGGTGCTCTAGTGTTTCTCAGCCAGGTTGCCGGGGACCACCGGGGCTTTCAACAAACTTTCAAGTTGGCCTTAAGATGGTCCACTGCATTTTATATTCTGATAAGACAGTGTAGACATGGACTGTTTCTATTATTGATTGACATTGTGCTTTACAATACTGTAAATACATCCTGCACAACCTGTAGAAAGACAATGATTTGCACAGTTTAATCTGCATTCAGCACCTCTTTTATGGGCATATTTTTGCAGCATTATATGACTGTACATTCTAATTGAATTCCCCTCACTATATTGTAATGATCAATGTATTCGTGTAGAAATTATAACTATTTTTATTAACATTTTTAATTGACAAGGTTTATTATACAGAAATGCAATTAATTTCTATTATTAGATTTTCAATTATAATCGTGATGAATAAAACAACGCATATTCCTGTTTGAGCACAATGATAGAAGTTGACATTTGCCAATGGCCAAACTAAAAGGAGAGTCACAATGACTCAGACAGAGGTCGTTGCTAGGGAACACATTTTTCCTCTGTTATATTTTGCCTCACCTTCTGCTTTGTTATGGGAGGATATCAATTCTATATTCTGTGTGAGAGGCCTCCTGTCCACCTTTTAGCTTACAAGCTCATACTGTACGTTCACCCAGCTTTGGAATGGCACTGACGCATTTAAAAGGTTCTTTATATATTTATATTCTTTTAAAGGTTAGGATAGTTGTGTTGTGTTGTGTTGTGTTGTGTTGTGTTGTGTTGTGTTGTGTTGTGTTGTGTTGTGTTGTTATGGTATGGCCTGTCCATTCAAAAAATTCATAGGGGCATTTTATTATTATTTTTATTATGGAGAGCATAATAAACGATACTCTTTCTGGGCCTGGGACATTGTTTGTCTCAACAGCAACTACAACGTACGACTTGGCTAAATTTCCATTGTTTTGATTGATGCCACTGGATTGCAAGCTTGTAAACAATGATATATGACCCTGGACAACAAAACCGTCTTAAGTGGCAATTTTTGTCTTCTGTTAAAAGTTGCATAGATCAGGTATGATGCCATTACATTTCATTTTGGGGTAAATAACAATTGCGTTCACATTTGCCCAACTTCCATTGAGTATTAAAAATACACAATAACCTAAATGTATATATTCTCTCATGCATTTGTGTAGTCAAAGCCTTACCAACATATTGCTGATGCTGTGACCCTTTATGTTTGTCACTGGGGTTTGCAAACATCTAACCAATAAAATATTAAAGAAGTGCTTGTCAACTTTGACAACACAATATTGAATCTCTTAAAAATAACTGTTTTTTCAATTTTTTTGAAAAACCGTACATTTGGACATTGAGGTTAAGGACAATGTTGATATATTAGTAACTGATCAAAGCTAGTTATCAAAATATATAGAACATGAAAAGGGTGTTCATTCTCCAAAGTTTTGGAGATGTTTGATTTAAATGTGTCTCGGGGCAAAAGTATGTTTTTAAGAACAGACCATTAGCGCACAATAATTTATAACATGTTTCTGTCATCTTGATTTTATTTTGTGAATAAAATGTGTGAACTCAATGAACTCCAGGAGTGTTATACAGTACACTACATACAGATTATCCTTTATTATCATAATCTCTTTAAAAATACTAATCTCTTATGAAAACATTTGTCTGTTTTTCCTGATACCAACTTTTTTCCTGAAATAGAGTACATTATTGAAAGTACAATTTGAGAGTATTTGAGAGTATATCATTATCACAACTAAACTGAATAACTTATGACTAAAATCATTTAAATAAATACATAAACAGATTAGTTTCTTGAATATAGTAGTAAATATTGAATTGTAAACACTAAGGATAAAGCTTATTATAGTGACTTCTAGTGGTGGACATTTTAATTATCTGTATACATATTCAAAATATAGCCTAAAAAATACCTCAAAATATCTCCATACACTAGGAAAGCAACATGCAGATTTTATTTAAATAAAAATATGAATTTAATTGTGAATTTCTGTGATGTCCAGTGTTTAACACAAAGTTCAGTTACAGGAATTTCCTTCTGACCTGATTTTAGAAATAAGATTTAAATACAGATTTTAACTGTCTACTTTAAGTGTGACTCAACTGACTTAAAAACTGACTTCAACTACACTATGTGCTTGGCAGACACTTTTTTTTAACCGAATTAACCTACAAACCAGTATTACAGCTAGCAATTAACATATCTGCAAACAAAAGATACTGTAAATCTAAACATTCCTGCCATTAAAGACCTCACCTGTGTCTGTTCTTTATGTTGCTCTAGAACATTTAAGACAAGTTTTGCATGCCTCTGTGTTCTAATTATGCTAACAATGAGGAAGTGACAAATGATCATTTGTCAAAAAAGACCTAATTCCATTCATTCTAAAACAACCATAGAGGTGTAATGACTCTGCTTAAAAAGCTTACAAGTTTACAGAAAGTAAATAGACAAAAAAAAAACAGATCCCAATAGTTTGTTTATTTTGTATCAATCTTCTCTTTGTGATGAGGTGTGAAAGAAAATTTAAAAGGCTGAATACAATTTTAAAAGCAAAATGCATTTGCTAATAAAAGTAGTTAATTTTAATGAAGTAATTTTTGATCTAATATAAATGTTTACAAAATATTAGATTATATTAGCAATATATTTAGGAATACGCTACCAGGCATATGGACTTTAACTTGTTTATTTTCAGTCAAAGAAAGATATTTGGAAGAATGTTAGCAACTGAGATTTCTGGGGCACCATTGACACCCATAGTAGAACATTTTTTATTTTATAATTTTTTTGTACTGTTTAACACAAAAGCAGATATTTTTAAAAAAATGTAGGAAAGCACCTGGGGTACCTTTTACTGCCATTTAGATTTTTTTCTACTATGGTAATCAATGGTGCCCCAGAACTGTCTAACTGCTAACATTCTTCCAAAAATCTTTTTTTTTGCGTTCAGCAGAACAAAGAAATTTATACAGATTTGGAACAACTTGAAGTTGAGTAATTCATGACAGAAGTTTTTATTTTGTCTGTGAAAACTTAGCTAAAGTAATTTTATTGTGTTGCTGTTTTCTACATGAAAGCATCCTACATAATGTAAAGAACCTTCTGTGAAAATATAACCTTGATCTCTTAAATATTGAAATCAAACTTGATGCTCCGACCTAATGTCATGATTAGATCATTTTAACCTGGATTTCACAGACAACAGTGACAGTTGATCATGCCTATCAATATTTCCTTGATGTAATGTTATGTTTTTATAGGTGTCTGATGTTGATGTGACCTGGGAAAATGAATAATGATGTACTTTTTTTTCCAAACCTTCTTTTTTTAAAATAAAAAAAATGTTAAATCGAACTGTGTCACTACCTTTATTTATCTGTAAATGCAAATGTTAATGAACCTTTGATTTATAATGTATGTTTAAAGCACTTAAGTTACTGGAGTAACGTTTACTTAGTTTTTTTTAAGGCAATCGGTTTGCATGCTTTTATCAAGTAAATCAGATTGATGTTGAAGTAAATACAACTGAGAAATTCCAAGTTGCAGGAAATGTCACCTTAGTTAACTTAAATAATTGTATTGTTTGAAATGCACACACAGTATAATTCAATTGAAATTATCAAGTAGGCCTAATTAATACTTTTATTTTTTTAGTTACTTGAACTCTAGCGTAAGTTCATTACACTAAATAAGCATTTGTTAGCACAACTTTAATATATTATTTAGTACAACAACTATTACTATTTCACTTTACTTAGTTTTTTTTAAGGCAATCGGTTTGCATGCTTTTTTTAAGTGAAGTTAACTAATTAGATTTTACAATGTGTTGTTAAACTTTCGTATTACTGACTTGTAAATTAGAAAAGTGGTCGAGGATAGACGGATAAGTGCTTAAACATTTAGAAAACTTTATTTGCAGCGGTCACTGGGAAGGTGCACATTCTCTTTATTGTAGGGAGCTTCTGCAAAGCATTCAGCTGCTTTCTTGTCACAATCACAGATAAACATTGCGCACTCGTTGTTGTCACCTGAGATAAAGACAAGAGTTATTCTTAAAGAGTTATTCTGCATATCTAATACTGTAACGAAATGAGTAAAAACATTACTCACTGCTGCAAGTGATTTTCTGGGATGATTTGTCACAGCTGAACAAATAGGACATGGTGTATGGGTTATCAAGGATGGGCACACATTTGTCATATTGTTTGGCCTCTCTGTAGCATTTGTCATGCGCTTCACAGCATCTGTGGAGAAACATGATAAAATGTGAAATGAACAAAGATTGTCTCATCTTTACACGTAAACCTGATGATGTGTGACCCAAAACATACAGCTGCGGAAAAAAAGACCATTGAAAATGTTTCTGAATGTACTATTTATAGGTATGCGTTTAGGTAAAATTATCATTTTTGTTTCATTCTGTGAACTAACAATACACAACACATGTACACTGTAAAAAAAACACGTAATTTTACAAAATTGTTCTGTTATTTTTGAAATATGGTCAAAAACTATCACATTTACAGGAAAAATGGGAAAAACTATTTATTATATGTGTTCCAGCTGACAGAAAATGTCTGTTTTTTATGGATTTTTGAAATGCTGATTAAATAAAAAATATTTTTTTATTGCGGCTATATGAAAGTGACCTATTTGTCAGATATGGTGACCCATACCCGAAATGTGACCTCTGCATTTAACCCAACCAGTGAATAATGAACACACACGCTTCAAGTCGTGAACACACATACACCGGGAGCAGTGGGCAGCTATCACTGCAGCGAGGAGTCCGGGGAGCAAACGGGGGTAAGGTGCCTTGCTCAAGGGCATGTCAGTTGTTTCCTGCCGGTACTGAGAATCGAACCGGAAACCTTCTGGTTACGAGTCCGACTCTCTAACCATTAGGCCACATTTTATTGCACTATTGTTCAGAACTACATTTCCCAGAAATGTTCGAATTGATTTTGTCCTAAGGTCATTTTTATTTCATTAAGTTCAAACCGGCATCCTAAAAGCTTAACTACAGATATTGTTCAGCAGTTTACATTTATATAACATATTCCAATAAGTTTGACAACCAGAAGAGACCAAACTGTTTCTTATGTATTTTCCCCAAGTCTGTTTAACTATTTATTGTTTTAAATAGTAGAATATAAATCTAATAGACATCCTATTTATATTTTTACTTAAAAAGTATGCATTGAAATAAATTTCACATGATAAATTTTAAAGACCTACATTTTAAATTATACTTCCTAAGGTCATGTTGCAAATTCTTTTTGCTGACACTGTATATATATATATATATATATATAGACATAGTGATCTATTCTGGTATTCAGGTCTGACCTATCCAAGTCATCCACAGGTGTACCGGATCCACCCAAGCCACAATAGCAGCCGTAGTCAGCGTAGTCCAGAATAGGCCTGCTGTCCGGCACAGTGCAGAGAATCATCTCTCTCAGCTGCCATACGGCTCTATTATCAGGAAGAGCCTCAGCTGAAACAGAGAAGTCAACAAATATTTTATTATCATATTAATCAAGTATAGAAATGCATTCATTTGACATACTTCAATGAGTAACCTTAAATAAGTATCAAATGAATAAACTTTTAGTGTTTAGGCATAACATGAACGTTTTGAGAACTTAAACATGCTACTCACCCAGAGTGAGTCCAATGGCTAGCAGAAGAACAGCACTGAGGGCATTCATGATGTTTGGCGCAGTGGTCTCATCCACCGGACCCTGCTTGCATTTTATGCGTTCACCTCAGCCTTAGGATACACGTGACAGATAAACTTCTGTGCACATTTCAGAACACACATGTACACGTGCATGCCAATTCCCACGCTCGGCTGTACCCGTAAAATATGTGCTTATGAAATGAAATGCATTGTTTGAATTGTTTTTCTATGACTAGTCGATACAGTTGCATGGGGAAATTCAAAGGCATGGTGAGATTTCTGTACCAGAACTTCAAACATTTCAAGGATACCAGAGTAGCCTTTCAACGCATGTTCACAAACCAGAACTGTAGAAGTGAGTGAACACATGTTAGAAACGTTTTCATTGTTATCGTTTTATTTCACAGATTACATAAGACATAATGCTGCGGTATTGTGGTTGCTTTTGTTTAGTGTAATAAAGAAATGCAAAAAATAAAATAAAAATTCAGAATCACAAAAAATGGTTTATCAGCAGTTCTTCTGTAATCTTGTTTCTATATTTGGTCCCAACCACACCAAGGAAAACAGATGCCTAAAAGCTCAATGTGCTTCCTAATATGTATTATTATTAATATTTCTCAACATACGCATGTCAAAATAAAACACTAAAAGAGACAATAAACAATTTAAGCTCTTTGCTTTGTGCTGCTTTATGACCAACTTAAACTTCAGTCAAAAAAGTTCAGAACATGTTCTTTTGGCCTCACAAATAATCATACCAACATCTAAAAGATTAGATATGTGCTTAAACGACTGATATATTTATATATATATTCTCCAAAGACATTTCTGTGTTTCTGGTTAGCTTATTTTAAGAAATATTCCTATTTCTAAAGTCCATCTCTGTACATCTCTATTTACAATAATACATACTATATAGACAGACTAAACTAAAATACTCAGAGCATTTGAAATTGGTCAGTTTTCTCAGACGAGCAGACAGAGATCAGATGGGCTTATACAGCAGAGTAGTGACATATTTCTTCTTATAGCGATGGGTTGCACTCAGAACCATTACGCCATCCTGTCACAGAGCCGGAGGAGATACAGATTGATCAGAATAGACTGAAAATCAATACTGGTTGTTCTCTTTTAGCTGTTTCTTACCTTAATGGACAGAGCATACAGGTGGTTAAGCATGACGTGGTTGGGCTCGGGAAGCAAAGCTGGATCACACTGTTAGGAAACAAATGTACATTGTTCTTAACCTGTGCAGTACTCAACTCATTCAGAGATTGATGCTGTCATCTTTATTGTGTCTTACAGTGAAATTATGCAAATGATTTGCCCTAAGTAACCCAATGCAAAAGATCAAAAATAATTGCTGTAATCATCTGTTCCATTTTGTTCTGTGAAGTTGGTTAGATGAAGTATAAAAAGGCACTGATGCATTGCAATATGACTAAATGACAATTCATTGCATCCAATGTGATAACAATGGCATACATATTGATTATAACTACTATGATAATACCAAATGTATATCCAAACACTGGACTGCATATGTACATGTGTTTACATGTTACATAAGTACAGTGTAAAAACTGTTAAAATAGTGTAAAGTGTTAAAATATAAATATAATGCATATATGTGTGTAACAATAGATATGTTACATCCTTTATGTTTTAGTATAAATATGTTTTATAAGGCAAATCAGATCTTCTAACACTTACTTTTCTCTTTCTTATGCAGTTCAGTAATATGCAGTGTTGCCAGATTTGTGTAACAAAACCAGACCAAAACAAACACCTCTTCTATAGACGATTTCAAAGCAACAACATAATCAAACGTTACTGCGCATGTTCGCAAACTTAACTTCCAGTACACATGTGCAAAGAATAGAGTCCCTGCAGATTATTTCTGATAACAAGCCAAAGAAATAACAAGTAAATGATATTAGCTAGCAAGTTAAAGTATGTCTAGTCAGTATTATTTTGGGTTACCAGTAAAAGAACTGTTACTTGGCAAAACTTACATGTGACAAAGTTAACACAACAAACTGATTATTTAATCAAATTAATATACAATAAAATTCAACAAATTGTTTATTTAATACAATTATTACACAATAAAATATGAATATACATATTTTTTATATAGGCCTAAATTAAGTCAAATATAAATAGCCACTAGCCAGACTCACAAATAAACACAAACCGGAAGTTAATTTCTGGCCAGGCTTGTGCGTCTGATAAAATCGTCTATACCTAAAATACAGTCACTTTTATGCATTATGCAAATACACTGTATAGTAGTTGTATAGTAGTCTGTTTATTAATAACTTCATTTCACCTTAAAAATGACTAATGATGAACGAAATCTTTAACCGACATAATATCAAAACAATCCACGGCATTAAACAGTATAAAAGTAGCGGGAACAGTATCTGACTTGGCAACTCTAATAATATTATGTGAATTGTATCTCTATCTCTACTGATAAAACAGGGTGGTAACAACATCAAGGTCATGGATTTGACTCCAAAGAAATACACAGACAAAACATCCTGTTATTGCACCACAAGTCACTCCGAATAAAAGTGTCTGGAAAATGCAAAAAAGTTGCATATAGCCTCTGCTACTTCATATCTAAAATGTATCCAAAAGATATTGAGCTTATGAATGTAAAATCTAATGCCTTTTGCACAAAGCTCATTGAGTTTCAAAGTGTTTCAAATTGATAAAACCAAAAGTTTGCGGTCTCACAAAGCAAGAAAAAATACTGCCGGAATAGCAAAAATCTTAAGATGACTGATAGACAAAAATAGTTGAATATAATATAATAACTTCTGTGCAGGATATCCGTCTAACACAAATCGAAGAAGTGCAGCTCACAAACAATCCATCTTAAAACTAAATTGAATCTGGGTACTGGAAAACCACTAAAAACAGCCTTGTGCCACATGATGCCACATATTGTTTGTGTCAATATTTAGCCACGATGAAACATAAATTGTAGTTTACACACCCAGTTACAATTTGTGTCTATAGTATATAACAAAATAGTTAAGTCTGTGCAGAGAGTTTGTGCAGATCCTCACCGAGATGCCCGTGTCCTTGTTGAGGATGACCTGTAGGAGATGAGGCGGAAGAATCGGGGGAGACTTGAATTTCTCTTCCTGTTTGGGTATGTATGCGTCCTGATGATATGGCCCAGGAGGAGAGCTGGATAGGTCTGGAATCAACAGGAACAACATGCCACAAGAACAAACCACAATTGTAAAACTACTGATGTATTACATGGGTTGTGTGACAACACTATGTATTGAATTTGCTGTGGTCACACCTGACATGTCCGAACATTTCTGTGAATCCACCATTAGAGCATCAAACACCTCAAAGTCTGTCTTCTTCACTTGGATGATGTTGTTGACCGTGCCAAGCTGGTTGGTCACCACAGGCTGAGGAGAAAAACATGACAATATTATATTCCTCATTTGTTAAAAAGATTAACGCCGATCGATGATGTCAACTGATGTCTCATTCACCTCCGCTGGGTCGTGTGTCCATTGTCCATCCACGAAGAACTTGTACTGGTGCTCACCCTCAGGCAAATCCACAATGGCCACAAAGTTGTTTTGACTATTGAATGAAAATGTGAAAAGAACATGTTTGAGATTTAAGACTTTAGCACAAAAGGGGTGTGTAAACATTTTTAATATCCAAAATGTTTACACACCTTCTAATCAAAGGAATCTTGTTGGTCCAATTGTTAAAGGAGCCCGAAATAAACACTTCCTTTCCAGTTCCCGTCCAACGAAACACAGTGGGACTGTCCAGGGCCGAACCCTTGTCAAAGTCTGGTCTCCAGTCAAGAAACTCTTCTTTTTCTAATGGTGCCTAATAGAAGTACACTTTATCAGCATATGTGCGTTACCTAAACCATGACTTGGTTTTTATAAAAGAATGACAACCTACTTTCATGTCCTCCGCGTGAAATATTTCAGCATCTTCAGGGCTGTCCATCAGGATTTTGGGACGGTCTCCCTCCTTGGTTCCTCGACTATCCCTCCTGTGGGCTTTTTCTTGGCCCATGCCTGCCCTCTCACTGCTTGTGTTACCCATAGTGCTTAAACAAGCCAAACCAGAGGTCACAGAAGGTGAGTGGCCAGCTGGCTGAGGTTAAAAATGATCTGTAACCAAATACAAACCACACAGAACAGTGTTAAACAAACAGGCAGATTGGTGTGTAAAGTTTCCACAATACAAAGACAATTCTGCTGATATATACTGTACAGTATGAGTTGTCTAATTGTGAAAATTAACTATACTGACAAAAAAGGGACAGCAATGTACAGCATGTACATTAGCATGAAGTAGTCTTTCTCCTTATTTTGCTTTTTTCCTTCCCTTTTTCTAGGCTTTATTAATATCAAATGCAAGAGACAACAGAAAAATAACAACAACAAGAAAAAAAAAACACAAAACAAAAAATCTACAAACAGGGGTCTTGAAAATTAACAAACAACACTAGAAATAAAGCGTAAAATAGTTAAAAGACATAATAAAAGTTCGAAGACAGTTCAAAACTAAGAGACAGATTACAACCCACAAAACCTATTTGGATTTAATTTGTATTGAGTCTTCAGGTGATACAATACCCATTTTTAGATTTTGTATGTTAAAGCTTTATATCTTATTGACTTCCCTCAGAAAATTTAATCATAGTAAAAGTGTAGTAAACTGTTTCTTTTTTTGCAGACTGATAACCGTTTGTATTACAATAATTGTACAGTTTAGAGTTACTGACCGTTTAAAAGCTGGTAATAATAAAACTTGTCATTTTAATATATCGCTGCTGTCCTTCCAAAACCTTGTGTCTCCATAGTTTGTGATTTATAAATCATTATTATTAGTCGCCCTTATGTTTGTCACTTGGTTTTGCAAATATCTAACCAATAAAAAGTATTAAAAAGTGCTTGTCAACTTTGACAACACAGTATGTAGTTATTTATAAATAGGGTTGGTTATCGTTTGAAATCGATTCCAATTCTTAGCGATTCCCAGTTTCGATTTCAGTTGAAGTAAAACATTTAGATATTATCCTGTATGGTCATTTAGCCTGCTTGTTGACTGCTTTTGTGTATGTAATACACATATCAATGTTACAATTTGTATAGCTTAACTACATCATGGTTAAACTAGCTAATATAATATAACTATGGTCAATTTGTGGTATGTGCTTTATCACAAGTTAAGACATGCACATTTCTGAAAATATTCCTTTCGATTCCGATTCGCAACCCTATTTATACAGTAGGCCTACAAAAGACAGTAATATGCACGAATTACTCTCTCTATACCTTTTATGAACTTTTGGCCTATTATCTAAAAAAAATTCTAATTACACCAAATAACTTCATAATCTACACAGGAAACATCTAGTTTCCACTCGCTCAACATACCAGAGTTTGAAACCGATCATTTAATGACTTGTTTAATTGCTACATTTCGGCAACTCTGTAACCTCGGGGCGCACGTTTTTATTGCTGTAATTTTCCACGTGGAAAATTGTCCAAGAAAAAAAAACAGTGCAAGCCAAGGTCATAAAGTCTGACAAGACGTCTGCCAAAAACATCTCAAGGGTAAAGATAATACAGTAACGTTAACTTCAGCCAAGCTCAAATAACGTTAACGTTAGCTGGGAGAGATCGTCCCGATATTAAAAGCAACACATCGACCTGTTTAAATTGCAAGCTGACACTGCAGCTATACCCACAACATTATTCACTATGTTTATTATTCCCATCATGATAAAATATGTTTTAATCGGTCTGACTGTTGAAGCGGTATATGTTACATCCATTTAATAATAAACCCGTGACCGCCAGCAGCAGCAGCAGGAGCATCAACACCGAGCACTATTATCAGAACTATAACATGCGGTCTATTATTATTAATACATATTATTAATATGCGTTACACGACTTACTCTTTCGTGCTGCAATATGTGTACGCGGGAGCGCCGCTTATCCTCGATCACAGTTATTTCGTCATTTTTTCACGCACGCTGCTTATGCTTATCACAACATAAACGTCACTCCCCCTGTCGCACACTGCGCTACTGCGCATGCGTGTGTGGTGAGGGACAAGCAGTGGCTTCTTTGCGCATGGGTGTCTTGTTTCGAAGCTAGATGAGCATTATCAAACCCTGTGCTGTAATAAAGGAGCAGTCAATGAAGAGGCAGGTACATACGTGTACAGCAGAGCTGTTTTAATGTCCAGTAGCTTGTTTTTGTTTCTTTTCGCAGGGTTTTCAATTATTTATTATTTTCCTAGGATGTGTGCAATGTCTCTTATTCGCCACTGAATGGAGACGTTTAGCCACCAATCTGCCGCAAGCAAAAGACGTGAAGGTTAGTCTGAAAATGGACTTTATTGTGATTTCGATGACAAGAAAGTGATGTTTTATGAGTGTGCGTTCCAATTAATATCAATCAAACTGCAGTTGATTAACCCATAATAACTCAAAAAAAAATTTATACAGCTAACTAACACAATAAAAACATGATAACATAATAAAAACATTTTTTTATTCAAAAACGGAGTTATCTCATTTCAATTGACACAGAGGCAAATAAAAAATGTACATTTACTGACTTTGGACACGTAAAAACAAGAACAACTGAATTATGAATGTTAAATAAATACAGATATTCTTATGGATTTTATAGCTAAAATGGGAATTAGGCTATATTGGTTTGTATTGGAAACAATATAGTGGTATCTGTGGGTTATGTGCTGGTGTTCTGAAAGTGGGCTGGCAGATGGCAAATAATAAAACACCATTCAGTTTTACTGAAATAAGACCCAAACATACTATAATGACATTTTGTTATGCTTTTAATGGTAAACAGCAGATGGTCTATACAGTAATATGTAATGTAATGTAATAGTAATAGTAAATGGAATTAATGTTGCTTTTAACAGCTGGGATTGAATATGTGTAAGAAATGACACAGTTTAATTTATATATGTAATTTCTTTACTGTTAATGCTCTTCCTCAGTCACACTGTGTCATAATTTTTATCGTGTGCCACGTGAAGTACAATTACTCCCCCACTGACTTTCCCTCTGTCATAGCCAGTGTTACAGTCCAACCTCTCTCTCTTTCTCTCTCTCGCTCTCTCGCTCTCTTCTCTTTCTCACCCACCCACTCAAACATCCACAGGGCTGTAGAAATGCTGTTTTGAGTGCATGAACATCTGAGAGCAAAAGGGTAACATAGCTTTTGCTTTGCCGTATCAAAGATTTGTCTGTGTTCATGTGTCAGGCTTGTCTGGGACAAGTTCCCTAACAATCTGACAGGCGACATTTGAATACCAAAATTTGCATTTGTGATTCCCTTCAAGTGTATATCCTATTAGACTGCACACAGACACAAACAGAGATTTTGACATGCATGGATGCACAGAAAAAAAGTGGAAAATTGGCAGATATGTGTGATGAAACATTAGAGCTTTAAAGCCTGGAAATGTATTCTGAGGGAGAAAATGAGTCAAGGTTTTATTTCATGTTAATCCTCAAAGCCTTTGTGTAACAACTTACTTTTATGATGCTACCTAAAAGCACAATTTCAGAAGTTCAGTTTCATTTTAGCTTTTGAAACATTCGACTGTCTCGTCTTTAGTAAAACGATGGATTGTTTTTGGCAGACAGGCTTCAGTTTGCAAATCATAACACTACTGAAATTTCATGAGAAGGCTACATTATATTACACAGTGATTTTTATAGTAATGAACTACCACAATATATTGTATACCAGTATGTTTATAGTGTTACAATGTCTAAACAGATCTGAATGAGCTTAAAGACCCTTTGGGTCTGGCAAATGATCTGATGCAATTGTGATGTAACAGTGTTGTGGAGGAAGTGTCAAATGATTGTGTGTGAGAGAGAGAAAACCATGTGGCGCTGAATGTATGATCAGCTCTGAGGCTGAAGAGTATTTTTGAGGTTACAGCATCATACAGCCACAGGTAAAGGAGGTCATGGGAGTGCGTTATGACCGAAGAAAAAGCGTTGAATATTTCATGAAATCTGCGCTCAAAAATAGAGACAAAGATGTCAGCCGAGACCTCCAGAGTCAGACAGTTGTGCTACTTCTTTTGAAGGCTATGTAAAATCTGAATGTTGAATTACAAACTGGATCTGAAATACAAAATGTCTGGTAATTTTGGTAATGGTAATGTCTGGAAAATGTACTGGTAATTTTTTGCCAGAACTTTATTCGTTTTTTACAGATTTTTTTTTTACAGTGATTAACATATGTTGCATTGACAGTTTTTTTGATCACACTTAAGCGCCCATTTCTTTCCAGGATTGTACATCCGAATCATAAAAAATGGTTGTGAAAATAGGCTTGCATAGTTTCTCTATGCAAAATTGTTCTGTTCTATATAATTTATTAAAGTCTTTTTTATGACTCTTTCAAAAGCAAAGCAAGGCTAGTAGTGTACACTCATAAAGATGATATAGGTTTTACACCAACAAAACTGACCTGCTCCTCAATCTTTTTCATCATGACTGATGTCACGACCACTCAAGAGCGCCGGGCGCCGGCATCCTGCCAAACTCTCCTTCTCCTTATCGCTCTATAGCCGATGAGTGATGCCATCAACTGCACTGCGATACGTCTTTACCCCCCGATAGATGGCTGCTGATGACAGACCATCTCTCGGTTCAAAAGAACTTAGTGTTGGAGAATGCCAGACTCAAGATTTTACACAAATAGCTTGCCAATTTGATATGAAAAATTGAAAAATGTCTAGACTGTGTTTAAAAGACTATACCCTCCAATCAGGGACAGGGCATTGGTTTCACTTCATGAGCACTTGAAATCCATCCTCTGACAAACACAGAAGCCTGAGAGAAAGTAATGCAAATGATGCATTCGGCTCCCAGCATCGCAGCTTTAACGTAAAGCGTGAAATTTGAATCTTTTCATAAAACCGTTCCAAATGGCAGTCTGATATTTCCAACAGAATGTCAGATTCAGGACAGGCCCCGGGGGACCGTGCGGTAGCAGAGACGCTGTGCATTCACAGATGTGTAAAAAGCTTTCTGCCAGGGGCATTTCTGTCACACCTGCTACTGCAAGTTCCCTCAGCGCTGTGGGCACAACTTTTATTACTTTCATTAGGACCATCACCATCTTCAGATGTTCACCATGAGAGACCAGGAGGGTGGATATCACATTTTTAATAGTTTTTCACACGCTGATTTAAATCTATATGTGAATTCCCTTTAGTTAAAGACATGCAGTTGTTTATTTCTTAAGCAATATGAATGTGACAGAGGTTCTTTCTGTTAGACTTAAGCATTTTCACCGTAGAAATATTGCAAAATGTTAGTTTGGCAAGCCTAAATAATGACTCATAGACCACACAATCCCAGTCTAAATTTTGGAGTTAACATCATGCATTTATTTCTAGCATTACCAGCAAAACTTTGAGTATTGCACAGTCCCTTGAAATAACTGCCTTGAGCAAACCAACATCAACTGTCCATAAGCAAATACAGTAAATATGACCGTATAAACACTGATATGATGCTTCATACCCCTTATACAGTTTGATATACTGAGTGTAAACAGAGGTGCTATTTTACAGGAGTGTGCATGTTTAAGCATAACAACAAAAAGGTTTAGATATTTAGAAGGGTTTTTTCGCCTGCACCACATCTAAGAACAAATTCAACATGAATCTATTGCAAAAATGTGTGGAAGAGAAAGGAAATTAGGAAGGAAGAAATCTCTGAGTCAGTTTCATAGGCAGTAAGTTCTAAACCTGATCAACAAAAAGAGTTTTTGGAAGATTGTACATTTGCATCAGCTGTAAGGTAACCACTGGGAAATGCCACATTTACAGGAGTTACATGGTGTTACAGACCCAGGGAAATAAAATGGTCCTACTCGAGGCCCACACAGTTTTTATAATAAAATAAAATCTTATGTCATCTTCACATTCCACCGTTCACATTCCTACTTAAAATAAATGATACGACTAAATCCAATTTATACTTATTTTTCTTTAAACTAAATATAATTAAAAGCAAAGAATGAGCACTCTACCAACTTCTAATTGTATATTTTGCCAATACAAATAGTACATTTCCTAAATATGCAAATATGACAGTACGTTGAATCATCATATTCATCGAAATACACATACAGTATGACGACAAATCGCAAGATTTTCAATCTACTGTATTTTATTACATTTATTTTATTAGCACAATATGATGGGAATTCATACCTAATTTACGTGGTAAAATGTGAATTTGTACGATCACATTCGTATGTTTTATTATAATTTGACTTTGCCCCTGTGACAGTAGATTGAGGGGCCGAGCTATGGTGGGCCTTTAACGTTGCTTTCCCATCTCGTAAAATGCGTTCGTTTTAGGAAAAATTTGCTTTTGTGCCTGTGATTTTAAGGTTAGGGGTGGCTTATAGACGGTTTTAAAGCAAAACCTTACTGCGCATGCACGCTTTTGTGACTCAAACTTGACTTCCGGTACACATCCGCAAAGAATAGGGTCCCTGCAGATTATTTCTGATAACAAGCAAAAGAAATAACAAGTAAATGACATTAACTAGCAAGTTAAAAGTATGTCTAGTCAGTATTATTTTGGGTACCAGCAGAAGAACGGGTACTTGACTAAACTTAAAAGTTCGGGCCAGACGCGTGCGTCTGATGAAACAGTCTATAGCCACCTCGTAAAATGGTCTGTGTATTGAAAGTCGTTCTGACTGACATCAAAAATAGGGGAGAATGAACACGAATCAATAGATTCTAAATTTTGTGACAATGTCACAAACTGCCGTGAGACTGAGATGTCTGTATACATGACGCAATAATCGCTAAATAAGCTCAAAATAACAGTTTTCTCTCAAATATGTATTGTTTTACTTCAACAAATATTTGTTTCCCCCTGGAGTCATGTGGATTACATTTATGATGAATGAATGAATGAATGCACTTTTTGGAGCTTTTAAAACTTGAACCCATTTAATGATGAACCGGGGTATTATTTAATATATCTCAGATTGTGTTCGGCTGAAGAAAGCACGTCATATATATTTAGGATGGCATGATGGTGTGTAAATTATGGGGTAATTTAGAATGTTCTGTGAACTATACCTTTAACTAATTTCTATAAATTGTACTGTAGTATGTAAACTGCACATGTTCAAGCACTGTTTGTCAATACAAATTTTACATTTGCAGAGCTTTGTTTATTAGATGTCAGGCCACTGTGGTCCTCTCATCTTGGGGCACCTGGCAGTAATAGGCCCCACTGGCCCAGACCATAGTCCATCCTTGAAGGTATATTTATACATATTGTAACATATATATGTATATAGACTTCATGTTGTATTTATATATAGCATTTCTCTCTTTAATTCTGTTATATTCTTACTATATTTATATTCTGGTTTAGTAATGACTATGAAAGTTGATAAGCAATGATGCAACTGCATCGATCCTGCAAGCTGACTGGCTAGAGCCACAATTCAAATACTGTACAACATGTTAAGGCCAAAGACACTAGAAGCAAACACTGGTGCTGTGGTGCATTTTTCTGTTAACAGTGTTTTTTGTCCCTCTTATTTAACTGCAAGGTTTCTCATCAGAACAACTGGTCACAAAAACAAAAGCATACAGCATCTAAAACCCTAATTCTGGTGACAGATGTGCTATGGTTCAAGATGTGTTGGTAGATTGTATCATTGGAAGGAGAATCCGTTCATGGCTTGTACTGTCTTGAGCGTGTTGGCGTTCTCTGTTTGCTTTGACTCTTGTGGTGTCAGGAGAATAGTTCTCAGCACCTGTTTCTCTTCAAACTGGACCTAGGAAGTTCCCTCAAGCCCGTCTGGAAATCTCAGGCAATGGGGCAGTGGTTAGAGAGGCAGACGGATGTGCATGGCTGAGCTGTTGGGCCTGGCGGCCAGGATGTAGATAGCGCTTTCCCTTAGGAAGTTGTCCCAGGTAAATGGTCTGAAATACACAAGGAGAGGCATCGTAAAGTCAATAGAGAGCAGTGGAAAGTAATGTTGATGGTCAAAATGTTAATATCAGCTGTAAATATATCCATATTAGCCAAAGCGACTTACATTGCATTATACTTTTTGTTTCTGGATATGTGCAATCCCTGGGATCGAAACGATTACCTTGGCGTTGCTAGCACCATGCTCTAACCACTGAGCTACAAGAAAGCTATATATATATATATATATACAGTGGCAAGAAAAAGTAAGTGAACTATTGTCATTTTCCTGGTTTTCTGCTTGAATTGGTCATGAAATGTGATGTGATCTTCACAAATATCACAAATATCAATGAACACAATATTTTTTTTTGTGTCTTTTATGTCTTTATTGAACACACCCATTAAACATACAAAGTGATGGTGGAAAAAGTAAGTGAACCATTGCTTTAATCACTGGTTTAACCATGTTTGGCAGCAATAACCTAAGGCAAGCACTTCCTATAGACCTGCAGAAAGGACCTGGAGTAATTTTGGACCATTCATCTTTACAGAACTGCTTCAGCTCATCCATATTCTTAGGACGTCTGGTATGAATGGCTTTCTTGAGGTTATTCCACATCATTTCTTTTGGATTGAGGTTAAGGCCCTTCAAAAAGTAGATTTTTATGTATCTGAAACCATTCTGTTGTAGATTTTGCTTCAATATTTAGGGTCATTATCCTGCTGCATTACCCATCTTCTTTTGAGCTTCAGCTTGTGGACAGACACTTTGAGATTATCCTGTAGAATGTTCTTATAAACATGGGAATTTTCTTCTCTACAATGGCAAGTGGTCCAGGTCCAGACGCAGTAAAGCAGCCCCAAATCATGATGTTCCCTCCACCATACTTTACTGTTGGGTTGATGTTTTCAAGTTGGTACACTGTATTTTTTTAACACCATACATAGCGCTGCTGGGCGCCCCACTTCTATGGAGAGTAGCCACAGTATCATAGTGTCTCCATTTTGTCTAACTGTGGACTGATGAATCTCTAGTCTTCAAAATAACTCTGTAACCTTTTCCAGTTACATGCATATCAACAACTTTTGATCGTAGTCTTCTGCATTTTATTTTGCAAGGCAGGGCTCACATTAACTAATGCTGCTTGTGAATAGCACACTGACACTGTTTGGATTTTTATATAGGTCAATTTAACTCTAAACAAAATCTTTATTATCCTTTCATTGATTGGACTCATGGTTTGCTAAAACCTGACTCCAACTGGCATTTAGTGACAGCAGAGGCCTAGTGGTTCACTTACTTTTTCCGCCATCTTTGTATGTTTAATGGGTGTGTTCAATAAAGACATAAAAGATCCGGCTGTTGGTGTTTTATTAGCTTAGAAATATTGTGTTCATTGATATTTGTAACTTTGGTGAAGATCACATCACATTTCATGACCAATTCAAGCAGAAAACCAGGAAAATGACAATGGTTCACTTACTTTTTCTTGCCACTGTATCCATACACTGTATACTAGACATGTATTTTCAGGATATCAGATATCCATATAGTCGCTTTCAACAACATAAACAAACGTTACTGCGCATGCACGCTTTTGTGGCCCAAACTTAACTTCCAGTACACATCCGCAAAGAATAGTGTCCCTGCAGATTATTTCTGTCAACAAGCAAAAGAAATATAGTACAAAAGTATATGACATTAGCTAGCAAGTTAAAGTATGTCTAGTCTTAAATGTGACAAAGTTACACGAACCTGAACAAACTGATTATTTACAATCAAATTCAACAAATTGTTAATTTATTATACAATAAAATATAAATAGTTATATTATTAGCCACTAGCCAGAATGATCAACAAACACAGAGCGGAAGTTAACTTCGGGCCAGGCATGTGCGTCCGATGAAACCATCTATATATCACATTTCAGAGATATTAAAAGTTATATATACACCCTTTGGGGGTATACTTTTAGGATCAGATATACTAAAAGGGCTTAAGAACATTTCTTGAGGTGACCATATATTTTTTGTGTCTGCACACACATATTAAAACCTATAACCACACATTAAAACCACACACAGACTAACCTGTTGTCATTTTCCATGGCTTTATCTCTGCTTCTCTCACTGCTGGAACTGGCTGGACTGCTCTCAGATATTGGACCTACATGACTGATACTACAGATAAGAAAAGCAAACAAAAACACACATTTTTCATTTTGTCTCTTCAACACACACACCGCTAACAGCAGACAATGGTTTTACACTCTCACGGTTTTCAAACTTTTAATTTGTTGTTCTTTTGAAACCATCTAAGAGATGATAACCTGAAGCAACTACTTATTATTATATATAGTGTGTGTTATGATGTCTGTATATTTTGTCTATGTGCACATCGACTGGTTCGGCAACATTTCAAAACTGAAGAACTGATGCTTAGAAAATTTTTAAAAATCGAATCTCCACAATAACATTAAAAAAAAAGACAGATCAAAATGTTGTCTATTTAAAATATTTAATTATTTCCTTGCTATCCAAGCTAAATATGCAAAAACAACTTTTGAAGGTTCAGTAGTAGACAGGACTTGGGAGGAAATGGGGAGGCGGAGTCCAGGGAGTGAATTTCAAGGGGGGGATGGAATTCCACTTCACAATATTAAGGATCTCCATCTTCTATCCATGAAAATGCATCCAAATACCTAACATAAATCACTGATACACTATGCTTAAGTGAATGATATTTTTAATAGTTTTGTCAGTTGTATGCGACTTTACAGATTTTTTTACAGAACAAATTCTAAGAAATGCAAATAGCCTGCTTAAATATTTATAAACACCTTAAATACTGAGAACTTGTAAAAAACGTGTTAAGCATGTTAAGAAAATGAATTTTAAGATACATTACGAGTACATCACATGACATATACTGTATATACTTATGCTCACCGCATGTCATTTAGCAAAGTTAAATGATACATTTCATCCATCGATTAATTTGAAATGGAAATTTAAAGCATGAACTCAAACTGCAACCATAACCAATGTGTTGAAATGCAGCCCAAACATCTACTGTAGAACCAAAGCCGCTGTTAGTTCAGAATGCTGTCTGCATTGATCTCGACTCATTTTAATGAGCGTAATTTAGACCGAAAGCTCAGTCACGCCATGAACGCGTCAGCCATCCACATATACATCCGTACACTCAAGAACTCATTTAACCTTCTCTGCCCCTTTAAGCTGATGAGAAATATTTTTAAGGGCTTCTCTGAGAGGAACAAAAGCCCTTCTTTTGATCCAGATAATGAGAGGGCAGGATCTAATCTAATACAGCAGCTGAGAGAAAGAAACGGCCATTATAGTCTTAAACTACTCCATTTAGTTCATTGCTATGGATATTGTCTTTGATTCTGTGGTACACAGAATGAGGTGATAATATTTATAATGAGAATGTTGCAGGGAAGTGTATGATGTTTCTTGGGAAGTCCGTGATGATGAAATAACTTACCCCACATTGCAAGGGGAACACAATCCTGTGAGCCTGCAGCGCAAAGGGACATTCAGAATTGGTGGTGAGGTGGGATGAAATGTGGAAAAACAACAAACAAAGCATGGAGGATGATGTCAACACACAGACTGTCCACAGGCAACACACACATACTGCACAAATCTGGCCTCACCTTGTTAGGCTTGTTTGTTGTGATCACTTTCTGCATTTTAGAATAATAATAGGGCCATTAAAAAAAATAACACAAATGGAAGTACTCTTATATTTCAGCTTCTTCAAAGTTGCCAAGATGAAAGCTCTGCGTACTGGCAGTTACTCCATATTATAATTTAACAATATTAAGGGAGACATTTGTGACCCTGGATCACAAAACCAGTCTTAAAAAGAACAAGAACATTTGTAGTAATAGCCAAAAATACATCGTATGTGTCAAAATTATAGATTTTTCTTCTATGCCAAAAATCATTAGGATATTAAGTACAGATCAAGTTCCATGAAGATAGTTTGTAAATTTACTACCATAAATATATTAAAACTTTATTTTTGTGAGTGGATGCAGCAAAATCACTAACAAAAATGGCCGGAAACACTCTTACAAACGTCGCCGCTGCCGCTCTTTGGAAATTACTCACTCAAGTTTGGTATTTATGTAAAGCTTAGAATTTCAGTTTCCGGGTTCATTTACTCTCCACAAAGTCATTACAGTGGTAAGCCAATAGGGAGCATTAAAACAAACCTGTTTCTTCTTAGCAACGGCCTGCTACAGCGCTTCTGATTAACAACTTTAAAGGCCATTTTCAGATCAGATTCCAGTTTTAAATAGTTGTGTCTCTGTCATATTGTCCTATGCTAACAAACCATATATCAATAGAAAGCTTATCTATTCAGCTTTCATGTGATGTAAAAATCTCAATATCGAAAAATGGACCCTTAAGAGGATTTGTTGTCCAGGGTCACATTTGCTGGCTGATTTTCCTTCACTATCTGGTCCAACTCATCCATTTAAAAACAGTATATTAATTTGTTTTGGAAAAAAATGTAACCATAAATGATTTTCTCTTTGAAGCCATTTGATCACATAAGAGAAACATTTAATTTAAGCGTGTCCCAACTTTTGACTGATAGTGTACATCCATATGTCAGATCTGCATAAATATATCAAATAAAACACGGTTTATGGTACACTCAATGAAATGATGTTTGGATTTGGCAAAACTGATAGTGTTTTGAAAAATGAAGGGTCCGGATAAGCACCTGATGCATTTGAGGTACCTGGCTTCATTACCCCACAAATCAAATGCATCAGTTTGACTCCCAGAGTTCTGAATTATGATATTACGGTCAAAATGCATTTTGTCAAACTTTGTCCTTGTCCTGTTTTTCCCTAAAACTCTTCCGTGCCACAGATGGGTAACCTCAGCGGTTATGTCATCCACTGTGTGTTATGCATTAATTCAGAGTCAAAACTGACAGCAAATGCAGCGTTTAAATGATTCATATTCCCTCTGCAGAGCTTCAGAATGCAAAGTTAGGCTTTAATTCATGAGCAGAGACGTGGGATACATGCTAATGAAGTGAGAGCAGTTAGTATTGGCTGCCTTTCACAAGCCTATAAAAACCCGCTCCCTTGATCCGATATATTGCGCCAAGAGACCAGACAAATTGTGTGACTTCAATGATTTTCAAGGATTTGTCTGAAGTTCATTGTTTATTATGAAAGTAGCTATGATACTTTGTGTAAATGAATGTCATATGATTGACTGACCTAACGTTGCAGGACTGTGACTCTTTGTTAATCTTGTGGTACCAGGAGGTTTGTGCCCGCTTGGCTTCTCCAGCAGTGATGATTCCATCTTTGTCCTGGTCTAGACTCTGAAACACAGCTCGTGCCCGGTCCCTCTCCTTCGCCGTGAGAATTCTTACCAGCGAGTTCTGGATTGAAAAACAGAATAATATGTCTAGCATAAACACAAGCTGGATTTTGGGACGGTTTTCACATGACATATAAAGTAATACATGAAAATGTGTCCACACGAGGAAATAAAAAAAACTGTTCTTGAGCAAAAACTGGATTTTTCTGGCAATCCATTTTTACATCCATCCAATTTTTATTATTTTTGTCTTTTTACTCTTAACTGCATATTTTATTATTTATAATGTGCATTATTTTATTATATTTTAATATTATTATTATTATTTTGATGATTAATCACGATTAATCGATTCCAAAATAAATGTTTGTGTTTTTTAACAACATGAGGGTAAATAAATCATCACAGAAGTTTCATTTTTGATGAACTATCCCTTTATGTTCTGTTCATTGTTACAAATATTACAAAAAGTAATTCTACAGAATCTGACAACAAAAAAACAGCATAATTTCGACTACAGTCAATGCATCAAGAAAATAATGTCTGTCTCTCTTCACCTCAGTGCGGAATTTCTGCAGGACTGAAAGTGACTCATGGTAAAGGAAATCAGACCACTCAATCTGGCCCTTCTTCTCTGGATCCAGAGCTGCAAACTGGGCCAGCACCTCCTCTTCCTCCTCATCAGTCAAGTCTCTGTCAAAAAGCTGCTTGGTCACAAAGTGCCTGTATTGCAGGAGTTCATCTGATACTAGACACGATTCTGAAGAAAAAGTAGGTGAGAGGGAAGTTAAGGCTTCATCGATCAGCGGAATAGAGACGCAGACATAATTACAGAACTGACGTGATAAATTAGCAAACCTTTCATTAGCTGCTTTCCTTCACTTCACAAAGTCATACAGTACATTCAAACCACAACTTCAGAAAAAAGCTATTAGAATAATCCTGAAAAAGGCACCTGGAATGATCTTGCACTGTTTGAAGGTCTCCACTAAACTGTACATCTCTTCTTCTGTGAGCAGCAAGTTCACATTATCCTAGAGGATAAGAAGCAAAAGACTTTCAATCTGGTCACAGCAAAAAGAGAATCACTTAAAAAGGAATATTACATCACACCGCTTCCAATGTTAACTTATACACTAGTGAACTGGGTATTTTGTATGAAAGAAGGATTTTGTTAAAGCTATTACTGATACTATTACACAAATGTCTGTTAGTTAAAATTAAATGTGCTTATTTTTTCTCGATTTATTTTTAATATATATAATTCTATCTAAAATGTCATTTTAGGCTGAACTGTACTTTAAAACATTTAGTAAAAATGTTTTTACAAAATTTTAAATGTACATTTTTTATATTTTATTATTCTGGCAGCTGGGGTGCCAGAAAAGTACCGTAAAAGTAATTTTAAGTAAAATTGTATGTATAAAATGTAAACAAAACATTTTCAGAGCTGTGGCTCAGTGGTCAGCATGCCAGACACGTATATGAGCTGTTGGCTCATGGGGAAACGGTTCGAGTCCGACCCGGGTCATGTCCCAATCCCGCACCCTGTCTCTTACCCTCGTGCTCCTGTCTGTCTCAACTGTCCAATATATAAATAAAAAAGCCCCAAAATATGAAAATGTACATAAAATGACAAGTCTTTTGTGTAATTTTACACCCGACCTGTAAATGTGCGGTCCATTTCTGTAAATGTGACATTTTGTTAACCGTATTTCAAAAATATGTCAAAATTCTTTAAAATAAAACCATAAAATTCCATAAATTATACAGTTTGCAGTGTTTTTAATATTTTACGGTAAAGAGTTCCCCCAAAAATGAAAATTCTGTTATTATCTACTCACCCTAAAGAATATCAGAAACTTAACAGTTCTGGGGCACCATTGACTAACATAGTAGTTTGTTTTCCCACCATGGTAATCATTCTTCCAAATATCTTTCTTTGTGTTCAGCAGGTTTGAAACAACCTGAGGGTGAATAAATAACAATTTTTTCCATTTTGGGTGAACTATCCCTTTAGCCTGATGTAAATCGACAGCTCTGACAGAAAATATCACACATCCACCTTGCACAAAGCCTTTAAAAACATTATTAAAATCATTATGTTCAGCAGCAGGTGCTTTCATCTCCTGCAAATCGCTCTAAAAACAGTAACAGTCTTACGGGTGAATTACGGGTAAAAATCAACCTGACTAACTCGTCTCATTATGGAATCTAATGAGTTCGAGGTGTAAGAGCACCCTCGGAGATCAAACGTCGGCTGGTCCTTTCATATCGAATTCAGAATTAGATTTTTTTACTGGCTCAAGCTCTGTCTGCAAGCTTTCATATCCCAGTAGCCTTTCACACATACATGACAAGAATTAGAGATTCAAATTCCAGCAGAAATCAAGAAGATCATGTCAGTGTACAGTGCACAAGCACAGTTGGATTTGCCATAGAATAGACCAAGAAAACACAGCAGCTGTCTGAGCACAAAGCAGCCCTGCTGGGTGACATTTCCAATCCACAAAACCTCCACTGATGTCAGTACACACTCGAACAAGAGGGGAAATATCACAAAAATATGTCCACAGTACTGGAAGACGGGGACAGATGGGAAGACAACACACAGCAAATCCATTCCAACACACAGAGTATTCCTCTTGAATGTGTTTAAATCAGAATATGTAAGTGGTTTGGTGTGAAAAAATTAATTTGGAGAGAAACTAAAGTGGCAACTGAGTGCAAATTGAGAGCAGGTGGTGAGCGAAAAGTGAGAATAGAAAATCCGGGGTAGAGTTGAATTGGAGTAATTACGTAATACTTCGAGCATATAGAGGGAATTTCACATCACTCCATTCATTTCACATTTGCTCATCTGAATCACCTTATGTCACAATTTGTAATGTCCATAATATTCATAATGTTTATGAATAATTAGACAATTGTTTATCTCTACACCAGGTGCTAATTCTTATAAACTGGAGAGTTGCCGTGACAACAAGTGCCAAAATCAGTTTGACAACCCAGCCTGGACTTTTAAAATTAATTTTACACCACGGTCTTCATGCTAAATGCAAATTTTCATGCCTGCATTCTCCATGCCTTTTCTCATTAAGCCTCAGGTTTGTCCCAAATTACAAGACATTGAGGATATTGGATGATAAGACATGGTAAATATGGTAAATATGAGGAAAGAAGGCTGTAAAAATATATCTGCATTGTTTCTTGTTTTGATCTTTTGTTTTGAAATTCTCCCATACATGTTGGCCACAAATATTGGCACCCTTGTATTTAATACATTCTGCAACCTCAATTTGTAAGAAAAAAGGTTCTGAGTCTTAGAGAGTCATCCGAGTCCATTCCTCCATAAAGAACTTCTCCAGATCCTTCAAATGTTTTTGCTTCCTCTTCTTCAGTTCATCTCACTCATTTTCTAAATTGTCCAGCTATGTCAGGATCTTGATTTTATGTTTAGTGACCAATTTTTTGTTGATTTGGACGTTTGTTTTGAACCAATGTGCTGATGGAAGATCTAACCATGACCCATTATAATATTTTTAGCAGAGCAAGTCAGGTTTTGATTTTTTTATCTGTTGGTATTTGATATAATTCAGCCATGTATCTTAACAAGATGTCCAGAACCTCTGGTATAAATGTAGGTCCACAACAATGAAGATCTGGTGATATATTTAACTGTGGACATGAGGTACCCCCGCTCCTTGTGCACCAAACCTATATTGTGTTATTGCTGCCAAAAAACTATTTTTCATTTCATATGGCCATAGACCCCAGTCCTGTTTGAAGTTCCAGCATGTCAGATTAATATGGCAGAGTTTGTTTTTGCATGAGAGAAGAAGATTTGTTTCTTGAACAGTGTCCCAAACAACTTGTGGTGATGGATGTGCAGTTTTCCATTATTTATTTTTATTTTTTTCTGACACTAAAATTCAACTAATTTCTGCAATTCTCCATCTGTGATCTTTGAAGAGTCTTTGGCCACTAAAAATATTATCTTTGCTGTGCATTAAACAATATAGACACACATTCTGTTTCAGGCAGATTTGGAACATCTCCAGTCCATTAAAACTTAGTTATTGCCCTGATGTTGGAAATAGGAATTTTGATCGTTTCAACCATTTCCTTTTAAATCCACTTTCTATTTTGTGTAGCTCAATAATCTTTTGCTGCACATCAGAACTATATTCTTTAGTTTTACTCATTGTGATGAATGATTAAGGGGATTTGGGCTTTGTGTTACTTAATATTATTCTCCTGTGCAACAAGAAGTCATGACTGAACAACATCATGTTTCTAGTCACCTTGGTGTGCTCAGAAAATGTAAATATCAATGGTAATATATTGGAGATAATTTCTAGGGGTACCAGTAATTGTGGCCAACGTGTATTAGAGAAAAACACTTTTTTCACATTGTGATATTCCCCACTTCAAATAGTTTTACTTTAATAAAATGTTGAAATTTTGTAGAGTTTTTTTAAATTAAAGATCAAAACAAGAAACAATGCAGATTTATTTTTACAGCCTTGTTTGCTCATATTTACCAAGCATGCCAATAATTGTGGAGGGCGATGTACACTTGAAGAACAGCCCAAAATGAACACTCGGTAAGTGCCAAAGTATGCACACAAAAAAAGAGCTTTGGTGAGTAAATGTGTGTTACGCAACACTTGGACAGTATTTTATGAGGACTCTGCGCATAAAGTCACGCAGTCTGCGCATGATATATATTTTTGCGACAGGTGTGGTTTTACTGAGAGACAAGACAAACTAATTTACAAAGAAAAGCAGCTTAATAATATTATTGTAACAGGGATGAACATACATAGCAAAAAATTTATTTCTTAATCAGTATTATAGTCTTGTTTGTCTTCTCCAAATCAAAATGATTAAGAAACAAGACTTGATATCTTAGGTTATTTAGCTTCTCCAGTAAATGTATCCTGATTTAAAGGGATATACTCACCCTCTTGTCATTTCAGACCTGTATGACTTTTTGCCTTCTGCATAACATGAAAGAAGAGATTTTGAAGGATGTTGTAACTAAACAACAGTCAATTGGTACCGCCATTGTTTAGTTACCAGCATTCTTCAAAATATCTTCTTTTGTGGTCTGCAGAAGAAACAAATGTTTAAATGACAAGAGGGTGAGTAAATGATGACATAATTTTCATTTTTAGGTGAACTATCCCTTAACAATTGGAAAGGACTGAAAAACAAGACAAAAAAAATGTTTGACATTGACAAAATGAAAAGGTTTAATGGCCAGATTTTTTCTAGCCAGTTAATTTTCTCAATTCACCACCATTGGCAGGTGTGGAAACGCAGCAGGCGGCAGTGAGGTCAGAGTGAGAAAACCAGAACACAAGCTGCGATCGAATCCTCAGAGGAATTGCGCGACAGACAACAAGTGCCTCACGTTTTGTTTAGAGCGATGTTTTCACAGCTGTTAATGCAACTTGGGATACAACCCATTTGCGGGTGTGTGTCTAGCTGGAAACCTGCGAGTGCGTCATGAAAGCGTGTGTTGTTTGCAACAGGCCCTCACCATCCTCAGTGTTACAAAAAATCGTACGCTCTCCGAACATCAAACAAATGATTTAGGCAGCCTGCTTGAGCGAGATAAGCTGTCTACTTGACTCTGAAGGATGCTTGCACGCTTTGACTGGCCACTCTGTAATTTTTCAGACTCTTGTAATGCTATATGAGAAGGGGCACTTTGAAGAGAGCACAGGCCCTCTAGCATAACACAATCATCTCGACAGACTCATCTGACTGCTGACCTTTGGGAAGTGCTTGTACGTTGAATTTGTGGATATGTGCAAAGCACAGGTATATTTGGTCTGTATAATTGGAACGCTATATCATCATTATTATTGCAAGGTGGGGATATTAAACCACTAGCACAGTTTTATATGAATTTTGTTCACCCATGCACTTACAATATCTCAAATGTCCCTCATTGCGTAGCAACAGCATGCAGTTGAAGCCACTTCATGGCAAAACAGCGAGACTCATTGGCTTTACAGTCAATTTGCTTTTAAAGTCAGTTTAACTTACTATTCAAACTTTTGGCAAGTGGTAAGTTAATATAATTTCACTGTAATGTACAGTAAAAATGTAAATAGTTGAAAAGCCAATTTTATTTACTTAAAAATGTAGGCTGCAATTTTTTTTCGGTGTATAACAACAGGTTGACTATTGTCAAACACACATTCATAGGTCTTTGTGACGACCCGTCAAAATAAAAGTCTGGTTAACTTGAACAACCTGTATTCTATATTATAATATGAGTTAATCTTTTTCATATGGGCAAATATATAACTATTGCATACGGTTTCAAAGCAACAACATAAACAAACGTTACTGCACATGCACGCTTTTGTGGCCCAAACTTAACTTCCGGTACACATCCACAAACAATAGAGTCCCTGCAGATTATTTCTGATAACAAGCAAAAAAATAACAAGTAAATGACATTAGCTTGCAAGTTAAAAGTATGACTAGTTAGTATTATTTTGGGTTACCAATAGAAGTACTGTTACTTGGCTAAACTTAAATGCGACAAAGTTACACGACCCATTTAACAAATTGTTATTTAATAAAATTAATATACAATAAAATTCAACAGATTGATTATTTGATACAATTATTATACAATAAAATATTAATATAAATTAAATAAAGTAAAAATAGTTATATTATTGGCCACTGGCCAGACCGATAAACAAACACAGACCGAAAGTTACCGGAAGAAACCGTCTGTAGTAAACAATGGAAAACACAGAACAAAAAAAGGCAATTTGGGGAAAAAAAACAGATTTGACACAGCCCTAAATATGTTCTTATTCTATATTTTTATGTATGTGATAGATGTTTTGTGCTGAACTTTGGTCAGTGTAAGCTGAATTTAAATGTGCTTTAAAAATAAAACTCACAACTTACAGTACAACAACTACTCACAGAAGAGCTGATGTGCTTCTACAATCCACCAGTATGTGTTTATAGTCTGGTATGCATTTATTCATGAGGGCACAGAGATAAAACTCACGCAGTAATAGCAACTCCAGCCGCTGGTAGTGTGGGCTGTTTCTCTCATCTCCTGCAGGGCATCTGTACTCAGGTAACCCATCTCCCGCAGACAGCCGTCGTGGAAAACCCGCGTACACATCCGGCAGGGGAAGAGATCGTCCGCCGTCCAAACCTCACACACGTCGCACATCTCATCGTTGACAGGCTGATCAGAAAACAACAGGAGAGCAGACACACAAATCATTCTATACACAGCAACGAGACTGTTATTGATTCACTGACAGGACATCTATAAAGCACAGAGAAGCTGTGTAATTACACATCACAGGAAGTGGTGACTCACCAGTCAGACAACACTTCCATAATCAGCATCCATACTTCCCTCAATTAGTTTCTTTCCATTAAAGGTCACCAAATGTAGTAATAATCCCTCTTGACATTCAATGCACATTTAGAGTCCCATGAAGCAGAGAGCCACAGCATTTCAATCTGCATGTGGTTAACTTTCATCATGTCATGATATGTGGAAACCATGCAGGTTTGATGAATGTCATATAAGGTAAGATCCCGAAAGGAATGTCTGTTAAATGTTACAGAAACGAATTTGTGTTATTGATTAGAAGACACCAATAAGTCCAAAATGATGTTTTGTTTTGAATTGACCAATAATGATACAATAACAATAATAACTAAATGATCATTACACCACCACAATAATAAAATCATTATGTTCATTATATTTATTTATTCAGCCTTGTGTCAACTTTCTTTCTTGTGGAGAACATACAGTAGAAGAAGAAATTTAAAAGAACAGTAATAACCAAACCACACTGGGACCCCATCGACATTGGACACAAAATCATAATATTTTTTGTATTCCCTAGAAGCAAGTCATATACATGTATTAAACAACATGAGGCGGAATAAATGACAGGTTTTTAATTTTTTTAAGTGAACTAACCCTTTAGATTATTTATTAAGTAAACATTTATTAACAAACAATATTCATAAATATGTATTTATTAATATTGATTATTAATAGCAATTATAGTGTTTGTTATTATCAAAATATGCTAAGTTAATTTGATTGTTTACACATCAATTGTCCTCTTTCATTTATGTCTAATTGTTAAGAACATATAACATGCTACATGCTCAAATAAAATGCTGTTAAGTGTACTACAATAGCATACGGATGTATGCTCACGGGAATGCTGGTCTTCTTCTGGCCCGGACAAAATGGATGTGAGCCTGAAATGCCCCACATGTAAAAAACAATTGTGGGCTAAAGATCCCAAATCATATATGGGCTTTTTAGTGCAAATATGCGGTACTTATGGCTAATTGTAATCTGCATGTAACCCTAATGTGGCCCATGTGATAAGTAGTGAATTTGGCCCAAATTTCAGAGAACAAATGTGGGCCACCTTTGGCAAAGATGTGGCATAGTCGATGAAGGATAATCTGGGTGTAAACCAAAAGTGGCCCTCATATGTTGCTGCACTCTAAAAAATGCTGGGTGTACCCAAATCTGGGTTATTTCAACCCAACTGCTGGGTTGTTATCACTTATGGTTGGGTAAAGATATCCCAGCTCTTGGGTTGACATAACCAAGATTTAGGTCATTTTTAACCCAGCAGTGTGTTCTGTCCAATATTTACCCAGCATGGGTCAAAAAACAACCCAGCACTTTTTAGAGTGTGCAAATGTGGCCTTGTTATCAAAATATATTTTGCCAAATATTAAGCACAGTAAGCTCCGGCTAATATGGCTTTGAGCCTAAAGTGGCCCAGATAAGATATGACAAATATGGCCCACTTATCTTGTATTAAATGTGGGCCAGTTCTGGTTTATGTGGTTTACATTTGGCTTACATGTGGCATTGCCATTGTTTGCTTGTGGCCCAGATCTGGCAAACAGGGGCGGACCACTCAAGTGCCATCATTCCATGCCAAATGTGAGCTGGAAGAATTGTGTCAGATGTGAGCCGGATCTGGGCCACAGCAATTTTGCTATCTGGGTAAGTATGAAGTAATTACTCAAACAATACATTAAATATAAAAGTTACTTATTAACAGTGGACACCAGGGGTGGGATAAAGGGGCTGAAGCCACGAATGTTTTCAGTAAAGCCCCAAGTGTTTTTATTTCCATGCCCTGTACAAATCACTTAAGGTCTGTTTACATATCACGTCTTTTGCGCGTGCAAGTTTGTTATTTTAAATTTAGACGTGTGGCAGGTGTACTCAAATGGAGAGCAACACGGAAAATCCATTGATCCTTTGCCGGTGTAGTGCCGAAAAATGACTCCTGCCAAATTATGACTTATATTGTTTTTTGTAAAACTGTTGGTTGCTTTGTTTATCACTTCTCAAGAAGCATCACTAATCGGATTGATTTTAATCTCATGAATCAAAAAGAACAAGTACAGCTCTACATAATCTACCTGCTGCTATAATGAAATAGTTCAGTTCACTCCATGTAAGCTATAATAAGTTGAAATAAACTAAATTTTTAAATAAACAGCAGCTTTACACACTTCATTTCACTGTTTCACTGTTACTAAAACTCCAGGTGCAAAATTCATCCTGTACTTGCGTAGGCAGCAGACAGTCTTTGCTTATCAAACTGTGACATCTGTCTCAGAGGAGAGGGCACGTTGTGATATGTGTGAAGGGGAGAGAGGTGCTGTATTTAGAACTGCGACGATCAGAAGAGCCCAAAAACGGTCACAATGCCAGTGCTTCTATAAATTAAATTCACCATCAGATTTTGGTATATAAAGGAGTGCTAGTTGACCTCTAGTGTCCACAGATTACAAAAACAGACATAATAAAAGCAGCATGTCTACACTTTGTATATATAGATTAAACAGTTTACTATATTTTGAAACACAGCCCATGTTTTTTGCTCTGCGCCAAAATGATATCCACCAATTTTATATATTTATTCATATTTTTTGGTTTGTTTTCCTGAAATGCTCAACTATACTTGAACAACAATAGCAAACTCACATGTACACAACAAGCCAAAACGCATTTCACTCTGCCCGCTCTTGTCTTTTATACAGTAGCTGCCAAAAGAGAGACTCGAGGGAAACAAAAGCGTTGTGTGGAGTTTTGTAAAGTGGCTCATCTCTGCACACCATGAGGAACAGCCCGATCACTGCGGGCCTCAGTGACCCCAATTAATTTGAGACTGAACCTGGGCGCCAGCGCCGGGTTTTAACCGCACTGGCGACCCACCACCCACACACCGTCAACAAACCTGAGCTGCCATTTTGAGATCAGCCTCCCTAACTCCAAATCATGACATTTTCAAGCATACATGAGTCATAAAGGGGGTCTCGGCTTAAAAAATGAAGAGCTGAAGGAAGAGGCAAGCTTGTTTTTATGAGTATAGATTTGAATCGAGTCATCCACTCTTGTCTTGTGTATTTTTAGTTTTTCGTGGTGTAAATGACCAGATGTTAAGGTCAAGAGAGGTTGTGTTTTGAGTGTTGGGAGATGTGTGAAATCTAGAGCTGTTGCTATGGTGCCTTGTTTGTAAAATACAGTTAAAAACCTTTTCACAGTTTAACAGGTGGTTTATCCTCTTATATAAGTTATATTATAACAATCTTTTGCAGTAATATGTGACACAACTGTGACGCAGGATGTTGACTTTGTATTACCTGCTCTCTTTGCCCAAGTGGCAAAATCACCGGTTGGTCGTCGTTGGCATCTCTCTTTGGTCGCACGAACGCCGGAGGTGTGAGTTGATGGGACTTCTTTAGATCCTCTGGCTCCACCCCCTTACCATCTCGTAGTCGCCCCCAAGCCTCCTTATTAGCCTTATTCTCCTCTCTGGTCTGGGCCGAGGCCTGCTGAGCAGGTAAAGACCGTTGCTTGTCTTTCTCTTTCTGTTCAGCATGGTCTGTGTTAGTTTGATGGGATCCCTCAGCAGATCCGTCCCCGTTCTCAGTCACAACCTCGTCGATCTGGCCATCGGAAGCTACAGCCACCCGATCCTTCAAACCATCTTTGAAGGCTGACACCACCATGCTGCACTTCTGTACCTTCTCCACCTGCTGTTTCTTGGACATCAGCACACCCATTGCTGCAATTAAACAAGCAAGAAATCAGATATAAGATCAATGTCAGATAGATCAGGGGTGTGAGAAGGTATAGCTTCAAATCCTAGATTATTTTTGTGCCCTATTTCACAACTAATAATAAGGTTTAAATCAAGACCTGTTCCATTGATGCTGGCTCTAAATCATATCACAACAGCATACGCCTACATGCTGGATCAAGCTGAAGTGTTTAAAAAGCTTGCTAGCATTATCCTCAGATTATATTTTAATATCAATATAATTTATTTTGTTAATACATAATATGAATTAATAATAACATATTTATTTCATGATTTGGGAGGTGGCAAATGTAAAATGTAACAATAAACGTAATACGTAATGAATTATCCACATACAAATCATACTCATAATAGATTAATGTCATGACCAACATTTGTCATTAGATGTCACCTAGAGAATTCATGTACATTCATTATTAGATTTAATACATTTAATACGTTTTATTATATTTAATACATTTTGTAAACCATGATGGAAGAAAACATCATTTACTGGAATGCTCTCATTTTCACCAGATTATGACGTCAATATTTAATGCAACACTTTGTGGTGTTACAATCAAGGTTATTTTAGTTTACTAAAATTGAAACTTTGAAAACATGAAATAGGCTAAAACTACAATTTATTAAATTCCATTTCACGTAATTCCAATTTTGGATTAACATCCCGTGGGGTATGATCAATTCACATTCCAACTCAAACTAAGATTTGTTTCAAGCCCAAAGCACAAATAAAGCATTTCACTAAATTTAACAAATTCTTGTGTTGGACATCGAGCTGTGATTCAACTTGTCCAAAGCAGATGTCAAATAATCTTTAACGCTAGCACTTTAATGGGTTAAATGGTGCGAAACTGCTTCAGATGTCATTCCCTCGTCTTCAAAATGCAACGCGGGTGCAAAGGCATGCTTGTGAATTTCAATAGAGTTCTCCATCCCCCACTTCAAACATTGAAACTTTACTATCAACCCAAGCTTTGACTCATCAAGCTCAATGTCTCTCGCTCTCTCTGGAATAAGTCACACTATACGATTGTCCCTATAGGCACAGCTCTGCAGACAGACTTTAATTATGAGTGAACTGAAGGAGCCGGTTCTTAAGCCCATCTCATGAAAAGCCTGGGAGTGGCGTACAGAATATTACAGTAATAACTATGGGCTCTGTCATGTATTTTACACTGGTACTTGTATTGGCATTCTGGGCTGATAGATGCCACATCATTTGGATGAGTGAGGTGTGGTTTAACGTCTTGTCACTGAATTAATGAGTATCACTTGTGCAGTCTCTACAGCAGCAACAAGCATACTGTATTACTGCCTAATATTGATATTATTTAAAGAAAAAGTACACAAGTACCGCATTTTTCAAGCAAAATTTCTCATTTGTTTTCAAACTTTTGCCCATGCCCAATACAACTCCATTGCCATTTTGCTCAAACAAAACAATCCAATGGTCTCAACAATCCAAGTGGAGCACAACAATAGACCTAAGTTGTGTTGCAATGACTGATCTAGCCTGTTGAGACGAAACTCGCTGTTCAATCAAAATCTTGTGCTGGAAATGTGACGCTTTTTGTCCATATTTGTTTTGTTTGACTACTTTTGTACAATAGACATTCAAATGCTTCACATGAGACAGGCAACGGACATTTTAGGACATTAGGATTATCGCCTCAACTAGCTTGCATGCAGCGCAAACAATGTTACAAAAATACTAACATAACATGACTTAACATAAGAGACTATTCCAAATTTTCGTGTAATCAGCATTCCTAGATGTACTTACTGCAGCCATTCCAGTCCAGTCCAATGAAATCTCAGGAGTGACAAAGTCATCCAACAGCAATATAAAAAAGGACTGGTAAAAATCGAGGTTATAACATAAAAAACTTTTTCTAAATACAGGTACACATATTTCTGTTTTACTGTGTAAAAATGAATATAAACTTGTTTTATTTGCAGTATTTGAGGTCTGAAAAATACAGAGCATATTTTCTGTTATTTTGACCTGTTTCTCCAGCTTTCATTTTCTGCAATTAAATGCAAATAGAAACAATATTTTTATTTGAAATTTAGGAGAAATATTGTTAGTAGTTACTATATAAACAATAATAATAATTTTACCTAAACACATACCTATAAATAGTCAATTCAGAAACCCTTAAAATGGTCTATGAAACGGTCTCTTAATTCTTTCCGCGGCTTTATATAATGGAAAACATAGCTTGGTATTTGAAAAAGTATTTTGTTTTAAAACAGCTAAGCGATTGTCATGCTGAAAATGGTAAAGTTTCAATCTGCGTTAATCCGTGTTAACCTGAAACCGGACTCTGAGAAAAGTGGGATAAACTGGTGTGCTCTCGGATCAAGTTCTTCCTCAAAAGCGTTGATTGTATTAGCTTGGGAATGTGTAAACGCAATTTTGATTCCTGACGCCCGGAAATTGTTTAGAAGCCAGACAATCAGATTGGAATCGGCGGTTTTATGCGGCTATTTCGGTATGCATCAGGCTGTGCACAGTCTGGTGCGAAAACAATAACCGTTACCTAGACGTGCCCTATGAATAGTCTATGAATACATATTAATGGGCGAAGACTCCTCCGAGGCATAAGGCAGATGATAAGAGAAGGGTCACAACAGGTCACAGTTAAAAGAATAAAATATGAAAATGTCTCTGGCTACAGAGCCCCCATAACAATCACTAAATCTCTTTTTGATAATAACTACTCTCATGACTTTTCGACAGGATTCTGATGTCAATTATAATGCCGCTACAGTCATTATATGCACAATATTAATGGAATTTAAGGTAATAAATGTCCTCTGAGGCGAAATACTATGTTTGTGAATAAACATGGTTCATATTTTGAGCGCATTTAGCCAAGATAAGTCACATTAGACTTTAAACAAAAATAAGAGAACAACTTCCATATAGAGGCACACTGGCGCCATAACGTTGAATGTTATTGGTTCTCGCCTGTCTTGCGTAGAATCTCATTGTCTTAAAAATGAAGGATAAATAGTCTTCATAGGGTACGTTTTTATATTTGGGGATAAATCTTTGAGAAATATGAAGGATTCACCAAGTCAGCAATTTCGTAGAAAAAAATAAGAATATTTTTCTCCTAAGTTCACTAACACAGCTCACTTCCAGAAAAATTCAGATGACTCTGCTGAAAAAGAAATGAAGTTGGGGAACACAGATACAGTATACAAAACCCTTGAGCAAAGCCAGGCATACATGCTCGTATACCAGCTCTCTTTATCTCCATGATATAGATCTAGACCTCTAGATTTAGATTGTATTGAGAGAGAAAGAGAGAGAGAGAGAGAGAGAGAAAAAGATAGAGAGAGAGAGGCTTTAACAAGTAAAGACATTTAGAAGCTCCAGAAGCCAATTAGTGTTACAAAATAGATACTGAGAAACTAGATTATTAGATCTCATTCATTTTTTAGATAGATTAATATCAATTCATTCTTTCAGTCATGATGGTATACCTGTACTGTGTGATATTTTATCTGATAAAATGAGGCTGAGAATTGAAGTTAATAGCCAATTTATTTAAGGACACCTGGGAAAGCATGGCTTCTTATTATCATGCAGTATGAGGCATCTGTCTGCACAGATGTTTAGCAAAAGAGTGTTATGGTTTAATGCATTTCTTCTTCTTAATGTTCAATTAAATCTTTCTGCATATTTAAAATGTCTCTGTAATATATATGAATAATCTGTATGCAAAATAAATGTTCCAAAGTTGAATCTGTTAAACTCAGATCTGCTATATTTGTTTGCTGTAGAAAAAATATGCAGCTGTCTGCAGTCCTGTAAAGCTCCCTCTTTTATATGCATATGTGCTGGAAATGGCTGAGATGCACTGGGGAGACACTAGTTGTGGACATTATTTATATTTTTAAACCATAGATGCAGAAAATGCCACTTTATATAAAACATAGTGCTTGGAGGTTATAAAACATGCAAATCCTCTACATTCTGAGGTTGAACTCCATCCCTCCCCCCTCTGCGTTCCAGCCCTGCACATAATCCAATCATATTATGTGTGTTCAAACAAATAATAACTATGAATATCAATTAAAGTGCCAGTTTACCTAAAAATGAAAATTCTGTCATCATTTACTCACGTTAATCTGCATACATTTCTGATTCTTGTAACCAAACAGTTCTGGATTTTACAGATTTTTAATGTATAATGTCAAAAAGCAGTACTTTTACAGAATTGCATAGTTGTGTGTACAGTAAAAATGGTCAAAGAGTCAAATTACAGGAAAAAAACAAGAAACCATTTAATTTCATGTGGCAAAAACTGTTATTTTATGGTATGTTTCTGCCGCCCCAGCTGTCAGAAATGTTTTTTACAGTGTAGAAATAATTGCTTTATAAATTTCTGTTCTGTTGAGCACAAATACAAGATAATTTAAAGAATTTAGAAAAGCAAACCGTCCTGGGTACTTTTGACTACCATTGTCATTTTCTGTACTATGGAAGTCAATGGTGCCGTAGAACTGTTTGGTTACAAGCCTTTTTAAAATATCTTTCTCTGTGTTCTTTAGAACAAGACATTTATACATATTTGTTATTTCATGGTCATGTACTAGTAGTACTAATGCTTAAGCTAAAAAATAAAAATAGTGAGGCAAAATAATACATATTGGTAATAAAATATTATTAGGACACATTCTATTATGTTGAATTAAAAGTGACAATGTGCTATTTATGTAGAAACGCAATAACAGGCAAAACTGAAATTGACACCTTTTCACATTCAGGTTGGACACACAAATAGCTTTTGTCTTGAATCTGTAGTGTCTGGTTAAATCACAGTGTTTTGTGGGTGATTAAACTCAATCTTCATACATCAATAACTTTTACACGAGCGGTTAAAAGAACCGAAACATTTATAGAAAATGAAAGTAAGTTTAAAGTATAGCTCAAGCATCCTTTGTTTGCAGATGCAATTTACTTTTTTACGTTATATTTTACTTTCAAGTTTGCAAACTTTTCAGTGTATAGACAAAGTTGCTTGTGCAACAGCCCCTGATCTAAACCATCTAAGTAACCATCTCTCTAAATTTAATTTTCTCCTTCCTCACGCAGTGCACTATATGGCTACATTTGGAATATTGAATAAGTGAGTGATTTCAGTCGCAGCGTGAGTCTGAGTTACAATACACCTACAAGTTTAAAAGTCTTTGTTTTTCGTCTAGTAATACCGAGCTTCACAAATTCGCTTTACGCGTCAGTCATTTCTGACCGGAATTCCAGCAAACACTGTCTTTCATCCTCTCTGCCTGTGGATAACCATTCTGTGAATAGGAAGGCTACAAAGCATTCTTTTTTCCACGGGAATGCTTCCCATTGATGTGAATATGCCCAGAGCGGGAAAGGGCTGGAACTAATCACACTAACAAGTTCACCGAAGCTACCTTCAGCCAGTGAGCAGAATCACAAACTCCCACCTGACAAACTTTAAAAATAAAACGGCTAAGAGCTAATAAGTAATGAAGTGATAAAGACTATAATTACATCTGCGATACGGGTTTACGCACGGGGTACTCGAACAATCGGAGGATTGCTTCATTTGTCCTGTATGTGGATAAACAAGTTCAGTTTCTTCCAGAATTGCTGAGGGGAAATAAAAATGGCTACAAATGAGTTAACTGTTGACATAAAACATGAGTTAAGAAATATAAAATACACGCTAGTTCAGAATATTAAGGTTGAGATCTTATTTTGTGCCTGAAAAACATTTAAAAGATTTTTTAATCGTGTCTGACCTTGTGACCAAAAACAAAGTATTCTAGCTAAACTATGAGTACAGAGAGTTAAAATTCCACTCGTACGCTGGTCTATGGGCACAGAGGCGTCGCAATGTGGAGGAATTTGAATGTAAATGCCTCTAGAGAGAGGAGCCCCCACGTTGGCATTCAGTTCCTGTCAGGCACAGAGTTTGTGCCAGGCAATCTTTTGACAATGAGCCCTGTGAGAAAGACAGGGAAGAGGGACTATCTGCAGGGTTCCAAAGCTGAAACTCATGGTGCATTGTGGGTAAGAGGGCGGATAGAAAAGAACTGAGCAGGAAATGGTAAAGGATGTATTTTCTTTTGGAGGAATAGAATGTGGCTGCTCTCAAAGCTTGTTTTTATGCTTTAGACAAAAGCAATATGAAAGACAGACATTGAACGTACAAGTGTTTTGAAGAGAAAGTGCGATTTTTGAAACCATGCTTTTGTTTCTTTTTAATAGATCAACAAAAGATCACAGTGAAAAACTTATTGACACATTAGATTTCAGTCTTACCCAATGCTTACCAAGAATTACAGGCAAACTGAACATATTTTACTTTTAAAATATTAAAATAACTTTTTTGTTCCATGTTTACTGGCAAACAGCGCTTTGTTACAAAATTGCCCACAAAAGCAAGTCATGCAGGTTTATAATGACACTTCTTTCTTTATTCTTTCTTTTTTTTGTTACAAAATCAACACAAAAACACACTCTAAGTGCTAGGTTAACAGGGATGGGTCAAAAAGGGACCCCCCCTTAAAAAAAAGTTATATTTGACACAGCCATGGGTTGAAACAACCCAACATTTGGGCTAAAACAACATTTCACATTTAGTATTTTAGTATAGTATACTTTAAGCTATAATATTTATTAGGTAAACATTCAACAACACTCACTCCTGAGACAGTGAAAAGATATCTGAAAGCTTGTAGAGCTTGTAGAGACACTAAACCTATTAAAGTGCCTGTAAGCCATAATTATGAAAAACTTAAAAGAAATATGTTACTTATTACATAACAAATACATTTAACAACTGTTAAGTGCTCTATCATCTGTAAGTCACTTTGGATAAACATGTCTGCTAAATTAATAAAATAGATTTCTATTAGTAAATAGATTTCCCTTTAGCTTAGTTCATTTCTGACCCTATGTGAGCACTAGGACAGCTACAGGAGACTTACAGTTCTTAGTTGTTGCCTATATTACAATAATGTGTGGAATAACATCTACAAAATCCTTATTGTAATGTTATTTGTGTTGTTTACAAGAAAAAGCAACTTACGTATAAGAAAAGCAGGACAGAAAAGAAATGTTAATTTTGATATCCAAAATAATTAAGAGTAATCTGCAATATCTGCATTTTAACGTAATCACGTCTGTGTAAAAAGGCCACCTGCTTGAGGTTATTGACCACATAACATATTGGTCTGTGACGTCAGAGGTGATGCACAAGGGTCTCACAAAGAGGCACTGCAACTGATCTAGCAAACTTACCTCTGCAGTGCTGAGCGCACACACAACTTTATTACGCAACCGAGTTATTGTGTAAAAAGGCAAATATTGACTGCATGCAAAATCCCACTGCACATTTATAATTGTGCTGCAAAGATGCCAGCATGTAGCCTAAAGTCAATCTCATTGCATAAGTTATTGCATAAAGGTCTGAGTATTTCAAGCATTAAAACGGGGCCATTGCTAGGACACACAGTCAGCTATCTGACATTTCAACGTGGAGTATGATGCATAAACTCTTACGCATAATAATGCGCGGTTCTTATTCGAACCCGTGTGTCAGCGTTGACCTACATCGGACGGGTTGGACAGGCTACAACGGGGTATTTTTCAACACCCACACGAAACTGGTGCATGAATTATCCAGCTCGTCATATTTACGTCCATGCTCCAGTGCATGCTTTCATCATGTTTTCTTTTCAGCCAACACGAACGCAGAGTTCAAATTCTACGGTAACGGTACATATAACGCACGTACCTCAACTGGGGTAAAAATGCATTATTTCGCCTAAATGTCTTGACTTGAAGTGATGCGGTTAAAAGAAAACTAAGACAAACCTGGGATGAAATCCAATGGCGCTCCGGGACTTGGGATTCGTTATCTTCTGCTCCTCTTACGCACTGCAAACAGTCATTTCAAGGCTTCGCTTTCGTCAATGAAGGGTGTGCGTCTCTGATCGTAGCGGTCAGTACACCACAACCTAGTGTCGTGTATAACCTCGACAAGCAAATATTCCGCAACCCAAGAAAAACAATGTGGTTTAATGAAGCGCGAGCGCAATGGGGCGTCTCGCATCAAGGCGCAGAACCCTGGACAGCTCCAGTGCTGAATTCCTCAGGCTAGCTAAGAAAAGTGTAACTTTGCTCGGGGTAAACTCGTGTAAATGGAGAGAATCGTGTTAAAAGTTGTCTGCAGCTTCATCTGACTACTAGATTTGCAGGGTTCAATCTTTTTTGAGCCTCTTCAACGGAACTTGTTTTCAACCTGCGTAAGAAGACATTTCATTGGTCTGTTCAAATGACGTTCGCATTGGAGATGCGGTGAGCAAATACATACAGTACAATGAAGATGCGAACAGTTTTCATTTGTAAATAATGACTTTCTTTGGTTGGTTCATTTTGGGGTTTATTTATGGTTTCCCGATATAGGGGTTTCGACGTTGATGCACATATTGAGACAGCCAGGTGGTAAACTAGTTGAGGGGCAGTTGTCACATTTCTTAGTCAAGTAGGCTATACAAACATGCTATACAATTTTAGCCATTTTAAAATAATTGTATACAATTATTCATGGTCATATGTTCACCTATATTGAAGTAAGGGGATTCAGATCTTGTTTTTATCATTTTAATATCTACTTAAAATTCATTCAAAATATTTGCTAAAGTTAGGACTAATGTAAACGAGTGTTATTTACAAATAATGTGGCTTAAATATTGCATGGTATGAACGTCTCATTTCAAGTCTGTGTAGGCTGTTATGGTCAACACTTCCCAGTATGTGGTCCCAGTGCATGCTGGGTCAAATGGAGATACATACATAATTGATGCTGAAGTAAATGCACATTGAACAATGGTTCCCCTAGGGACCACTATACCTTACTGTCAAAGGAAATGAAAGAGAAGATCGAGCTCTCATAAAAGTAGACCCTGTGCCAAGCCAAACTTTCACCAGTCTACTATCTTTCTGGTCTTTCATTTTGAAAATAAATCTTTTTTTATTTGTATTAATATAAAAGACAAAGAAGGGTTATTAAAACCCAGAGATAAATAAATGTAACTAAAACAATATAAAAATATTTGAAACATTTTTTAAAAGCATATTGGAATGATTTTGACAGTGAAATACTGTATTCATGTACTATTTGAATTCAATGCAGGCAAGGTCATTCATTTTATTATAATATACTATATAATAAAATCTAACTTGATATATTAATATTATTTATTATATTGATTCACATAAAAATATTTGTTATTTAAAACACCAACACTGTTTACATTATTATACTACTAATAATAATAAAAGTTATTAGCTGGGTATCAAAGAAAAAAAGTGAATGAATATCCATCTAGTTGTTGAAGTATTGGTCAAAGATGACAATGGTATTGGTAACCTAGTAACCAACAGTAAATTAAACAAGGCAAGCATAAAAATGGACATCAGCGCAAAGAGTTGGTAAGTCATGTGGGTTTAATGTTTTAAACAGTTTCAAAGCAACAACATAAACAAACGTTACTGCGCATGCACGCTTTTGTGGCCCAAAATTGACTTTTGGTACACATCCACAAAGGATAGAGTCCCTGCAGATTATTTCTGATAACAAGTAGATGACATTAGGTAGCAAGTTAAAAAGTATGTCTAGTCAGTATTTTTGGGGGGTTACCAGTAGCAGAACCTTACTTGGCTAAACTTAAATGGGACAAAGTTACATGACCCATTCAACAAATTGATTATTTAATCAAATGAATATACAATAAAATTCAACAAATTGTTTATTTATTACAATTATTTTACAATAAAATATGCATTTAAATTAACGGTAATATAAATGAAATGAAATAAAATATAAATAGTTATATTATTAGCCACTAGCAAGACCGATCAACAAACACAGACCGAAAGTTAACTAGCCTGTATGTCTGAAGAAACCGTCTAATATGTTAGAATTTGTTCGGCAAATGCATTCGCATCTCCCATTATTTGCATTAAGTGGATATTACTATAAGCAGGTCATAGTGTTACTATTGGTCTGTGTTAGCTACCGTAGCTATATCTGTGGTCTACCCCATCCTGCTATTTTGTTCAAAATAGTTTTTTTTTTCTTTTAGCCCACTAACCAACAGCAAAAGTATACAAGCAAATAGAAAAAAAAGACCAAACACATAATTTATTCATGCCGCAGTGCATGCTGGGAATCTAAGAGCCAGCAAAGTACTGTAAACATCAGGCTATAATGTAAAACACATTGTTACTCTACAACACAATGCTGCTAAATTCCTGGTCCTTTTTATAATATAAAGCTGCAATTTAATTGTATAATATGACTGTTAAAGTAATGAAAAAATTACTCAAATAAAGCAAAAATACTGTAAATGTATGCAAATGAGTACATTTACACCAATGTGTTTTTACAGGTAAATCATTGGCTTGTGTTACTGTTTTCTTATGTCATTTCAAATGGCCAAGACATCTACAGTAACATTTACAGTAACTCGCTGTTTGTTGGTTTGCACAGTCAGGCAAAACTTTATCATTTTGTCTCTTGAATGCTTCACTATGAAGCATGACACACCAGAGACTTCCCCATCAATAGCCGGTTATGTTTTTGTCGCCTGTTGACAAAACGCTACATCATTGTCGAGTTTGGATCGGGCAAAACGACATGCTAAATGCTTCAAGGACAGCCAAACTTAAAGTTCCTCCAGAGCTCTTTAATATAGACAAATGATCCTGACAGGAATACAGTCACAGTGGAGCCAGCGTCAATGCTTTCACAATGAAACACAGGGAACGCAACAGTTGCACTAGCTCCATCACCATTAGCAGCCCATCCACAGCGTGATCACTCGACCATTAGCGCTCATTTGCCGGGACTCTGGGGAGGAGCTGGGCATCGAGCTCTCTGCTAACAATCCGACTGAGGATGTTACACTGACAGATACTAATAATGGAGACTTGGCTTTGGTTGTTGACTGTATGTGCTAGTGTATACAGAACACATATAGATCTACATATAGAAATGCATATACAGTATATATAGAGTGCCAAGCCTTTACGCATTTTTTTTTATCCATTTGCTTTTATCCAAAGTGACTTACAGTGCATTTAGATTTTAATCAGTATTCAAAATCGAAGTCATGACATTTGCAGTGCTCACACAATGGTATACCAATTGAGCTAGAAGAATTCATTTGTGTTTTTTAGGGGTTGACAAACAACATGTCTCCAAGTCTGAGACAAAATCTAAGAATTTTGGCACAACATCCGCCAAGCTGTATATTCGACTGTCGCCTGGCAGCACACTTTGCAGTTTAATAATATAATCATATAATCATTTGAACTCAAACCAATATAATATTGCTCTGCTTTTAAATCATTTGTACAATATAAAATTCCCTCCAGCTCTCTTAGGATCTCATCTTAGATCAGACAATACCACCCCAGAGGATCAATGTTTATTGGCATTCTGTCCTCATAGTTCAACTATAGCTACATGCAGAATGAATAGGTATAATGTTCAAAACACTACAAAACATTGATTTTCAGGCAAAACATTATATTGTGCATTCATCATTCTGTAAAGTATATTGCTTATAATCCTAATACAGTTTATGCCTTGAAAATACTGTAAATCCAAATACTGTAAATATAGATCTACATCATCTTATAATAAAGGAATGAGTTAAAGTCTATTTCAGTTTGCTGCTTTGTGTATTTTTGCAAAGTGACATCACTGATGCTGTCTGTGGCTATTAAAAAGCTCTGGAGGAAATGAAATAATAGATGAAGACAGAGATTTGAGGAACAACTGAGAAAAAAAACGAATGTCTACAACACAAGGCCAATTTAAGGATCACGTCTATGTTGTTGTAAATAATAAATAAGGTTTGAATGTTTATGTCTGTTGCTTGTGTTTTTAGACTCTATTTATCCTCCCTGTCTTATTCTTTTCAGACATCAGATGAACTAAGTCTGTCTAAAACATTGATTTCTCTCCAGTATTAGACTGCTGTAGGGGTATTAGTCTAGCACCACGAACAAATCAGAGCAACAACCATGACGAGAAATGAATAGATTCTGATGTGGCACCCGGTGAGGTGCTGCTGCACAAATCTTATGATTCTGATGCCAAGTGTGTTGCATAGCAACCGTCTCTCTCTTTCTCTGCCTGAATTTAGTCCTGTCCCATTTGTGAAAATAAACAAGGAAAAAAGTTTAATCCATAAATAAATGTAGTTTTTCTTTCTAAGAAACTCCTTATTCATAGTTTTGCCAAAATCCCACAAGGCGGTCAATCACATTAAAGTCACCATGAAATCAAAACAGACAATTCTTAATTTTATGAAATATTGCAATGGATATTAGAAATAATTTATTTGTGTAGACCATTATTTTTTAATTCACGTGTCTTCATAATCTTTAATCAAAAACATTAACCTCCCCTTTCAACGTCATGTCTTCTCTGAGTGACATATTATGTCTGAGCCTGGGGTTGGGACTATGATGACTGTCCAACACAATCTCAGGGCAAAAACATAACATTTTGGTTAATTCGTATGAATCCGTAAAATCTCATTCCTACATTTTAGTACAATTTGCTTTCACGCCAGTGACTTAAGAGGCGGGGTTATGGGTGGGGCAGTGTAAAACATGAGTAAATAATATTAAACAAAAGCATGCATTTTTTCGTATAAATACTTATCATATGAAATTACGTGTCTAGCTGTCTTACATCAATGCTTAACAAATTGAGTTTCTCCATTTTTATTATGTTATCCTAAATATATACAGTATAATGTATATTTTCCTAAAGGACAGCCTTTAGCCACATTGTACTCATACACTGCATAAAGGGCAGAGCCATTTCCCAGCATCCTTAGAGACAGGAAATGTTTCTCTGCCTGGCATAATCAAATGGCATCGTAATTGCATTACGGCAGCAATGCTGAAATTTGATAGAGACAACAGCAATATAACCTCCTTTTCCTCTTCATCTCCAGATTTCTGCCACAGCAGAACAGTGTTTAAAAACTCCTGTGTGGAGAGACGCTTTGCTAAGGCCACATTGAATTAACAAAGCTAAACTAATTTTCCATTAAGAGGTTATAGTCCAATGTACTTGTGTTTTGATTACATCACACAGGGAACATTAAGACAGTAATTAGATGATTATTAGATGATTCGATGATGGTTTTGCCATTGTTACTACTTTGCTGTGTTTGTTTCTATCAGTTTGCACAGAGAACAGAGAAGGGACCATCTGTTTTCATGACCACATACATTTGTTCAGGAGACAAATGTATGACAATAATCCTTAAATAATATAATTTAGACGAAAATTAATAATTCAACAAGCAACGCTTTGTGAGTCAAAAATAATAAAACATTCATTGTTTGTGGTGCTGATTGAATTTTAAGAGGTTCTTTTCTTTAACCTCAGTATAACCTTGGCGTTTCTTACCACCGATATATTTTGGAACTGTAATATCACAGCAACACATTGTAGTGCCAAGTTTCAGGGAAGTTTTCCAACAATTTATTCAAAGAGACTTGGGATGATAAAGTTCTGCGAGCTCTGCGAGTGGGCATGTGTCTGTGACTCATTTTAGAGATAACAAGAGCGATTTATATATTTATATAAATATTCACTTCACGTTTTGTGTTCATCACTTCCCTCAGAATAATTGGAAATGGATTGTTATATTTATCAGCTTTAAAACATTTCAAGAAAAACGTAGACATAGTATTGATTTTTCCAAGAGGTGAAAAAAGCTTTAATTGCCCATTTCCTTGAGCTGCTAGACCACCCCATACCCATCTCCCTCCCAGTTCAATCTGGCAAAGTGTTTTATTTGCACCTCTGGTGCTGGAGAGCTGTTTACAAACTCTGACTCAACTGCCTCCAACTACCCCACCTTAACCATCTGCCGTAGTTCAAACCCAGCGGGTCTGTCAGCAGGGATTTGATGGGAACCGTGACATGTACCGGATTTGTGAATGTATAACCTTGACAAAATCTTATACTGAATTTAAAAGGAGGACAATTTTGGCAAGCTAGCCTGACATTGAGGAAGTTTTGAGCATTGAAATTCATTAGAGGTGGTAGAATGGGTGGTTGAGCCTCTGACAGCAGGGTCAGTCGGTTGCTTTAATTAAATGGTTGTGATGCCGTTGGCTTTGGTGGTCAACATAGCTGTTAGTCTAAATGAAAGAGACACTGACTGAACACACAAGTTAAGGGTCATGAAAACCTAGCGTTTTCTTTTTATCAGTGGAACAGAAAAGATGACATTTTGGAAGCTCATTATTTAGTTCAGCCATACAGTGACGGTTCATAAATACTAGAGGCGGTCAAGTTTGACCATAAACAAAACATGAAAAACATATAACTATCAAAACACTATATTGTATAGCTTTTTTATAGACAACACAACAGACACAACAACATTGAAACATATAAAAACAACATAAACGGACGACATAAACTGATGACATACATGCACGCATAGCAAAAACGAATAAAACATAATGACAGTAAACATGTATTGTACAATTAAATCGACACATTTTTGGCACATATGGAACCCCATACTTTATATATTAAAGAATTTTAATATACATTTGAGTCAGATAAATGATTCAGATTTCAGATTACATCTTCATGCAGGGGGGGTAACGTGGGGGGGTGTATCAAAGCATTTTCTCCAGGATTTCATATGAGTGCCTCCGGCTTATACTGCATCAAACATAGACACTCTTTGGACCATTTCACAACATGCCTGTCTTACTTAAACACAGACATGCGGTTTTCAGCTCGCATTTAAATGTATTTTTGGATTCACTCGCTGGAGCTGACATCAGATACGGCTCAAAGTTTTAAGCTTCTTTCAAGCATCAAATGTCAGACGTGTGTTAAAAATCTCATAGCAGCTTTTGCTTAAAATAGATTTTATGTTTTAATTCTGAATTGTGTTAGGGGGAGCAGAAGGTGGTGGTTTGATGCAGTTTGACAAAAGGATTACTAATTTAAAAGCACAGGATTATAAGAAGACCTGAATCCAGTCCTAACCCACTTGTGCAACTTAGGCCCTTGCAACCAGTTTGAGGTAATTAAAAAAAAACAGATGACAAGACGTATCCACTCTCATGTCTGCAGTTGAATGAAACAAGAAGCACGTACATAAATCAAAATGCAATCCGTGTTTTAATCTTAAATGTGATATGAATTGTAAAACAGCCTTCAATAGCCTAACTCAGAGATGAGTTAGTTAAAATGCCCTCTTCGTACATTTGGGTATTTTGCATTAATGTTATGCTGCCCACATCTTTAATTTATCATGACAGTACTTCAGGAAGGTTATTATTTAAAAACTTTAAGTGCATAATGGAGCGAAATGCGTGAGGTCTGGGAAGGAGATTTGCGAGACAGATGAAGACACGATCGACACAAAAGTTAATGTCGATATCTTAGATAGTTTACTGTAACACACATTCATATCCAGGTTCGGCTAAAAGCATATCTGTCCACAACTAGGGCTTTCATTCAACCCTATTAGAATACATTTAAAACACAGGAATAAAGTGCTGACCACATCTCTTAAAATTTCACAAGATGAATAATGGCAAAAAACCATATTATTCTTCACTCTTAAAAATAAAGGGGCTTAAAAGGTTCTTCACAGCGATGCCATAGAAGAACCTTTTTTGGTTCCACAAAGAACCATTCAGCCTAAGGTTCTTTAAAGAACCATTTCTTTCTTAATTTTTTATAAACTGAAGAACCTTTTTTCATCACAAAGAACCTTTTGTGAAACAGAAAGGTTCTTCAGATGTTAAAGGTTCTTTATAGAACCAAAAGGTTCTTCTATGGCATCAAAGAACCTTTTGAAGCACCTTTATTTTTAAGAGTGTTGTCGGTAATCTCAGTTTGTGGTTTTACAGTATTGTACTACTGTACAGTAGATAACAAACAAGCGATTACAATTAAATGCTTATATTTTGCATTCTTTTATAATTTAATAAACAATATTCATAAAAAAAATTGTCACAGCCTAAGAATGAGTCAAACTCAATAAAACCTTGACTGCATCTGTGCAAAGTCTGATGATCCATGCATTATTTGAGAATCCTCCAAAGAACAAAAAAATTTTAATTATAGATGCCAATTGGGATTAGGATATTAAGTAAAGATCATGTTCCATGAAGATATTTTGTAAATTTCTTACCGTAAATATAATATTTGGGTGATTATAAAAATCTTACATGTACTAAAAATGCACTGTAAAAAAACATTGGATTGTAGCCAGCGTTTGGTCAAAAATGGATAGCCCTTGGGTTCAATTGTTTATAGTAATACTTATATTTGACCCAAAAATGGGTTAGAACAACCCAGCAGGTAAAACTCTGTGTGTAAAAATCTAACATATTGATGTAAAAATATGTTTATCATGTATGAATGTTTTATGCTGAGAACACAATTAATCATAGATTTTTTGCTAAACATTTAAACAGGAGCACAATCACAGTGGAAGATCATCCACTCCAACAATATACACAAATAAACACAGACAAATACTCTTAACATTTTAATATACTTATCTTATGAGTTTTTTCTACATTCACCTTTGTCTTGCTGACTGAGAGCACATTTAATGTTTTTCTGTGAAACGGTCTTGAATCAGTATCATTGTAAAAAGTCCTACTTAAACAAACTTGACTGAAAAATGGAAAAAAAAATACTTGACGGTGCCCGACAGTGTTTTCAGACTCTACGAGACCAAATGAGCGGAAAATACACAATTAAGCTGATCTCATTTCCACCTCCGCACATCCTCAGCAATTAGGCCACACAGCGGATATCACGGAGATGACTCTTCGGTATTCATCATATACTTCATGCTGGCTGACAGAGAGGCTGAAAAAAAACGTGTTTTAACGTTACATCATAAGGCAACTGGATACAGCCATGTTGCGACTGACGTGATCAGATATAGTTAGTATTGAAACAACAGCCACGAGACATAAACTGAAAACTAGAGGCCTGTAGTGCACTTGAGCTGGAATGACTTTATGTATTATTAAAGAGTTGTATTCATAAATGAGACTTGGGTGTGTTGTTATTGTGTTTATTGAGGAGGAAATGCTTATAGATCCTCGTAAATGGAAAAATGCCGGTCACTTATGAGCACTAGTACATTCTTCCCTTGGCAAGCATAAAAAATACAAGCTTAAAGAAGAATCTTAGGTATCCACATAACTTTTCCACAAGAGAAGAAATGAACAATAAAGAATAAAATATAGAAATGTTTAAAATGTTACATTTAAATGACATTCTAGTCATTTATATGTATATATGCATTTTATTTATTTTTTTACCTACAAAAGTTACTCTCCAGAATTGAATTAACGCCATTAAACAAATAATCTATTAATGTGTGACAAAGATTGAATGCCTCTTTATTCCCCAACTTCTGTTTTAATCCCTGTGTTTATTAATGATGATCTTTTGGTGCTGGTGTTTTCAAATAAGATCTAATGACACAGATTAGACAATAAGTAGGAACCAGTGGCTTGAGTATATATTGATTAAAGGAAAAGCAGGGATACAGTGATAATAATGAGGATCAGAAGTTATCATTGCAGAAATTCCACATTCTCTGGGAGGAAACTGAGCTTTGAAAGAATAACCTTCCTAATGCCATTTCCAATATAAAGACAGGAATCAGCAACCCATGTTTAATGTCATATAAAGTAGGTCGTATAAACTCAGAAGTAGATGTGTACTAAATGCTGTAGTCCACCCTAAGGTCTATAATAAAACAATCATCCATTTCCTATAAATAGCTGTACTAGAATATAACTTCATAATAGGTTTTCTATTCATGCTACAGAGCTTTTGAGTAGCATTAAAATGTCTACGCCTGATTGGACGCGAATGTTTACATTGGTTCTCATTATGGTTTTCAATGAAACCTGTTTATATTTCTGGGAAATTAAGCTATAAAAATGTTCTCTGATGTGGTCTGCAAGTTCACACCCTGTTTGAACAGTACGGATAGTACAAGCATTTGATTTACGTCCATATCTTTTATTCATTAAATCTTAAGGGTATTTATTGATTAACATCCTTTGCAGCAGAACAGATTGACCTTTCCTCTAAACCATTTCTGGCAGCTATCTCCACACTTTCCTGCTTTGTTAAATGGGTTTCGTGGACATAAGCGTACTATATTAACATCACAGTGGGGCATTAGTGTGTAATGTACTTTTAAATGCAATTATCAGTTTTCTTGCAATTTATTTTTCAGTTATTTTGATGAAACCGGGTCAAATAACACCATATGGACAGCACTTCAGTTTAAATGTCAGGCTTTGTCACTAGAAAGGTCACATTGTTCAGCTCAGCAGCTGTTCTTGTTTGTTTTTTGATCTAAAGCTTTAAGCCTAAGATGTTGCCTATAGACTCTTTCTTGCAGAAAGATGTTCTGTGTTCAGCATGTTCTGCTGAACACAGAAAAAGATATTTGGAAGAATGCTTGTAACCAAACAGTTCTTTGCCCCCATTGACTACCATAGTAGGGAAAACTACTTTATAATTTTTTGGTTAGGGAAAACTACTTTATAATTTTTTGGTTTGTTGAACAAAAAACAAGATATTTTGAAGAATGTACTAGGAAAGCAAACAGTTCTGGGGTACTTTTGACATTGTTATTTTTCCTACTATGGTAGTCAATGGGATCCAAGAACTGTTTGATTACAAGCATTCTTCCAAATATTTTTCTCTGTGTTCATCAGAACAAAGAAATGTATACCGATTTAAAGCAACTCAAAGGTGAGTCAATGGTGACAGAATCATTTTTGGGTAAACTATCCACAGAGCACCACTGTTTCCAGGTAATAGCTGGAGCTGTGAAAATGCCAGTATAACAGACAATTATCATCTTATATTACATTTAGTTGGACTTGACAGTAACCTGTTAACATGTAGCCAGACATCGTTTTTCCCGGCATATATTCATGCACCTTATTTTGACGCCCTATTCCACCAAATTCTTGTTGAATCTGTTAGCACAGTCTATCCAACAACAACTTTTCACCATTTTAGATGTGTTTTTGCAGGTTTCATGCTGTACACTAATACCTTAGTCTTTTGCCTCATGATCAGACAGTGGGCGGCAGAGTTATTATAGTTTTGACTTTAGTTTTATTTCATTTTTATTAATATTTTAAATTAGCTTTTATTTTTTGATTTTTCGTTTTTATGTTCATTTTAATTACATTTTTTATGTATGCTATGTATTTTTTTTAATGTTGCTGTGTAAGATTAATTAATTTGAGTTTATTATTATAATTTTAGTGTTTTAAACTCATTTCAGTTTTTTTCTGAGGCAACATTTACATTTTTTGTTAGTTTTTATTTTCCAATCATTTTTAGGCCTATATTTTATTTGATTTCAAAAACAAAAACGCTTATAAAGTTTTCATTTTTGTAAAACTAAAATGATCTTGGTGGACGGAACCGCATTCACACCAGGTGATGTCACATGCATACCCTCTACCATGGCATGCTGTAAAACTACAGGCAAACCAAAATCCTAAGTGCATGGTATTATGTTTAGAAAAAGATTTTCAGAGATATTACATTTCTTGTTAAAATTTGCAGAAATAATATTTGTGTAACACTGCTGACAGTTAGTTAATCCACTCTTGACAAAGGTTTGCAATTTTAACCAACATTTGGAAAAGAGAAGAGACACCTTCAAATCTTCCATCAATGTGCTTCTAGAGGAAATGACATCAGAGGAGATCGGGACAAACCATTTTATTTTGAGAAGGGGTTTTCTAGTGTGTAATGGTTTTCAGACAACCAAAAATAAGGCATTTTACAATAACATCTCATTATTTTAAGAATGCTTCATTCTCATTTGCAGGTTTGTTATTCCCAGATAACAACCGCTCAAAACTAATAAAACACGCTAACTTTCCAGCCACTTTTTCTTTTCACTAATGTCTGCATATTTCTGGCAGGGTCACCGATGCAGCAGAACGTTCAAGTCACAGTAACAGAAAAAGGCCATTATGAAGCAAGAAGGATGACAAGAAAAAACAAGAAAGCACAGCACACGCCAGGGTCTCACCCTCTTCCAATTACGCCATAAATTCCCTGCCATTATTGACCTCCTGTCCTTCTCTCAGAAAGTAAACTACCACCAGAAAAGAGGCTCTTGCTCTCTCTCTGCGTTGCTTGTCTCTGCTTTAAGTAGCTTGTGGCACCTGCTAGATAAAGACTTTCATACAGCCGCTCTATATGTTTCAATCTACCATCAAGGAGACACTCTGCTTATCCGCAATCATCACTTTCCTTGTAAGATTTCTAGGGATAATGTTTGGCGGTGTAGCTTTCTCCCTGTGAACATCTGCATGGCACTTAGGGGAATTACAGGAGATGTGAGACCAATCAGAGAATCCATTCTCGTGTCATGGAAAAGCGCAGTGTCCGTCAATAAGCGTGCATCAGCTAGATGAGACCCTTAAATGCTAAATAGAGAGCTAAGCACTGTATGCCCCAGTGATAATCATCAACCTTTCCATTAGGAGATATGAGCCGATTGTGATTCTTTCAATATAGACTATTATCGTAATTATAGTGCGAACATTAGAGAATGTGCAATACCCGCTGTTGGGTTTGTATGGTGGTTCTGCTTGCATCCAACGAGCGAGTAGATTTACACACGTCGGGCGAGTGCGGGGGAGGGAGGTCGTAATTGGTCTGTGAATAGATTTGTCATTAAGAGGCGCAGTAGGGGACACCATTTTCGTGGTCTTCCTGTGATCCACCCGAATAATGAGGTCAATATGTCACGATTGCTTTGGCTGTCCTCGTCCCTTCCGTCGACGTTACGTGAAATCGGTTAAAAATATTCTGCACGCTTATATTTTGGTGCCTCATTACGACCAGTTGGTGTTTTTTATCAAAGTGGACAGAACCTGAACGTAATATGGCTAAAAACAATGGCCGTATCTGGGCTGTGCGCATGCAATTCAATCACACCATCTTTCTATAAATAATTTAGTAGGCTACGTTTAAGTAGACACGGTTATTAAAAAAGTTCCTATTGTCTTCCATTTTAGATTGTGATTTTATTTGCAATTAATCAGATTGCTATAAAAAATTGCTATCTTCTCTCGAAAAATTCTCTTTCTGCCTGATTTGGTTGCAATATTACAAAAAAGCTAGGCACAGTATGTGTTTATTGATATATACATATTAGCTGTATTTACATATAATATTAGGCTAGAGGAGAAATATAAAACGTTTCCAATAGATGTCTAGACGGTTTCAATGGACGCACACACCTTGCCCGAAGTTAACCGTTCTGTGTTTGGTTATCTGGCTAGTGACTAGTCATATAACAATTTATTTTATGTTAAATGTATATTAATATTAATATATATTGATTTTTTTATTTATATTAATCGTATTAAATTAAATAAAACTACTCAACAGTTTCTGTATAGAGCTCTACCGGAAGTTAAGTTTGGGCTACATGACGTTTGTTTATGTTGTTGCCGCTGAAACGTTCTATAGATGTATATACACATAGATGTACACACTACATTGGCAAAAGTATTTGGGCGGCCCTTCTAATAAACAGGTAAGTCTACTTTTGTCATTTGAGCACAAATCATTATGCTTCATGGCATGTGACATTTTGCATTATGGATTAGACATAAAAAAGCTCAAAAAATGTATTTGTTACCAATACACTGAACTGTTTATATTTTACTAAACCCTTGTTGATAGAGTCTAAACATCAGGAAAATATCAGGCTATGCACAAGTTTTAATAAACGTGTGTTATGGATGTGACAAAAAGGGACACTGTTTTTTGGAGATGACAAACTTTGTGGGATTTCTGTCAAATAAAATGCAAAAACCAGAAGCAATACCCAACAAATGGAGAAGGGATGACTCATCATATAACATGAAATAGTTACTTTATTTTAATTTTCATGTTCCCAATTATGAGGAATATGTACCGCTATGGGTGTGACAATCCTGAAAATAGCACTTAACTGACCATGAAAAAACAAAGCACTAAAAATAAAACAAATGTTTTAAAAACATGAAAACAGACCTCACATGGATATTTGAGCCACCAAATGTACAGTAAAAAAGACTCTTCCAACAAATTAAACAAAATTCATGGTATTGTATGTATTTGGCATTAAAGTTTGTTTTGACTGGAATTACTGGAATAGATAAACATGTATATTCGAAGGGGCCGTTTCTATACATTTGTCCATATAGTGTATTTATAGCCATAGATATAAATATGTTGCAATATAAGGTTTCCAACCACAAAATCTCTGCCGAAGGATGCTTTTTCATCTTCTGTCTCCATTTCCCACAAAGGCATCCATGCACTAGCTTTCTCTATGAAATATTAACATGATGCAGGCAGGGTTCATCTCTCATCTCTGGGACACAGCTTAGCCTCTCATTTCAGACATCCTTTCAGATGTAGCAACATCATTTTTTTCTGGTAGATAGTATATATAGCAACATGTTGCCTGGGCTTTGAGAATGAAGATAAGAGAAAACAATCTTATGCAGTATTTAGCTTCTGAATGTGTTTCGTCTGCGGCTCAGAATACAACATTTGGTGTGCTGGATCAAACAATAGGATGGATAAGATTAAAGTTGACACATAGGAAGATGGACAAGAATAATCCTATCATTCGTAAAAAGACAAAAGGCGGTCAAATTCTTTTGGAGATCTTTTTGTACACTTTATTCTACTAAAACCGTTTGTCTCAGGGGATTGCATGGAATCATGGTTCATTTTATGCACATGCTAACAATGGCCATAGCCAAAGTAGCGGGTGTTGGTCATGCCGTGTACATTATAAGTAGGTGATCTTGGACACTGGTCTCTGGATGAGTGTGGTACATTAGCACATGTCTGGTGAATGATCTGACCCTGCAGGCTACATCCATTAGCTCTAATGCGCTTTGCTAGTCCATTTAGCCTGCTAACCTCCACCCCCTCACTCTCGGTCTCGCTCTTCTTGCATTCCCTCACTCCAAACAAACTTCTCCTCCAGGACACAGAATACATAAAAGAGCAGAAGGGGAGAGATCGCCTCTTTATTCTCTCCCAGGCCGGCCAGGCACAGAGAGGACGAAAGAGTGGGAGAAATATAAAGACCGATATTCTGAGAGAAAGTTTGAGAAGCTAGCGGGCTTTGATACAGCACAAAGAAGTCAAAGAAAGAAATAATAGAATTCTGAGACTGTGAAGGGCTAGAAAGGGAACTGAGTCAGTTCCCCCAAAATCTTAAAGGATGAAAATATTGTAGCAAATATAACAGTTCACACTTCATTTCAATTAAAAACACAGATTCAGGTAGTGAGGGAGCCAATGTGGATTACAGCCCAATTGAGCCTAAAAATATCAGAAAAATCCTGTAAAACAAATGGAAGTTTTCTGTCAGAAATATATCCTAAAATAACAGTTTTTACAGTTTTACATGTTCTGTAATTTTACGGCACCTGGGGAGCAAAAGTAAAGCGTAAATAACAGTTTTTCCCTGTAAAAATTTATTATTTTCCCTGTTTTTCTTGTAAATGTAAAATTTGTTTCACCATGAAAAATGACAGGGTTTTTTACATTATACGTGGAAAATCTGTAAAAGTAAATAAACGAAAAATTCTTATTCATACAGTATGAGATTACATATACATTTTTAAGCAGGACTGGGCCTTAGTCAAATGAGGGCATTTACAAACATTTTACAAACATGCGTTACAAAAAAGAAAGAAACATCTCGAGACAAAACAATTGCCCTAACAATATTATCTTACAATATGTCAGTGGAAGTTGCTTTCAGTTAAAACAGCTCAAACATGCATTCCAGTCTGGGACTATAAACCTGTGTTGAACCCCTGTGTTTGGACAGAAAACGATTTTTTTAATGTTACCAGCTGCTTTTCAATGTTTTATGCAAATTTCTGCAAATGTGATCTTACCTGTTTTTCTACCACTTTATTTTCTTTTGCATCATTTTACTGTGTCTTTAGCGCACCCTTGTGACTTTAATAAGCACTGCCCCAAAACAAAACACATCTGAGCTCATCTTGGAGATTTTCCCCCTTACAGTTGAGGGAGGAGTTTTTTTTCTTTTTCCTTCCAGTGACAAATGTATTAATATCAATTATTTAATACTACACTGTAAAAAATGTTTTTGGATTGTAGTCAGCTGAACTTAATTTAGTAAATTAATCCAATGGTTTTGTCCAATCTTGTTGAGTTGACTCAATTATATGTTATCTCAACTTTTGGAAGTCAGTACAACTCAAAAAGTCCAATGCAAAAAAGAAACTTAAAAAGATGAGTTCAAAAATTGCAGATTTTTTACAGTGTATTAAAATGTTAATTAAAATGACTTGTTTTTTCTTGTTTTTTGAATACTTATTAAAAAGTACATCCAGTTCAAGTAAAGACAGACAGCAATAACATACACTGCAATATTTGGGAAGCAGAAGAATATATGTTAATATTTTAACTCTTTTTAATCCTACACATTATATGCACATAATGATAAACTCAGTTTACATGGTCTGTTTCTACAGCCTATTGATGAATTCTGACAAAACTAAACACACCACCTGTTTTTGGGGAAAATCTATTTGTTTTTATTTGTAAGACAAACAATTATATCAAAAACAAATAGTGTTGCATATCCTGCTATAATGTAAACATAAATAACATAGTCAGTGTTACACTGCATGAATGTAAATATGTACATATAAATAGTTCTGATACAGTATCCATGTAACAATTTTATTTCTTAAAAGCTAAAACTTGTGGTTCTCTGAAGGGCCATAAATAATCCTGTCAGGAGAGGCCACAACCTTTCACTTTTTATTGTACTCTATAATATTAATCTTTGTTAGTACGTGTCTAAAGTGACATAAATGGACGACATGGTGTGTTTTTAAATGGTTACAAATAAAATCCCTCAAATCCCCATGAACAACCTCTTGTCCAAAGAAACCTTTTGACACAGATATTGAGAATGTTATTTTATCTACTGTGATTCCATACAGTATATATTTTAAATGAAAAGTACCGCAAAAAGTGTGCTTTTACATAAGCTGCTAGAATTAACCAAACATTAAATTTGCAGTGTCCCTTTAACCAGCCCTCCAAAACAAAATTTGATGAATACTAGATCGATATGTATAGGCTATATATTTGGATATATGGATATTTCTCTTAAACAAATGCACTGATTCACTTCAGAACCTTTGTTAAAACCACGGAGCCGTGTCGAGCAGTTCTTTGATCGATAGATGCGCTTTTGGGAGCTTTAAAACATACACCATACACTTCCATTCTTCCAAAATCATTCTTCCCGATAAATGGTAATATGACTTCGAATGCATTGTTCTTCAAGAAGAAAGTCATATTCATTACGGATGCCCCGAGGGTGAGTAAAACATGGGGAATTTTGTTTCAAGGCTGAAGAATCCCTTTAAAAAACCTTTGACTGAATAGTTCTTTGTGGAACCAAAAATGGTTCGGCATCGCTGTGAAGAACCTTTTAAACACTTTTACTTTAAAGAATGTATGAACAAATGCAGAAAAAATCCTTAATTCCTGGGGTTTGCAGACGTGCACCATTCCAGCCTGGCTTGACTCCCTAATACAAAGAGGCTGAGATTAAAGGGAATATCTGTAATGCTAGATTCTAGTAGCCTGTGTGAATTCAGCAGCTAAATATTTATAAATAATGAAAGTTTCCCAAATAAGTTCAAACTGACTGCTTATGCAGAAAACATGTCTGTCATTTATACAAAAGAGAATATAATAATTTTAACTTAAACTTAAATGTAAATTCCAGGTAAAGGTGATATGGGTGCATATTTCTACAAAAAAATATGTTTTAAACTTTTAAAACAATATAAAAACAATGCATAGAAAAACAAAGAGCACTAGGATATAAAGCAAACATTGACTGCAGTTTTATCAATATTTATTAATATTCATCCTAAAAATGAACTCGTTTAACTTTCTATATGTGTTGTGTGTTATATTTTGCCAAGTCTGTTCAAAAACGAACAGGAGACCCAGGAGAATAACAGATCAAATGTTTGTTTTCCTATATGCATTTTTACCCATATTTAATGATGCTGCCAAGAAACCATCCCATTGAGATGTATGCACAGACACCTCACAGCACAACACAAGTACAACTTGTCAGGGCATTACTCATTTACCTGATCTCAAGATATAATGATCTTTGGTTGTGTAAATTTCCTCAGAATATTAAAAAAACGTTGTTGTTTTTTCCTTGCAATTACACAATTTTTGATATCAGGTTTAGGTTTACATTTCCTGAGAATAATATATTTCTATAATTTTCTTTTTAACTGAAACTGTGTTTCCAGATAAACAGCATAGGTATTGCACATAAAATGTATTAACCTCCTTAGATTAAAAGTCTTTTTTATTCCCCAAACTCTTGTTTCTTTTTAGGAATCAGCGGCTTGGGAGTATAAAGATTACTGTACAGGCAGAGTTATTCCTAAATGTGTTCAGTGAATTAATCTTTTCATTTTATAGATTAATAGACTCGTCTTTTTTACAAATACTGGAGACTATATTTGATCACCAAAAGTAACTTTGCTTGGTATTTATTGTCTCAGAAGAGATGAGCTCTAGTTTTCCTTCTGTTTGCTTTATGGACATGCAGAGATAAGCGTTTTACTTGTGTAAAGAAAATGTATATTATAATAGTTTATACCACAAATAAACATTTTAAGTCACTGTGTCTGCTTTACCTCTGTGAATAAAAACATGCAGCAGTATCTTTTAGTTCATCATACTTTTCATACATCATAGTAACAAAACAAGTACATAGTTAATTTGAGCTTGACAATGTTTTGTTTTTATTATGTACTTGCGAGCTGTGAATTATTTTGTTTAGCAATTTATTTGAGAGGTTGTTAGATGTCAAATTGATTTTGCCACCTAAATTGAAATGTGTGTGTATATATATATATATATAGCATCAAAGATATCAGTATATCTTCTGTAAAGTGACTTGAGCTTTGCAGGTGCCATATACTCTAAATTAAACACATGAGCCTTACAATAAGGTTGTATTTGTTAACATAAGCAACATACCTGTACACATATATTTTATTTTTCATTAATCTTTGTAAGTGCCAATGTTTATGTTAGTTCACTGTACATTTAATAATGTTAAAGGTGCTGTGTGTAATATGTTGGAGGATCTATTGACAGAAGACCAGAAGACCAAAAGACCTTATAATGAACTGTTATGTTTTTTTCTCGAATTAGCTATTTTATCTACATACATCATGGGTCCTCATACATGGAATAAACCATTGCTCCTTTAATGTATTAATAAATTTAACATAAACTTACAGTAGATCAATAAATAAGGTAGAAATATTGTTCATTGTTAGTTCATATTCTAATGCATTAACTAATATTAACAACCTTACTGTTTGCCAGAAACTTACTGTAGATTTATATTTATTGGCAACAGTTTGTTCAAAGATAAATGAACAGTACTGTACATCTACAGTAAGTTATTGGCAAACTGCTGCCATTAAAACTGTAATTTCTACATAAATTATTAACTGACTATATTTTAATTGATTTAAAAATACAAAGAAATGCACACGCGTTTCATATTTATCATTTATGGCATTTTATTTACTTCCAAAAATAGAGAAAACATAGAAAAATAACATATCATCATTTACTGGCTCAGAAAACAGTAGCTTAATACAAACTACAAATTTGCGTATAGACAAAATAAACATCAAATCTTCTCTTCATATTGACCAGCAGTGAAAGGGTTCACATCTCAGCAATAGTTTAAAAAGCTTATTTCTATTACATCAAATTCACACTTTGACACATGCACATACTACATTTACAACTATACGGCTAAGTACTACAAGCATCTACTTCAGGATCAGTACTATAGTAAATAGTAGTAAACGTGTAGGTTGGAGGTTATAATCAGGTTGGAGCTGCACAATGTGTGGTGAAACCGTTTAGAGTTTTCTATGTTTCTTTCCTGTAAGCAAAGAGAGCAGAAAGGTTTAAGGTTATTATACACGTATGTTATATGTGTAAATATATAATGTTATATGTTACGTACCATTTGATTTTCTGGGGTTTGATCCTGATATTATGGTATCAATCAGTTCAGTGACCCAGGAACTCTTACTTGGAAATGGTGCACAGAGTTTAAAGCCCCTCCTTGTGACAAACCTGTGAAAATTCATTCATTTTTCATTATCTTGGCCACAGACAATTTAAAGTCTATTCTGTAGATTTGTGTATCTAATGTTTTCAGAATGCATGTGAAGCGACTTACACAGTGGCAGGAATATTGCAGGCTCCATCTGCGGTCTGAACGGTGAAAGACGTCACAATCCTTTTCGGGATCTGTCGGTTGCTGGTGGTTAAACAGCAATCCGCTGCCACATCACTTTGAGCTGTAGTTAAACAGTGCATAGAATGTTAATGATTAACTATCTGATCTTCGCAATCGAAAAAACAAAGTGTGAATAAAAATGTTTTTTTGCATTATTTTCATCTAAAACATTGACCCTCTACACAAAAATATGATTATAAAATATTACATAATATAACACTTGCATATAAATAATGATCTACAAATATAAAGTTTTTTAAAACATAATTATTTAAATGTAAAAAAACATATTTTCATATTGTTTACAAACTTGCAGGTTCAGAGACATTTGGGATATATAACTGCTTAAATATATAGATGGCACTAAATAAATGTATTTATGTGCTCACCTGTTGTGCTGCTCCATAAACTGACGCTCAGAATAAGAACAACACCTGCCCATAATGTCAGCGAGTAGATGAACCTCATTTTTGTCCTTTGCTATGTGTTATCTCACTCGTGTTCAGCAGATATGAGCCTCACCCGGTGCATGTGCACCATTTATACGCTTTATTAACTTTCACTTTCCTTGCTCTTTCAAGCACCCATTTCCTGTAAATCCATCCCTGTTAGAAAAAGTCTTTCACCTTCTTTTGTTACCTGGAAATGGCTGCCGAATGGGGTCATTCATTCACTAAAGGGAAAGTTTCAACTTGTTTTATGGGCTTTTGAAATGTGCTTATCAGTGTCACTCCCTGATGGGAAACAAACAGTGAAATTATAGACATATTAGTGAATGTCATGTACTGGATAGCAGGGGAGCAACTGGTTGCACATAATAAAGTGAATTGTTTTTGGCAGCTCCTGGACTATCAGAGTTGTTAAAGTCCACATACTTTGAGTACCCTGCGGAAGTTTACACAGTGTGTTCATAAAAACATAAAAAGGTATTATTTGATATTTAACAGTATTAACAGATAGATAACATTTTATGAACAATTTTGCATATCTGTATAATAGTATATCATTTCCAAATGGTCCGGATTTGGTAAAAATAAGCTAATAAAATATTTCAACTTGACATTTCATGTCCAGTTTTTTTCTCATGTGGCAAGTAGCTGTATAATAAGCGGTATAATGTACAAGCAGGCGGCTGTTATCATGAAATAAGCCCCTTCAGCATGCTTCGCATTGGGTCCTGATCACACTGTCAGGGCTTATTTCTGCAAAAACAACCAGCTGCCTGTATGTATGTATTATCCCTTTCGTATGATTTTTTTGTCTAACAGCGATTCGTTAATATGTTATCTCCTTCAGCAAAGAAGCGAAAACATGACGACATATTCGTTCTGTCGGCCACTGTTTGGAATTGTTTGGAATGCATCCAATAGATATCTGCAGCTTCGGACACGCATTAGTTGTACAAAACTAAGTTCGTTTTTTTAACAGCCCACAATTTATAATCCAGCTGCATTGAAAGCCCCTTAAGTGCCTTTTGCAAGTCAACCATGGCTTTATTCTGTCATAAAATCTGAGAGTATTTTGAGTCCTAATGAAGCATGAGAAGAAGACCAGCCAGACTTTTATCCTGTACATGTGCTCAGTTTCATTCATTATTAGTTCAAGTTTCATTCATAACTAAGCATTCTAAGTATTCAGTTTGCATTCATCAGCTCAAGGAGTGTACAGGAATGCACATACAGTATGCAGAATGAATGCAGACGTCCATACTGTGTCATTTCCTGCATCAGGTCCAGAGGTAATCAAGCTGTATTGTCTGATAAGGAGGTGATGAGGAAAATTATACACAATCAAGGCTAATTCAAGGCTATAAAAAGTTTAGCATAGGCTGAAGTCAAGTTAAATCACGATCAGTGAAACTTTATGACACTTTTCTGTGATATCTCTCAAAAAGATTTAGACATGGATGCACTGAACTGAAAAAAATCAGTTGTGTAAAACTGTCTAAATGTATACTTGTGTCATTATGTAATAGATTACGTGTTTTTGTATACAAACCCCAGAAGCGATAGCACTTTCGTTATCATTGCCCCAAAGTCTATGGGGTTTTTGAATGGGTTTTTGGTAAATCTCCTGAAATTGGTTAACACGTTTTATTCTATGACAAAACACACCTAAGGCGCTCATATTTTTTTAAAGCCTTGTGTCTTGTGTCGGTTGCTAACAAGTTGCTAGAAGAGATACATTCTTTTTATTTTTTATTTTTTAAGTCCATGCAATGAAAGTCAATGCTGTGTTGTTGATTGTATAGGAAAAAAATCTGTAGAAGAAAGTACATTTTGGAAAGTTATGAGGGTAAGTAACAAAAAGTGTGTAGAGTAGATAAAATTACTAGTGCAATTTTAGGACAACCACAAAGACAATTGAATGAAATCTATCAAATAAGAGTCAAGGGGGATTGGGGGGTTATTTGTGTGATGTGTGATGACGTTAAATGTATTTGCGTGATGAAGCCAAAGACAAATTTCCACATGTGGGCAATAATGTGACTAAACTAAAAGTAAATGATCACTATCCTTTTCCAATTCCCTTATCTAATATTAACCGTGATTATGGTAACACTGGTGAACATTAAACATTTTATCTACTGGTGACACTGGTTTTTTACGGGTAAGGAAGTTATTACACTTTAATAAAAAAATACAAGGACAAACACGATTTCAGTAGCTCGTTTAGTTTAGTCGTTTAGTAGGCATGGTGTCAAGATTCTGGGTTTGGTTCTTAGTTTCGGTTCTTACTGCCCTGCAAATCATCGGGTGGGCTAAGGTCAAGTATTACATCATAACATTCACCAGATATACCTGTGCTGTCAAGTACATTTCAGGACTTTGTTTCGGATTCCAGAACAGGCTTACATTTGCTTTATTTATTCGTTATCAACAGTTATGGACGTGTTAAAAATGTTCAGTTCATTTTGAAGTTAAACTAATTGTCTTCATGATGAAAGGCAAAGATCCACCATCCCTGCATAGACTCGCCCACGCACGTCACAAAAGCACTTGTTCAAACAGGAGGCTCAGGTTTAAGCTTTATTAATAACACAGAAAAAATCACTACCAAAGTCAGGCTGCACATTTGCCAGATCTTTGGAATCGGTTCAAGATAAACACATTGCAGATCTGGATTGTCACTGTTATGATGCCTCTAAGATAAAGATTGCTGTAGTTGTTGCCTGTCACTCAAATATACTGGAGACATGTACACGCAAAACTCACACACATGACATTACTCAACAGCAGGTTAAAAAAATTTTTTCACAAAAGCATTAATAACTTTATATATAAAACTTTATATATAACTTTATAATAAATTTAACATAAATGTACAAACAGGTTAGGAGTTGTGTTTAGCTCAATTTTGGTCTATATATGGTAATTGTAAAAAACAATTGTAATGTATGAAGTGTTTAAATGTTAAACAGCATAGTAGCATAGTTTAGCATAGTTTAGCAGATCCAAGCTATAAAGTCACATAGTCCTAATAATTAGGAGCATTTGAGTAGTCATAACCATAAAAATGATGAAAATAGATAAGATAATATATGTGATATATATATATATATATATATATACATAATATATGTATTTTGGGATACAGTACTCTCATTTGGTTTAAAATATGATAATTGATTTTTATTGACACTATTTTATTCTTCTGCACAAATAAAACACTGAAAGTTGGCTTCCTAGGTCTTGATTTCACTTATTTTTAAAGATTAATTCATTTTAAATCTTAAATATCAAAGATTAGAACACCAAATCTTGTCAATATTGTCACAGAATGTTCTTTACATTATTTAGGACTACTTTCATGCAAATAACATAAAAAATGACTTTAGCTTGGTTTTCACAGAACGGTTCATCTCTTTTGATAAACCTTACACCCACCCAGATAATCTGCTGTTATTGAGCTAAAGGTTTACATGCAGAAATCTACAATCTCTGCGATCTGAAATCTATAACCAAAGATAAAAATTAACAAAGGCAGAAATCTTTACTGACTGGAATCTGGCCCTCCCTGTAGAAATCCCCTTTTGACTGCCAGGTTAAGTAATGCACGGGTGTCACATTTTTCTAGTCATGCCCACCTGCCAAGTATGCAGGATTGTATAGATAGAATTGCAGATAAGCAGATATTCCGAGCACACTTAGCACAATGCACTCAGCCGTATCTGAAACACAGGCGAAATCTGAAGTCTTTTATTAACCATCAAACCTGTATTGCTGCAGGTATGTTTGAGATAAATTCTAGCTGCATTGGCTTTCTAAATGGACCATGGCAGTCTACCATCACAATTTTAGGATGTTTGGTTGATAAAAGCGTGCTTAATGTTTGATCTTTTTCTTGTTTTGAATCTCTTCTTTATGTTTGTGCAGTGAGGCTGCTATCGCACAAAGAAACTATTTTAACGCAAGGACAAAGAATAGTGGAAACTCCCTGAGAGTTTGTTTACAGCAAACCACAAGTGGTCATGGGTAATTTTTTTTAATGACTGACAGGTATTCCCCACTTCTGATGTAAGACACAGGAGTCCAAAGAGCATTGATATTTGCCTAGTTGTGTTATTAGGGGTTGGTATTGTAAAAACGTCTTTTATTTGTGTCACGTGTGAGAAGCAATAACAAAGCAGGCAAGCAGAGGGGAAATCAAAAATTTTCTGCTTCGGTTTTGGTTGCACTTGCATTTTTGCTTTACAATGCATTATTAAAAACAATTATTTACAGTATTATTTACAGTTCTTCGTATCAAAAACTATTTTTAGCTCAATGATCACGATTGATTTTGACAAGGCCAATGTTGCAATACCGATAAAAACTAAAAGAAATTAGTTTCGATTACAACAAACTGTCACAGCATAAGTTAAACACGGGTAATATATATATATTCTTTGTTATATAACGATTTAAAATTGCTGTTTTGATGATGAATAGGGAGATTTAAATTGGCTGATATTCAGATGGATGTCAAATTTGAAAATGAAATTTAAGTTGTTTTGCATTGCACATTAAACAGATGAATCATATCAGACGTGCACACTTTTGCTGCACAGTAGCTTTGCCACATCTCTGCCAACACCCGAGGTGTTAAAAAGGCTCTTCTGTTGTTCACAGCTGAAAGAATTTACACCACAGGTTTGTTGGCTTATTTCTATAAAACTGCATTTTATGCCTAATGTGAGACAAGGAGGTTAATACTTATTTACAAATATTTTGGTCTCTAAAAATAAAAGAAGTGGAATCTAAATCTAAAACAAGTGTCCATAATGTTTAGGATGAGAACATTTAAGACGAAACGGCGCTCTCCGTAGGCTTACAGGTGTTTCTACAGAAAACAACACACACAACATTTTAAATTGTACAAAATATTTAATTATTTATCCCTTTCAAAAATGATTTGAATTTATTAAACAATATCAGAACAATCAAAATGAATTTCACAGCTTCTGAATCAAACCAGACATCAAGAAAAGCCAACCCCTCGCACACAAAACCACATAATGCAGAGCAGAACACTTCTATTGCATTATGGCTAAATTAACCTGAGCACATGATGTCATTATTTCCTCATGCATTTCTCACAAAAATGAGATCCGTTAAATGATTTAATCCATTAGTGAACTAAATATGACACAGCTAAATAAATAACAGTCAATGCACGATGAATGAAGACACATTTCACTCACAAACAACAAATCAAGGCAACTGTTAAAGCTAGTCAGTTGTTACCTAGGTGAATATCTTGCCTAGTCAAAATAATAAAAGATTTTTTTAATTGTGACAACATTTGGTTCGACCCTGACACTTATGGTTATTGCTAGGGAAGGTTAACACGGGTTAAGCAATAAAAAGGTCATAAAAAATCAGGAGAATGAAATGAACTCCTCCCATAAAAACACCCCAAATTATGTTTCACGAATAGTTACAGTTCATTGCTGATAAAATTGATGCCCTCAAGCACGCTTGTGCTTTTCAATGTTTGAATGGAAGGATTTCAAACATGCCATTGCAACACTGTAGCCCTTCAATATAATAACTGATAATCTTTCCTATAATTACTTCATATCATGGCAGTAATAAAGGCATGCAAAAACAATCATCTCTCTTTAAATGGCTCACTTTTTAGTTCCATAGCTTGTTCGATGAAGTGTCTTGTAAAATATAGTTTATAAAATAACATTTTCAGTTTGTCTATTTCTCACAATCCTTCCAAAATGAGACACTTAGATCCCTTTGGTCCTCATGAGATACGATTAGATGCAAAACAAATCTTGTTTCCATCCACGTGTTTGGCAGTGAAGTTGAAGGTGACCAGGCATCTCCACCACATCTCTGAAAAGATCTACATGGGCAAGATGGGCATCTGGGGAAAGGGGGAGTGTACCGAGTGTTATCTCGAGTTTTGAGGGAGGAGTTTCTTAAACAGGCTTTCCACTGCTATGTCCACCCTCATCACCATGATGAGCCCCAGCATCACAAACACACTGCCCACGATGAAGCCAGATGCCTCAAACATTAGTCTGCAAGAACCAAAAAATGTCTATGTTGAAACATTATGATTAAGGAAGTTGGTTCAACTATCACAAAATTATTCATATAATAGAACAATTTATAATATAATCACATTTAGAAAAGCCCATACACAAATATAAGATGACTTAAAATTACCCACAACATATAAAGACCTTGCACTATTTATATTTCATTTATAATAATATTTCTTTGTATATTCATTTTATTAAATAACAATTTGTTGAATGGATCGTGTAACTTTGTCGCATTTAAGTTTAGTTTAACTTACTAGTTAATTTCATTTACTTGTTATTTCTTTTGCTTGTTATTAGAAATAATCTGCAGGGACTCTATTCTTTGTCAATGTGTACCGGAAGTTAAGTTTGGGCCACAAAAGCATGCATGCGGAGTAACGTTTGTTATTGTTGTTGCTTAAAACCGTCTACAAAATAAATAAAGTGAGCAAAATAAAGTGAGAAAAACAGTTACTTACTTTGGTGCAAACACTTTCCAGACCATAAGGTGTCTCCTGAGAATGGCTGCAGCACAAACCGACGCAAAGACCTAAGTAAAAAAAAAAGGTGAAATATTTACATTTCTGTTCAAAGCAGAAGCTATAAAAAAATCTTAACATAATGCGCAAATCACATTAGCCATGCCCATTTCAGATCTTAAGGGATAGTTCACTCAAAAATGTAAATTCTTTCATACATTTCTTCACCCTCATGTCATTCCAAACCTGTATGACTTTCTTCTGCAGAACACAAAAGAAGATATTTTCAAGACTGTTGGTAACCAAATAAAATGTTCTCAAAATATCTTCTAATATCTATAATAGCTTATCGAAAGTGTATATCACATCTGCCGTACCCTTGTTTATGCCATAATTTACCAATTGAACTTGATATGTTATTGTACACATGTATGACCCTGAGCAGAGGACAACCAGAACAGGACTTCACATGTGAGTGTGTGTTCATGTGCGTGCACGACTTGTTTGTGGGGAGAATTTGAACCCACCTGTGCTCCATTCACAAAGAGGTATCGTGTAGTGAGCTGCAGGAGAGCAGAGCTAAACTTCTGAGGGTTTTCCCTCAATCTCATCTCCATGACAGCGTCCTCGCTCTCCTCACCTCCCGCTGAGCGTGCAGATCGTGTCCAAGGCACCTCACACACCAGTGGCCAAAACAGCAGCAGGGGACAGCCAACTGCATGCACAAGTCATATTATTAACACAGAAGCAAAGAATTCAAAACAAGTGACTGATGAGATCATAAATAATGTGGCATACTTTCACAAAGATGTTGAATATTATAGAAATTTAAAGCAGCTTTTTAAAGGTTGCTTTATGTACAATGATGGATAAAAGTAATAGGGGTATATATGTACAATATTTGTGTTTAATTCAGGTTAGATTAAACGTTTAAAATATGAGGTGTATGGCAATGTGGACAAAATATTAACCTAAGCCAGGATTTCCCAAACTGGGGTTCACTGGTGGTTCGTGAGAGAATTGCAGGGGCTTAAAATCTTAGGGGTACTTGTCTTCAAGTAACTAATTTAGGTCAAAGGGGTTCAGCTGACAAAAAAGTTTGAAAACCCCTGATTTACACCATTTATTAGACAAAATTATTTTGGAAAACACAGCATTATCAGAGATTAAAGCAGGAAATAAAGCATAAATCGAGTACATTTGTATCTGTTATTAATATTTAATGATTCTCTCCTGTAAATATTGATATTATATTAATATTAATATTTTGCAGCCATTCTCCTGAGCTGTCTTTAATTCTTTTAAAGCTGAAATTTATATTACACTAAAGAAACATGCATACAACATTTTTAATGCATCTTTAATAAAATATTTGAATAAAAGTAAATGATCTAAAGTTGCACAAAACTACAACTTACTTTTTTAGGACACCATAATTACATTTGCAATGAAATCGTACAAGACGGCTCAAAAAATAAAAATGACAAGCTTACTTTTGAGAATCTTTTTTCAGAAACTTTTTATATGTACTTTCTCAATACTTTAGTTACATTTTTTAAACAAAAAAGTATGGATGTAACGATTCACTCAGCTCACGATGCGATGCAATTCACGATACTGATCTCACAATATGATTTATTCACTACTTTTATTTTTACAAATTAAGTTGAGACAAATTAGTATTTGTAAAATAAAAATATATTTTATGTAAAATAACACAACTAAACTGCTATTTTAAAACAAATTTCAAAACAAAAGAATAATACAAAGTCTCTTTAATATAAACAACTGAGACGTTGTGCTTTTCTTGGATTTTTTTTACATTTAAGAAATATCGGCATATCCATGTTTTCCAAATTTACAGTAAACACAGCATCCCCTGCTGTTCAAATCATGTATTGCGATTCATTAAACTTCTCAATAGACTTGAATCATCAGATATTATAATTGATTTTCAACCAGCTCACAGTGAATCGTTACATCTCTACAAAAAAGGTTGCAGATTGCAGCTTTTAAATGGATAGTTCACCCAAAAATTATAATTCTGTCATCATTTACTCTCCCGCAAGTTTTTTCATACCTGTATAAATGTCTTTGTTCTGATAAACACAGAGACGGACATTTGTAAGTATGTTGGCAATTTTCAGTTGTGGGACATTATCCACTACCATAGTAGGAAACAAATGTTTTTGTTCTGTTGAACACTAAATTTATTATTTTGAAGAATTTAAGAAAACAAACATTTCTGGAGCACCTTTGACTACCATAAAAGTTTTCCTACTATAGTAGTACATTTATATAGGTATGAAAATATATAAATGAGCAAATGATGACAGAATCTTCATTTTTGGGTGAACTGTCCCTTTAATGAAATGTTTGCAAATTCATTCAAGTATATAAATGAATGTTGCAGGTTAAGGGCTTCGATTATGCTAAGAGATTTAAGATTATGATTGACTGATTCCTAAAAAGAATCATATCAAAGAAGAATCCCATTAAGTATGTATTTCAAGATCAGGCTTACCTGCAAAGATGATGTGAGAGGAGAATGTGTTAAGGGTCACTAGAGAGGCAGGAAGCACAGTGCCTGTGTGACCTTGAGGAAATCCCACAAACGCAGCGCCCCACTGGATGGAGGGGAAAGTTGGGAGATGTCCTGTGGCATGAAAAAACTGTGCAGCTGCCAGAGACCATGAAACCACAGGAGCCCATGGCACACTGAAGCCACCTGAAAGAATTCAAGTACAAAGGTGAACATATATAAAGATCAAGTAAGGCATACAATGTAATACTGGTTTGCTTCTTACTGGAGTATTTGGACAGGCTGGATAGGTTAGAGCTACAGGCGTGGATGTGCAACACCGCTCCAGCTTCCAGCAGTAGAAGCAAGAATGCCAGAGCCATTCCTTCAGGGTGAAGCAGCAGCAATACCAGCCCCAGAAGTCCGCAAAAGAGCACAAGGGGTGCCGAGTACACCGTACCCAACCCGTATGCCTCCACGGCTGGCCTGTCATCTGCTTCACCAGCCTCGACACCCCCATCCTCAAGCGAGTGCCGGATGCGCTGGTACAGCTGTGGTATAAGATGGTGCAGTTCGGCCTGCGGACTGATGCCCGTGCTGGCTCTGTACTTTGGGGGTGGGAGGGATGTTCCACGAGAGTTCACGGGGCTCCGCGACTTGATGAACACGGTCATGGGGTCGACCCACCACAGTACCAGCCCCAGACCCAGCAGGCAGAAGATGGCCCGTGGCAGAAACACCTGGGCGAGGCCAATGAGTTCGGAGAGGTTCCTGAAAGTGTCCTCTGGGGTGGCACTTACAGCCCAGTGCAGCCCCATGCCAACGCCGGCAAGGGGTAAGATGAAACAGGCCGAAAACACAGTCACGCTGGAACAGTTGAGGTTCCCATAGTGTCTAAGCCAACGGTGTAGAAGGTACGCCCATGTGCCCAATGAGGCCACCGAGAGCACGTAGTGAATGTTACGCAGTTGGCTGTCCTGCACGCGTGATAGTGGGGAAAGGAACGGGGAGGGCTGGCAGCTTCCCTGCTCTTCCCGACAGTTGTGGAAGGAGAGGGAAAGGTAAAGTGACCCTACCAACACCCCCAACCACACCAGCAAGACGGTGGCCTCACGTCTAACCACTGAAGATGGCAGCACGGCTTGGCGCAGGATAGGGGGCTTCTGGTTATCTGGTGGAGGAACTGGCACCAACAGTCCATCCCAGTTGAGTCGGAGTGGAACATACACGCTCAACGTCAAGAGCAAAAAGGTGACGACGTGTCCTTCATATATGACGTAACTGTCCGAAAGCAGTGAGGCACAACGCAAGAAAAGCACCAGCAGGGCTGGTGTGAGAAGGCGAGCAGGAGACCACCTATCTTTTGGAGAAATTCCAGGAGTCCTCCACAAAAACAAAACTTCAGATGAAATCGCTGCCGCTCCAAGACACCACGAAATCTCCAAGTAACCTTGCGAGAACAGTTGGACTGTAGCGACTGCCATTCCCACCCCCAACCCTGAGAAAACGGGCAACTTTAAAAAGCCCTCCTGAATTACTACATGAGACAATTCGGAAATGACGTAGCACAACATGCAGGCCAGACCCAAGATTAAGAGTCCCGCAGCCATCTTGAAAGGGTTGAAACGGGCCCAAGATGCTCTGCAAGTCTCTCGGACATCCGTTAAATAGTTCTGCATGGACACGACTAGATCGGGAGAGGGGAGACGACCCTCGTGGACAGCAGCCAAATACTGAGAGGAAATGTTTGAGAAGTCAGCCTGCAGCCGGGAAAGACTGTCCGGTGGGATGTCTTTGGCCATGTTCGAGTAGGTCTCCAGGAAGCGATTCACCTTGGAAATAATGAATCAGAGTTTGCGTTAAGCTTAGCGTACAAATGTCCACATATGCACTAAATGTATTCAAGTGCCTATCTAATTAAAGGGACAGTTCCCACAAAATCGAAAATTCTGTCAGTATTTACTCACCCTCTTGACATTTTAAACCTGTATGACCTGCATGACACAACAGAAGATATTTCAAAGAACGTTGGTATCAGAAAACTATTGGTACCCATTGACTTGCATTGGTTTTGTGTCCATACAATAGAAGCGAATGGGGACCAATGGTTTTGGTTTCCCAATATTCTTCAAAATATCTTCTTTTGTGTTCTGCAGAAGAAAGAAAGTCAATGTTTGAAATGAAGAGAAGGTAAGAAAATGATGACAGAATTTTCATTTTTGGGTGAACTATCACTTTAATCTGTGAAATGTGTTATGTATGCTGGCTAAGACAGCTCTCTCTAACCTGTTTGACGTTAATCCACAGCGCCTCCGCCTGGCTGAGACCTGTAGGTGCACTTCGGGAGCCGTTCTGAGAAAACAGCGGCAGAAGAACCTGACCCACACTGCTGTAAGGAATGGGAACTCCCAAAAGCAGCGCTAGTGTGGGAACTAAATCAGTCTGAGGAACTACCTCAGGCTCTACCTGCAGAGATATAAACATCCTGTTCAGCTTTCAGAGAAATACACATTAGAATAAATCAGTTTTGCCTCTTTCTTATCCAATTTAGCTTTACAAAGAATGAATTTACATACATTTGTGACCCTGGAACACAAAACCAGTCACAGGTAGAACGGGTATATTTGTAGTAATAGGCAACAATACATGGTGTGGGTCAAAATTATAAATTTTTCTTTTATGCCAAAAATCATTAGGATTTTAAGTAAAGCTAGATATTTTGTGAAATTTTGTACATTTCCTACCGTAAATATATTAAAACTTTATTTTTGTGAGAGGATGCAGCAAAATCATGAACAAAAATTGCCGGACACACTTTCAAACTTCACTCGCTGCTGCCGCTTTTTGGGAATTACCCACTCAAGCTTTCAGGTTCATCTATTCTCCACAACATCATTACAGCGGTAAGCCAATAGAGAGAGTTAAAACAAACCTGTTTCTTCTTAGCAGCGGCCTGCTATAGCGCCTCTGAATAACAACTTTAAAGGTGATTTTCTCAATGTTTAGATTTTTTTGCACCCTCAGATTCCAGAGTTTTAAATGGTTATATCTCAGCCAAATATTGTCCTATCCTAACAAACCTAACAAAATAAGAGAAATCATACAAAATGCATGTTTTTTTATTATTTAGAACTGTCCTGATTAAGATATTTTTTACATAAAAAATGTTTACATATAGTCCACAAGACAAATAAATAGCTTAAATGATTAAAATAACCCTGTGCAAAAGTTTGGGCACCCTTGGTTCTTAATACTGTGTGGGGTTACCTGGATGATCTACGATGATCTTTTTGTGCTGTGATGGTTGTTCACGAGTCCCTTGTTTGTTCTGAACAGTTAAACTGAGCACTGTTCCTCAGAAAAATCCTCCAGTTCCTGCAGATTCTTCAGTCTTCCAGCATCTTTTGAATATTTGAACCCTTCCAGCAGTAACTGTATGGTTTTGAGGTCCACTTAGGACAACTGAGGGACTCAAACACAACTATTGAAATAGTTTCAAACACTGAAGCTCCAGAAGGAAACATGATGCATTAAGAGCCGGGGTGAAAACCTTTTGAACAGGATTAAGATTGAACAAATTGTTCATATTTTGTTGAAATATAATTTTTACATTTACTACTGTCCTTCAGAAGCAATAGAAGATACTTGCATGTTTCCCAGAAGACAAATTAAGTACAATTTACCTTGATCTTCAAATTCAAAAGGTTTTCACCCCGGCTCTTAATGCATCATGTTTACTTCTGGAGCATCAGTGAATGTTCGAAACGTTTTTTAATAGTTGTGTTTGAGTCTCTCAGTTGTGAAAAGATGGATCTCAAAACCATACAGTCACTGCTGGAAGGGTTCAAATATTCAAAGGATGCTGGAAAACTGAAGAATCTGCAGGAACTGGAAGATTTTCTGAGGAACAGTGCTCAGTTTAACTGTTCAGAACAAACAAGAAACTCGTGAACAACCATCACAGCACAAAAAGATCATCGTAGATCATCCAGGTAACCCCACACAGTATTAAGAACCAAGGGTGCCCAAACTTTTGCACAGGGTTATTTTAATCATTTAAGCTATTTTTTTTCTTGTGGACTGTGTGTAAATATTTGTTATGTAAAATATCTTACTCAGGACAGTTCTAAATAAGAAAAACATCCATTTTGTATGATTAAATACAAATATATAGTAAAATAACTCAAATTTTCACAGATTCTGCAAGGGGTTCCCAAACTTTCGCATAACATTATATATATTCATTTTTGGGCAAACTACTCCTTTGAAGTGGAGTGGCATTTGATAAATCTCAAACAAACCCCATAATAAAATTAAATTAATAAAACTGTACAATACACACCAGTGTATCTTTTACCTGAGATCCTGGAGCTGAAAACAAAGATGAGGAACTGTATAGAAACAAGGCAGCGTCTGTCTCCTTCTGGCTTTCTCCACCATGATCCCCAGTGTCTGTCATTCCATGATCTCCCATCACCACCAACAGCGTGTCGTTCTTCAGACGCTTTATCACTGACCTGGGGTCAGCATTGTGACAGCACCAGAAGCAAACAAATTTAATAACGCAAATAAATGCTAATACATTATAGCAGCTTTTTGGAACATGGTCAGGAAGAAGCAAACCTGATGACTCCATCCATCTGTGAGAGTTTCTCAGCCATGGCAGGGTGATCAGGGCCAAATCTGTGCCCGCAGTGATCCACACCCAGAAAGTGAGCGATCAACACATCCCAATCATCCCCCTCCACTGTGGCAAACAAGAACCGTTATACACTCATTCAGATGCGTGTTTACAGCATAAACAGAAGGTATGCATGTTTGTTTAGGAGGTAAATAAAGTGAGATCTTTATCCAACCAAGCTGGTTTCAAACGTGTGGATAAAGCATTTGGCTTACTGGTAGGGTAGATGTTTTGGAGAATGCCGTTGTCAACGGTGTGCAGGTCTTTCACGTTGAAGGAGGGGAACGGCAGAGATCTGTGGAACTTCTTAGGGAACAGACTTACCCACGTATCATCCCCCATAAAAACAACTCTTTTGCCTTTAAACCATGGAGAAGAAAAGAAATAATAAAATCATTATTTAGATTAATTTTATTTACTGCAATGCCTCAGGGCATAATTTTTTGTGTGTGTTTACAATAATTGTAGTACCATAAATTACTTTAACTTTTTATTTTTTAAATATAATGTATACGATTTTCTTCTGCATTATGCTAAAGAAATTGGGGGCTTTTTACTTGAAAAATAATTAAAAAAAATAATAATAATAATAATACAACATTAGGCTTAAAGGGAAACTATAATTTATTTATTTTTCCTTTTAAAGCAACAGTACACACAAAACAAACAATTATTTCATCATTAATTCATCCTCCTGTCCTGTCATTTCATACCTTTATAACTTTCTGCAGAACACAAAAGAAGATCATTTGAAGAATGTTGGTAAGCAAACAACACTTGTCCCCATTGACTTCCATTGTATGACACAAAACCACTGAGACATTTCTCAAAATATCTTCTTTTGTGTTCCACAGAAGAAAGAGTCATACACAGGTTTTAAATGAAATGAGAGAAAACAAGAGATGACAGAATTATTATTTTTAAGTGAAGATCCACCCACAAACTAAAGGACAAAAAATAAAAGTCACCCACCCACTTGGCCCAACTGGTGCACCAGATTATCTTCCAGGATGGCATTGGAGGCAAAGTTGTTACCCACGTCAATGAACGTGGGCAGGGATCCTGTGGTAAAGCCTTTGATCCTCTGCATGGTGGTGGTTGGTGGATCGGCCCGAAAGGTGTACAGTCTTGCATGCGAGGGGTACAATGATGCCATTTCACCTAACACGGGCAGTTTATTCTCAAACGGTTTGGGTGCCGTGTTCTCGGGATCATAGCGGGTGAAGTCAGCTTTGAGGGCGTCGATGATCAAGACCACCGCTCTACGAAAGCGTGGCTCGCTGAGGCAGAAATCTCCCCTCACCTGGGCTCCTGGAGATAGGACGTCCGCACAGGTGCTGGTTCTGTTGACCTCCAGTCTGACTAATAAAAAGCCTCCAATGAACAAGAAGATGCCTATATAGAACACTGAGCAGACCCAGATGAGAGGAACCAGGACAGGGAGTCTCCTCATTCTAGAGCAAGTGGAAAGAGTATGCATGTCATAACCAAATTTTAATTTTAATTTGATAAATATAACAAATATAGCTTCATATGAAGTCAAAAACGTTGTCAACTTGGTAGGTAGTACACTAGTAGGACACCTATGTTGTACAGTACATGACTTGAAGTGTTGCATACTAACGTTAACTCAAAACTGAAACACCCAAACTATTAAGACTGTGATATAAATTGTGAGCTGTCCCAGCCTTGACTAGTATATACTATGGATTAATACGCTCGTAACTGGGATAGTAAAGGTAAGTGGCTGCTGTTTCATTCATGTGTGTCTGCTGCATGCTTCCAGTACTGACCTTGCTTCGCTGCGTTCGTCCTCTCTCTTTTCGGTAACTGAAGTGTACACAGCACATCCACTACGAGGGGACTAAAACATCGCAGGTTAAAGGACATCTGGCAGAGATCCTCTCAGATCCTCAGTGCTGCTCGACACTCGGTGACATGCCGCGGAATCGCACGTCGGTTTTGTTTTAATATTGGTCATCGCGCAGCCCGGTTTCCACTTCCGTTGACATGCGCAGTGTGCGACTACAGGTAAGAGTAGACTATCAAAATAAAAGTCGCCTGGTTACTGATTGTCAAAGTAAGAGTCATAGTATCGCTTGATCTGCATGCATGAAACGTATCACAAGACGGTCGAAGGACGTTTTAAGGACATATTTCACACAAATAAAAAATGTATCATACATAAAACGCATTATAATTGTATTAACGTATAAAAAAAACAATGCTGAATAATAATAATAATTAATTTGGTAAAGTTTTTTGCTGGTCTGTTCAATTAAAAACAGAAACATTCATACAAATTTACTGCATTTATTCTAAATAAATATAAAACATAAAACACGTTTTCCTTGAAAACATTATTTATGTAAAAAAATTTCATTTTACAAATTTTTATTTTCTTTTATAATATGGTATAAATGGTTTAAAATCAAGTAATTGCATAACATCACCAGGTGGTTAATATATGCAATTCCAATATTTACTTTTTAATAGCAATTGCAAATAATGGCAAGGAAAGTGATCTTAGCATTGTTTTCCTAATATTTAATTTGTTATTTATCTATTAAAACAATTAAATGAAATGCAGCTTAAGTGTTTAATAATTTTGACTTTGCCATTTTTTGAATTGTCCATCATTTTTACTTACATTTTTTGACATGACATCTATAATCATGCATGGTGATGATGATTTTCCAACTTACAAGTCCGGTGTAACATTTTCGTCTCATAACCAGTATTTTTGTCTCATATTCTACCTTAAAAAGCTAAACATTCTTAAATATTTTAATCATGTCTCTCTAATCGTATTTTATGGATTACAAATGTATATTTCTTGCAATGTAATAAAAAAAGACTTCTTTCACACACTTAAGGATGTGAGATAAAATTATTATTATTTATTTATTATTATTTGTATTTCTGTGTAATTATGTTTTGTGTGATCTTATTTAGAAACAGAATTTACACATTGATGGCTCAACTTACCTCTTATATAATGTCAAACACAATGATACATTTACATCTCTTAACTTTCATTACCTTTTGCAAAATATATTTGGGCACAACAACATGCCCATGTGCCAGCTGCAGTGACATCAGATTTCCTTCAGTAAAACACCCACCAACTTTAGAGAGGAAATGACCTTTTATTTTGAACACACAAGATAACATCCAGCAAATCTGTCTTAAACTTACACCACAGTCACCACTCACCACAATAATGGGACAACTGATCAGAGAAAACAATGCCAGTCATTCAGTGTTGAAATAATGCCACGTCTGTGTGTTGGGAGAGTGCCACCCAACTGCTGGCAGGTAGACAGAGATGAGCCTGTCCACCCAAAGCATGTAATGCAAGGCAGCATTTATAAAGACTCACCGGCAAATGCTTGATACAAAGCACACAACGACGTTTAGAGCTTTTTTCTTTAGCATCAGCTCTATTCTTCCATGATGAAAACTGTTGTACCTGTAATCCTCTTTGTTGCAGTGGCAGGTTTCCACAGTGGTAAGAATTTACAATTTACTAGTAAGCACTTGCATATTGGGCTCTGTGTAGTTTACTACCTATTTTTTAGTATTGTAACCAAGATAAAAATGCAGCTACAGTGGTTCAGACTCACTGTTTCATGATTAGAAAATGCATGAATTGCATTGATGTGCTTATGTTTAAAAATGTTACTATGAAGTATATCATATATACATTTGTTTATGTATATGTTTTCCACATCTAGTGTCCCTGGAATCAACTGAAAGCAACGAATCATCTGAAGAAATAGGTAACACTATTTATAAATTAAATTAAAAAGTAAAAAAAAACACATAAAAGTGTTGTTTATGTGTCCAAATACTGTACTACAGTCAAATGCTTATTTTTTGTCCTTATTTGAAGAGCGCACTACACAAGGAACACATGGTGGTCATCTTTTCTTCCTGTTCAATAACTATGCCACTTTTATGCAACTGTTTTGCATAACTTGTTGTTTTGAAACACCCTTACAAACCATTTCTCTTGATATTTCTTGTATATCACGTGGACATTTGCTAAAGACTGAGCTCATTTAATCTCTCCGCAGATAAGCTGGAGTATGAGGCAGCACATGAGTCAGGTAAATATGGATGCAGACCCAAACAAAAGCTGCTTGAATCCATTTGAATCATAGGGTAAATTAATATTGCACACTATTCATTATTCACAGATTTAGACAGTTTGGAAGTGAGTAGTCAAGGTAAGACACATTTTATATTAATTGCATAGATATAAAAATCTGTATGTTTATATTTATTACAGAGGATGATGAAGAATTAGATGGTAAGAGAGGTTTGTTTAATTTATTTACAAAAGTTTCTCACTTGTGTTCATGTTTCTTCCACATTTTAGAATAATAATAAACTCATCAAAATTATGAAATAAAACAAAGGGAACTATGGGACTTATGCTGTAATGAAAAAATTGACAAATAAATTAAAACATGTTATATTTGATCATCTTCAGTGTAGTCACCCTTCGACTAGAATTTGCAGAAATGTTTTCATGTAATTTTATCATGCAGCTTCTTGAGGTCTCACTATGAGATGCTTTTTAAACAATATTAAAGGAGTTTCTAAATTATTCAGTCCATTTAAAAAACATTTTTTATTAAATAAAATGTTACTTTTGTCATGAAAAAACATGTATGTTTGGAAAAATTACATTTTTGTCTACTAAACTAATTTCAGATATTTAAGCAATCCTCAGATCAAACGGTTTTTTTTTAATAATGAGAAAAGTTTCACTCAAGTGTCCCAAAACTTATATTAATGTTCACTTAGCTATAATAACGCTCTTAATTTAATAGATGGCGAAATAGGGGCATTAACAGTCACTACAGAAAATCAAGGTAGCCTACGATTCAAAAATTTATTTCTAAATTGTAACAATTAAAAAATATATCTCCTTTAAACTCTTTACGCATTCATAAAATGCTCAATTTCAAAGAAATGTTATATTTATGTTACCCTGAAATTATTCGTCAACACCAAATGTGAACATTTTGTCCTGAATGCTTACGTAAGTTCTGTTCTGACGCAGAAAAAAACACCGAAATTCAGACCGCAGATGAGACCCGTCAGATCCACTAATCCCCGCACGAGGGCGACAGAGAGTCACGCACAATGCATAAGATAAGCGGTTATGTGATAACGTTAACCTTGACCATTGACAAAGCTCACATGGTTACTTTGTTCGTTGTGTTTATTTTAAAAACGGGCTCTGAGGGCTACAGTGAGTATACTTAATAAATTCGATTAATAAGAGGTGAAAGGTTACAAAATCAACATTTGGCGTCTGTGATGTATTGCCTTATTTATCTATTATCTTACCATTGTTTTTAGATCTATTATGTTTTGTAAGATTATTAAAATGTTTTAATTGTGTGGTTTTAGTGCTGTAGTGCTGTACTGTGTTGGGTAACATGTTATTTTTATCCCACTTTTTCACAGCCTCTAAATACACAGCAGGTAATTGTATAATTTGTATAAAAATCTGTTTTATTGTATTTTTTCTAGTTACACCATAGTGGCCTGTCTTATAATATGCCTGTTATTATAGTTTTCAGTGTTTAACATACCATGTGTGTTTGTTCTAGACCACAATGCGCAGGTTCGGGAGAATGTGGAAACTAGGGTGAGTAGAAAATGTTGGGTGCATTATTAATGTTTAAGTTTGAATAACAACATCTCACCTTTTCTTTCCACAGACGACCTCATATTTTGAAAAAGACAGGGTATATTACGAGTCCTAGGCTTAAGAGTTACTTTATATCTATATATTTTTAACGTAAATGCCAAATTGTTTTATAAAATATTGCAAAACTGCTAACTTATCCACAAACTCTGCATGTATTGTGACCTCCTTTCACAAAAATCAAAGATCACTGCTTTTTCAAATAAAGCCTGAAAACATTCACCACTGTCCAAAATTCCTAAAAAGGAGAACATTTCAGTGGGTTTAATAACAGGTGATTACATAGGAGGTTTACAGCCATATAATTACAGCCTCTTAGGAGGAAACAGTTTAAGTAGCAGATGTAGGTAGAATATATCTAGGACGGTTATCCAGGCCAGTCCTGTCTACAGCACTCATTGTCTGCATTGTCCTGGCTTATTTTTAGACCAAAGATGCAAAGTTGCTCTCCACCTCTGATCAGAATAAATTATCATATTCTAAAGAACATTGAGTTTATAAATAGACTGATGATGTATGCATATTTAACGTTACTATTTATATTATTTTGCCTGTTCCACAGAAAGAAACATTCACATATGCATATAAAAAAACAGAAGTCACCTTTTTACTTTGAAATTGATAGATTGATGAAAATTTGGTGTTCTTCATATACCATAGCAAAAGTTTAGTCTGTTGTGGAAAAACTATTCCCTAAAACCATTTGACTTCAGATAAATATTATGCAAAGGTCCTGCCTAGATGATGTCAGCCAAAAAGAAAGTGTATGTTAGATGTGGAGCAAGTTTTTACATTATAGTGTAATATAAATGAATAACCGTGTTATATTATGCAAGATATACATATTTGTATGTTTTTATTTAAATAAAGTGAACTGATGAATCATTTACATCTTCATTTCTAATACATCTGCAAATAATGTATATATATATATATATATATATATATATATATATATATATATATATATATATAGTGAATTCAAAATGCTTAAGTCTATTGGTGCAATGTTTGATTCATTGGTGTAAAAAAAATTACAGGCAAACAGCTGCTATTCAAAATGACATTTTATTTCATCCCCAAAGCCCAGAGAGGACAATAGTATATGCAAACAGGCAACAGAAGAATCCTTTTTCTTTGGTAACCAAAAAAAACCCTTAAGGCAACTACAGCAACTATGTAAGGTCTAAATGTGTTAAGCTCAGAGACCAAACGATGACATCACAGCAGTGCAACCCCTCACATCTGCAAAAGAGATGCATGAGGATGTTTTTACACAGCTGCTGATGGAGCTACTACAAGCTTGTTCAACCACTTAAAACCCATCAGTTAAAACCACCTAACCCATTTAAAAGATAAGTCATAGTGTTGCTGTAGGGGTTGGTGTGTCAACCCTGTTGTGTACATACTCATATATGCATATACTCATATACACACACACACACACTGTGTTTGAATTGATATACATTCCCCTCGACTACAGTAGGTGGTGTATGAGAGGGAAGGATGCCTTTAAGTTTTACAGAAATTGTAAAGGTCTCATTTTACAGCATTCGTAAACTTCACTCCATTCTTCAAAGCTGAATTTACTGCATTTTAGATACTGATTCTCATGTGCCACATGAAGCATTACTGTAATGCTCTCAAAAGAGAAGAGGCTTATCTGGGGTCATTTTCCTTGAGGGAAAGCCAAAAACTAAATTTCTCTATACAATACCACTATTTTGCAGGGGGCGTTTTTGATCATTTTTAAATTACACGGATAGTTCATTTACAAAAAGTTTCATTATAATTGGCTCCTGCACCAAGCCCAGGACACATTCCTCTAGTAAACTGAGAGCTCGGGTGTCTTAGTAACACTTCATCCATATTCAACAGCAGTGGCACATTGCTACGGAGCACAAAAGGGACATAATCCACCATATTGAGATCAATTGTCTACAGCAAACATTCGGATACACATTTTAATTAAGAGAGTCGCCAAGAGCATAGTAACTACAGCAGAGGATTCAGAACTTTATGTTCCTTAAGCGCAAGTCTTCGCAGCAGATGTTGAGATGGAGTTAATGAAGGTTTAATTGTATACCTCTAGGTGTGACTTGGTCCGTTATTATAATAGTTGCTGCTGTTAGAAATGCTGGGCAAAATATAAACCGCTCAATTACAGTGGTGCAGAAAATACATTTTTCAATAAAGAAAACATACAAGTAATTACAAAGGGCTAAAAGAACAAGTACAGAATTGTCTTTTGGGCCAAATTCTTTCGAAATGTATCTGCTCGGGTCTGTAGTGTAACTTGAAATAAAAATAAAACAAGACATGCAAAAAAAGAGTCACTGAAATTATATTAAGGAACATGACGTGAGCAACCAATTTCCTTGGCAAATCAACTTTCACAAAAGTGTGATAAGGCTCTATTTCTAACAGTCACAAGCCCGACTTTGATATGTCAGGCCTGCTTGTAAAAAACTGGATATGTATATCAAATGTACAGTAGGAACGAACAAAATATAAACCTGTTCCCTAAATTCATCTGCGCCTAAATACTGCTTCAACTAGGCAACCTTTAACCAATCATGAATGTAATGAAAAACGCATGTGTCAAACAAAGGCTAATACTGTATTGTAATTGTTCTTTTACCTTAAAAAAAACTTTAGTTCTATACATAATTACATAAAAAACAACAATGTGGTGATTTCGACTATGTACAAGAGAATTAGATGGCAACCTTCTTTTTGATAGTTTGATAGAAGATATTTTCTCCCACCGTCTATGGCATGTGACCTGGTGCACAGAAATGCACAGCAGGAAATTATGCAGCCCAGATTTACAAGCTCTATTCAGATGTTTTTCATTGCCCACCTATCGCAGGAATGAATAAAAGAAAACGAAGATGGATGAGATGAAAAATGCCCTCCATCTCTCTCTAGTGCTTCTGGTTGCATCTTCACTGGGTCCCTCATGGAGATTTAGGCAGAATGACGTAGTAGAACAGAGCCATGAAGGCAGCGCTGATGAGGCCTGAGATGGGCACTGTGACAAACCAGGCCACGAAGATGTTTCTGAACAGACGCCAGTCCACGGCCTTCTTGGAGCGCAGCCAACCGACAGACACTACTGACCCGACCTGAAAAAACATGATCACATTTTAAGCTCAGTCTCAGTAGGCTACGCCCTGGTCAGCAGGCTGAAGCTATCAACCTTATTCAAATGGCCGTCTTTTGCATCGGTTTGTTTGCATGTGAGCTTAGATTACCTTGCAGTGAGTGGTGGAAACTGGAAGACCGATGTTGGAAGCGACCACGACAGTGACGGCTGAGGCGAGTTCAATGCTGAAACCACTGAAATGAAACAAAACAGTGTAAAAAGATGTCTGCAATGCAGGTGTTGTAGCATTGTGCTTAGGTAAAAAAAAATCCTACTAAAAAATTGGCTGTATAATAAATATGTATTTTATAATAGCTTAGATTGCAATGAAAACAAAATAAGATGTGGTGTCTGGGTAATACCTAGACGGGGTGATAGGCGTCAGGTCCTTGCCCATGGTCTGGATGACTCTACGGCCCCAAACCCACAGACCGACACAAATGCCCACTCCTCCATACAGAAGCAACCAGATTGGAGTTGGTGCAGTTGACATGACATCACCAGTGTCATAGACCAGCCACAGAGCAACCAGAGGACCAATTGCATTACTAAAAGTAAAAAAGATTTAATGTCTAAAACCATTGAAAAATGCCGGTAAACACACTGCATTTTCGATATTAATGCAGCAACACCCTACGCTTATATATATAAATTTACGCTACTAAAGACACAGGACACTTCAACACATTTTTATTACCTGACATCATTTCCACCGTGAGCAAAGGAGCCAAAGCAGGCGGTGAGAATCTGCAGGAACTGAAAGAGCATAGACACCTCGGGCCTGTCAGCATCTGCTCTGTCTTCCTCCACAGAACTACGGCTGCTCCCGGCATCATCTTCTACAATCTCCAAGGTGACCTCACCCTCCCCGGGGGCGTCGGGTGTACCGTTCTCTGCCACGGCATTACAGTAGCTTGTGTAGCTATCCATGCGGATGCGCTTCCGCTCCTGCGTGCCGGCCTTTTCCTTTTCTCCGTCTTCCGATGCACGGAAGTCGGCTTCCTTGGGCTTGAAGTCCCCATGCATACCGATGATAGCCATGGTGTAGGAGGTGTAGCTGTTGTTGCGGCGAATAGGCCTGTCTCCGCCCTCGCCCATGCAGTCACCAACTTTGGCCAAGTGGAGTTTGTGCAGCAGGTCCTTGTAGAGACCAGAGTCCTTGTGAACCGTGTGGTACTGAGTGTAACCGTTGCTTGGAATGTGACTGGGACCGTTAGTGAAGTGAACATGGGCAGTCTTTGGAGCTGTTAAAGATAGTCGGGTTAAACAATCCATCTACAACAAAAAACCAAGAGCATGACAGTCATGACAAACCACAGACTTACCATTGCTTATTTCTGATTCTTTGTAGTCTTTGTGATCGGGGTCATCCGCATCACCGATGTCAAAGGTGACCTTGCGCTCCTCGTGGGCAGGAGGTGGAGAGGTGTTAGAGGAAAGGGCAACACTTGATTCCTCGGGGACAGGCTTCAGGATGGGATTGTGAGCTTCATTGTGAGGTTCTCTTTTCTCCATCAGAGGACTTTCAGATGGGCTAGAAGACTTTAGTTTACCTGCACACCAGGAATCAAAATTAACCCTCGCCAAACACAAACTGACAGGAACAATTGGCTACAAAAGTATGATTTCTCCTTTTAAGAAAACTGTGTCACTTTTAACTTCAATTTCAATGTGGAGCAATGGTAAAACAGATAAACTACGATAATCAGAAGAGCTGGAAAACATTACTCTCTTGAAATTCAAATAGCCATCATGTGACTGTCCCTAAATCTGTTTGCCTAAACGGTCACCACAACCTACAATTTAAGGACAGTCTGACATAGCTTGGCTACATCACTTATTTATCTCGTTGTTAGAAGTGTTAAAGGACACGTATTCTATTTTCGCATAAGCCACGTCACTCACATCTTTCACCTGAACTAACTCACGGTCAACACTTTAACTTGACCACAAGCTATTCCAATCCACCAGCCAAAGACCAATTAGTGGATCACTATGACCCAAATAGGATGCGTCAGTACATGGTTAGACTATCCTGTTCTGCATAGGCAACATAAATTACACTGACACAAACAGAGATCCCCTCTTAACCTCAAGAATGAATACTTGAAAGCAGTGTGGACACTGTGTTCTGAGTGTTTTTTTCTATCATGAAATTCCAGCATTTTAAAACAGAAAATGTGACAAACGTTTTTGTCAATTCTTAAAGTGACCTATAATGTTTGGCCTAAAAAGATGCACTTTTGAACTGAATGCTATTAAGATTCAAAGCTACAGAATGTCAAATGACTTGGCACAAACATTGTAATGATAATGTAGTTTGTTGCAATTTCAGCATCTAGAAGAATAAAAAAGAAATCGTACAATTACACAACCACTGCTTTAGAGGAATAGTGTATTATATAGTGTATAATCTAGGTATCTTATTAAAACTGCTGTCTACCACCAACATCTTTAATCTGTAGGGTATTATCCCCCAAGTGCACCTGGTGCTTGGCCTACAGCTAATAAATCTTTCTCATCTATACATTGCTCTCTAGTCTAGAGTGTAATAAGACCTTGAAAATACCTACTTAAAAATGTGTACACGCATACATGCCTGTGTATATTCCAAATAAGAACCTCTAAAAGGTGTCTACATTGTTAATATTATATATATAAGATGATAATCATAGTAATTTCAATTTGAGAAAACATCTGCAATGGCCCAGAGACATATCTTTGCGGAACCCCACCCATCATCACACTTTGCCACTACTTACACCACATTTTCACCATTTTGTGCTTTAAGTGATATTTGGAAACTGTATATGATTACTTGAATTAACAACATTGTTTAATTTATCATGTAAACCATAAAAAAAACCCATTGGTACTCACATTCGATCTTCTTCCTGAGCCGAGGGCAGATGATAAACCAGACGAAGATGGCGGTAATGATGGCAAAGCCGATGGAAATGAGAAGCACTCCCCACCAGGGCAGATTTTCAAAGCCCAGCACTGCAGTCCATGGGCAATGGAGGGGAAGAAAGGAAAATGTGCTTTTGAGACAACAGGCAGCATGTGCTACCATTAACACAACAAACTGTATGAAAAATAGTGTGCTCTAAGTTGTTAGTAAAAATTCTGGAGTCAAACATTAACAAGTCACAGATCACAACATGTAGCAAAAGTTTCTGGACTCTTTCAAAAGAAAAGTAATGCATTTCTAAGCAAAAAATAAAAGTATTTGGGCCACAGGGCTAACATTAATCATGTTCAAATAAAAGGACTATAGTAAAGGGTCTTCCAGGAGATAGTAAAAACACACAAAAAAAGGTTCTATAGAAACCAAAGCAAAAACAACTGTAACAAAGTCTCAAATATCCTGGTTGCATACAGAATGCAAGCACAGAGCCTGCCCTCTTATGTAACACCTCAAGGTGAGACGTGAGTGTGACAAGAAGCAAAAAGTAGCACTGACACAAGACAATGCACAAGGCCGCTGTAGCATATGGTCAGCAAGTGTGGGTGCCTTAAAAGGCTACTGCAGCATGATACCCCCCATCTCTCAGACAGGAGGGGAAATGTTACCACTCCTGCAGAAAGGTAATATCTGAGCCAAGACTGCGGTGGTGGCTGCGGTGGTGAGGATTGTAAGCAGCGAAGACGACTTCTGGCAGGACAGGCAGACATTTAGAAATTCCCCATGGGGATAAAAAAAACAATAATGATTTGTGTTAAAAGTTCAGGGAACTGAGCCAAATGAAAAAGCTGGCATTGGCAGCACAGGATGTGAAATAGCAAACAAAAAGGTTGAGAGATATTTGACCAGTGGGGTACAAACTCTCCAGCCCTCATGCCCTCCCACATGCTCACGCTCCTGCAGGAGACTTGCGTGATCTTTGGTTATGCAACTCCATTTCAAGCTCCCCAAGAGACGAGACACAAAAAGTGGCACATTCTTTGAATAGAGAGCTGAAGTACATGCGGGCAGAACAGCTGAACTTCCCAATACTGGAATGATCTGGTGACATCCAATGACAGAACAGGTGTGGCCAGTGAAGGTGTGGGGTTGAGCGACAGAAATAAAAGCCCCGCCCCCCCCCAAAAAAATGAATCTGCTGTTATTAGTTTTAGCTGTCTGCTGCACTTCCTGCTTGAGGCATAAAATGCAGTCTGTACACTGTGGGCTAAACAGAATGAATCCATGGCTGTACCCACGTAGCTTGTCTAACAAACACCTCACCACAAAGGGGAACAACCGTACCGCAAGCATGCAGTGGGACGAATGAATGGAAGTGGATTCATTTCCTGCTGTACCTCACAATAAAAACTATCCCGCTGCCTTTATTACACAACACAGGCTGTTTTTCTAGACCCGGCTGAGCACAATGCCTCATCATGGTGAGGGAACGACGATTTGAGTCATTGTGGGATGGGCACTGTTGTTTACGCCAAATATGCTCTTTGACTTCTGCGTGTAAAATATCCGCTGCAAATGTTCTCAGCGTTTTGATAATAAAATTATAGTGTCTGATCGTAACTGCCTTAATTCTGCGTGATACTGCCTTTACTGCACCATAAAGTCAATGCCAGATAGTTGTTTGGTGTGTGGCAGTGACACACCCAATACACTGGCTCATGCCAAACACCACGTCAGGAACCTACAAATTAAGCCAAAGGTTCAAAACAAACCTTCATTTTGTCACTGTAAACAGTTCTAGGTGACGCTGAATAAGTCTAGACGAATGTAAAATCATTCCATTTTAAGTTTGAGCTCAGTTACCACTGGCTTGTGTTTGCTTTACATCCCCACGGCAACAAAAACACAGCACCGTCTGTTTTTGCAAAAAGGGAAGCAGACCAGAAAATAAGCTTCGAGCCTGGGGGTGGGAGGGTGTAGCCAGTCATTGTGTGCTTCACTTTTATTAACAGTTTTCATATTTGAAATCTTAGTTTTAGAAGTCTAGAAAATAAAAAAGGCCAATACAACATTTAGATCAAAGAACGGCAGCTTCAGCTGTAAATTAATTATTTAGTAATTCAAATAAAAAAATAAAAGAGCGCTCGAGTCATCTGTGCTTTGCAGGAGAACTTTCCAGGCACTGCAGTTGCAGAATGACTGCACGGCCATGTGCTGAATCTAGGGGCGGGGTGGGTTATGGTAAAGTTCACATGATTACCAAAGTGTTCAGGGAAACCATGTTTTGGGGAGTGGGATAATTTAACCATAACCCTTGACTTTGAAGTGTTTAACCTGCATATTCCACACCAAACTGGCTAGAACTGGTTGAGCGTCTTGTAGCATGTGACAGTGTGCAAGTTAAAATGTATTATATCACACAACCCTCATACCGCACAAGCAGTTAAAATAAAACCAGAAAAACAGGGAGTTCCAAGTAGATTGCAAATATGACAATTCCAGGAAACCTGGTCACATACTGACTGGATTTGTACGAGACATGCGTGCTGCATGAACACAAAAGAGGGAGATCAACAATTCATGACGTGCTGCAAGTCTCTCAACCCCCCCGGCGGTCGCAGGTATTGTCCTGGGATAGACGTCCTGGATGAACTAAACCTGAGAGAACTGCTTTAAACAGGCTGAGCGGGAGAGGGTTGAAGGGTGGAGTCTGGTGCCTTTAAAAATAATCCAACAGCAGATGAAATCACTAACTTTGGCCAATCTTGTGTTAAGCTGGTTGTGTTAAAGCCAACTATGTCGATGTACTGTATACAGTTCCAGTGTGTTTTATCATGTTATGGATGTGAACTGTAAATTTGACTAAAGGGAACTTTAGTCTAATTGAATCAGAGCCCTGAAGTGACACTACAGTGATAAATTGGGCTCTAGAGAACAGTCCTTTAATTTGAAGAGATCGTAGAACTTTACAGATTATTACGAGCTACAGTCTTGTGTCAGATAAAAAAATGACTATGCATGAAGTATTCATCTGAATGGACTAAGCAGTTAACATGCATCATTACATTCAAGTTAAAATTGTAAAGATTAATAAGGTGTATCCAAGGTACAAAACTTATGTGAGCTGCTATGTGCATGCTTGTATAATGCACCTGCCTGGGAGTGCATACATGTACACACTACTAGGTGCATATCGCGTCATACTCTGGCCTGTAACCTTCATTTAATGGCCCAGGCCAGTTGACATCTTGAACTGTTGAGCCCTGTAGGTAAAAGAAAACAAAAAAAGAGCAAAAATTGCTCATTTAATAAGGTTTCAAAATGGAAGGGTAAAGAATATTTAGAGCTCAACAGCTAACAGCACTAAAAACATCTACGAAGTATGAGGCTGACGATTCTTTCTGATGGACGAGAATTCTTTATTCCACTGTTTTGTTTTCTCTCCTATAATGGAGAAGGAAAAACTCTGACTGATGTCATGAATACAGTCACCACATGTCCACCTCATGAGTGCTCCAACTGAGCTCTCCAGAGCCCACTGCTTAAACAATGCTTGCCTTAAGCACTGTAAACACAGTCTGGCAGAGTTTGGGCATCTGGTTAGGATGTTAGCAGACAAGCAAAGTAAAGGAGAAATACAGTAATACTCACTCGGTGCTCCAGTAAACATGATGGAGAACAGGTTGATTCCCATTGTAACAGCATAAAAGAAAGGCAGGGCCCTCAGACCATTGGGCACTGGATCTTTCTGCAGGGGACAAAATATTGACTTAGCCAACACCCAAGCTAATGGCACATTAGGTTACATTTGGCAGGTGAAGCTAGAGATTTCACTTGACCCTACAATAATGAACAATTACAAAAAAGATTTGTCTGAACTATGATCAAGGTGGCCCGATCTCATTACCTTGAATGACCTAGTTGTAAAGCATGACCTCATCTTCATTACAGTCATTATACCTGCATCTATGTGTAACTCAACAGAACGAAGTAAAAAAAAATGTAACGTATTTACCTTTTGCAGGATGAACATGCGAACAAAGTAGAAAAGGATGGCAGACATGATGCCAGACAAGACAGGAGAGAGGAACCATGAAGCAACTATAAGAGAAATAAAGATCAATGAAATACATATATAAAAACATGTCACCAACATTCTATATTCAAGAAACGCAACAAATGGATTGTCCTTGCGAATGCAGCTGACTCACCAATTCGAAGCAGCTCTATCCATCTGACTCCTTGCTGACCTTTGGCAATCAGAGAAAAGCCAATGGTAGCTCCAACGATGCAGTGAGTCCCAGAAATAGGAAGCTTCAGAAAAGAGGCCGCCAATTGCCATGCAGCAGAGCCTGATGGGTAAATGGGGATAATTCAGACATGACAAAATGTTACATACATGCATTAAAAACAGCACAAAACAAAACTTAAAAAAAGCTACTCACCAAACATTGCACTGACTGAGCCAGCCATCAACATATACTCCGAGCCATTGTACATGTTCACGTCGATAATGCCTTTGCGGATGGTCTCACTGACCTTGGCTCCTAGCAGCACGGAGCCCAGGGTCTCAAAGATAGTAGCAAGAATACAGGCCTGTCTAAGGGTAACTACACCTGATCCCACTGCCGTACCGAAAGAGTTGGCGACATCGTTAGCACCCACCGAAAAAGCCAGGACAAAAGCTATGACAAAGCCTAACACTAGGAGCCATAAATAATCTGACAAATCTGCAGCATAACCAATGGTCACGAGCGTTATTGTGGCAAGAGTCGTCAACACCATTGTGCTCAGATGGATTTCAAGTTACCAAAAATAAAGAATTTCACTATTTTACAGGGAAGAGAACCAAATTAATAATAAATAAATAAATTCAAGCAGCACACTGGATTTTTATCCCCAGATAATTGAGGTACTTGTGTAAATCAAAATCTTTTTTCTGCCTCAGACCGACCTTCACCCTTCACTAAACCAGCAAATCAAAGCAATTCAGATGCCAGAGAGAGAATCTGTACTGCTTTGCTCTAAACTGATGTATAACGTCAAGGGAGAAAGTGGAGTGAGGGCCTATTGCTATCCCCTGAACAGACTAGATCTGTTACAGTTTGTTTTGGCTTGGGAAATTAGGCAGACAGCGAGGACATCCATTGTGCAACAGACACGACGGGTGAATGGTATCTCATTCCTGAAAAAGAGAAGAAAAAGTGGGAAGGTTCCAGTGTTACGCAACATTTCACTTTAGAGAAATAAAGTTAGAACTTGGACATAAGTCTATTATGCGTGAAGTATAATAGTAATAGTCAGAGAGACGTGTAGACGGTCCATCAAAAATTCTTTCTTTATAAAAATGGGGACAAGCACACCAAGGCTGGTCGAAAACTAGAGCATCCAATATAACTGAAGCCCATATGTCAACTTAATATGTGTTACATGTGTATTCAATAGAAACACTCAGAAGTAATGACACAAAAACCATGCTGTGTAAATCGCGCGAGATCGGAGTGAATTGGTCCGCTTTGTATTACAAGCCTTATAAGGCACCGCTTTAATTAATAATTTAAGCTGTGTGACAACAAACAGGAACTCAAGGTAAGTTGCATGATCGACTGTGCCATGGCCCATGTGGCTTTCGAGCATATTCCAGTAATGCAGCCTTTATGTGGCAAGCAAAGCAGACGTCGTCTGTCAACGTCGGGCTGTTTGAGCCAGTTCTGCCCTCTCGCGCTAGACACACTTCCTCGTTAATGTTAGCTCGAGGAACCAAATCCCTAATGAAGACAACTGCAATCGATAGTTTCCCAAATTATATCAATCTGCTGACGTATAAACACAAGATACAAAGGAAGACTTAAATTGACTAACATTATTTTTGTTTGTTAATAAGACGATGTTTATCCGTGCTGCACACCGGCTACGTACTACACGTGTCGTCATTCTTTCACACCCGCTAACAGCTAATATGACATGAAAAAATCATGAGTATCTTATTAAAATCCACAAAATAACATCCAAGCAAATTATTTACACGTGAAAGCAGATATATCATTCACAATGAGTAATTTGACTCTGAAAGACCCGTGCGTCTGTTTTACAGCCGACCAGAGCGCGTCAGCTGACAAAAGCCACGAGCTCGCGCTCATTCTAGCCGATGAAATTATACAAGGATAAAACTGTTTTTGAAAACGACATGAAAGACTGGGTAACACTTACAATTTTAATGTTAAAATAATTATTTTTACTTACCACTTAAAAGAAATTAGACAAGAAATGTCGATTTTGAGTCTTTTTGACACCGAAGCCCGCCCAGTCAACTTCCCGTAGCCGCTTTCTGCGCGCGCGCGCGGGGTAAGAGACAGTAATATTATAGTTTTTCCTTGAGCACTAACGTCGGATAGATATGTCGTATTCAAAACGATAAAAACGATACAACTCGCTGCTTCTGAGAATGACGATTTTAGAATGAGTATGAAAAATGCTCAAAAACCGCTTTCAGCCGGCTTCAGATGATGAGTTCCTGCTTGTCCAAGCAAGGCATATATCGTCGGATTGGGAGGGCGGGACTGTCTCCGGTTGACAGTGACGCCAAACAATAAACCGCGCCCCTGGCCTAATTTGGCGATGTGAGTAGGAGGAAAACGGCAATGTTTACCTATCAAACATCAAACAGACTTTTTGTACTAATCATTACTACAGCTTTGTAAAACGTCCCCTTATCATTTCCACAAATGTATAATATTCCTTTCTTTCAGATTTTCTTCAAGATTTTTATTTAGATTTTATTTTGCACAACCTTGTCTTTGCACTGTTTATTGTACTGTTGTTGCTCTATCTGTTCTGCTGTCAATATGTTCCTTTTACATATATTCAGATAAAAGGCATGTTTCTGCAATCATTGTGACACAATTTTTTGTAATTCAAATGTACTATGGTGGATTATCGGAAATCAGATCACGAGACTTTTTCCAAAGAAGCTCTATGAAGGTAACACAAACTATGCTATAACGCCCCCATGTGGCCACAGCCGATAGCCTACTAACTTAAATATAAGTATTTTTTCCAGGATAAGGTCTGATGAAATGTATTTTTTTCTAAATTAAAGGACAAGAGAACAACAACAAAAAGCATTTACATTTTTACATTTGGCAGACGCTTTTATCCAAAGCGACTTATATTGCATTATGCTATAGCCTACTTAGTTTATGTATATGCAATCCCTGGGAAGTTTAAAAACACTATTCATTATGATTTTAAAAACCTTTTGAATTAGATGTGAAGACTTATAATTAGTTATTGTTGTCTTAAATAATGTCTACACATACATAACTAAACCTTTTAAAAATCAGTTAGACTGCAAAAACTTGGACAAAAATAGCCAATATTAGTCAGGAAAATAAAACATTACTGTTTTAAAAGCATGATTGGGGAAAAAGACATTGGTCAAACCATTGAAGAGAATGATTGGGCTGCTGTATGCATATAATATGTACCCTAAATACTTCACTTGGGATCCATGAGCTTAACTTAACATTTTTTATACAATATATCTTACTCCAATGTGCATTAAGAAGATGTTTACAAATGCAACTGGCCTGTTGTTTCAAGTGTAAAAAAAGATAAAGGTACATTGTTTTTAATACTGTGACAAAATGTTGCCATATTGCAAGAAAATACATTGGGTATTGAAGGATCTTCTTGAAATAAACTTTAATATGACCCCAGCTTTGTGCCTTTTGAATCTTAATGTAAACAGTCTATTTAAAAAAGATGCAATACAGTTATTTACTGTCCTGGTATATTTGGCTAAAAAATGCATTTTGTTGGTCTGCATCACAGGCTCCATCTTTTAAAATGTGGATATTACAGATTGCTACATGGTTGCCACTTGAAAAGCTCAATTATAATAAACAGCAAAGATCTGGTAAATTCTGGCTGATATTTTAATCTCTCTGTAAATCGCTTTGGATTAAAGCGTCTGCTAAATGACTAAATGTAAATTTCTCCCCTTAGAGAATAAAAGAGATTCCTTGATGTGTTTAAATCTCCTTTAACTTTCTTTTATTCCTCATTTAAAGATTGCTCTAAAACTGTGTGACCCACACACAAAAAATGTTTATTTTATGTTATGATTACATTTTCTTTTTTTCTCATTTTAACTTCTTTAAGGTTTTGTACATTTTGAAACATGTAGGACTATATGTATTAAATATACGTTGTATTACTGTCAATGTAATTTGATACTATGGGCAAACAATAAAAACGCATGATTGAGCATTAAATATGCCTATAGGCTATATATTATTATTTATTGTTTTATTTTGGGCTTTTTTTTAGTCACTACACAATTCACAATACTGGTTTCCATGACTGTGGTATTGTTCAAAAATGTAAAAAGTTAAACGTAATAATAAACAATGGATTTTAGAGTACTAAAGTAGAGTTCATATATACTTATCTTAATAATATTTACTGTGTCTAAAATAAACTTTTCGTTAACAGAAATGTTATCTTTATAACAGACACGTGTAACCTTAAAGTGGTAGAGGACTTTTACCATGGGTTGACTTGAGGTTGAGTCAGGTAAACTTGCTGGTTAATCCGAGGTGGAGACCGACGATGACAGACAGCCGTATCACCCAATTACATTAACAGACGCACACTAGACGTAAGTGAGCACCAATAGAAACCGCCATAGATTGAAGTAGGCGTGGCGAATAGGCGTGTTTGTGACGCAGTTTACTCTCCATTCTGCTTGAGGACTTGAGGCTAACGCATGAGCATAAAAGTAAGATTACTGTAACATTACGATATATTTAGATGTTATGAAATATCGACTCTAATACATCGTTAAGGATATTCGTATTATTTTGATTGATCTATTCACAGTCATCGAGGTTGCTTGTCTGCGTTGATTTTTGGCTAACTAGTCTAGTTGATCCATTTAGACTGGCAAATGTCAAACTGTCTGTTCATCCAGTAAAGATTATGATAGCATCTCATAATATCAACGTTATTAGAATGAATTTTCTCTCGTGCATTTTAAAAACGCATAATCAATAAAGCTTAAAGAACTGTCGCCAGCTAACACAACTGCTCGTGCATGTTTGACATTGGGTTGCACTTGTTATCTGAATGCCAGTGCTACATGGACACTTATTCGTATAGCAAAGCATTTATTATTTGCTAGTTCAAAAGGTTTTAATTCGAGATCGGCACTTGCAAGCAGAACGACAAATCTTGATAGCAAGAGTGCTTACGTGCTTAGCTACAGGATACAAAGATGTTCCCTTCCGTCCAGCATCGCCCCATGTGCAACATAGGAGCAAGAGCTTTTCGACTCCAGAGTTTGAGTACTTTTAAACACAGTGGTGAGATTGCAAAAATAAGTAGCAAATCTTGGACTTTCTCGTGGATGGGACAGCGCGTGGGCCTGCTGCTGTCATGGCTTCAGAAGGCAGGAAGGGAAACCAGCAAACTGGCCTCCGAGAAGAAGAAAGAGAGACTCTTGTCTATATTTGCAAACCACTGTAGTTTTGTGACAGGCCAGAGGCTGAGAAGGGCTTTTCAGATAGGAGAGCTGTATTCAAACCTTTACTCCGAGAGGACCAGGTGGACACTCGTGGGCAGCATATGGCGACGCCTGCAGAGCAAACACGCGCACGCTGGAAAACTCATAGCGGCACTGGCTGGAGTCTTCATGTGGGAGGATGAGAAGGTTCGGGATGATGAGCTGAGAAGGTTTGCACCTTACAACAATATTTATTGGTTTGACAATTTAAGCATTTTTAAAAGAATTTATTTCAACCTTTAACATTTTTATATAATTTATTAATGCATTGTTGTGGTTAAACCACTGTGTGTCATACATTACCCCCAAATCCAAAGAAATCATATTTTGATTCCAGAAAATTAAATTTACATTTTCATTTATGGATTACAACTTTACAGTTCATTTTCCTCAATACTGTAATATAATAGTGTGTTGTGTGTATACATTATTTTACAATATGTTGCACTGGGTTTAATTAATGCAACTTTAACAAGATATTGTGTTAGTATAATAGCTTCTGTAATAAATAAAAAAATTTTGTTGAAAATCAACATTTAAGAATAATTGCAGTGAAAGTCTGGTGCATAATATAGTGTAAAATGTGCATAGTTGCACTAAACGTGCAAAGTTTTAGCTGACTGTGCAAAAAATGATGCTGGTTCTCTTGGTAATGTGATAAGTTAAGGTGTGTGTATTTTCTGTGTTGTGTAGGTGTGCATGGGAGCTGCAGGCACTGGAGGCCGTGAGAGGACAGAGTGGAACCCCAAATGCGTCTGTTGTTGCAGATCCTGGCTGGGACGTGGTAATGGATAAGAAAAACTTTAAAGTGTGGAGGAGACCTATCCAGGGAAGCCATCTCTTTGAATACAGAGGTACATTTCAAATAGTACAACTAAGACTGAAGTGAACATTTAAGCCATGCATTTTATCAGTGATCAATGGGATTTGAACCCATAATCCATAATCAGTTGAGCTACATGAAATAGTAAATACACTGCATTTAAGAAAATAAATAGTTTCACACAATGCACACATATATGAAATAAAACTCGTATCAGGGCCAAAATTGTATATATGGTGGCTGCCATGTAGTTATCACATGGACTCTGAAAATGCATGATGCTGTATCAGCTAAAAAAATAAATAAAACGAAACGAAAAAACATTTTTGTGTCTTTATTAGCTCATTATAATGATATAGATATGATGTATTTTCTTAACTGATCCTTTTTTTACAGTGTTTGGTTCATATACAGATGTCACTCCCAGGCAATTCTTCAACGTTCAGGTACTACTTGTTTTAATATAAGATTTCATAAACGCTTATTTCGTTTTACTTTGTTATTTTAGCAAGACAAAGTATGAATTATTCCATTTTTCTGCCTTGTGCACTTTTTCTAGTTCATTTTAATGTATGTATATGGCTTCCGACTGTTGTGGCATATATTTTTGTTGTGGCAAGTTATATTTAGACCCTAAGACCTCGTCTCCCAAATATTTCCCTTTGCTCCAGTTGGATACAGATTACAGGAAGAAGTGGGACGCACTGGTTATTAAGCTAGAAGTGGTGGACCGGGATGTGAATACAGGCAGCGAGGTTGTTCATTGGGCAACACATTTTCCGGTATGCTGTAAAACATCTCTTTCTGCATGTTGTCATAGAAAGGAAACATAGATGTGAATTTTTGCAATGTTTAATGGATTGTTCTTTGTTGAATTTACTGAAGTGTATTTTAGTACTAGCTGACAGAAGATTTAAATACCTTTCTTAAGCTTAATCTTCTTTCTGTCTTGTTTCATCAATCTGTTGCGCCAGATTCATTTGTGTCGTCTATAGGAATTTCTCTATAAGGACAGTGTACAAGTTATTCAAGGAATCAGTTACAACTGTTTTAAAACAATGAGGTTGAGTAAATTATGAGTATTGGGTAACCTGTTCTTAATCATTTTCTCGTACAGTATCCCATGTACTCCAGAGATTACGTCTATGTGCGCCGCTATCACGTCGATGTAGAAAACAAGCTTATGATTTTAGTCTCCAGGTAAGACTTGTTATTTTAAAGGTTTTATTTTGCTTAGATGTTGATTGTATATTTTCATATATTGCCTTGTGTTTATCCTCAGAGCTGTTAAACACCCCATTGTCCCTGAGAGCCAGGAATTCGTCCGGGTTCATTCTTACCAGTCTAAGATGGTTATCCGGCCACACAGGTCATTCGATGAGGTAAGAGTAGGAAACTCTGTGTCAATCCATCTGGCTTTGGTGTTAGTATGCAGTGGTTAAGCTAGTGATCATGTGTCAACAGAATGGCTTTGACTACCTGCTGACTTACAGCGATGACCCTCAAACAGTGTTTCCTCGCTACTGTGTCAGCTGGATGGTGTCGAGTGGTGAGCCATCATTGTAATATTAAAAATGGAGAATGTGTATACATTTCTTTGTTCGGATGAACAAAGAGAAAGATATTTGGAAGAATGCTTTTAACCAAACAGTTCTTGGCCACTATTGACTACCGTAGTATAAAAAAATTACAATGGCCGCAGAACGATTTGCTTTCCTACATTCTTCAAAATATCAGAAAGAGAAGACAGAAATTTCATTTTGGGGTGAACTGTTCTTTTAAATATCTTAATGGTACTCATTTTAATGTCATGATATGAACTTTCAATATCAACTTCCCCTTTGTCCCACAGGCATGCCTGACTTCCTTGAGAAGCTTCACACTGCTGCTCTCAGAGCTAAAAACATGGATGTAGGTGTCCACGACTATGTTAGCTTCATCAAACCATCTCAAATCACACAGGAACGGCTAGGAGCTGACAACACTCACACTTCCGGCCCAAACCAGATCTACGCCTGAGCAAGATTCACTGGATAATATGACCCACAACAACTTTATCACTTGTAGGGTCAGTAATAGAAAGTCACAGAAATGCAAAACATCTCACAATTTGTTTGGTTTGCCATTTGGCCAGACTGAGTTTTTGTTAGTTTGCTTCCTCTTCCTGTAGAGTCTAAGCCAAACTGCTGAGATGAGCTATATTTCAAGCATCTATGAATTGAAGACGATCCTGCAATTTCCTTCACGTTTTTACACCGCTTCATTGTAATCAAGCGTGATGTTGAGGTACCGACGAACTAAGACGTTCAAGTGCGGAAAAACCATAGCGTGCAACTTCACGTTCAGGAAGTTGTGACGCAAAGCCACATTTATCCTTTGTGGTGGTTCTCTCCAGCTTATACAGTGACCTTCTGCAGAGAGCAGAACCAGACTTAAAAACCCTGTTACATGTGTATGTGAGAGTGTTCACTGCCAGCAAAACCCAAAACAGCCTTCACAGGATCACTGATACCTCTTGTGGAAACATAAGAGGGCCGTGTCTTATGCCAACCGCAACATCCTCACGAGCAGGCTTGGCTTCCTCCTGTATTGTCGAGGGCTACTCTGATCTCAGCAAATGTCTGCTATGTGTCATATTTAGAAGATCAGTGGTGGCGAATGACTGTAATGTAGAAAAAGAGGAAATGGCTTAAGTTGGCACTTGCTTCAGGAGCTTTTGTGCAACAGCGAGTTTTGGGATTTTATGTCTGGGAATCTACTGTAAGGGAGTATTCAAGGTGTTGTACATGTTTATGCATAAAGTAAACAAAAAGATACCTTGTTCTAAAGTGAATTGGTACAGTCTTTAATGAGATTCAGTATTCTGATCAAAAGAATTGAATTTGCTTTCATCGTTATTGAATCAAAAGCAGTTTAAGTCTCAGTTTGTGACCTTTTACATTGACAAACTAAGAAAGTTACAGAAGCACTTGCATGAGAAGCCAGAATCAAGCTTATGTAAATCATAGGAGGAAATACAGAGGTACACGGCAAATAGATTTTTGCCTTTGTTGTCCTGTGATGTCTGCAGAGGAGAATTTTAAATGAAGACGACTCGTGGACTATTAAGTCTCAAGGTCGAATTTTACTTGGAGGATTTGTGCAAATCTCGCGTAACATCCAAATCATTCCTCAATTCGTCCTCAGTTAGCACTCGACACAACAAATTGTTGAACGTTATTTTACGTTATTCATGAACAGTGTATTAATGAATGTAGTAGGCCATACTTTCCTAAAAAATGAGTTGCACTTCAACGACAAAGGATGACCAGTTGAGCCAGTGATTATGATTTATTGTTAAAACTTTATGCTCAACCATCTGATGTTTATTAAAAGCATAGATAAACATGTGTTTCCTGTGCCGTTATGTGTGAGCAAACATTCTTTTTTTTACTGTTTATAATGACTGTTGCAAATCACGCTCCTTATCTGCCAACTGTTCTATTGGGTTTTATTATAAAAATGGCCGAAACATTTCCGTGGCCCGTTTACATCATATTCAAGAAAAAGTAGCTCTTGTAACAATTTCTGTTGTTACACATTTTCGTCTTTTATTCGTTCCTAAAAGCTTGAATACATTATCATGAATGATCTTGTGATCGCAGTGTCATTGACCTCAGTCAAGGGTTTTTATAGGAACCTTCTCATTTTGCATTATTCCGAAAAACCAAAACTGCAGTTCTTTATCATAGCAAAAAATAATAGTATTAGTTTATAGGCCGACAGATAACTGTTTCTGCTAGTTTATCTGGTTATCCTGAAAATGATTGTTGAGCACGATTAATGCATTCAGCTTAACTATATGGTTCTAAACATTATCAGAATCTTTTGTCTGAGATCTGAGATATTTAATACTACACTAAAGTGCATTTCATTGATGTTGGATAAAACTCGGCTTATGATTTAATAGTTAAATCATCTAATGAAACATGACTCGACTGCAGTTTAATGCTTTTGATTGCTTTTTTACGTTTTCTACTACACAACATTCTGCTGTGATCTCAAGTGAATTAAAGCTGGAATTGTTTATGAATGAGTGTGTAGATATAGTTAGGAGCATGATGGTTTTTGCTCTGTGAAATTGATCAATGTAATTTACTAACTGATAATAATAAAATAATTGAATTCATATTGGAGTTCTTTGTCATTCTTTAAATGATGTAACTGTAGTTAGTATACAGGACCGATCTGACCTGTTTTTACAGTGAATTGTTAGTGTTCTGTTTGTTAAAACAAAAGCAGACAAATGCAATATTCCAAAAACATTATGCTTTATTCATAGGCTCATCCCACACTATGCAGTGCACTGTGATTTTAAAATATGTCAAAATCCTGTTCCATGCATGTTGGGATCATTTTTTAAAACTGAAAATATGAATTTAAGGTCAGTAATGGTGTAAATAATATACTGCATTGTTAAAACATTTGACCAGTACATACACAGTAAATGTGAAGTGTAGTTACTGTTTAATATTTCTCTTATATGAAACGTCTGACTGTATATTAATATATTGACAGAATACCAATTGACTTTCATTTTTTATTTATTATTGAGGGTGTATTTTCATGGGCTTCTATCGTAGCATTCATTGATGAATTGCATTTATATTTTACAGATTAATTCAACCACATAATGGTTGTTATGCATCTTTCTAAACAGGTCTATGAATCATCAGCAATATGCTTTAGTTTTCAAAAGCTTCAAAAAGCGGCATATACAATTATAAAATGTTTGTAACCAAATTCAATTCAGTTCAACAATAGCCACATGTGCACAGACACTTGGACCTTAACATCAAGATGCTGTTCATTACTTTGGGCAGTGCAACCTAACATGACCTGTGATGGGAAAGCAGAGTGGTTCATTTTTCTTGATGGTTGACTGTGAGTGCCACTCTGCGGTAAACCCCACCCATGACCTCCCGACTGCGTCTGAGATTACAGTTACTCAAACAAGTCTTGAAGCCTTGACATTATGTGAAATATTGGTTCCTGTGCACGATTTATTATCTTAAACCATTTCACTTTCAAGAATTAAGCCAAATGTCCGGGCATGGAACAAATATTAAAAATGCCAACCGCTCAAAAATGAAAAACCCACAAAGAATCTTGGAAGGGTCATGCAATGGTTAAAGTGGTTATGTGCCGTCATAATTTCATACTTCACGTGACAAGGTTTCAGCTTTGTTAAAGATGTTTACAAAGCCGAACAATTCCATGTTTTTCCTATATCTGTGATCATTTTACATCTTTAACAAACCAAACAACACAAGGGTCTTGATTTTTTTATTCCTTAAAATGCTTTGACACAACAAACATTACACTGCCATAGACGGCCTCGTGAGATTTGGCTGTTTAAATCACGGATTAGGTTAAGAAAACTCAAACGGAAGAAAATGCACACAAGTCACCAAAGTGCTTGGCACAACCATGGACAGAAAGGGAACTGCATGGTTAGATCAAGCACAATGGTGTCCTGGGCAAACAAATCCAGTCAGGAGAAACATCTGAATCAGTCACGGCAGGTTTATGCAAAATAAAATGGTTGTAGTCTGGGAACAGGTCAAGGCTCCAAGTCTTCTTGAGGTAGAAGTCATATCACCAGGTTAAGTCGATTTAAAGCGACTATCAAATGATTGTCACAGAGTCTAGTTCTACTTCTACCATCCTTCGATGTTGTATCTATTGTCTTCGGGACTGTATTCAGGTTCCCCAAAACTCCTACGAAGAAATCAGCATCACAGTGATCATTGGCGGCGGCGGCAAATGAGAGACGGAGTGAAGGTGTTTGTGATAGACTGCGACTAAGGATGTCTGCAAAATTAAAAAAGAGAAAAGATTAGTCATAGGTCGCCTTCTCACTGCAGAGATACGTGGGCACCGCCCTTTCTGCGCAAAAACTGCGACAAACCCCACCCCCTACGAAAATCGTAAGCCACCCTAATATCTACGCCTAGCGAGCAGTCGACAAAGCTTTCGATTTTCAAACATTTTTGTAAAACGGTAAAATGAAACTTCAGGATGTGGTTGACAAATGAGTGGGTTTGGTAATCAAATAAGTTTATAATTCAATTTTTGGGAGAAAAACTATAGAAATAGAGTTTGTTTGCGCAATGGTTGTCTTGTTAGGGACATCAATAGCACTTGAGCAAAAGGAATTTGTTGGCTTGCAAATCTGAAATGCGGTAAGAAATGTCAAATTACAAAAATGGACTGCGAATTTACATGTTGGGTGTTACCTATTTTATTTTACATGTATTATTATGTATACAATTTTAATACGTTTTTTACATTTCTTTTTCTGGGAACCCAGCGGCCGGAAAATTACCGTATTTTTTATTTTGGTTGAGAATTACATCTGCCCTGAAAAATTTAACTAAACTTGTTTCTGTAAAATTATGGTGGTGCTATCCCAAAATACATCTCCAAAGAACCTGTCCCACAATCTACCCATCCATCTGGTGGGTAATCTTATTACCCTTGTACTTGCCATGTCCCATGGGGCAATTTAGCGGGAATGGTAAAAACGGGTGCGCTAATCAACTCTAAAGGTCAGACAACTGAACTACTTAGCATGATGAAATGGGAGGAAACAAACATTGAGGATGATGGTCTGAGATGTTAGGACAAAGAATGGAGGGCACCAGAAAGAAGAGTTGAAGAGAAAAAACTGTTAAACAGATGGTGTTTCATCACATCTCTCAAGTGCATCCTATAAGACTTGTGCGACATATTTAGATCTAACACTACGTCTCAGTTGGTCCACTTGCGCATTTTGGCCATCTTGCTCAATTTTCTTGCAAACTAGAACTCTCAAAATTCTTGGTTAATTCTAAAGACATCAAACCAAGAAAACTAACAAGCAGCAAAGAAATTCCTAAACTGGAATGAAATTGTTTCAACAAATTATATTCTAAAAAATGTTGGATTACTTCAACCCATGATTGGGTCAAATATGGGGAAACCCAACCGTCGGGTGAAATGAACCAAGAAATGTCTTTCTCCGAGTCTTGCAAATCAGCGTTTTTCTGTGAGAAGAGAAAAGTTAGACATTCAACAGCTGAGCGTATTGGTGCTCTCACCTCAACGTCTTGCATCCAACAGGTTACCACAAGGATGGACGTCCTCACAGCAAGTCTTCACACCTCGCCCAATGCCTCGCTCTCGCCCCGTTGGCGACTAAGATCGGTTGAAGGTGTTGACGGTGAAACGGTGCTGCTGCTCCGAGCTGGTCGTCTGAACTGGACTTGTTAGTCGGACTGAAGGCAAACTGTCCAGGATGTCTCTCCCCAAAACCCCCCCATACTCCGCCCCTCCCTCCGCCTCACAAGGGGGGGGGGTCATGCAATATCACCCAGGATAGGTGGGTTACCGAGGAAAAGTTGGGTGGTGTGGGCCAGGATACTTGTCATTGGGAGGGGGTTGAGGGTCCAGTTCTGCAATTCATAAATATTAATACAGAGTCCTCCCTCTTGAGGGGGGGCAAATTCTTTAATTTTGTTAGTGGGGGAAGCGCTTTATTCACTTAATGGCTTTTATTAGTGCTCGGACTTCAACTCTTTCATTAGCTAAAGTGCTGCTATAATTTACAGGGGAAAGTGCAGCAGGGGATGATGGGTGGGGGAAGGGCGGAGCTTGTTGGGCAACTAGCGATTCTCTGCCACATGTCCCTACCGTCTAAAAATCGCACTCGGAGCAGAGGCTGAATTTGCCTCCATCTCATCCCAATGAACCCAATAACCCCAGCATATCGAACATCCATAGTACATTTTGCTTTTCTGCTGAGGCCATGCTTTACATTCTCATTGGTGACTTACATCTTTTAATGGGGCTTTAGTTTTGGAAAGTTATTTATCTTATATAATCAAAGATATTCATTGTTTTCTAAAAAGGTCACTTGTATGAGGTTTTGCATTGCACATTGTTTTTTGCATTTTAAAGATAAGAATGTCAAATAAAGGTGCAAAGCATCTCCTGTCTTGTGTCTGTGAAAGGTACACCTTTATAAATATATTTGAGAAAAGGGTTGGTTTTACCAGAACTACTAGGAGGAGATTCTTTTATTTATTTGGACAAAAATTTGCACTGTGAAATAACAGCTTAAATCTATAAATGTGTCATGAGAAAAGTGTAGATTTCTGCATTTTTTTTATCTATGAATTTCACCGTCATCCGTGATTACAAAATGTTTTCTTTTTTGCAGATTATACTTATGCTCTATTGTACAGTATTGACAATATTTACCATAAAAATGATAGGCTAACAATAAACATTTCAAACAATATTAATCTTGAGTAATACTAGTTTCTACATACATTAACACATTTTACTTGGCAATAAAATTATTTCATACAAAGCATTTTTGTCTTTTTTTCTAGTACAAATGTAAAAATAAAGAAAAATAAAGTTGTTTTTTTTCTTATTCAAGTTTATTTTTCTTACCCCATTACAAGACTAAATTTCTTAAGTCAGTTTCCTTGTAAAAAAAAAAAATTCTTGATTTAATAATGTTTATATACTTGTACTAAAAAACAAGACGAAATTCGGTAACACTTTATTTAACAGGGCCCTTGTTACATGCATTTACTATATTATTTATTATGGATTATGCATAATTACATATAACTTATCATTACAAACAACTTACTTACCCTTACCCTGTAGTTAATTATTATTACGCAGTACTTAAATATATAATTATACTGTAACAAGAGCCCTTTAAAATAAAATAAAATAAATTCATTTTTGCAGTTTAACAATCAACATTCTTCAAAACAACATCTTTTGTGTTCTGCAGAAGAAAGTCATACAGGTTTGAAATGACAAGAGGGTGTGTAAATTATGAATTTATTTTTGGGTGAACTATCCCTTATATAAGTCTCGAAAACAAGATTCATTTTCCTGACTCCTAAATACTACAATACGCCCAACAGGCTTCCTACAACGAAATGAAAAGCACTGTTGAATTCATATGAACGCAAAACCAAAGGCAAGAAAAGAAGCTTTTTGGCTGATTAACCTTGGGGTGGGCTTGCACCCATCACGCATAATGTTGAATGTCCCTAGTGAGAGGGGCAGATTAAGGGCATCAGTGCTTTTGACTGGGTGTGTGTTATACCCTATCCATTTCATTCTCTAAGTGGCCTGGTTATCCCGGGTGATTGATTATCAGAGGGGGGGGGAGAGGGTGTTATACGCAGTCACATGACTACTGGAGTAACCATATGGGGACTAGACATTTCAATAATTCCTTGTCAACCGCTAAAGGATGCTATAAACTCAATGGTATGACTCCTATCAGATCAAATGTATTGCATCATACATCAGTGTCGTATTGCATCACACATCAGTGTCAAATACAGACTTACATAGATTTTCATTCCAGAGTTTCATTTAATGTTTTTAGCCTATTGACATTCTATTCTATTCTGCATGTAAACCATTTCTGATGTTGATCCAAAATGAGTCAGAATAATGTATGATTTACACGTTCCGTGTGCTAAAATGAAGCCAAAAACAGGAAGGGTGCCTTAGGAAGCTTTGGAGCATTTAGAAATGTCTTACATCTTCTTATTTGAAGTGTAATGATCATGCAGAACACAAGAGTCTTTATTTCTTCACAAGCTGAATCACATCCTCGTCTTCCATCACGTGGTCTTTGCCGACTTTCTGCGGGTTGTGCTTTACCGACGCCCCCCACACCAACGCACTGCGGAGAGAGGAGAGCGATGATGCTAGGCACGTTTCAACACAATAGTAGTTTATAAATGTCTTACACACATACAGCATTAAAAGTGAATGTAAAAAAAAAATTCTATTAAAACTGCTTTAACCTTCAGATGTTATTTTTATATAACGTACTACGTCTTAATATACATTTACATTTATGCATTTGGCAGACGCTTTTTTCCAAAGCGACTTACATTGAATTAACATTTTGTTTCTAAGTATGTGTAAACCCTAGGATCAAATCCATGACCTTGGTGTTGTTAGCACCATGCTCTAACCACTGAGCCACAGAAAAGCTATAATGGACTAATTTGTACATTTGTTTGCAGGGGTTGGGCACTTTGGATGAAATTCTGAAAAATATGTTTATTGTTTCTTGACAAAAGGAGACAACTAAAACTAATAATCAACAAAAGCAAGAATTAAATGAAAAAATATATATCTTAAATAAGCTTCCTTCACTGCTTGCAGCAACAGCAACATAAGTAACACACTGTACTAACCTCGAAACTCAATCTCATGTTTGTGTGTAAAAAATAAAAATAACTAGTGCTGTAATGACATCAAAGCCGATCTCTAGTGGGAATTTCGATCAATGAATCCCAAAACAAAGTAACAATGACGTACAACACATAAAGGAAATACATAATCATGCTCACAATGTCGCACTGTAATGCCTTAATATTGTCACTGAATCAGGTATGAAATCAGGACTTACTATTTTAACTCTTTGATGAGATTTTTATGGATCTTTAAGCAGAAGTCTTCCACAGATGTCTTCTCATCCTGCAGAACAACTGGCGATGTATAATCAGGGAGCTGTCCTTTTGGTTTTGTGTAGCTGTGAAATATAAATCAATATTAAGATGTGGCTTACCAATATGAAATGCATATATGTAAACTCTAACAGCACTGAGCACGAGGGATTAGATTGTCATTACTGTAATGTACTGTATTTCCATATTACAGTCAGAAATTACACTTATTTAAAATAATTTCATTAAAACACATACCAGTATTATAAATAATACAAAAACTTAATTTGGGTTTTTTGCAGGGGGGGACGTGAAAATAAAAAAATATCCCAATATAATAATTATATACACACATATATACACACACACACACACACACATATATATAATTATAAACATAACAAAAATTACACTTTAATTTCAATTTTATAGTTTATTCAATTTTGGGGCAAAAAAGATTTAATCAGATTTTTTTATGAAACTAAAGGTTGCACAAGAAAAAAGTACTTTAACAACAAACAAAAAACCCATTACAGTATAAAAATGTGCACAGCAAATGCTTTTATATTAACACTATATAAACTATATTCGTATTTATTTGCACATTTGAACTTCTCATTAAAAATTTCCATGCACATGTATTTGTTCGTAACCTCGTCCTAATGTTAGTGAATTTGGAGTATTCTAAATGAGCGGCCGTGTGCACGAGTTTAGTCATTCGCATAAAACACGCCCACACTATCTCCATATAAGGTATTTCCGCATAGCCCTTCCTTTACCGCCTGTAACCACTTAAGTCAAAGATACTCCACACAACCCCATGTGACGCTGTGTATAGACGCACTCTTGCCAGATCTTTGAGTAATTCCAAGTGCGCAGTTTTCAAAATCATTTTACCTATAAATAGTAAATTCTGAAAAACTGAAAATGGTCTATGAAATGGTCTCGCCATTGCTTCTGTGGCTGTATATTTGATGTATTTCTGGTATTAATCACACTGCACTAGCGTCCAAGTGTGTGACTCACATGCGCACTAGATGCAGGTAGTCCCAGATCCTCTCCAGCAGGTCATCAAAGTTCCAGCGGTGATGAGCCGAGATTGGCACGCAGTGAGGGATTTTGTAGATAACGTCCAGCTCTTCAATGGAAATCTGGTCAATTTTGTTTAGGACATAAATGCAGGGGATGTAAACCCTGGTGGAGACAACAAGAACTGCGTTAGATCTGAAACTTCCAACGTGAGAATGCCTAAAGATGCAGGCTAAACTCAATAAGGTCCTACCGGTTTCCCTCCACCACGTCAATAAGGTCATCTGCGGTGGAGTCGCTTCGTAGAGTTATATCTGCGTTGTGGATCTTATATTCAGAGAGGATGCTCTTTACAGTCTCTGAATCCAGCTCACTTTGGGCACACTGAAAAACAGAAACATGATGGTTACTGCAAATTTAACTTTAGTTTGCCCAAAAATAAACATTCTGTCATCATTTACTCACCCTAGAGTTGTTCCAAATCTTTGTTCTGATGAACACAGAGAAAGATATTTGGAAGAATGCTTATAACCAGTTCTTGGCCACCATTGACTACATTAGTAATACAAAATTACAATAGTAGTCAATGGTTTGCCTTCCTATATACTTTAAAACATCTTCTTCTGTGTTCAACAAAACAAAAACATTTATGAAGCAATTTTTCCTACTATGATTGTCAATGGTGGCCAGAACTGTTTGATTAAAAGCATTCTTCCAAATATCTTACTCAGAACATAGACATTTATACAGATTTGCATCAACTTGAGAGTGAGTAAATGAAGAGAGAATTTTCCCTTTTGGGTAAACAGTTTTCCTTAAAATGATAGCAAATAAAAGAATTTCCATTTTTAAATTCACAATGTCTTACAGTGGCAGTGAAGTTGATTCCACCCTTGTCTTTCTTTTTGAAGCCAATATTTGGTGGTTCTTTGTTGAGTCGGATGCCAAAACCTTCCAGCTCATGCTCGATGAGTTTCTTGTGCCCAAGAGGCTTCAAAACATCCAAGACAATGAGGATGAGATTGCAAGTGCGAGCAACTGTTGGCAAGACGAGAGGAACACTGAGATCAGAGAGAGGATGTGACTGGCATAAGACAGGAACTAGAATGAGTCTGTGTCACTAAAATTACCAGCAATGACTTGTCGCCCTCTGCCCTTGCCATCTTTGGCTCCTTCGATGATACCTGGGAGATCCAAAAGCTAAAAAAACACAAAAACCACAAAATCAATTGTGAAATTTCAAATAATTCAATAGCTACAGATTACTGACAACTCTTAATCTATCTTAACAGAATGCATTTGGCATACACCTTGCCCCAAAAGTAAGTGTATTTAAGGTCTATCATTTATCATAATGCATGTTCTCTGAGAATTCTGAAAAATGCATGTACCTGGATCTTGGCTCCTTTATAACGGATGACACCTGGAACAGTTGTCAGTGTGGTGAACTCATAAGCTGCTACCTCAGAATACACCCCAGCCAAGTTACTTAAAAGAGTGGATTTGCCCACCGATGGGAAACCGACGAAACCTATCCGGGCATCACCAGTTTTTGCCACATCAAAACCTGCCATAAAAAAAAACATGTTAATGTACTGCAATACCACACAATGGATTTTTTTTATCCAACAAAAACATAAGAAATGACGAACATTATGCACAGGGGTTTGAGCCATCCTAATATATTTGTATATATAATTGGGTGATTCTCATGAAACCGCTGAAACATCATGTCAGTAAAGATTTAAAATATAAAACATAGTTTGATAACACAAAAAATGATCATAATAAAGATAATGTGTGCTCTATATTGGACAAAAAATTTATTTTATTGCTTTTCCCGCTGAAATTCTCAACCATAACACGTCCTGATTTGTCTAAGTGCGTTATATGTTGTAATTTAAACAGAGTAAAATAAAAATATTTTGAAAAAAACAAAACAATTGAATGTTCTACTAGATGTTCTCAAATTAAAATAAAAATGAAGTAAAAGTAAAAGGAAAGTCCATGACTGATATTCTCATCCTCCATGACGTTTTTTTAAAGACAAATATATTTATATTAAGTTTGACTTTATGTAAAGAAACACATCTACTAGTACTTTTTAAATGGCTAACAAGTTAACAAACTATTTTATATTTCTCCAGTTAAAAATGTAACGTTCTCTTGTCACGCTGACACTGTGTACACGACTCTTTCCTTCTCATTACCAATACAGGTAGTTTTCCACATTTACATAAATTCTGAATGTATTATATTCTATTAAAATATAATTCATATAATAATGTCATATTATGTGAGTAATAAAAATTGCTTAGGCATGCATCATGGCTTCACTTGTTTTTAGCAAAACAATAGGATTGATCATTTTTAAGGCCTTTTTAGTAAAAAAAAAAATCTGGCCAATAAGTCACTTCACTTTGTTTTAAATGAATATAAAGAAAATTTGTTAATGCTAAATGTTAACATTAAATATTCAATTTGTTAAATGTTTTTTAAGAAAATTATGTTTGACATGTTAAAAGCAAGATTTTGTGAGAATCACCCAATTATATAATAAATATTTTAGAGGACATTCTTCTCTTTTCCATAGAATGAAAGTGTATTGTCATCCCTGCCTGTCAGGTTCAGTTGCATATCGCTTGGTTTATTCAAACTAAATCCTTAAACTAACAAACAATTATCATATCCTTTAATAAAACAAATGTTCCTTATTTCATCTTTATTTTAGTATACATGGCATTACATGTTTTTATGCCATATTATATCATGGACATCCCAACTGAAAGACTACTGTAGTATGGCATTTCACAATAGCAAACTAGTATATTTTAGCAATTAATAACTAATTTGTAAATGAATTGCTAGTTTAATTTATATAACTGTGTATTGCCATATGTGACTAATATAAATCTTGAATCATAGAGATGATCAACTAAACTAAATGTAGTGTTTTAATGCTTATCATTACAGTATGCTACAATCATGCGACACTTAACTATACCAAATACTTATATACTGCCATATTTTATAATGTGGTACCGCACCCTCTCCTGTGCCTCCTCCACTGCCTCCTTTAGGAGTGATGAGTTCTCTCTTGAGTTTGGCTAGTCTTGCCTTCAGCAGACCCAGATGATGAGCTGTGGCCTTATTCTTCTGTGTTCGAGCCATCTGCAACACGCAACATCACAAACAGCACATTTACAATGACGGATCAAGACGACAACAGTAAACGTCTTCATGGACAATAGACATGAACGACTGAAATGATTTTATTCGTTTATTCAATCTCAGGTTTATCATTTAAACAGGATTCACTGCTGAATGGGCTTTGGCGCTCATGTGCTAATGGCACCTCTCCACACATCACTGTACAAGTTAACTCACCTCGTTCTCGATTTCGGCTATTTTTTGTAGTAAACTCATTTTGGCGTTAGTCCTTTTAACACTGTCGGTTTAAAAATTATAACAAAGTCGGTTGGGTTTCAATTAGATACTTATTTAGTTCTGAAGCTTGGTTCGCCGTTTGCACACCGCTGTCATGCTTTCCCACAAGGTCTCGCGACGTTTTGTTGTACTCTTCTCGCGGTGCGCTGAGATGCTTTTCTCATACCTGACAAAATGTCGCCGCCTGCAGGTAAGGAGCGAGTATTTCCAATTTCAGTCTTATTGTTTTGGCATTCTTCATAAAATACCCATTCTATGGTACTCATATTTATATTACTAAAAATACCCATATTTGTTTGTGACAGATTTTGTAAACAGTAAAGATTTTGCCCAGACAATCTTGTGAAATCCCACAATCCTCTACATAGGTTTGTTTTAGAAAATATGTATCTGTATATATGAATTATATGTTTGTATTTTTATGTATTGTTTTAAGTTTATGCTTTATATTTACATTAATAAGAATTAGTTATTACCAAAGCTTGAAAGGTGGTTCAAAAGAACCCATAAAATGTATTTTTACTCTTATGTTGATGTTTTCCTTAATAAAAGTAGCCAGTAGGCTTTAGTTTCTGTCACATTCAGAACAATAATCTTAGCATTTTATTTGACAAGAATACAGTATATGCTGCTGAGTCACCAGTTGTTTTGGTCTGTTTTCTCTACAGAGAATCATTATTACAATTATTATTTTTATTATTTACTCTTAAGCTTCATATTAATCTATCTGTCACAATGAATTTAATAATGGTGCAATTCCAGCATTATGGATGTGACATTTTCAGTCAAAACTTTAAATATAAACTCTCAAAGAATGTATTTATTACTAATATATTAAACCATATGTTAATATTTTCCTAAACCCCTGTTAATAGAGTATAGACATCAGATTAAGACAAATATCAGTCTATACATGTGTTTTCTATTTAAGATGGCAGAAATAAACATGTTAGGGATGTGGCAAAAAGGATATCTGTGAATTAAAATGCATAAACCAGAAGCAACAATACACAACAAATGGAGAAGGGGTCTTTTTAGAACATAAAATAGTTTTTCATTTTAATTTATTAAACCACCAAATATTGACATCTGAGCTATCAGTACGGTGAAAACGTTTTGTAAAAAAATATTTTTTCTTGGTAAGGTTGCATGGAATTCCCCAATGTACACGTCAAAAGTTCAGGATCACTTGGCAAAAATGTATGTTATAATGTTTGAAATGACTTTTTTGTAGCCAAAAATACAGTTGTTCCAACATAATTTCTTTTATTAACTAAATTTGTATTTAAAAAATATTTGAAATTGAAATTAAATTGAATTACTTGGACCAAATAATGAATAAAAATCAGCCAATAAGAGTCCAGCATATGGAAAGTTCTTCAATACTGTACAATAATTGATAAAATGCTATGACAATTTTGCAAATTCTGGTCAAAGGGGGACAACATATAACAAGAGTTCATTTATTTTGGATGCTTTTAGTCACAACATAATTTCAATTGTTATTCTGTGGTTTTGAAGGGTTTACTATTATTGTAATATGTGGGAAAATAAATAAAGAATAAGTAAGTCATCCTAAATGTTTGACCGGTGGTGTATCCATGATGTGCTCACAGCAAACAGACATAAATCATTACTGTTCAAAGACACACATGCACGCACGCGCGCGCACGCACGCACACACACAGTTTTCTGTTAAATAGTTTCATTTTATTGTTAATATTCATTTTGCATACAGTATAATCACTCATAGTTTCTATGTTGGTAAAATTGCTGGATCCACCATATTTTCATAACCTCTGTAACCCCTGAATGACATTATATTCTGGGATGTGTTGTTCCCAGGCCGGGTTATGTAATGCACCAATTTATCCAACACAAACCCACCACCTTTAAAATCCAAAGTGCACAAATCCATCAATAACATGCCATCAATAACCGAGAGAATCGGGAACTCTTCAGACGTCTGCTTTCACGCTCCGAACTTGATCAAGACCGACTGAAAACGAAGCACACTTTCTTTGTATTTTGTATATTTGTGCTGTGGTTTTGTTTGACCTTTTAAAAGTACAGAATCGAAATTCACAGGTTGTTCAAGGTCTGCCATCCCAAAGGAAAAATGGTCTTCCTAAAAAGCCACCACAGTTTTCCGACTTCTTGCGCGTTTTGAAAGCTTTGGTTCTACGCCCACACCCTTACACACTCGAACACAGTTCTTGAAAAAGACATTTTGCTTTTGGAGGTGTGCTTGTCCTCATTAAGATACAAAAATAGGCATTTCCAAACATATACAAGATATTTGATGCTCTTAAACAGACGTGAAACATCTATGAACAGCATCCGGTAGATCTCGTCTGGTTTAGGTTTGAAGACCGCTTTAGCGTCGAGCACACAGTGGACCGCGACAGAGTTCTCCCTCACCTACTCCATAAAGATATGTCAATTGCAAGTGGAACTAATGGAGAGCCCGAACCTTACGGTGCAATAACAGCAGCAATCTAACATCTACGTCTAAGCACAGTCGTCTCAGTCTCGTTTTAGTATCGCAAGGGAATTGAAACATCCGCCTTGGCTTGAACCTACGCATTACCGTTGTACATTCTGGCCATTATCCTATGACTAAAGGTGCCTTTTTATTTTATGAGCGACACAAGTTCTTGTTATAGTCAGTAAGCGTTGAAGTGCATTGATAAAAAGTGCAAGTATAGATTCGGATGCATTCATTTTCCAGAGGAGTAACTTGTTTGCAGTACCGTTTGGCCCCCGGAAGAGTCACTTTTAGAGGGCTACAACAGAATGCTGTTTCTAACCTAAAATATATATGTTTTCCTTTGAGTGCGTAAATCTATGTTATCGCTATTCGGACAGGGAGGGGAGGCATTCTTCATCTGCCCCGGTCTCGGGTTCAGACATGCTATTATATCCTCAATAAAGAATTATTAAAGCCTGTTTCTGATTCGAGAAACAGGTCAAATCTCATTCACATATGTAGAGACAGACGGAAGCACTAGTCTGGCACTTCGTGCCAATTGAGGTTGCATTGCTTTCCTGAATGAAGTCGCCCATGAGGCGACCCTAAGGACTTGCTGACCTAACAGCCCCATCTTGCAATCATTATATACTGAGTAAAGTCCCTCACTGACGCTGTCGGCAAAAAAACGGCATCGTTTATTGAGGTAAAAAAACAAGATATGTGGAAGTTAACCATTTTAAATGCATTATCCTCGGTAACCTCTGACCGCGTCATCAGAATTCGGATAATACTTTATTAAAACCATAAGGCTTTACAGTAAAATGCAACTCGGCCATATGATGGCGAAAGTCTTCTCCGGAGATGCCGGCCTTGCCCTAGCTGCTCTCTGAAGAAGTGGGCGGAGCCGTGGAAGACGATCGCCGTCTTGAGACGGACTGCGAACGATCGTGGCTGTGTTTGTCGTACGGCTGGAGCTGCACTTCCAGGAAGTCCCGATGCTGCTGGCTGATCATCTGACTGATGAGGCCAGGAAGCGCTTGTAGGTTGCTTAGCAACGTCTCCAGTTTGGTTTCCAGCATGGCGATTCTCTTTTCCATGTCCTCACCTCGTTCGTTCAGGTCCGAGACCAGATCGTACATGACGTTTTGAGTCTGAGGTCAAGCAGGGGAGAGAGACACAGCAGTCATGATGGGACAAACGATAGAATTTAAACAGACATGTATACATAGACAATGTTTCAGGCACATCTTCTGTTTTATAACCATGTTTGGGAAAATGTCTGTTTATAGTTTGACAATAAAAAATGACAGTCAGTCATGTAACAATGCAGATGTCAAAGCCAGCTGTTCTTGACAGAAAGGCGTTCTAAAAACACTCAACTGATGGATTTTTAGACACTTCGATTCCTAGAACCAATGACAACAGGGTTCTCATAATATTGCATCATGCAAACACACATGTAGGCTAGTTCCATGCAAAGATTCACCTAAAAATCCCTTCTCCATTCCATACTGTATATTCAGACTAGTCCATCATATTTGCTCACAACATACGGAAGAGCATCAAATGTGTGCCATCCTGACTTTTATTTCTTTTCAGGACCTTAACACGGTCACTATAAACTGTCATTGTTTGGAATAAAGGTTCCTGAAAGTTTTTACTTTTGAGCTCCTGTTTTTTGCCCTTTCATAGCTCAGGAGATCTATTGACCTTTGATTGCAGACTTGGCAAATCGAAGCTCAGTTTGTGACATTGTTGATAACTCTTTTGAAACTTTAGTAAAGACATAATGTGAGATTTCAGGGAAATTTGATAAATGTATTGAAATCTTCAATAATATTGACTTTTGATTTCAGACTTGGCAATAATGAGCTCAATTTGTGACATTGCTGAGATCTTTTCTAAAACTTGAGACACAAGTTCATGTGAGTCACAGGAGACTTTTCCATTTGCTGTCCATTTAATCTTATTGATGTCTATGGGAAATAATTGAGATATTACAGAGATCATTTCCATTCTAATGGGTAAACTTTGTGTCACATGTTTCTACAAAAATTGCTTTATAAGAAATGTTCAAGTTTATATTAAAATCTTCAATAATATTGACCTCTGATTGCAGATTTGGAAAATAACAGCTCATTTTGTGACACTATTGAGATCTTTTCTAAAACTAAAAGAGACAATAGTGAGAGATTTCTGAGATTCTTTTTCTCAGGAGAAATATTTGATACATAAGATTTAAGCAAATATTTCAATTTGCTGTCCATTTAATCTCATTGATGTCTACAAGAGATAATAAATATAATAAAGAGATCTCATCTGTGATTTTTTTAATGGGTTAACTTTGTTTCATGTGTTTTTCCTAAAATTGCTTAGGAGAAATTTTTATAAATGTTTGAGTTCATATTAAAATCTTCAATTATATTGACTTTTGGCTGCAGAGTTGGCCGATTGAAGCTCAGTTTGTAACATTGTTCAGATCTCGTCTGAAACTAATAAGAGACAATAGAGAGAGATTTCTCAATTTTTCATTTTTCATTTCATTTTTTTTCTTTTGAAAAATAGGAGACTGATACTCATTTGCTCTCCATTTAATCTATGTCTATAAGAAATAATCATTTCGAAGAGAAGAGATCATTTCCTTTCTAATGGGCTAACTTCGTCTGACGTGTTTCTCTTAAAATTGCTTAGGAGAAATTGGATGAGAAATGTTTGAGTTCATACTGAGATCTTCAATAATATTTGACTGGAGGCTTGGCAAATGGGAGCTCGGTTTGTGACATTGTTAAGATCTCTTCTGAAATTAATAGAGACAACAGTGAGAGGTTTCAGATCTCAGGAGAAATATCTGAGACACACGAGACTTAAGCAAACGTTTCCATTTGCTTTCTATTTAATCGCATTTATGTCCAGAAGAAACAATTGAGATTGAAATGATTCTCATTTTCAAATACAAAAATCCCACAAAACAAAAACATCTGAAAAAGTATAGGCTACATAAGAAAAAGCCTCCTACAGTAAATCTCCCCAGAGAATCACATTTTTCTCTATCCTAGAAAAAATCACAAACGAATCGCAGATATTCATCAATGTAAGAGAAGTTGCAGACGCAACACATCGGAGCCTGAGGGCTGTCTTGAAGGTTGAACAAAGCGCTGCAGCTGCTTAAGTTATTTTAAGCTGCATTACAGGATTCATAGGCTCTGGGAGCAGCTGCTGCCGTGATTAATGTTATACCGCCCTCTAATGGTCAGAGCCAATTACCACAATGACAACAGGCGGGAGACCGTATGAGTCATATCACATCACGCTCCATTCTGCCTGCCTCAATGTCACCCTCTCGCATTTTTCGGAGGGTGGCTGGGTAACGCTAACTAATGACTGTTACAGTAAAGGGGGTGCTGGGATACACAACCACTGCGGATGTTTGAATGTCAGAGCTCTGGCACTCGCGTGCATGAGGCGATTCGAGCTGACTCAGTGGATCTTGTAGTGAGTCAGACTGCCATTGTGTTTGGTGTTCCCAATCTGCATCTAGAAATTTGGCACTGGGGAAGCGCAAGTGCAGCGTTTCAAATAAATCAAGCTATCTTAACATCTCAGGTATCCCATTATTTACTTCTTTTCCTTGGGGATGAATGCTTTCTCGCACCGTTGGGCGACGTGATGAATTGCGCATAGGTAGGCCTAAATAAATAACAATAGAGAATGCGTAACGGAGTCGGTAAGGACACTTCGGCAAGGAAAATAATAGCCTACATTTACTGGCATCGACCATATGGTTAGTTAGTCTATGCGGCGAGCAACTGGTGAGATATACGAAACCATATTGTAGACAAAACAAACAATCATACATACATAAAACAAATACAACCCAATTTCAATTTGATTCAAATTCACGTCTGTTCATTTGACACCTGTAGACTTACGTTTTCTGGACGTTTTTCTGGATGTTCTGTCATGCATTAGTCAAACATTCAGTCTCAAAGCAGCTGAGGTCTGTTATAATCTTACCTTTGCAAGGTCCACTAGAGAGTTTGCTTGGTCATTCAGCTTGCGTTGCTCCATTTTAACACTTCTTAATCTGAACACAAGACCATTCAGAGCCCATAGTGGCAAGCGGTCAGTACACAATTGTTTTGACAGCTTCTCCATTCACAAGCCATACATTTGGGAAGCACTCCTAGGACATGCAGAAGACATGAAGAGAATGCAAGGACTTGGGCGCATGCAAGTAAAGATTCAGTGGGATACTTTTTTCCGCACATCCTTTAGGACAAACATAAAAATAAAAATTCTGTCATTATTTATTCACTCTCTTGTCATTTCTTTCTTCTGCAGAACACAAAAGGAGATATTTTGAAGAATGTTGGTAACTGAACAGTGGCGGCACTCATTCACTTCTATTTTATGGACACAAAACCAATGCAAGTCAATGGGTACCGCCGTTGTTCAGCTACCAACATTCTTCAAAATATCTTTTTTTGTGTTTTGCAGAAGAAGGACAAACAGGTTTGAAATTACATGAGGTTGAGTGAATGGTGACAGAAGTTTTATTTTTGGGTGAACTGTCACTTAAAGCGGGGACGATGCTGTAATGGGCTATACAGTTTATCTGATATTACACCACAGCCTGACATGAGTTGTCTGGTTATTAGTGAGGAAAAATGCATGTACTGTGTTGGAACTGAGGCTTTAAGTGAAGGAGTAAATTGTCTAGAAATTTTGACTATGAAAGTTTGGCTATGAAAGGCTATGTATCCTTCGAAAACCCTTTTTCTTACAGAACTTAGAAAATGCATTTTAGATATAAAAAAAAAATGCAATTTTCTGGATTCGAAACCAAAATGAATATCGTTAATGTCTATATTATGCTCTTGAACAGAATACAATGCCTCCCTTATTTAAGTTAAGTTGCATTTACAGTAATGCCTTCAATGGGATTCTATGAGGCAAGACACGGCACTTGATAAAAGTTCACAATAAAACAAGAATTCTGTCATCATTTACTCACCCTCATCATTTTAAACCTGTATGATTTTCTTTCTTCTACAAAACACACAATAAGATATTTTGAAAAATGTTGGTGACCAAAAACCTTGGTCCCCATTAACTTCTATTGCATGGACACAAAAACAAGTCAAGTGGGACCAATGATTTTCTGTTACCAACATTGTTCAAAATATCTGCTTTTGTGTTCTGCAGAAGAAAGAAAGTCATACAGGTTTGAAATGACAAGAGAGTTTGTAAATTATGTCAGAATGTTTGGGTGAACTATTCCTTTGATAAAAATATAAGAAAAATACAAGCTGCACATTTACGCCACAGTATATCGCACCAAAGACTCCCACTGCAAGTCCATTACTGTAATTGAGACATTTGATATTTTTACAAACCGAGAAACAGTGGAAATGATTGTCTGTGGTATTCGTTTTGTTCTGAACCAGAAGCATTCTTTAATGTCATTTCTATGCCTCCTGTGTCACATAATGGTTTTGCTGTACTCTAAACCCATCAGTGTGTATACTTAAAGAAAGATAAGATGAACAACCTCAGAGAGCTGCATGCTACATCACACAGCTTTGTAAACCAACCCACTTACTGTACTCAAATCCATACTACCGGTGTTAATTATTCATATGCTCTATTTAATTAAGTTTCTTAGGAACTACTTATCTCCACTATACGTTAAGTGTGCTCTTATTTCATTTCTCAAGAGAAACTCGAAAAGCTCTTCTGGGAAATCCGTGTAAGTAACACACTCGAATTGTGGTTTGCATGTAGGTTTTCCTAATTCACAAGGGAATACAGAAAACTGTATTTTGTTCTGTAGAGAAAAAAACGGAATCATAGCGAACGGACAACATTTAGCAAGTCCCTGCTAAATGACACATTAAGCTCCGAGTTATAACATCTAATTAAAATGTAAGAGTTTGATGATGACAGATCAGAGAGGAGGGAATAGAAGCGGTCTCCAGGGACCGGATAGTGATTAGACCAGATGTAACAATTTCATCCAGAAAAGCTGCATGGATACAGATACAAGGGCTGCGATTATACTGTCAACCACCAGAGGGCGCAAACAAGCACAGTACAAAGAAACAAAAGCATTTGTCCAGAGTATATAAAAGATTATCGGCTTAGTCACAAAAATACGTGCAGGTCATATTCCACCCTAAAATCAAATAAATAAATTTGTATATTACAATAAATATTTATAAAGTGCTTAACAAATCTATATCAGACAACCTGTCATAAAGAGGAATCTGTCAAAAATCTGTTTAAAACTAAAAATGATATTGTCATTTATTAGGCAAATAACATATTGAAACAACTAAATGGTCTTCACGTTTTATAGCCAAATTTGAGCCGACACATTCAACGTCTTCATATTCAACCATGGACTGCAAGTATAAAACTGCAATTGAACATCACAATAAAATATAATTATAAAGATTTTTCAGCATTTCTTGTAAAACAGCAAATTTGAAGATTTATGGATGACAACAATAAATATACTAAGCATTAGAAAAATTACTGACTAAAGAGTTTACACATACTGCTGGATTAACCATTACAGAAACATCAAAAATGATTTTGGTTATCACTTATACTGTTAGTTTAGAGCAGCTACACTCTTAAAAATAAAAGCGCTTAAAAGGTTCTTCACAGCGATGCCAACAGAACCATTTCAGTCAAAAGTTCTTTGAAGAACCATCTCTTTCTTACCTTTTTATAATCTGAAGAAACTTTTTCCGCTACAAAGAATCTTTTTTGAAACAGAAACTTTCTTTGAATGTTAAGTTTCTTTAAGAAACCATTTAGACAAAAAATGTTCTTCTAAGGCATCATGAAGCACCTTTATGTTTTAAGAGTGTATGGCACAAACCATACACTGGGTGATGGTCTAATAAATTTGTTAAGCACTTTGGCTATGTTAATGAAAACTGTGCAGATTGTGTGCTTAATTATCATAAAAATAATTTCATAATGCTAAAAATGGGCCTAATTTTCTTTAGTTCCAATATAATTCAGGCTGTTATTACTTTCTTTTGATTTTATGGTTAAATATGACTGGGACATAATAGTCTTCCCCACAGCAAATCCCAGGCACTTCATACACACAAAGATAATTGCTTCTTAATTCTCACTGTTGAAAAATTGTTTTGCAATAAGAATGTCTGGAGAGAGAATGAATCCAAAAATATCATTTTATATCATTGGATGACCGATAGCTTTTAATAGATGCATTGTTTATAAAACCTCTAATTAACATTTGACATCATTTACCAGAAATGAAACTCAACGTAATTATTATTAAAGAACTCGGACGACTATCTTTGGAGATGTGCGTCATATTTCCTCATCGGTTTTGTTAATGCAAAGCAGAAATGTGCATGTGGCACTGCTGTCGCTGTCAAAAGTATTTACGTTGTGTGTGTTAATAAAACGTGCTAGACTTCATTGGTTGTTTGTGTGAACATCAGCTTCTGTCAGGCCGAACGGAGCAGTGCATTTTGGGATAAAAGTAATATGCAGACTCCCTCGGGCGCCTGCTGACCCCGTCATCTGAGAGCTCTCTCCAACTCGCACTGAGCTAACCGGCATCACCTCCAGTCTGATTTAGTTTCTTTCACCCGTGTGTGTTTGGTTATGGAGAGAATTGTGTGGTTGTCACCACATGCTGTTTTGGACTGCAGTAAAATAAAAGGAACAGTTCATCCAAAATGAAAATTATTTAGCTTGTAGTGTACTGACCTTTAAGTTGTTTTAAACCTTAAGTGAAGAGATTTAATCGATGTTTAGCTGTTCTTTCCATACAATAAAAGTGAATGGGGACTAGGGGTTGTCAAACTACAAAAATGACAAAACAACTCTTAAAACTGTTTGCGTAGTCCGCGCTGCACGAATGAGATTTCTATCCATCTGCATGTCACACAAATCTTTGGCATGACTTTGTAGTTTCGGAAGCTGAACAGTACCTGCTCCCCATTCACATTTATAGTATTGAAGTACAGCGCAAAAAGGAAACACATCTACATTTGTGTCTGATCATACAGATTTGGATTGATGTGAAGTTGAGTAAATTTGGGCGCGTCCGTGGCTAAAGGCAGAATTCAGCTGCCTGGTCACTCACATTAGGACGGAGAGCCTTCACTAACATGTGCACAGTTACCGGTCATCCAAGTGAGAAATGAAGGGGTGGAGTGAGAGGTATGCGGAGACAAATGTTGGTCCAGGAGCAACGCAGATTCCATGAGCCCAAAGATGCTTTCAGTCATATGAGACACATTTGAGAAACATAAATTACAAAGTTAAAAACAGTGAGGCATCCAGACGTCATCCTTTGGTTCATGGAAGCAAAGTGAAGTTTTTAATCAGAGTCTGATTAAATGTCCCAGAATCATCACATTCATGCAGCAATGGAAGGAAAAACACCCTCTGTTTTAAATAACTGAAATTCATTTGATATATTTTGATTTCTTAATTTTCTTTATTTCATTTAATTTAAAAAATGATTTGGTTTGTGTGACATCTGGTGCAGCTGCAATGTTTAAACTCTAAAATGTTATTTAAGTGAATCTCACGAAAACACATCCTACGTATTATTTCACCCTAATAAAAAGAAAATTATATTTCCAAAAAATGAAGCATATTATGAAGACATATGGCTGAACATTTTACTTTTTTTCGGATCTCATTATTCTCTGTTTTATAGTACTTAATAGATTTTTGTTATTGTAATATAATCATTTTTAACATATAAAAAAATCTAATAATTAAATTAATCAGCATAAATTAAAAACACAATTCAAAAAACACAAAAATATATTATATTAGAGCAAAACATGAGAATGAGACATTGTTACAGTAAAATCTGATTAACTCTCATGATAATAATGACAATAAAATTTATATTTTATTTATGGTAAATGTTATGAATTTTTATAGAATTTCTAATGACTTCATGATAAAAAATGACCTGACAGGTTTCGTGAGATTCGCCCTCTTAGCATTTGTTTAACTGTAGATCTTAAATTTAATATCCTTGATTGTCTCAGAATGTCTGTAGCCAAGTACATGTCAATAAAACTTAAGGTTTGCCTGCTATACTTCGGAAATGAATTTCACTTATCAAATGAGGGCGTGTACATTTGTTCTGCTTAAATCATCAGAAATACAAGCTCTCATTTGCATGCACACAACAGATCTGTATCTAAAGGTGAGGCGACAACTTACTTCCGAGCTCTATTGCATTGTGTTGACACAAACAGGAAAAAAGGAAACATAAAATAGACAAATGAATTATCACAACAGTTAAAATGTGTCATGACCATTCTGTTCAGATCCTTTATAACCCTCAGTCATACACACAAACATGAATACTTTTACCCCAAACCACCAGTCCTTCCTAAATAACATAATCCACTGGGCATACCCACATGCATGTGATATTTAAAGGGACAGTGTACTATTTCTGTTGCACTTGCAGCACTAAATGAAATTGCAAGAATGAATGAATGATCGTTTCCAAAAACGTTTGCCAAAACACTCAGCTCCACTTCATTACTGCCACTGGGTTAAAGAATATATATTAGATTAAATATATAAGTATTTAGTTAGTTACTCCCTAACTCTGGTTCAAAAGAAAATGACGAGTCAGGCTACTTAAACATACAGCAAGTTCCAGAAATCCACAGTGTTTGTACTTCTCAGTACCTTAAAGTACCCCTGTAGTCAATTATATAATTATTTAAAGGACCAGTGTGTAAGATTTAGGAGGATCTACTAACTGAAATGCAATATAAAATACATAATGTCTTCAGAGGTGTATAAAGACCTTACATAATGAAAAGTTATGTTCGTATTACCTTAGAATGAGCTATTTCTATTTACATACACCCCTTACAAGGAATTCACCATGTTGTTTATACAGTAGCCCTAAACGGACAAACTGCTCTACAGAACGTGTTTCGTAAATAGGTTATCTCCTTCGGCAAAGAAGCGAAAATGTGACGACATCTTTGTCCTGAGTCAGCCACCGTAGTGTTTCGAAAGGGAGAGGTGAATGGTGTAGTGAGCCGTTGGTTGCAATTCGCATCCTCACCACTAGATGCCGCTAAATTTAACTGACTGGTGATTTAAAGTGCATCTTTGATCATTTCATTTACATATATTTTTTTAAATTCTCTAAAATAGCTTGAATGCCATGTTCAACAATATTCCATATCAGCTTTCGATATTATGACTCGGCCCGTCAGATTGTGTTTTTTCCCCTAACCTTCATTAACGTGCCAGATGCGCTACGTCAGTCTTGTGCCATTCGTGTAGCTAAAAACACACAGGCCCAAGTGTGCTGATCCTACAGACCCTGCTGATGATTGAAGGTGCTGGTGGGACGCCAGGTGGTATGCCGCACACAGGCTTGAGTTACAGCTGGCATCACCCACGTGACCGCCTGCTGCTCCTCCTCTCATCAACAGCACAATCCTGGTGTTCTGCGTATGCATGCTGTGGAATGTACTGTCCCCGTCCTCAAACTGCTGTTGGTCCCCTAGGTGCGGGTAACCTTTATCACCTGTCACTAGCACATTTGCTTATCACAGTCTAGCACCTGCCTCTGCAGCAGAGGACAAACAAACCTCCATCTAATCAAACAAATTTTATTTTCTGTGTGGTCTTGCGATATGCTGGACATCCAAAACGTTCCTTGGCCTGTAGATGGCCTGAAGATATTTTCATGCTATACTAAACCCGCTGTTTTAGACTGAGCTCCGGTCTAATGCATGAAAAGAAGTTTCGATTAGTGGAAATCGATCTTGGCCGGCCTCATTATGCAAAACGCCATGAATTAAGTGAGAAAGGACAGACAAGGGAGTGTTAGTGAGAAAAGAGCAAACTGGGAGTTTTCAGATTTGGTGTAAAACAGCAGTTTCCTGTAGACAGGTTTTTTTTGAGACTGGAAATCAGCCAAGCGCTTAAAAAAAAGGGACAATGAATGGAAACACAGGAAGCAAATATAGTTGCTAGATAGCAAACCCAAAGAGGCCTGTTAAGATGGCCGCACGCATACCTGACCGCCTGTATTGATTTACACGTATAGCTTAAATGAAAGCCGCAAATGCGTGCAACCATAAACATGAAACACAAGACCACACGCTAATGGTTTCATTTAGAAAAATAAAGCGTGAGTCTGTACCGTTTTGACCATTAATCTTACAGCCACAGTGTGACAGTGTGACCGGCAGCCTATGGTTTATATGCCCTGAACATTTGCCGGCTCCCGACACTGCTGCTCCAACCAACCTCTGACCATTTTCCTTCAGCTCTGTGGCTATAAAATAACACATAAACACTGTGTGATGTTAGCCTCTGTGTTATTAGTTGCATCACGTAAAGCACAGCCCAAAGGCGACCAATTCCATCCTGTGGTGAGATTGAAAATGAGTGCACAAATCATATCTTCATACACTGTCCAAATATCAATACCTTTATTACATAATAAATCAGAGTGACAAGCAAAACTGCAGTTCTGTATTTTACATCTGAAGAAATACTGAGTGGTGCTCTTAATGCTTTTCAATGATGCACTGGTTTGCAGTGGCTAAGTGGCTATTATAGCCTTTCGGTGGTTGCTAGGGCATTGCTAGGTGGCTGTCAGGAAGTTCTTGGTTGTTACAGAGCATCTTGGTTCTTGCAAGGTGGTTGCTATGATGTTTTGGATGGTTGTTATGGTATTCTGGGTGATTACTAACTGGTTGCGAGGGAATTCTGTGTTGTTGCTATGATGCTGGTAGGTGGTTGCTAAGAGGTTGCCAGGGTGATCTAGTTGGTTGCTAAAAGCTTGCTTTGGAATTTTGAGTGATTTCTAAGGCACTATGTGTTGTTGCTATGATGCTGGTAGGTGGTTGCTAAGAAGGTGCTAGGCTAATCTGGGTGGTTGCTAAGAGAATTTTTGTTGATTACTGACTGGTTGCTAGGGAATTCTGTGTTGCTGCTATGATGCTAGTGGGTGGTTGCTAAGAGGTTGCCAGCGTGATCTAGTTGGTTGCTATGGAATTCCGGGTGATTACTATCTGGTTGCTAGGGCATTCTGAATTGTTGCTATGATGCTGGAAAATGGTTGCTAGGCTGATCTGGGTGGTCTCTATGATGCTGGTAGGTGGTTGCAAGGGGTTGCTGGGGCGATCTGGGTAGTTATCACTCCCAATCCTCTGTGATCTCTAGATATGTGAGCCTTTGAATTTGTTTTACCCATTTTTCATCTACAAGATAAAAATCTGATTTCTGATAACAGCTCGCCTCTCTTCAAGCTGCATGATTTGGGGTCTCATTTATGTCCTTCGCACAAACAGAGTAGGACGAGTACTGAATTTCAACTTTTGTTCAAGTATGCGCAATGTTGTGATGCTTGCCTCGGCAAACAGCACTAATGAAACGGATGCAAAATAAATGAAAGTAATTAGAAATTAGAAACGAAGCAAATGATTTCTGTCTGCTAAAGCTCAGCTGTCTAAATGTTCATTTCTTCAATTTAGCTAATTGTGATGAAAGAGTCCATGTTTCCATATACGTTGCATATTTATCTATATAAGCATGCTAATTTAGCTAATTGCGCATTCCACAAATATGGAACACACTGGAGTCCTATTACATTTTAAGGAATTATAGGCACACATCCCCAGTTTTTCTATAGGATATATTCAATAAACAATTACTGAACATAAAATTAACCTATAATAAAAAGTAGCTAGTTTATATGCAGTACATGCCTGTTCCTTCCCTGCATAGCAGAAATTGATTTTAAATGACCAGTAATGTAAAGCTATAGCTCAAAGTTTATTCAGAAACCTGTTACCACACAAAAGTTCCAATTACATTTCCTCAACTTCAATCCTGTTACTCAAGTTGTACACATTGTAAAAAAACGAATTCATATGAAAAAAGATTAATAGCCAACAACTTCTCTTAAATAGCTAGCACTTACTGGATCAAATATATATTTTTATGAATTTGAATATATGAATTTGCAACCCTGTTACCCTTTTATTTACATCTACTATGTGTACTTAATTATGATGCTAACTTACTAAAAAATACTACAAAATCACACACCGTTTAGTACAGTAATGTACTGTACTGTACTAAATGTACTGTATTTAGACCCAAATGACAGTCTTTACTTTAATATTTAATTGTATTTTTGTATTTATTATTTGTTTTTCTGCATTATTTTCCCTATGCTGTTTCTTTTTGCTGGTTGTTTCTTGATGTAAAGCACATTGGTCAACCTTTGGTTGTATTTAATAGTGCTATATAAATAAAATGCCATTGCCATTGCCATTTAATGTAGGATGACTGCCAACGTTTTCCTAATGTTATTCCCCTCTTTTCACTGAACGCTGTGCACCGTATTTGTGGAAATTGCCTGCACTGAACCAGACACGATGCTAATGTTACCAAAAAGGCAGAAAGTGGGACAGAGTGATGAATAAAGTTTAAATGAGGATAGAAAAAGAGAGAAAGGAATGGAGAGTCTGGTGGAGCTCTAAACTGAAAGGTGGTGAAACTCGTCTGCTGACACCTTCATGAATAGTGAAACAGAGGTAAAGGATGATAGCGCGTGCTCTACGCATCCGCCATGGTTTCTGATTGCTTTAGAGATGCTCCCTGTTCAATATTAGCTTACACGCACTTACAGCGTCAGCCGCGGACTTCAAAGCTGCCTTGCTGCTTTGATACTGCTGCTGAGAGATAGGCCCACAACCTCAATTACAGAAGCATTTCCTCAGGTCTCAAAAGGACGAAAACGCCAACCTCTCGCAGGTGCCTGTTTTCTGCGTACCATTTCCTACTGTGTCGGAGAAAATTGACACGTGATAAAGTGTTTTATAACCCCAAAAATATAAAGCAAGTATCTCTGATGGTGATGGAAAAAGGCACAGTTAAGAAACTACAAACTTCTCAAGAAAATCATTCACTGAGAGAAAGTGACATTTACAGGGCACTTACTGCTGCTTTTAGATGCCCCATAAATATCGAAAATGAGACTGATGTGGAAACAGCATCTAGTATCTTACTTAGAGCTGGATTAACCCTATCATTGAAGAGGAACAGATATTTGCACAAGCTAAGTCGGAAAGAGCCACACTCAACATCTAAAGTCCCCGAAATCGAAAAGTGCAAATGGATTTTCCCATTCAGAATGAAATAAATCATTAGCAGTTTCTACCCTGGGCTACAGGTGTCAAACAATTCAGAGCTCAGACCATTTAGACTGTTGATGAAAAACATACATCAGACGGTGAGACGTTATTATGGGTCTCCAGACATGTGACTTACTGATGAATGGCTTGAAGGAACTTGCGCTGATGTTTCCTGACTTTAGCGTGGTCCATCTTCCTCACCAGCTTGGTGTTTTTATAAATAAGCCACGTCTCCCTGAGTACATTAGCAGCTGTGTTTTTCACCTGTGGGAGGGTTAGCATGGTGTTAACATCAACTGGGTCGTTGAAAAAAAATGGATAGCACCTTTATTCATAATGTGATTTAACAGTGATTTAACCATAGATGCTGTCTATGTTGCTTGTAACTGTAATAAAGGAAACCAAAAAGTATTTTTACATAACTTTGTATTGCTTTTTTCAGAATTTATTACATTTGTATGTGGTTCTGCAAACATTGGATGAGTAACTAAAACATCTACAAGGGCTAAAGCCATAATATAAAAATATATAATATACATGTGTTTCAGAAAGGTCTTCACATTTAACTGCAACATTTGCCTCCATTGTGGTGTACAGGGCACTTTTTTAAAATGGAATAAATTGACATTTCTTGCTGAAAATACGTAAATACGAAACATAATAAAAGTAAAATAGGGTTTGCAAGTGTTGCTTTACATTGAATAAAAAACTAAGCCTAAAATCTGATTTGCAAGAATGTTTTAATAATATCTGAAAAACCACATATGCCACATTCAAATAATTTTCATTTTGTCAAATAATTTCAAATTTTTTTTATTCAAGGGACAGTTTATTATTTATTCACTTTCATGTCATTCCAAACCTGTATGACTTTCTTTCTTCTGCAGAACACGAAAGAAGATATTTTGAAGGATGTTGGTAACCAAACAACACTTATTGACGTCCATTGTATGGACACAAAACCACTCAAAGTATCTTCTTTTGTATTCCACAGAAAAAAGAGTCATATACAGGTTTTGAAATGATATAAGAGTAAATAAATTAACAGATTTTTTTATTATGAGGTGAACTATCCTTTAAAAGTGCTGGGTGTAATTTTTAGCGGCTTCTAGCGATGAGGTTGCAAATTGCAACCAGACGTTCACTCCACCCCTCCCCCAAGCACTATGGGTCCGTGAGTGGATTAAGATGTCGTCACGTTTTCGATTTTTCCAAGAAGAAATAACGTATTTAGGAAACGCACTCTGTAGAGCAGTTTGTCTGTTTAAGGATACTGTAGTCACAACATGGAGAATTCTATGTAAGGTGAGCCCGCAGTGTATGTAGATAAAAATAGCTCCTTCTAAGGTAATAAAAACATAACGCTTCATTATGTAAACATCATAGTTGTATATTATATTGCATTTCTATTAATAGAGCCTCCAAAAAACTACACACAGCACCTTTAAGTAACCGGTCCCAAAACAACACAACTTATAACAAATGTACTCAAGTGTAACTCTTACTTTCCACTTTGCATAAAATAAATAGAATTTCCACGCCTCTACAGGGATTAAGAAAAACTGTGACTGAACTGCGCCGCGAGGCTCGGGCTTGCGAGTTCAAACGTACCCTTTTTGTCAGCTGGGTGTCCATCATAAAGTTATGTACATGTTTTTCGGCTTTGGTTAATTCCAGTTTTTTTGCGACCACAGCAACCACCAAAGCAGTGCATCCTGCACCCTGACAAAACAAACACACACACAAACAAAACACATTTTCGTAATCAGCTCTAAGCTTAAAACAAACCGTATGCGACATTGAGATAAACTTACCATAATGCCGGTGAGGAGACACACCCCTTTGCCACAGTATGTATTGGGGACCATATCCCCATATCCAATGGTTAGAAAAGTTATTGAGATCAACCACATGGCTCCAAGGAAATTGCTGGTTACATCCATGTTGTCATGGTATCTAACAATTGAAAGCAGTAAAAGGACATACCAAGTAAATAGTACAGAATCCACTATATTGTGCAGAAAATATTCAAACGAGGGATAGTTTCACACAAAGGATCGTTTTTTCTTCTGAAGAACATGAATGAATATATTTTAAAGAATGTTAGTAAAAGAACAACAGCGGCACCCATTCACTTCTATTGTATAGACACAAAACCAATGGAAGTGAATAGGTGCCAGTTTACAACATTCTTCAAAATATCTTCTTTTGTGTTCTGCTGAAGAAAGAAAGTCATATAGTTTTGAAATGATGTGTAGCATTATACATTTAAGTAGTTTTCTCTTTACTGGTAGTCCAAGGCTGTTGTTGTTGAAAGCCAATACGTAATTGGCTGTTTGAGGAATCTATAGCCGACTTAAGACACTTAGTTTCCAAGTCTATTTAACTGCTGTTTAAGAGGTCAGCCAGTGCACACAATGAACCTCCAGGACTGCAAAAGGAGAGATCTGATACTCTAAAAGGTTTACCAGGTTGAGGAAAAGAGTATCTTTTTACTTTGTAATGACGTGCTTATTTAGTACTTAGGTCTCATTTTCTAAAAAATTACTAATGGTGTCAAATATTACCTAAAAATGAAAATTGTCTATTATTCATTCACCCTCATGTAATTTCACATGTGTATGACTTTCTTTCTTCTGCAGGACACAAAAGAAGATATTTTCACATATCTTCTCAAAATATATTTTGTGTTCCACAGAAGAAAGAGTCATATACAGGTTTTGAATGACATGAGGGTGAATAAATGATAACAGAATTTTTATTTTTGGTGAACTATTCCTTTTAAACATTGGCTCCAATAAGTATTCTGCTTATAAGGCACAATTACAAATGACATAATATGCATTATATAAAAATATGATATTAGACTTCATTCACTTTACTTCTCCTTGCAGAATTTACAATTGTGTTACCGACTGTGTTTGACTGAAGAAAGGAAAGCATTCAGTATAAACGTATGATGGAAAGAAAGTAAGTAAATTATGGGGTAAATTTCATTTTTGGGTGAACTATTCCTTTAAATTTGACACCCTGAAAGCATTCAAACACTTTACGTCTTCATCTTGAAGAGTCCAATACATGACCAAAAGAATGTCAACACGCTGTCTAAATTAAATTTCCACCCATTTATAAATTCATTTCAAGTTCACAAATCTGATTTACACCAGAGCTGTGTATTAAGGGAGGGTTTTTATGGCAACACTGCAGGAGCTATTGACACGACTGTAAAACGCGAATTGATTTCGGGCTCATAGCTTGAGGTCCAAGGCTATTGGCCCGGCTGACAAGAAGTTGACAGGTCTGACCCAACAGTAGAAAAGCAGCTACTGGACACATCTGGGATGAACTAGGATGTTGACTTGTCTGACAGAGAGGAAATCTCAACAGCCATGTTCCAGCATCTAATGGAAAGCTTTCCCAGGACTCTATATTGATTCCTGTGGCTTTTAAATTAAATGCTCAACAACTACATAAGGATGTGGGTGACCACTTACCTTTGCCCATATGGAGTATCTCTATCATTTAAAACCTAGCAAACATTGTCTTGTGAAATGTTAGGTTAGAAAGTGTGACTATCTTTTATAAATATACCTGCCTCTTTTATTTGGAGGGGCGGGAGGTACACTATATTGCCAAAAGTATTGGGTCATCCTATGTAATAAACAGGTTTGATGACTTTAGTAATTTCCTTGAGTACAAATCTTAATGCTGCAGAATATTATGATATTCTATGGAACTGTGTGCTTCTAATTTAATAGCAACAGTTTGGGAAGAGCCCTTTTCTATTCCATCATGACAATGCCCCTGTGTATGAGACAAGGTTCAGAAAGAAAAAATTGATTCAGTCAGTGTGGAAGAACTTGATTGGTCTGCATAAAACCAAGTCCTGAGCCCAGCTGAACACATTTGGTGTGACTTTAAATGCAGTCTTTGAGCCAAAAACTCATCAGTCCACATCAATGGCTTGTACACAGGGGTACAGCCAATTTGCAACAGAAAAAGGGTGCTTTAAAAAATGTTGCAACAGAGACGGAAACAAAATTCCTCACAATGCCGTTTGTAGAAATGCAATTTAAAACTGTTTCAAAAGCCCCTTTTCCTGTCCCAAAATGAAGACTCCTGTGCACAAGTCATTGATGTTTGGTGATGAGTTCTTTGTTCAAAGTCTGCATTTAAAATGACACCAAAACATCTAAACTTCTGCTCTCTACTCACCCAACCACCTGCCCGTTAGACCCCATCCCTTCACATCTACTACAAGCCATCTCACCCACACTCCTACCATCGCTCACTCATATCATTAACACATCTCTTAATACAGGAATTTTCCCCACTGCATTCAAGCAGGCCCGGGTAACCCCGCTGCTTAAGAAACCCACACATGACACTTCCCTACTGGAGAATTATAGACCCATTTCTCTCCTTCCGTTCATAGCAAAAGCACTTGAACGAGTTGTTTTCAATCAGGTGTCTACCTTCCTCACCCAAAACAACAGGCTGGACACCAACCAGTCAGGCTTTAAGAGCGGTCACTCAACCGAAACTGCCCTACTAACAGTTACAGAAGCCCTAAGGAGGGCAAGAGCTGAGTCCAAATCATCTGTTCTCATTCTCTTAGACCTTTCTGCAGCCTTCGACACGGTTAACCATCACATTCTTCTGTCTACCCTCTCGTCACTGGGCATCACTGGAACTTCACTCTCCTGGTTTAAATCCTACCTCGCAGATAGGTCCTTCAAGGTAGCTTGGGGAGGTGAAGTGTCCAAATCACACCAACTAGTCACCGGGGTCCCACAAGGATCGGTTCTTGGACCTCTGCTCTTCTCCATATACACCACATCACTGGGTTCCATCATACAAGCACATGGATTCTCCTACCATTGTTATGCTGATGACACTCAACTTCACCTCTCATTTCATCCAGACGATTCCACGCTAGCCACACGAGTCTCCGACTGCCTGGCTGACATCTCTTCTTGGATGAAAGATCATCACCTACAACTCAACCTGGCCAAGACTGAGCTTCTCGTCCTTCCTGCCACCCCGTCAGAACAGCCCCAGCTTACCATCCAACTTGGTCCATCTAAGATAACCCCATCGACTTCAGTCAGGAATCTTGGGGTAATCATGGATGATCAGCTGACTTTTAAGGATCACGTTACTAAAACAACTCGGTCATGCAGGTTTGCATTGTACAACATTAGAAAGATTAGACCGTTCTTAACAGAACATGCAACACAGCTTCTCGTCCAGGCACTTGTCATTTCTAGACTGGATTATTGTAATGCTCTTCTGGCCGGTCTCCCAGCCTGTGCCTTCAAACCTCTGCAAATGATCCAGAATGCTGCTGCACGCCTGGTCTTCAATGAGCCCAAGAGAGCACATGTCACACCTCTGCTCATCTCTCTGCACTGGCTCCCAGTAGCGGCACGCATTAAGTTCAAGGCACTGGTGCTTGCCTACAGAACAGCCACTAACACAGCACCCATCTACCTCAACTCTCTCTTACAGACCTAAACACTTAACTGTTTAAAAAAAAAAAAAAAAAAAATTCTACCTCTATTTTTCCTTTCCTAATGTTCTCTATATACTTGCTTATACTATCTTGACGTTGTATTTGAAACCTTGTATTACTAGCACCTCTCGTGAATATTGCTTACTTAGACGAATCGCTTGCTGTTTTCCTCAATTGTAAGTCGCTTTGGATAAAAGCGTCTGCCAAATGAATAAATGTAAAAATGTAAATGTAAAAGGTGTTCAGCTAGGTTCAGGACTTGGTTTTATGCAGACCAATCAAGTTCTTCCACACTGACTGAATCAATTTTCTCTTTCTGAACCATGTCTCATGACAGGAGCATTGTCATAATAGAATAGAAAAGGGCCCTTCCCAAACTGTTGCTATTAAATTAGAGCACACAGTTCCATAGAATATCATGATATGCTGCAGCATTAAGATTTGTACTCATGGAAATTACTAAAGTCATCAAACCTGTTTATTAGATAGGGTGACCCAATACTTTTGGCAATATAGTGTATAACATAACCTGGGACACTATTGCATTTAGTTTCTTTTTGCTGATTCAAATCTGACATATATATTTTATAATTCTTTTTTGGAATTTTGTGCTTTGCCTTAAATGCATTTTTTATTTCTTCATTCTTAATTCTGTACCTTTTAGTTATATTTGTGTAAACCTTAAATGAATAGTTTACCTAAAAATAAACATTCTGTCATCATTTACTCACCCTCATGTCATTTAAAACTTTATACATTTCTTTGTTCTGCCGAACACAAAATTGGATATTTTGAAAAATGTGGGAAACCAAAACAGTTCTGGGGCACCACTGACTACTATAGTTTTTCTTCCTACTCAAAACTGTTTAGTTACAAACATTCTTACAAAAATCTTTATTTGCATTCAGAAGAACAAAGATCTGTATACAGGTTTGGAACAACTTGGGGGTGAGTTAATGATGAAATAATTTTTATTTTTGGATGAACTATCCCTTTAATATTATGCTATATTTTTATTTCTATATAAGTCCTAAACATTGGTCAAATTTTTATGTGCAAATATTATGCATTTAAACTGTACTTTTTCCCATTAAAATAAAACAAAAAGTTGATGACTCATCCTGCACAACACAGCTTTTCATCCAATCAAATGTTTTCTAATGATTAGTCCTCCCTCTAATTAGCAAATCATGACATAACTGCATCCTATTTGTAAAAAAAACCTTCCTTTGAAGAAAAAATGCCAGCATAACAAGAAAAACTGCACCATCAAAAGAATTCAAAGGGTTTTAACTTCTATCATAGCAACAAAGTGCGCCACCTTTCGCACGCCCTCACAGTCCAGGCGGCAATGATCCACAGGGAGATGGTGAACACCAGCAGTACTGTGCCGGGGCAGATAGTCATAAGGGTTTTCATGACAAAGCGGGTGTTAAAGTTTATCTTGTTGAGTGCACCGATACTGCGTGATGAAGCATCGGTAAAGAGTTTGCTATGCAGCAACATCACCCGCGCGATGAGGTACAAACGAAGAAACATGGGAATAGACAGGATGATATCCACATCAGCGTCTGTCTTGGATGGCGCATAGGAAAAGGCCAGGCGCGCCGTCCACGTGAAGGTGTAGTTGCCCGGGATGGGGTGTATGGCGCACACCAGGATCTCCAGGCATATGAAGAAGATGCGCTCATAGGTCATGGCTATCCTCCAATCATCTGCTGCGTTGTCCACCATAAATAACTATTCAGAGTAAATGATAAAACAAAGAGTAAGAAAAAACATTTATTTTGTTTTGTATTGAAATTATGAAAATCTTTCACTATAAAACTATTGTGTGAAAATGTTACAGTTTATATTGTCCCATATGGTTCACCTTATATATGGTTTACGACCAACAATTTCATAATGAAAGTTTTATCCTATACACAACACAATTTTCAAACACAAGACACAATTTAAGATGGAAAATTCAGATGGAAATGTTCATGACAGAGTGGCTTTGTAATAAATGTACTGTACATGCTCTATTGAAGACCATTTTTTTGTTGACAAATTATACGAATAAAATCGAGTTTACTTTCCAAAAGTCTACAATCCTTAAAAAACAGTTAAACAAATGTTGCCAATGGAGTAAGAAAAATAAACATCATTTTAAGTCATAATTTTGCTTCTTGAGTAAATCTTGCCTTAAAGATGTTTGGACATTTTTGCTGGAAAACAAAACAAAGACACTAATTAAGAAAATGTTTTGTTGCAGTTTGGGATGTTTGCGACTTTTCTGAGGCAATAGATATAATGAAGCTCCACCTGCCCCTCAGCTCAGCAGACTCGTGCCAAACACAGACAGTTTTCTCTCTACATGACCGACGGGCTCAGGAGCCGCATTGCTTTCTTCCTGTCCCGATTCACAGAAATGTTCTCTCTTGCCTCGCCTGTTCATATTTCATAAATATTTCCCTCAAGTACATATCATATCCTCCGACTGCTTTACTCAATAACAAAAAGCAAGAGTGCCCGCTAACTTTTACAGTGGCTTAGGTTTTAAAGGTGGGCTCATTTTACTTAGGCAACCAATCAGTATCCCAGGAACTTCATGAAGCCACGCCCATAGCAACCATTTACAGCAACCTAGCAATCGATCCCATAGACTCCCATTATAAAAGGCTCAGATGTATATCTTGGCAGCACAGTGTCGTAGAGACAAGGGGATGTGCTCATTTGACTCAGGCTACCAATTAGTATCCCAGGCAGAAACTTTATTAAGCTACGAAGCCACTCTCATGTCAACAAAACATGTTAACTTAGCAACCATTTAACAAGACCTATATCTCTGCATCAGAACATTGTAGACATGGGGGTTGGTTTGTTTCACTTGTGACTTAAAGCATCATCAATTGGCATCTGCCAAGCCATGCCCATAGCAACCAAACAGTTTAGCATAGCAACCATTTAGCAAGACCTATATCTCTGCATCAGAACATCATAGAGACATAGGGTTGGTTCGTTTCACTCGTGGCTCGGAACATCATCAATTGACAGATGCCAAGCCACGCCCATAGCAACCAAACAGTTTAGATTAGCAACCATTTAGCAATACCTATATCTCTGCATCAGAACATCCTAAAAACACAGAGGTTGGTTCGTTTCACTCATAGCTTAGAGTATCATCAATTAATAGATGCCAAGCCACACCCATAGCAACTAAACACATTAGCCTAGCAACTAACACATTAGCCTAGCAATCGTTTAGCAAAACCTATATCTCTGCATCAGAACATTGCAGAGACATTGGGGTTTGTTTGTTTTACTTGTGGCTTGAAGCATCATCAATTGGTATATGCTAAGCCACGCCCATAGCAACCAAACAGATTAGCTTAGTAACCGTTTAACAGGACCTATATCTCTGCATCAGAACATTTTAGAGACATGGGGGTAGGGCTGTCGCGGTGAGGGAATTTCCCGTGCTGTGATTCTGTGTTGCTCAATGGAGCGGTATGCAATATTACCGCATTCATCCTGATTTTGGTGCCAAATAAATAAGCTATGTTGTTGGGTTGTTATTATGTAGCATATATTGTTTTTTTACTGACAAAGATGACTGTTTTAAAATAAATTAAATAGCCTACTTATTTATATATTTGTTAGTAAATGCAGTTTTTACCTTTATGAAAGAAAAGACTTAAGACCTGCCAGATTATGATAAACATAAGATAAATTGGCATTTGGCAGACACTTTTATCCAAAGCGACTTACATTACATTGTACTATATATTTGTACATTTTGAATAGTAAGCAAGTGGGGGGTTAGGTGCCTTGCTCAAGGGCACCTCAGCCATTACCCGCCAGCCCTGGGAATCGAACCAGCAACCTTCTGGTCATGAGTCCAACTCTCTAACCACTGGGCCACGACTACCCACCTACCCAAATATTTAGGCTTGTTAGGTGCCAATTTGCGGAGCCTCAAAATAAATTAAAATCGTATAGGCTACAGCGGTCTTATTGAAGTAAAATATGAGCCAGTATTTGTGTAACTGTAATACTGTGCACACCTGACACGTCGTGACACAATAGAAGTTTCATGTTATTTAGAAGTTTTGTCCACACAGCCACGACAGAAATACGCAACGAGCTGCAATTGATATAAAAAACTTTTATGTTGTTTTTTAGTTTGTAAAAAAGACAAAACGAAGGGAAAGTTCACACAGAATACACAAAAAGCCTTAATAAAGCAGACACACAGCCTAATAATATAAAGAACAATACATAAACTTTTGAGTCAATATATGATCATCATGTTTATATTGTTTAACATTGACCGGAAAAACAAGCACTGTACGTGAAAGCCGCATCTCTGTAAAGGCGGAGGCTGCGGAGACACTCTCTCTTCCCCGCAGCGTCGCGCAGCTCTTGCAGGTAGCCTACACAGACGCGTTTTAAAAATGTATTGAGTTTATTTAAGTGCTTTGTATTTTGCATTGATCATTTTTAATAAAGTATAGAAGCAGACAATGCAGTTTTTAACAGTCAATACAATTGTTAATGTTAGTTCATGGTCCATAACTAATGTTAACGGTCACTTACAAAATGTTTTTAAATGCATACATTAATTTAAACTAATGCTGTGTTCACACCATGAGAGAAATGAACTATTTGAACTAAATTTTTATGTAAATTACATACAAAGTCAACGCAAAAACGCAAATGACGTGAATTTTCAACTTGCGTGGAAGATGCGATTGAGGCGAATATTGTGCATTTGTGTCTTCCGCGCAAATTGAAAACAATTTAACTCAAGCATGAAATTCGCAGAAAGACATCATTAAAACATCTGGTTTGACACGTCCAGACACGTGAAGACACTTCCCATCGCACATTTTTTCCGCGTCACTCGCGAGTGAGTAATATAGAGCGAGGAATGCAATGTTTGCATTGGTGTGAACCCACCATATGATAAATAAATGCTGTAGAAGTTTTGTTCATTGTTAGTTCATGCAAGCTAATGCGACTAATGCTAACAAAATTGCATCTGCTAAATGCATAAATGTAAATACAACCTTACTGTAAAGTGTTACCGCATATTTCTCATAGGCCTATACAACTGAACTACTTGTCCCATGAAGCATTATGAATATGTAATGGAAAAAAGGCAATATAATAAACTTAATATAATCAATCTATATGTGTAATTGTAGTATAACCGATTATAGAATTTGCAATGCTTTATATAAACTCTCTTATTGGCAGGACGCTCTTCAGAATTATGGGTAACATAGTTCTTTTCCAGGAGCGAGGCACTCGAACTAGACCCTGTTTTTTAATCCAGAGACTAATTCACTCTGACTTGTACAGAAGTATATATCATCTCATGCTCAGTGTAGGTCTGTCTAGACATGTTTATATGTTATCGACAAGACTTCTGAAACATGACTCTTTCGTTCAGTTGTCAAATCCCCGCACTTCTCTGTGCCAATCAACGGCGGTTCCTTCCAGCATATTCAATCACCTCAAGGTCTACTCGACTGCCACCATCAAAGAGAGATATTTATTATCACCCGAGTCATGCAGTCAGCACAATTCAAAAGCTTCTGCTGACAGACTTTATCCAACGTGACTGTGGCTATCTGATATGAAAAAGAGTAACAAATGATAAACCCCTCATGCAGTATGTGAAAATTTGTCTCCTGCCGTCATACGACGCCAGGCTATTTCACACAGTAATAGGTTTATGTGGAGCACAAGAGAGTTATTCTCTAATATGAGTCTTGCTTGAGGCTTCTAAAGCTTGTTTTAAAGGATTCCTGCTACTTTCTATTCACATAATGGTGGCACTCAAAAAATCATTTTCATAATTTGTTTTGCTTTGATTTCAGAGAATATACTTTAAAATAACTTTTTTCCTACTCCAGTGGTATTTGTTTATTTTGGTAGAATGTTTGAAAATTTGGTAGATTGTTAGTTGCATTAAAGTTGCCATAAAAGCATGTGCATAATGAATAAATGTATTTACATAAAGGAAATATATTATTTTAAGAATGTTTAAATATTATATCTGTAAACCAAGACAGACGTTGGTTGAGACGATACTTATATGCAGTGTACTAATTTTCATAACCAGTTAGTTTTTGATAATTTCTCAGCGTCTATCAAGAATAAAAAAGATAGATTATTAAACACATGTTACACATCAAATTAAATTCTACAATATAAAACCTGTCAGAAGACTAATTAAATCTCAAATTATTTAAACTGCCAAGTATCGATACCTCCATTTACCCTCCATTTACCCTGAATCTCCATTTTCCTCATTAAGAAGAAATATGCACCACTTCTGGAAAAGTGAGCTCAACAAACAATATAAAATAAGCGAGTAGTCTGTAGTCACGGCAAGAGCGCACGCGTAAGTGTTCGGTGTATATTATATGTTTCTGTTGTATGACGCATAGGTGATATATTTGCTAAGTAGTGAGAATTATTTCGTTCTCTGATCTATTTTCCTTATAAGTCTATGGTGCTTTGGAGTGTTGTTTGCAGCTAGTTGATTTTAGATTACAGGAAAGCTTTTCACCTTTGGATAAATTAGCACTTAAGTCCGGAAGAGTCCAGCATTAGATTCGACTTGAGCCATTGCGTGTTCATTTAGGCTTTGTCTTGCTAATTTGAAACGCACGGGCAGCGACTGTAGGAGTAGCTATTTAAACTGCGGGCTCACAGCTCATTGCCAGGATAAGCGAGTAGTCTGTAGTCACGGCAAGAGCGCACGCGTAAGTGTTCGGTGTATATTATATGTTTCTGTTGTATGACGCATAGGTGATATATTTGCTAAGTAGTGAGAATTATTTCGTTCTCTGATCTATTTTCCTTATAAGTCTATGGTGCTTTGGAGTGTTGTTTGCAGCTAGTTGATTTTAGATTACAGGAAAGCTTTTCACCTTTGGATAAATTAGCACTTAAGTCCGGAAGAGTCCAGCATTAGATTCGACTTGAGCCATTGCGTGTTCATTTAGGCTTTGTCTTGCTAATTTGAAACGCACGGGCAGCGACTGTAGGAGTAGCTATTTAAACTGCGGGCTCACAGCTCATTGCCAGGATAAGCGAGTAGTCTGTAGTCACGGCAAGAGCGCACGCGTAAGTGTTCGGTGTATATTATATGTTTCTGTTGTATGACGCATAGGTGATATATTTGCTAAGTAGTGAGAATTATTTCGTTCTCTGATCTATTTTCCTTATAAGTCTATGGTGCTTTGGAGTGTTGTTTGCAGCTAGTTGATTTTAGATTACAGGAAAGCTTTTCACCTTTGGATAAATTAGCACTTAAGTCCGGAAGAGTCCAGCATTAGATTCGACTTGAGCCATTGCGTGTTCATTTAGGCTTTGTCTTGCTAATTTGAAACGCACGGGCAGCGACTGTAGGAGTAGCTATTTAAACTGCGGGCTCACAGCTCATTGCCAGGATAAGCGAGTAGTCTGTAGTCACGGCAAGAGCGCACGCGTAAGTGTTCGGTGTATATTATATGTTTCTGTTGTATGACGCATAGGTGATATATTTGCTAAGTAGTGAGAATTATTTCGTTCTCTGATCTATTTTCCTTATAAGTCTATGGTGCTTTGGAGTGTTGTTTGCAGCTAGTTGATTTTAGATTACAGGAAAGCTTTTCACCTTTGGATAAATTAGCACTTAAGTCCGGAAGAGTCCAGCATTAGATTCGACTTGAGCCATTGCGTGTTCATTTAGGCTTTGTCTTGCTAATTTGAAACGCACGGGCAGCGACTGTAGGAGTAGCTATTTAAACTGCGGGCTCACAGCTCATTGCCAGGATAAGCGAGTAGTCTGTAGTCACGGCAAGAGCGCACGCGTAAGTGTTCGGTGTATATTATATGTTTCTGTTGTATGACGCATAGGTGATATATTTGCTAAGTAGTGAGAATTATTTCGTTCTCTGATCTATTTTCCTTATAAGTCTATGGTGCTTTGGAGTGTTGTTTGCAGCTAGTTGATTTTAGATTACAGGAAAGCTTTTCACCTTTGGATAAATTAGCACTTAAGTCCGGAAGAGTCCAGCATTAGATTCGACTTGAGCCATTGCGTGTTCATTTAGGCTTTGTCTTGCTAATTTGAAACGCACGGGCAGCGACTGTAGGAGTAGCTATTTAAACTGCGGGCTCACAGCTCATTGCCAGGATAAGCGAGTAGTCTGTAGTCACGGCAAGAGCGCACGCGTAAGTGTTCGGTGTATATTATATGTTTCTGTTGTATGACGCATAGGTGATATATTTGCTAAGTAGTGAGAATTATTTCGTTCTCTGATCTATTTTCCTTATAAGTCTATGGTGCTTTGGAGTGTTGTTTGCAGCTAGTTGATTTTAGATTACAGGAAAGCTTTTCACCTTTGGATAAATTAGCACTTAAGTCCGGAAGAGTCCAGCATTAGATTCGACTTGAGCCATTGCGTGTTCATTTAGGCTTTGTCTTGCTAATTTGAAACGCACGGGCAGCGACTGTAGGAGTAGCTATTTAAACTGCGGGCTCACAGCTCATTGCCAGGATAAGCGAGTAGTCTGTAGTCACGGCAAGAGCGCACGCGTAAGTGTTCGGTGTATATTATATGTTTCTGTTGTATGACGCATAGGTGATATATTTGCTAAGTAGTGAGAATTATTTCGTTCTCTGATCTATTTTCCTTATAAGTCTATGGTGCTTTGGAGTGTTGTTTGCAGCTAGTTGATTTTAGATTACAGGAAAGCTTTTCACCTTTGGATAAATTAGCACTTAAGTCCGGAAGAGTCCAGCATTAGATTCGACTTGAGCCATTGCGTGTTCATTTAGGCTTTGTCTTGCTAATTTGAAACGCACGGGCAGCTGTTCCCACTCACTACGTGATTAGCAACCCATTTAATACAGATAGAGGCGCTGGCGCGGAAGCGTCAGCGGAAGCGTTCAGCCCTCCTCGCGTGAAGACCGACGAGGTAAAGACCATTCGACTCGTCCTGCGCGACTCAAGACCGACGAGGTAAAGACCATTCGACTCGTCCTGCGCGACTCAACCGAGCAACGAAACCGACAACGCACAGTAGTATCTTATCTAAAAATCCTTTTTTACTGGTTTCTCTCACTTTCTTTTTCGCCTTTTCTATACTCACTCGCACAGCATGTGTTTCCAATTCATTCCTGTGGTCTCTCGCCCACGACACTCTCTCACCAGAGGAAGGCGGAGCAATCCCGCCAACCTTCGCACTATCTGTACCTCTTCTACTCTTCCACTCTCTCTTTCCATTGGTCTCTGGAATTGTCAATCTGCTGTTAATAAATCCGACTTCATCCCTGCCTTTGCTTCCCACTCTGCTCTTAGTATTGTAGGATTAACTGAAACCTGGATTACTTCTGAGAACACAGCAACCCCTGCAGCTCTCTCTAGTAATTTCTCTTTCTCTCACACTCCCCGCCAGCATGGGAGAGGTGGTGGCACCGGTCTTCTCATCTCCAAAGACTGGAAGTTCTCCACCTACCCCTCCGTAGTCAACACCAATTCTTTTGAATTCCATGCCGTAACTATTACTTCTCCATTAAAACTCCACATTGTAGTTATTTATCGCCCTCCAGGTCAACTGGGCGAATTTCTAGAAGACCTAGACATGCTGCTCTCGTCTTTCCCTGAGGACGACTCGCCGCTTCTTGTCTTTGGGGATTTCAACATCCACCTAGAGAAGCCTTATGCCTCAGACTTCCACTCACTGCTTACCTCCTTCAATCTCCAACTAGTCCCCACCACAGGTACCCATAAGTCAGGTAACCAACTTGATCTTATCTACACACGCAGCTGTGATACAGAGAACACCTTGATTACACCTCTGCACGTCTCTGATCACTTTTTCATCACTTTTAATTTAATACTGCATTCCCGCAACTCACCAACTCCGCTGCCAGTCTCATTTAGGCGGAATCTGCGCTCCCTTTCTCCTGTCCATCTTTCATCTGTCATAGAAACCTCCCTTCCATCCTTCACACACTTTGCATCACTAGATGTTAATTCTGCCACAGACACACTTCTCACAACACTAACCTCGTGTCTAGACACTATCTGTCCTATTTCCTCCAGGCCAGCACGTGCTACTCCTTCCAGTCCCTGGTTGTCCGATACCCTCCGGGAACACCGGGCTAAACTCAGAGCGACTGAAAGGAAATGGCGCAAAACAAAAGACATCGCTGACCTCTGTAAGTATCAAGCTTCACTCTCTATCTTCTCTGCAGACATTCACACTGCTAAATCTGCATTCTTCCATGAAAAAATTAGCAGCGCCTCAGACTCCCACAAGCTTTTCAAAACATTTAAAACTCTCCTCTGTCCCCCTCCACCACCTCCGTCTAACTCCCTAACGGCTAATGACTTTGCCAGCTACTTCACAGACAAAACTAGGTCTATCAGCAGACAATTTTCAGCTCCACCCATCAATGATCTCACATCGCACATACACACAGCAGACCATCTTCTCTCCTCTTTCTCTCCTCTTAAAGAGGATGATGTCTCTAAACTTCTGCTCTCTACTCACCCAACCACCTGCCCGTTAGACCCCATCCCCTCACATCTACTACAAGCCATCTCACCCACACTCCTACCATCGCTCACTCATATCATTAACACATCTCTTAATACAGGAATTTTCCCACTGCATTCAAGCAGGCCCGGGTAACCCCGCTGCTTAAGAAACCCACACATGACACTTCCCTACTGGAGAATTATAGACCCATTTCTCTCCTTCCGTTCATAGCTAAAGCACTTGAACGGGTTGTTTTCAATCAGGTGTCTACCTTCCTCACCCAAAACAACAGGCTGGACACCAACCAGTCAGGCTTTAAGAGCGGTCACTCAACCGAAACTGCCCTACTAACAGTTACAGAAGCCCTAAGGAGGGCAAGAGCTGAGTCCAAATCATCTGTTCTCATTCTCTTAGACCTTTCTGCAGCCTTCGACACGGTTAACCATCACATTCTTCTGTCTACCCTATCGTCACTGGGCATCACTGGAACTTCACTCTCCTGGTTTAAATCCTACCTCGCAGATAGGTCGTTCAAGGTAGCTTGGGGAGGTGAAGTGTCCAAATCACACCAACTAGTCACCGGGGTCCCACAAGGATCGGTTCTTGGACCTCTGCTCTTCTCCATATACACCACATCACTGGGTTCCATCATACAAGCACATGGATTCTCCTACCATTGTTATGCTGATGACACTCAACTTCACCTCTCATTTCATCCAGACGATTCCATGCTAGCCACACGAGTCTCCGACTGCCTGGCTGACATCTCTTCTTGGATGAAAGATCATCACCTGCAACTCAACCTGGCCAAGACTGAGCTCCTCGTCATTCCTGCCACCCCGTCAGAACAGCCCCAGCTTACCATCCAACTTGGTCCATCTAAGATAACCCCATCGACTTCAGTCAGGAATCTTGGGGTAATCATGGATGATCAGCTGACTTTTAAGGATCACGTTACTAAAACAACTCGGTCATGCAGGTTTGCATTGTACAACATTAGAAAGATCAGACCGTTCTTAACAGAACATGCAACACAGCTTCTCGTCCAGGCACTTGTCATTTCTAGACTGGATTATTGTAATGCTCTTCTGGCCGGTCTCCCAGCCTGTGCCTTCAAACCTCTGCAAATGATCCAGAATGCTGCTGCACGCCTGGTCTTCAATGAGCCCAAGAGAGCACATGTCACACCTCTGCTCATCTCTCTACACTGGCTCCCAGTAGCGGCACGCATTAAGTTCAAGGCACTGGTGCTTGCTTACAGAACAGCCACTAACACAGCACCCATCTACCTCAACTCTCTCTTACAGACCTACATCCCCTCCAGAAGTCTGCGGTCTGAAAACGAGCGGCGCCTCATTGTTCCTTCACAGAGAGGCATGAGATCCATCTCAAGGACATTTTCTTTCTCCGTTCCCGGCTGGTGGAATGATCTTCCTGTTTCCATCAGGACTGCTGGATCAATTTCACAATTCAAAAAACAGCTGAAGACCCACCTCTTCCATGAGCACTTAACTGTCTCATAAAAAAAAAAAAAAAAAAAAAAAATACTTTTACCCCTATTTTTCCTTTTCTAATGTTCTCTATATACTTGCTTATACTATCTTGACGTTGTATTTGAAACCTTGTATTACTAGCACCTCTCGTGAATATTGCTTACTTAGACGAATCGCTTGCTGTTTTCCTCAATTGTAAGTCGCTTTGGATAAAAGCGTCTGCCAAATGAATAAATGTAAAAATGTAAACAAACCACATCATATATTCAGGGATAATAAATTAAAATAAGATTTACAAATCAGATTGACAAAAACTGTGAATGGTGTTTGCACATTCAAAAATTCTCCTGTCCTGGTTGGTTGCCTGGCTTTTTGTAATGTTTTCTATAACCCACGTTGCAAAATGTAAACACTGGTCCAGCAGCACTTCCGCTTAATTGTACATAAATAATTTAACATTTTGATTCGGTTCTAAATGTTAATTTGGTTGTATTGTGTTCAAACGATTGTGCAGTCTTAAAAGATGATATTTCTTATAGACCAGCAACGTTTAAGTTTTCTGAAGTGGTCTATAGACAGTTTCAGAGCAACAACGTTAACAAACGTTACAGCACATGCACACTTTTGTAACCCAAACTTAACTTCCGGTACACATCCACAAAGAATAGTCCCTGTAGATTATTTCTGATAACAAGCAAAAGTAATAACAAGTAACTGACATTAGCTAGCAAGTTAAAAGTATGTCTTAGTCAGTATTATTTTGGGTTACCAGTAGAAGAACCGTTACTTTGCCAAACTTAAATGTAACATGACCTATTCAACAAATTGTTTATTTACTAAAATGAATATAAAATAAAATTCAACAAATTGTTTCTTTTTATTATACAATAAAATATGAATATAAATTAATTTAAAATAAACAATGATAATATTAGCCACTAGCCAAACCAATCAACAAACACAGATCGGAAGTTAACTTCGGGGCAGGCGCGTGCATCTGATGAAACATCTATAAGGGTGTTACTATGTTGTTGTTAGGGAGCTCAGAGTGGTTGTTGGTAGGATGTTGAGCGGTTACTAGGGAGTTTTCTGCCGTTTTACAAACTCCTATTCCTCTGTGCGATGTGAGCAACAGGAACAGTGATGTTCGGAAAACTTGAATCAATCACACAGAAATAAATTCTTTTCACCTCAAAGCTTTTAACAGGTTTTTCCCTAGCCAAAACCCTTCAATAATAAGAAACACATACACATCAGTCACAAATCACAGAGCTTCAAAATATGACACTTATCCCTCACAGTCATAGCACGTTTTAAAATCCAACATATAGTGATATAAACAAGATACTTCAAAATTGAGGTTGGACAGTCTCGTTTATTCCTGACAGAAATTGTGAAGAAAAGATAAGAGATTTCAGAGCAGATAAGACACATCAAGTGCCATAAAGGCCTGCCAGTTGCCAGCAAAGCTGTAACATTAACCAGCCCGTCTGTTAGTTCAGGCCGTTGTTCGACTTTCCGTGCGAGTGTAACTTAGACAGCGAAACACAAGCTGCCTTTCAGCCGGTGACAGACGCTATCTTATTCAAAGCTTAACAACAATAACAACAACCAACGGACGACACAGCCTGCACAAAGGACGATAACCGCGAAGCTTTAATTTTGTTTTATTTAAGCAAAATGCTGTCACGAAGGCACCACTCCGTAGCTCCATGGCTTCGAAATGGAGCGATTAAACATTTAAAATGGGTTATGTAAGGAAGCCTACTTGGTAGGTAAAACCAATTATGGTAATGGACAACCTGCAATACAATACTCGAGGGTGCTTCACCTTCAAGTATCCAATATTCTAACTGAGTGCTCGAGTGGGTAGTTATGGAAAAATGCTGAATTTGACAACAGAGGGGAAGGTGCACGTGTAATGACCCGCTTACAACAGCTAAGGGTCGTACCAGATAACCCGAACAAGACTTGGGCGCCCGACTGCGGCAACTAATTCAACCAAATCGACCATTAACTAAAATGACATTACGAATTCCAGAAATGATTTTTAAGTCACGTCCGGTGAAGCATTATGAACAAGAGTAGTTAAGCGTCCCGGTAAAGCAGGGGGACGGCAGTGTTATTATAATAATTATGTTTACAATTTCATTTTGGTTTTGTTATTATTTTGAAATATCTTTTATGTTCATTTATTTTTTTTTATTTTTTTATTTGTTTGTTTTTTGTTGCTATATATGATTATTATATATTATAATTTTTTTAAATGTATTTAATCTTTTATTTTCAGTTAATAGTTTTAGTGCCATAACCTACTTTATTTTATTCTTGAGGCAACATTTCTAATTTTTGTTTAGCTTAATTTCTTTGTTTCGAAAAATATTTAAGCCATTTTATTTCAATATTTTATTTATTTCAATAAACAGAAAGGTTTTAATAGCTTGAGAAACTATGGGAGGTGGTATTTAATCACAAATTGTTGTTATTTAATTTTAAAAGTTAGGAATTAAGTTAGTAAAGAAAATAAGGAAAGAAAGTAGTCGTTTTACCTTGTGAGGACAAAATCTGGAAAAAAAAATCTTTTATTTTTTCAGATTGGCCAGTATTTTTTTAGACCCAAGGTTGATCGGAAACCTCCTCGCTGTCACTAGATTGGAAGTCTACCGGGACAACAAAATAATCCATTTAACACGCGTCCATAAAGGCTCTGAGGTTTGTGTTTGCGTTGACATTTCCCTTTACGTTGCCCTGACAGGGGCACGGACAAAAGGTCGTCTGCCTGTGCTATCCGTCTGTCTGGTCGACAGCAGGGGTTGGTTACTGGTTTCAGAAGAGCTCAATATAACTAATGGAGCATGGCTCAATATTTAATCTGTGTAATGTAGAGAATGGGAGCATATATCTTGTCGCTAAGAAAAGGAATTGCTGGATCTCATTAGAGAATTAGGTAGAGAGGTTCAGCCCAATTACAAATTAATGCAATGGTTAATTTATGATATCAAAGTGGCCCCTAAGAGGCCACTTTGCTAAGTAAATCCTCAGTTGCAGGTCGCTCCTGGCTTTCAAGTTTCTTTGAGGAAGGGCCCACAAGGTTTCCGAGCTGGTGTCTGTGTAATTGAACGCTGTCAGTAAACTATGACAGCTGTTGTATTATGTATGCCTGTAGCTTAAGTTAACCGCAACCTAATTTAACTTTCTTATTTAGTGATTTACGTGAAACATTAACTTGCATTTTAACATTCATCTATACTGTAACCCTGCTTGGTAAAAATGCATTCAACTTATTTTAGGTTAACTGCAACCTAGTTAGGATTTATACGAATGTTTTAAGTTAAATTTGATTAATTAACCCTGAAATATCTACTGTAACCCTGCTTAGTGAAAATGCATGAAATGTATTTGAAGTTTAATGTAACTACTGATTCCAATGAAACTGTAAATGTACTTGTTTTCTCATTTGCTGTCGAAATATCTGTACTGTAACCCTGCCCAGTGAAAACTCAGGGGTCACTGGTTACGTGGATACGTGACACTACGTGACACTAGTCAGTCGTCTCAGGTTAGGGGAAGATGTCACAGGAAAACGCATCACACATCCCCCATAATGCAACTGCCTCTGTCTCCGAAACGTACGTGTCCTATAAATCCTAAATGTTACTCAGAGGACACTTTATTGCTCAGGGAGCTCAGAGAAAACTTTACGCCTATCAACTTTGTCTCAGATGTTTGTTCTAAAATAAAAACAGACTCAACTGAGATAATTGGTGGCGTACAGATTGGTTTGTTTTATTGAACTCTCCTCGCATTGTTGAAATTCTCCATTTGCTCCCCATTTAATCTTATACAGCTCTATAGAATAAACAATTAAGATATTAAAGCGATCTCATTTGTGTTTATATTTCCCTATTGGCAGAAATGCTTGAATAATATTTGCTGTTCAAATTGCGGCAAACATTCACATACAACCGTAAAGCTGCTATACCGCAAATAAAGGTTATTTTTCAAAATAAAGAAAATACTATCAGGTAGTGTGCATGTATCTCTGCTGGCGATACAGGCCCTTTTTCGTCTCGCCTCTTCGGAAAGACACATTTTCCTGTTAAAGCTTTCAAATGATTAATGTCCCTCAGAGACTTATAGGCCCTAAATTTTACAGAGAGCGCGACTGGCTCATGAATATATGCCATTATATTTCAACAGTGTGAAAAGTAATAAAACTGCTCAGCCATTTATGGTCACAGAGCCAGAGCTCTTAATGGCTTTTTTGGGGGGACATTTGCATACATATTAAAAAGTTGCGGTTTTCGTGTATTACATGGATGTAAACACGCATGCATGCATCTATACACCGGAAAAAATTTGTTACGTGTAAAACTTTATTAGTAACTACAACATGCTATTATTATAGCAACACAGAAAATCTGAGGCTACATATATTGAAAGTTGCCACGTCGGGGGATATGGTAATGTGGGTTAACCTGCTGTGACACGTCTAAATATAAAATTATTTTATTGAACAAAGTGCAAATGAGATTTGAAAGCCTCAGCGTGGGGGGGGAGAGAGATTACGATAGAAAATCATTGGTGTTAAAAATCACCAACCATTCGTTGGACATCCTGCAAAACATCTCATTTTAAAAAAAGGTCATGTGGGTTTGAAAAGACATTAGGATGAATAAATGTTGAAAGAATTTCCATTTTTGTCTAATTGTTTTTTTACATTGTATTATGAGATCCTGTTGCAACACATTTGGGCATCCAGTCACAGAATGACATCCTGCACTAAATTTCATTTGATCAAAAACTAAAAAGTCTTTTAACAAATGAACCAAACAAAGTTCACTTTTTCAGCACAAGATTCTTCATCTAAGTTAAAAGCAAAGGCCAACTCACTGTACTACACCCTGCCCCCGGGGAGCACCACAAAGGCACCTGAAATGTTTTTTTATATTTACAACAGATATCTTGGTATGCTGTTATCGGATTGCATGCTTTCTCCTACCTCTCCTGTATGCCAGCATTACTTAATTATCTCCAGCTCAATAACCACACAGAGAAATACTCCCCATGGCTCTCTGACATCTCTGCTGGATGGCTGTTTATCACCTGCAGTCTTGGCAAGATCGAGTACCTTTCCCTTCAGGCCAAATTCATGCCCTTTCTGTTTCTCCATCCTGGCTAAAGGTCTTTTTTTCCTAATTTTTGTTCTCTTAGGGAATAAAAATATCCTGGACTTATCAAGGTTGGTCAGTCCGATTCTACAACAGAAACTTCCTGATCATGTGACTTCAGAAATGATGAAATGATATAAGAAGGTTTAACTGTTTCATTCAGACTAGTACTGTCACGATATCCGATTTTCACTTTTAAGTTATCGTGGCCGAAAGAAGTGTTTATTTTGTGTTCTCCTTTTTTGGCCAACAAATCACACTTAGAATTTGACTGTAAGGATTATATAGAGAGAATGTAACCATTGTGGCTCTTAAGGCAAACTTTAAACATGTGCTGAATTACGATATTATCATATTTGTAGAATTAAAATGATAGTTTACCCAAAAACTAAAATTTTGTTATAATTTACTTGACTTTCTGCAGAACACAAAATATATTTTGAAGAATGTTGGTAACCAAAAACATTGGTCCCCATTGACTTCAATTGTATGAACACAAAACCAATGCAATACATGTTAAGTATGTATTTTCTTTGTTCTTTGCAATACATGTTAAGTAAATAGGGGGAATATTTGGGGGGGGGGGTTGGGGTTGTCTTGTCACACTTTAAAAACGAGGAAAAAGCACCATTAAATATCAAATCTAAGCACCATTAAATATCAAATCTTAATCTGCATATTTATAAGCTTTGCTCATCTAATGATGTTTCAGTGAATGATGATGTAAACTTATTCAAAGTTACCATATGGCTCCAATGCACGACTCTTATTTATCACTTATCCACAGTTTCTGGTGCTTTTCTGTGCTTTTTGAAGTTCAAAAGTTTTCCCTTTATTATTTGTTTTTTTTAAAAGCTGTCGGCTCACAAGAACCTAAGTTCAAGTCTGGCCTAGGTTATGTCCTGATCCCTCTCGCCCCCATCCACACTCTGTTCTATAAATAAAAGTGAAAAGTGCCTCCAGAATGATGCTGCATGGTCGCTGTTTTTAACTGATTTTTTTCTCTGTTACGCCTCTGCACAGGAACCTCCAAAGAAAAAACCCTGCAACTAATCGTATTACCCCTTTACTCTGACTGCCCACCATTAACTAATAACATTCCCCCCATTCCGCCAATGATCTTGTTGGCACTATGTTTTCACTGGCAGTACAAGCTTATTTGTACTCCTTGGTATAATCTAGGTGCATGATTTATATGTTTTGCTATTAACTTAAGTATCACTCAACCACAATATATATATCAACCTTCTTGTCGAATTGCTTTCATTCTAAGGTGTCAGCCAAGAAAATAAATAAAAGTTAAATTATTATATTGGCTGGTCTTGGGTTTCCCTATACCCTACTCAACAGTACAATGCAGACCAAATGATAAGAAAAACTACTTTTTAAATGAATGTGTTTTGTTTTTTTAGCCGTTTAATCATTAATAACAAATGCACAGATTAGATTTACCTAAACTAGATTAAATGCAAAGGTGCATGTACAAGCAAAGCAACGTTTCACAGCAGCACACTTGTAATGAGAACGAAAAATAAAGAGTATTTGAAAACATCATAGAAGCTATTCAAAATGTATCCTCCTCGCCAGCGCAAGCTGAATGGCATCCTTCTTAATAGCATTACTTAATGCATCTTGATGCATTGCAATAGAGACATAGATGCTGAATAGCATAAAATTCATTTAATACAACAATGCACTGATGCAAGGTCACAGCACTGAATGTTTTCCAAGTAGGTCCAAGTGCAAAGTTTCAAACTTCCCCGACCATATATGGGCAACACATAGGAAACTCGCTCAAGGGTAAATTTGGACATTTACAAGTATCAATATCTGAAAGTGGACATGGTAAATCTCTGCAGGTCTGAGGTGAGCAAATTTAATGGTCTATGCATCTCATGCCTGCTCTGGCAGATTTCTTTAATCTTTTAACAAAAATAAATAAATACTCCTTGATTTTATGGGGTTTGAGATTCATTAAACCTGGTCTTGTCTTTTCAGCTAGCTAATAAACTGTAAACAGCTTAAATCATGTCATCAAGCCTCTGACAGAATTTAATAGCATGATTCAATTTAACCAGTGGGAAATGGAGAGGATGCAATGGGATTGAAGATAATCCAGTTGCAAATCCATGTTAATGGATATCATTTCAAGTGCAATATGTTGGGCATTAGTCTGGAGATGAGGATGTTTCAAAAACTGAATGATTCGTACGACGTTCTGCAAAAAGCATCAAATGTGTAGAAAAACACTGTTTAGTTACCTGAATCTCCCTGGCATGATATATGATAATCAGACCAAGAAGAATGATTGTAGAAAGGCTTATCAGGCATTTTAGGGCTAAAGAATACAGCGACTCCTACAAAAAAAGAAAGAAAAACACATTTGAATGCAGGGATTTTGAAACCCATATCCTGCTAAAATGTCCCTACAATGTTTTTTTAATGATATTGAAACTGTGCACATTTTTGTGAGGACTGAGTTACAGATCATCCCACATCAGCACTGTACTAATGCATGTATGAATTAAACAGTCACAATTTTAACCTTTAGTAGTTTTAACCTTTTTGGTACACAGGACATAATGCATTGTTGCAATTCAACTTATAAATAAACTAATACTACACAGCAATCTGACAGTTGATTTTCCCTCTAAGAGGTCACCCCCATAGAGGTAAAGCTTCAAATATAAGTGCCTTTCCGATTAAGATATTAACCCAATACATATCTCCTAAATAACTACATCTTTAATACTGTTTTTGCAAGTAGTGCAATTGTATTTATGTATATGTAATACACTTACATTTCTTTATATTTCGTGTTTAATAAATGGTTTAGAAATTGTGTTGAGAAACTGTTATATTTTGTAGAAAAGGCACGCAGAATAAACCACTAAAAGTGAAAATGCATTATTAAATTATATTGATTCACTTTATTTTGAGTTTGGGAGAGTTCAAAGTGCATAAATCTATAAATGAATCAACGACATGTGAATTACATTTAAAAACTCAATAGAAATTTAAAAAACAATATGTGACTATTTTTTTGTGTTGTTATGTTGTCTATTTTTAATAGATAAAAAATGACTAGTGAGTCATATGAAAACAACATTCCCTAGTTAAAACTACTGTCTACCATAGTGCGTAAAACGCCAAAAACGTGAAGGATAAACGTGACCTTGTCACTGCTTTTCATTCATCCGCACTTGGCAAACTTGTCCTTTTAATTCGCCGAGCTGACCCGCGTTAATGAATTCTGACCTAGATGTGGGAGACCCTCAGGATTCGGTCACTATTAAGTTACGCACCTTTCCGTATGCTCCCCACGAGAGTTCAGTCTCAATAACCATCACCACGATCCCAAACATCCCAAAGATGAGCGCGTAGTCGCTCAGGCGCTTTCTTTTCTCAAACAAGGCCCTCCTGTGTCCGAGCTTTTGTCCGATGTTCTGGTTCTTCTTTTTGCCCGATTTACCTCCGCTGTGGCCGCATCCACCCCCTCCTCCGTCCCCCGCCGAGTAAGGCATGAGGGTGGTGGAGTTGTTCTCCGGTTTGGAAGCGACAGTATCGGACGCGTCCGCCGCAGAAACCGGCTGCAGTGGTTGGGACTCCGAATCAAACTCGTGCAGGTTTCTGCGGGACGAGCTCAAGTTGCTCAACGGCCGCATCACGCCGCCGTTATATCTGCAGCTGCTCATGGCTATTTGGGTGTAAGAGTTACTCTCTCTGTGGCTGCTGGCCGGACTGCCCCGATTATTCTGCCGGTTCTGGTCGCGATGAGGATGATGATGATGTCTGAATGAACTACCATGACTAGAGGGCGTGAACTCGCTGTACTGAGCACCTTGCCTGGTTGAAGATGATACGGACGGCGTCCTCAAAGTTCCCAGTGGCGTCCCGTGCAAAGGTTGCCGTTTTCTCCCATCCTCGCAGGTGGAGGAGTTATTGCAGGTGCAGTGCCTGATGGAGCGCTCGTCCTCGCGTCCGCAGTATTGCTGGTACTTACAGTGCTGCTGCTGCTGCTGCTCTGGATAGAAATCGTTCTGCAACTGCAATGGGGTTTCCATGTCAGAGCTGCTGTTTAAAGCAGCAGCAGTCTGATAGCCCCGTGCATGCACCCTACCGAGGGGGCGTTGTGATGAGGAGCAGTGGATAAAAGCTGGCGCGAGGACGGACCCATGTCGGCTCCTGTAGATATGGGAGCGCGCTTCCCATTGGTCCATCGACCCAAAACAACTGGCCTGACGTCACATAAGGAAGGTGGCAACATGCTTTTCAAAAATACATGCATTCACAATATACGTGTAGGTTGTGCTGTTACACTTCGTTGCATTGAGCAGCCCTTTGTCATCATGAGACCTGTCATGAATTAAAGAGGGCCATCAAATAAATGTTTTATGTTTTATTGACTAAAATGAGCTATAATGCCAATAATCATTATCTTTAATAATAATATGCCTTAACAGTGTATATCAAGATTTTAAATTTTCCTTCAGCATTTGGCATGAATGACTTGTCATTGAATTATTTGTCATTATTACCATTCAAGTTAGTTACAAAATAAATATGGTTATTCTGTAACTTACTTCATTCTGTCACTATAGGTTTATATACGTTTTGGCACGACTGTCACAAAACACGCGCGTTCAGCGCTACCTCCTGGTGTAACGTTAGCTCGCGAGACCGACTGAATTTAAACAGGACAATACAAAATAAGTTCAAACAAGCTAAATTCGGTGGGGGGGGGGTTCGGTTCCTCGATGATTTAATGACGGTTTTTGTGAATGCCATTCATAATTTCATAACATTTTGACTGTTGCCTCGTATCAACATCCACGCAAAATAACTATACTGTACATCAAAAATACCAAAACAACAGCGTGAAATAGTATGCGAACACTGTTTGTACTCTTATGTAAAAGCATAAGAGTAGTGTGAAAACAGTCGCTGCAGTATACTGCAGTCGCAGCACGTCACCTCGCAGCGTCAGCAACATAAACGCCTTTGTTATTGTTGTTTTGGCTCTTGCCAGCTTGCATCCTTGTTAAGAGAGATCAAACGATACGCATCACAAAGCTTTTGTCAATCAAATAACGAAGTGATGTTTGGCATTTAATTATTATCACAGAACAGGAGTATGTAGACAGCTGAACGCATACTGTTTACACATTAAAGCGCATGGATGTTGTTCTTGAATCTGAAACAAAAGGTTTTGCATGTCGTTTTTATATTTAGTGGTTTCAGTTCGCGTATTGCTATGTATTAATATAATAACGTAATGCATCTAAATAAAGCATTAATGTTTTAATTACCATCTCTCTCACGCTCGGTCCCCTGTGACTCATGTCAAGTCTGTGCTCATGTGAGTACACGTGGGTACCTCGACGGCCACCGTACTTACAGATGTTAACCGGTTAGCTTGTGTAGTCTTTCAATGAGAAAGATACAACCGGCGAAATATCCGAAACAATAACGAGCTCAAATTCTCTGAGTTTAACGGGGTTATTTGGTCATTATCGATGCCAGAAGCCGATGAAAGGCTGGTTATTGACAAAGCGATAATTCATTAGCTCGTCGGTGTGAGGGTTCTTTGTTATGGAGAGAGAAAGAGAGATGTCATTATTGTCCACAATCAGTTCGTTTCGATAGATGGATTGATTCAAGGGACTGCGAGTCAGATGTCGATTATGACCGTATTGATTCAGATTCATGACATGATATTTACACCTGGATTCAGCTGGTGTCAAAGCATAGCGTGAACAATGAGACGAAAGAATGGAGCAGCATCCTCAAATCATGTGGATCCATCGGGTAGGCTGTGACAAGTGACAGTGTTGAAACAATACTGTTTATTGGAAAAATATTATGATACTATAATCTTGTTTTTAATGCTATGTTGTTCAAATGGGATGCACATCATTCAGACATGTAAATCCATTAGGTTTGATACATTTTTAAGCACAAAAAGATCGTTTTTTTACCCAAAAGATATGACTTTCTTTTTCTTGCAGAACACAAAAGAAGATATTTTAAAGAATGTTGGTTATCAAACAATATTGGTTCTCTTTTACTTCTATTGTATGGACAAAACAAAACGCGGACTCAAAAAACACATTTCTCAGAATATCTTCTTTTGTGTTCCACAGAAGAAAGAGTCATATACAGGTTTTAATAGACTAGGGGTGAATACATTATGACAGAATTTTCATTTTGGGTAATCTATCCCATTAAATGCCCATCTGATCAGTCTTTTAAAACACATACTGTAAAGAGCTTGTAATTTGTATTAAATGTTATAAAAATAGATCAATTAGATTCTAAATCTACGACTGTTAATAGAAACAAACATGGCTTTAAATGTGCAAAAATTTTCCCATTATTTTCGAAAAAATAAATGTAGTCTGTTCTTTAAGCGGTTTAAAATCCTAAACCAGGGCTGCATTTCCCAAAAGCATCGTAAGCCTACGATGATCATAGCTCCATTGATTACAAATGGCTAAGATCAACTGAAGGCTAAGTTAGGATATCAAATATGTTCATGTGATAAATATTGTTCCAGTTACTCATCTGGTAAAGCATTGTTAGCAGCACAAATGTCATGGGTTCGATTCAGGGAACACACCTACAGATAAAATGTATAGCTTGAATGCACTATGGATACAATTACAATGCTTTTGTCAAAGTTAAACAACATTTTCAACTGCTTCTAATGTCTTATTGCTTTATCCTAACAGAGACAGATACCATCATTCCGGAGACGCCTGAACCCAAACGTCCATCAGGAACATCTCTCTCCATCGCCCATTCTGACTCTGACGTTGAGATATCTGGCAGTTCTTTGATGCCAGTCAGGTGAGTTATCAGATTTAGCATGTAAGTTTGAGACTCCGGTTGCATCAATACTTGCACTGTTGAAAGCACATGAATGCATAATCGTATGTTTTACAAACTTTGATATCAAGCCAAGAGGAGTCTGAGAAAAAAGCAGAATCAAATGAGAATGTGATATCACTGTCTTCTGGCGAGGAGGAAGTGACTGTGGTGAAGACAGAGGGAATTGAGCAGCGCAGATCTACCTCACAAAGGAGCCAGAAACAGTCACGTATGGTAAAAACAACCATTTGCTTCTTAGTTTCTATAGAGCAGTGCTTCTTAGCAGTTTTTTTGAGTTGTAGAGAAAAAAAAAATGCCTGTAAAATGTTATACTCTTGTGTAAATATTAATAGCAAAAAGAAAATCATAGACACTATACATAAAGTAATTAATAACACATACTCAGGTTGGCTTATTTAAGGGTTTATCAGTATTGGTGTAGGTATGATGCAACATGACATTGATTTTGTGAATCCCAGCTTTGTTTTTGTAATAGGAGACAATAATCATCTTATTAACATTTCAGGTTACCAAGAGCGCACCCCCCTCACCCCTGAAAACATCTGAGAGAGCAGGTATAGATGACCCTGGCGAGTTGCTCCATCAGTCTTAACAGATCCCATGATAAAACCATATTGATCGCTCTCACGGCTTCAATATTGCTCTGTACAACTGAGTGTGAAATGAAGATGCATTTACCGCATTGATCAGTGTGCCGCTGAGTCCTGTCGACATGCTCTCTTTTTCAGACTCTGATTTGGTCCAGGGGAGGAGACAGCAGCAGATGTGTGGCTCTTCCCAGGAGTGCACTAGCTCCCGGCACAGCAAAAAGAGGCAGGATCCGTCGGTGAGCTCAGTCATTGGATTACAGCGGCACGCAATCTTACTGATTCTCTCAATTCTGACAGCAAAGCCTTTTATGCCCCTGCAGAGCTACTAAGGCTAAATTGAAAACTGTGTCCCGATCAAGGACACTAACAGTATGTCTTTCACATGGGATATCAGCTGCCAAGATTCACGGCTGCATTATTAGTCTGTTCGTCATTTGTCATTGGCAGTACGTTGGGGAGTGTGTATGAATGAGCATGTGACACTCTTCATGAATGGGGTACAAAATGCTTTTTTTGTTCTTGTCTCCGTAAGTCGTCAGAGGAAAGTTGCGCTTATCCTTGAAAATGTCAATCCTTAGGAAACTGTTTGGTAGTCTAACACTCTGGATGCATCTTAAAAGCCGATTTGTGATTTTCTAGCAGTAAACATTAAATAACAAAGTTAAATAAATAAAATGTTTACATTTAGAAAGTATATATATAGATATATATATAGATATATATAGATATAAAAAGATATATGGGTGACTTGTAAATTAAGTTTTAAAAATAAATTCATTAAACATTATTACATTGTTTATGTATGGTTGATTTCAATTGTTAGAGACATGCAAATGTCAAGACTTTTTAGGTTGGACAGACCAAATCCATCAAATTTAAGGGGGAAATAAATACATTTAATGTGGGAACATATATCTACTTTTCATTACAGGTTAGATATTGATCTAACAAATCTAATAGTTTGTGTATTCTATTCATGCAAAATGCTATGTATCCTAACATTATGTCTTAACAGACGGATGATTCAGAGGATGGAGAGCCTCAGCCGAGATCCAAAGAACAAGAACGTATGCTGAGAAAACTCCAGAGGAAGTTCCCACATCTGAACAAAAATGTAAATAAGCACACAGCATAGCTCAGTAATGACTGATGTTGAACTTGACTGAAAGCTGCTGATGGTAAACTGAAGAAATATTTGTTTTAGTTTGAGGGCTATTTCTGAAATCTGTTCTCACAGGAACTCAGGGATGTACTGCAGGAACATAGCTGGCTTGTTGAAGATGCATTAGAAGCGCTACGAATGTTTTCTGACACTGGTGAGATCTGATGGATGGTTGTATATTACGAATTTAATTTATTGTAGTGATTCTCAAACTACGGTATGCGTTAACTGAACTGAAAATACAACAAAATATATTGATTAAATATCAATTGATTTACATTTTTTTTAAATACTATTTTAAATGTTTTTAATAGCTTTGCAAAATTTGTAATTATCATTGGACTATCCTAAAATGTGTCCATAACGTTGCAACAACGCAAATGTATGAAACAGACTACTGAAAACTGTACATAAATATAAAAATATATCGCTATGGCTAATATAATACGTTGATATTTGGAATTTTTTAATTATTGCAAAAAATGTTTAAAACAATGTACAGCCGAAATTGGTTTACAATCGGCCGAAAAAATTTTTCTGTTTGGCTACTACATAGCGCGCTACCATTTGGTTTGACAAATACTGTAGTAAATAAGGAAATATGGCAACAGCAATAAAATAATTACACAAAAAATACAAAAAATTATTTTGGTATGCGTGTGATTTTTTCTTATGGAGCTGAGCGGAAATGTCAAATTTGATAAAAGGTAGTACTTCGAGTTAACTTGAAAAGCATTTTGAAGTCTACTGACCTGTTGGTTAGGAGGCAGTATTGCAAAGCAAAAGAATGTAGTTGCTTGCGTCATTGTTTAAAAAAATACTTTAATACCCTGTGGTTAGTACGCCGACATATAGTGTCTGCGCACTTGCTGCCCGACCTGAGTTCGATTCCAGTCTCCACTGTACTTTCAAAATTAAAGGCAAAAAGCCTCTAAAATATATCTTTAAAAAAATAATTCATAGTCATAATAGTCTTGATTTTTAAAGATATTTGGATAAAGGCATGATTTCATTGTAAGCCATTTGTCATTGTTACAGCTCTTACATTCTTTCTGTATGTTTAGCCATTGAGTCTGAGAGTGATGAACCTCAAACTTCCCCTGCTGCCAAACGCACCAGGCGGGTCACAAACACCCACCAGAAAACTCAGGTCACCCAACGTCCCAACACACCCTCGCCAAAACCACGCAGATCTCTTAGGACCCAAACGTCCCAGATGAGCAGAATGCAGTCGGTGGTGAGCTCAGAGGAAGAATGCATCGACTCCGAGGCCTCTTCTGTGAATCCATTACTGGACTCTGACTCCGACCAATCAGACGAGACTCTAACCAAACTCAAGTCTGAGATCCTCTGCTTTTTTCAGACGGCTTCAGTGGACGAGCTCACACTCATTGCAGGATGCTCTTTGAAGAAGGCTCAAAAGATCAATGAGCTCAGACCATATAAAACATGGGATGATCTGGTGAGAAAATTAACTCATTTTTCTTTCTGTTTGTAACTGCTCATCTACAAAAACTTGTAGGTCATAATCAAAGAGTAACACATCTTGTCCGGTTCACAGCATGACGCTATGCGCAGAAGGAACGGCCTTTCCACCGAGCTGCTGGCAGGATGTCGTGAGGTTCTTAAGGAAAGGGAAGTTGTAAAGGGTCTCATGAGCAAATGTGAGGAGATTTCGGAAAAGCTGGTTCAAGATGTAACCCAAGTTTTGAGCAAGGGCCCAGGTTCGATGAGCCAGCCCCAGATTCTCACCAGCACGTAAGATTTTACTAACATTTTAGTTTTGGACAAAAAAAATTTTCTTTGAGATGGCATATTGCATATCTTGCCTATTGGGTTAGTTAATCAAAGGAAAATTCATTGTTTCTGAAACCCATGCCTCATTTTCTTATTTCTGAACATTAATATTTCCATGGATAACAAATTTGGCTTTTCTGATTTTTGTGTATTATGTGTTTTTTTAGATTACAGTTAAAGCCATACCAGCTGATAGGACTGAACTGGCTTGCTCTGCTGCATCAAAACAAACTGAGTGGAATCCTGGCAGACGAGATGGTCTAAATTCATAATTATTAATTGATTATCAAAATGTTAAAATATAATATATTTGACATGGGTCTCACATTACGATTTACATCTGTCATTGCTAGGGTTTGGGGAAAACCATCCAGGCCATCTCATTTCTGGGCCACCTGTATCAGGAAGGGAACCATGGGCCTCATCTTATCACTGTTCCTGCATCTACACTCGGTGAATACAACAAAACAAACCAAATGAACCATCTTTAAAACAACAGAGATTTCAATAATCTTAATCTTTTGTTACTTTTACAGATAATTGGGTCCGAGAATTGGAACTTTGGTGCCCCAGTTTGAAAGTGCTGGTGTATTATGGTAAAACCAAGCATCTTATATACATATTCATACATAGGAGAAGCGTGTCATTTTAATTTAAAGGAAAAGTGTGTAATTTTGTTCCGAATCTGTCTCCAGGGTGAAAAAAGCATTTCTGTTAATTGAAAAAAATATTGCCCTTAATATTATTTTAAAAACAAACTAAGCAAAGAAATGTTGCCTTAGCAATAAACTAAAATAAGTTTGGGTTGTTGTGACTCTAAAATAATTTACTGGAAATGAATGAAAACTAAACAAACTAAAAATAGTAATAAAATATAGATATTACAAATAAATTCATTGCTAAAAATTCAACTAAAATGAACAAGAAATCTAAAAATGTAAAATTCTTAAAAATAATTTAATATTACTAACTAAACAAAATAATACTTTAAATAGAATAACAGGTTTCTTAACATTTCTATCTATAAAAATACACACTTGAACTTTAATGTTGTAAAAAGATATATATTTCCAAAACCTTTTTTTTGTTTTTGCTAGGGTCTGTTGAAGATCGAAAGTACATGCGCTATGAGATACTGAATCGACTGGTGGATTACAACATCATAGTTTCAACGTAAGTATTAAAGTTGGCTTGAAAAATGCTCATATTCCTCTAGCTGAGTCATATTCTTTATAGACTACCTGCATGCAAATCCAAGGGTACCGAGCATGAGGTGCCAAGTGAAATATGTATCTCGATGCCACACAAAGAGTCACGGTCCATGACAGTTACCATAGATAAAGCACCCTTGTTAATGACACAATAATGATAAAATACTCAGCGTTTGAGTGAACCTGAAAAGGTCCGAGTAAAATGACCCAGTCTCATTCATTATTCATGGTAATGAAACGTGGCTGTGCCTCGTGCCCTGCACCTTAAGACCACGGCTCATTAAGACGGTCTCCTTTGCGCAGCTACAACCTGGCGATTGGAAATAATAGTGACCGCAGCCTGTTCAGCAAGCTCAAGCTGGAGTATGCCGTGTTCGACGAAGGCCACTTGCTGAAGAACATGAACTCGCTGCGATACCGACACCTCATGGCCATCAATGTAAGATCACCATGACTACCATACCTTGCATGTATAAGTGTTGTTTGTAGCAACCCAATGGTCATTAAGAATAAATGCCTAGAGCTCTATTACATCCACAAGGCCTGTTTTCGTAAAAGCAGGAGCGTGTGCTTCCCAGATGGGTTAACTGCGTGGATTTACTGTAACTTCAGACACTCAGGTTTCTCCGTCTTGTGTGCCCTCCTCAGGCCAAACATCGTCTGTTGCTCACGGGAACACCGCTGCAGAACAACCTTTTGGAGCTCATGTCCCTGCTCAACTTTATCATGCCCAATATGTTCTCCAGCAGCACTTCACAGATCTCCAAGATGTTCTCCATGGTACTGCACAACAAACATGATCACTTGCTCATAGGGCTGAACTTAGCGGTGGCTGTCAAGGAAACAGGCCGATTTTAGAGATCATAAAAGATTTTTTAAAAATTGGCAGTATTGAATCGGCTTTGTTCAGAGAAACTTGCAGGTTAATTGCATTTTCGATTCGTTTTCACCTCAAATGAATTCAGGCAGTGACAGATTTCTTGCAGAAATTATGGTTGCAGTTGTACAGTTTGTATGTAAATAATATACTGTATATTGTTGCCCGGATTTCTAATTTGCTGTTTTTCAGGAAATAAAAAAAACTGTACTACTTAAATGACTCAATACCGTGTTGTCAAAGTTGACAACATTTAAATTGTGTGGGGCGGTGGAGATGTCAGAATTTGACATTGATTGGCAATGTATACGGCGGTCTATGCTGTCAGTCATGATGAGAGTCTCAGTTGCATCAGTTTGACATAAAAGATGGATGATGTCGTTTAGTCTGCTTTCCTTTCAGGCAAGATTTTACTGAGGTCTTATCATGCAGTCTGACACTCAGCAGTCAAAGACCCGACTCTTACACCATTTGTGGTTGTCATATAGGTTGTCACAATTATGACATTTGGCTGACGATGAAATGTCTTTAAAAAAATACGGTTTCAAAGCAACAAACGTAACTGCGCATATGCACAAACCTAACTTCCGGTACACATCCACAAAGAATGCTTTATTATTTCTGATAACAAGCATAAGAAATAACAAGTAAATTATTTGGCAAGCAAGTTAAAAGTATGTCTAGTCAGTATTATTTTGGGTTACCAGTAGAAGAACCGTTAAACTTAAAAGCGTCACACAACCTATTAAACAAATTGTTTATTTAATAAAATTAATATACTATAAAATTCAACATATTGTTTTATTAAATCAATTATTATACAATAAAATATTAATATATTCATATTAAAATCATATTAATATAAACTAAGTTCAATAAAAATAGTACAACTCTTGTTCTGACACTCTTTTGCTGTGTTTCTTCCAGAAATCCTCTGAGGAGCAGAGCAGTTTCGAGAGGGACAGGATCACTCATGCCAAACTCATCATGAAGCCCTTCATTCTAAGACGCGTGAAGAGTGAGGTGCAGCACAGCCTGCCGTCTGCATGCATAGTCGATAAGAAATATGCATAATGCATGCACTCTCAGAATGCATGCAATGTGAAAATGTGTTGGACAACATCTCAAATGCATTATTCAGCCTCACGAACAGATGGGCCGCTTTGCTTGCAATGTCGACCCTCCGTGTCCTTCCGGCATTCGGGTGATTCACTGACAGATAATGATGTGCCCGGCAGGTCCTGAAGCAACTGCCTGCCAAAGAAGAGCAAATTGAATTTTGCGGCATGTCCGAGAGGCAACAGAAACTGTACAGTGGCCTGTTTGACAAACTAAAGCGTTCCAGTAATGGGGAAAGTATGTATTTGTTTTGGTTTCAAACAGGCATATTTGAAACATTTTTAAGTTACGATGTCTGTGATTGGTTGGGTACAGAGCGTGAGCTGACCAATGTGATGATGCAGCTGAGGAAGATGTCCAACCACCCGCTCCTTCACCGGCAGTATTATACCTCAGAGAAACTTAAAGCCATGAGCAAACTCATGCTTCAGGTATGAGATATATTTGTGTTGAGTTTGAAACAGGAAGTTTGGATCATTTATTCACCTTCAAAACATATATAACACAAAAGAAGACATTTTAGAAATGTCTTAATGGTTTTGTGTCCATACAATGGGATTCAATGAGGTCCAATGTTGTTTGGTTTTTTAACATTCTTCAAAATATCTTCTTTTGTGTTCTGCAGAAGAAAGTCATACAGGTTTGAAATGACATGAGTGTGAGTAAATGATGACAGAATTTTTGTTTTTGGATGAACTAAAGTACAGTGCTTTAGCTAATCTAGTGGAAAGCAGGAAATGTCCACAGTCATGGCGAATATCAAATTTATGTAAGTCTGTCATTTGTTTTGTTTTCACCTCAAGAATCTGTTACTTTTAATTGTCTGAAATATTCCAGGAGCCGAGTCACCACGATGCAGATCCGGCTCTGATCAAAGAGGACATGGAGGTGCTTTCAGACTTTGAGTTACATCGTCTCTGTCAGCAGTACTGTACTCTGCAGGAATACCAGCTCGACACAGACGTACTGCTGGATTCGGGAAAGCTCAGCCTCCTCACACAGCTGCTCGAGTCCCTAAAAGAGAAGGTTCGGGAACACGCACTCCTGTTCTGTTCCACAGACTAAATTACACTTTCAACAAGCCCTCAGAGTGCAATGAAAGTTATTTAACTGTGCAGAAAAATACGTTCACACACTGTTCCAATTTACAGGCCTTCACGCTGCAATACAAGTATATACTTTGTTTTTCAGTAATAGGTCTTTAAAGTACTATTTTGTTTTTTAGATGGATTCAAAGCAACAACATAGACAAACGTTACTGCGTTTAACTTCCGGTACACATCCACAAAGACCCTGCAGATTATTTCTGATAACATGCAAATGTAAATGACATTAGCAAGTTAAAAGTATATCTAGTCTGTATTATTTTGGGTTACGAGTAGAAGAACCGTTACTTGGCTAAACTTAAATGCGACAAAGTTACACAACCCATTCAACAAATTGTTTATTTAATACAATTATTACACAATAAAATATTACTATAAATTATTATTACTATAAATTAAATTAAATATAGTTATATTATTAGCCACTAGCCAGACTGATCAACAAACCCAGACCAGAAGTTATCTTCGTGCCAGTTGCGTGCATCTGGTGTGACCGTCTATAGTAGGTAAATTAATGTTAAGTATGCAAAACAGTGCTTGTAATACCCACTATGTATACTACATATTATTAGAAATCTTTGTATTTGATTCTTTCTTTTACCATCAAGGTGTTCATTATCTCTCTTTTCTCCCTCAGGGCGATCGAGTGGCTCTCTTCAGCCAGTTCACAATGATGCTTGACATTTTGGAGATGTTCCTGAGACACCATAACCACAGATACATCCGAATGGACGGTTCAACCCCTATGAGTGACAGGTAGGCATACTTATAGGCTGAATGATAAAATACTGTATCCCCGCTCCAGGAAGTTGCATAAAACAGCCAATGCGATCCCAGCTTGCTGTTTTTTATGTGCACTAGACTGACTTATGTGCAACGGTCTGACTTTAGTACTCACCACACCATTTACCCCATAAATAAATAGGCTTTTAAAGGAAGAGGTTATTAATACGCCAGTATTCGATATCATCGTTCTGCCCTACCATCATTGTTCTCTTCACCAAAGCACTTAACCTACCGCTCCACAGGGACTGTCTCTGCTGTTAGTGAACTGTAAATCACTTAAGATGAAAAGTGTCTTCCAAATGGCAATTAAGTAAATGGACAGTAATTCTGAACCTCTCAACGGGCTTTTACAGAATTGGGCTGATTGACCAGTTCAACACAGACACGGACATATTTGTGTTCCTGCTGTCCACCAGAGCCGGAGGACTGGGCATTAACCTGACATCTGCCAATGTGGTAATCCTTCACGATATCGACTGCAATCCTTACAATGACAAACAGGCTGAAGACCGCTGCCACAGAGTGGGACAAACCAGGTAAGATACTAGTTGTCGTAATGTTTTGACATTTTTGTCAGTATGCATTATATCTGGGTTCGTATGCGTTTAAGGACCGTAAAGGTGATCAAGATGATAAGTAAAGACTCCATAGAGGATGCCATGCTCAGGATTGGAGAAAGAAAACTTAAACTAGAGCAAGACATGACTGCCATTAAAGAAGGTGAGAAGACACCCATCCAAAAAAAGTCACCCATGTCAAATAAATACAAAGATGCACAAGCTGATAAACATTCTTGGTTTCTTCCAGGAGAAGAGGACACGTTTCCTGATGATATGACCTCTCTGCTCAAAGCATCTCTTGGACTGTGAGAGTCAGCTCAGACTCAAAGCATACTGTGATGTTGTGACACTTGACTGAATTTGAAAAAAGTACTGTAACACATTAAAATGTGCTTTACCTACACTACCTGCAAAAAAATGTTTAGATTAACAGATGTTTACATTTCTTTTTTACTTATTGTAATAGTATGTTGTCTGTGTTTTGTATATGTGGAGGAAAGTGTTTGATTAAAAAATAGTTGTTTTGTTTGATTTACCTGTTAGTGGTTTTGATCTTGGCAGCTAGTAAAACTAGTAATTTTGAAACATACTAAATACCTCAACCTTACAGATCAGTCTCTGAAGGGAAAGTGTATAATATGGATCAGTGATTGAAATGAATGTTTTAAATTTTTACCCAATTAATTATTAAATCTGACAGGCTCTTTTTGGACCAACAGGTCTAAATCTTTGTTAAAGTGTGTCGATCTCTTCTTTGTTTCCACATTTAAAAAAAACTGCACTTCCATTCACAGATTCACAGTAGACTTTATTGACAGTGTGTGTTATGCAAACACTGCGTAAAAAAACCCAGATTAAAAAAATCCACATTTGGATTTAAGTTTGAAATAATTACGCAGAAATGCTTAAGTACAAAGATATTTTTATTATAACATTGAAACGTTTTAAGGAAAATGTTGCGAGGATCTCCGTGACGAAAGTGCAGCGACGAATCAAAAGCCGCATCCGTTGCGTGAGTGTTCAAATGTTGGCGCGTCATAAGCAGCTTTTACACACAGCCACATAGACAATACATTTAACTTTTCCATTTTGACTGAGGTTTTAAACAGGTAAGTATTATTACTCATACTGTGTTTTCATTCCTAACTGATACGGTTGGCGATTGACGGCAAGGGTGTTATCAGAATATAACAGACCTAACGTTAGCCTATAAGTTAACAGCGCAACTAACGTTAGAGTGCGTCAGTATTGGGGGGTTTATGAGTTTCCCTTGTAAGACCCGTTCAGTAACTAGTGGCAAACCGCTGTTAAACAGTGTGTTTGTGTGCAGTGTCTTACTTTAGCTGAAGTCTGTCACTTAATGAATGTGTTTTGTTGTCTTCACAAGCATGCACTGTTGCATAAAGCTTGTTTTACTAGGTATACCGTGAAGTTGAAGTTGAACAATCACTCTTTCATTTGATCTTAAGTGTATACTGATGGACTAATTTTAACTAGATGGACTAGTTTCTCACGTTTAGAGCTAGAAAAGCTAATCGAAGTTCGACCAATCAGCTGTGAATAACGTGAGTGACCTAGATAAAACGTAACAAAGCCGCTCCCCCTCACTTCAGAAAGTTTTTACATAAAGTGTTTTATTTAAAATTAAATAAAAGTTATTAAATTTTAAATCAACATACGAATGTTTTTTAGTCTTTGTAGTAAAAATAAAAGAATAAAAAAATATTATCAACTAACTTTGTCTTTAGTGTGTTGTATTTATAAATATACATGCCTGCTGCACCCACACAAAAAAACACCTCACTTGTCAAATTTTGAATCGGTTCTTTTCAATAAAATTAGTCAAACTAATTAAGCTAATAATATTTGTTGATATCATAATTATTGTTGATGTAGATTAAAATATGATTATTCAAATTGGATAAAAGCATTTTTTAAATGTTTATTCATATTCTGTTTTTTTCCCTTTCAGAACTATGAATCGCTGTGAGTTTGAAGAAGTGACGCAACATATTAATGACAAAATCTCCATGATTAAAAGACTCCTGGAGCTCCGAGCTGTTGGTAGGATGCATTTATTTAATCTGTTTTTTAGTATTTATGAGATTAATACTTAATATGGTATTCATTTGTCACAATACACCAATCATGTGATGTTTTTGTCGCTTTGGATAATGTAAATGTTTTCAGCGAAGGATCCAGACAAGCGGGGAACTCTTATCAAAATCGAGCAAGAAGTCAGTGCCATCAATGAACTTCTCGATCGATTTGAGAGATATGTAGGTGAACAGAGAGACCTACTGAAACATCTGAAGGTGTGAAGTTTTTTTAATCTGCTCACATTAGTAGAAAACATCAATAATAGTGACGTTTTGTCACATGTTTATGACTAAATAGTCGTTAATGACTCTCTCTAAAAGGATCTGGAAGAATTTTTCCAGGAAGATGAACAAGATGCCCATCACCTAAAGAACAACACACCTCTGCACATGCCCAGAAAAGGCCAACAAGCAGCACCACAAGAGTATTGTTTTATTTATTTGTGAATAAAAAAATGTTTATTGATCTTCTGTATATCTGGTGGAATGGTGACTCCAGTTTGCTTTATCATTAAAGCACCACAGCCATCTCGTGTTTGACTGAAACTGATGATTTTGGCTTTTTGTGTTTTCTTCAGAGGAGGACAGGTGGCAGTTCAGAGCAGGCAGACAGATGCGCCACCGGCCCCGCAGGAGCAGGGGCCGCCTAAGAAAAGTCAGCGCAAACAGATCAAAGAGATGGAGTTCATTACTGTTCCAGAGTTTGACAGCATACCACTGTGAGTCCTTCCATATCTGTCTAAACAAACTCTCAAAACAAATAAAGATAACAACAATAAGCAAAGGCTCTGTACAATCTAGGGTGCTTCCTTTTGACAGATTTAGATGTTTGCTTGACAGACTCATTGCATTTGATTAAAGTTTGCATGCCTTTTTTCCAGAGAGTCACTTTCTTCTGATTAACTTTCAGAATAACTTTTTTAACAGGTACATGAAAGGACGCGTGTCGTACGACCAGCTGAACGCCGCGGTGCAAAGCATCAACACAGCCGTAACCTCCAAATACAAGATTCTCCATCAGCCAATCAAGAGCCTGAACAACGCATCCCGCGCGCTCCACCAATGCTTTAAAGACCAAGAAACGAAGGACACCAAGGGTATCTCAATTTTATGTCTGTTCACAGGTCAACAGCTTAACCTCATTGATCCCCGTAGTCCATCTTGTATTAACAGTCTTGTCATTTGGGGAATTGAAAGTCTGCAATTTGTTCCAGAAAACTATTAAAGCCACGAGCACACGCACCGGTATATGTGCTCCGGTGACTGAGGTCATTTATCCAGGGGTGCTATTTAATAAGCTCTTATGGTGTGAAATAGGTGATCCATCAACTCCTTTTGTGTCCTGCAGGTCAGTTTTTCATCGTGGAGCAGGACATTCGAGAGTTTGCCCAGTTGAAGGTGGACAAGAAGTTTGTTGGCATGTTGAACATGTTACGCCACTGTCAGCGTCTGAGGGAGGTCAGAGGAGGTGGAGTAACACGCTTTATCTTGCTGTGAGATCTCGGAGACGCCCACCTCAGTCACATCTCTTTGAATGGAGTTTTAAAGTGAACTGAAGATTGTCACTGCCAGTTGTTAACAGTGTGATATGAGATTCACAGTAAAAACTGAAGACTAAACTCCTGGGAGGCTGGAGACACATAAGGGTGTTACTGGGATGCAATCGAATGCTAAAATATGGTCTCCTCTAAATATGAACTTAAAGGGGTAGTTCACCTGAAAATAAAAATTCTGTCATGACTTTCTTTCTTATGCCGAACACAAAAGAAGATATTTTGAATGTTTGTAACCAAACAACAATGCCCCCATTGACTTTTGTTGTAAAGACACAAAACCATAGAGACATTTCACGAAATATCATAATATTCAGGATTTAAACAACTTTAGGGTGAATAAATGATGACAGAATTTTTATTTTTCGGTGAACTATTTCTTTAAACTCATATTTAGATGGCTGTCAATAAATCGGCATACAGTTCAGTAAACAAAAAAACCTGTAAAGTCAAATTCATTTTGTAGGTATGTGTAAGTGATGCTATTGTTGTAGATATGTAGTATTTTTTTCAAAAAGCATCAAAAATATTGTCACTTCCTGAACAGAGCACAAATAAAACGTCTTTGTAACCTTTCCATTCATTTCCAACATTCATCGGAAACAAATGAGAAGATTGCAGTATGACGTTTTGGTTTTATTGATTTTTGCGAATATAAGGAAGTGACTTCTGGATTTGGAGAAAGGGCGAATCCTCTCAACTTTACCCTGCTTTCTCACCAAAAGCCCAACCAAGCATTTCGATTTTCAACCAAGTTACAGTTCAACAGTAAGTTAGACATTTGTCTCCATGCTTTGTCATCTTGATTCACTTCAAGAGATACGAAGCTGCATGTACAATGACTAATGCCTTAATACTATTGGTACAAAATATGAATGTTCTCAATTGGATTATGTATTGGGAATTGTCTAGTTTTAAAACTGTTTTCTTTTCTCCAGCTGAGAAGTCCTGTGCTGCTTGCAGCCATTTTGATATCAGGAATTGGAGGAACCTTCCAATATGGGTTTAATATCTCTGTACTAAACTCGCCATCAGTTGTAAGTACTGCATGCTTTGGTTATTAAGCGTCTTAAGGTGATTTACAGTCCTTCTTGGCCTGCCGATTGGGTTGGGGGGGTTGGTGTAATCAGTATTAATCAAATCTGTTTCCAATGCTGTCCTAAAGGGAGACATTCCCAAAGGATTCAACAATCAATACATATCAGAGCTTATGAGGTGGTGCTAACCTGTGAAGCGCCAAGGTTCGATAAAATGAAATGAATGACATAATCAACCAAGACTTGTGCTTACATTGCAAGTTTATTAAAAACCTGGTGAACAGTACCTGCCAGCAGCGCTACGGCCGCTCTCTCGAGCCCTGGGAGCTGTCCCTCATCTGGTCCTTTATCGTGTCCATATACTGCGTCGGTGGACTGATCGGCGTCCTCTCCGCTGGACGTCTGGCAGCTGTGTATGGAAGGTATATTGCCTCTGGAGATGCATTCATATATCTTTTGGAAAATAAATCTGGAAGCCTTGTTTATGTGGTAGCTGGTGTGACTGGCCGGTGTCAAGGCCTCTAACATGGATCCTGAAATTTTAAGGACCATTATTGGTATTGAGTGTTGTCACTTTACTTAATATGTGAATCGGTGCACAAATGGGAGTAATTCAATGAGTAATGCAGGCTTTTTATTTCAGTATTAATGTAAAATAATAATAGAGGAGGACCAAATAGCCACTGATATTGTTTAAACCAGTCTAATAATTTATTCACAGTCATGTTGTTTAAAACCTGTATATGACTCTCTTTTTCTTTGGAGCACAAAATATATTTTGAGAAATGTCTTATTGGTTGTGTGTCCATACATTGGAAGTCAATGCGGGACAATGTTATTTGGTTACCAACGTTCTTCAAAATATCTTCTTTTGTGTTCTACAGAAGAAAGCAAGTCATACTGGTGATGAATAAATTATCAAGTCATTTTCATTTTTAGTATCTCTATAGCTAGTAGCACATTGTACTAATGCCAAGCTTATAGGTTCCATTTCCACAAAACTCACATACTAAGCAAATGTATTGTTTAATAACAAATAACAAAATAACTGAAATAATGTAACTTGAAATTTTGTCTTTGAAACAAAAAATTACAAAACTAAAAATTACGAATTGGTGCTATATTTATGATTAATAGTAAAAAGTGCTATCAAATCGATTAATTGCGATTTTAATCGATTCCAAAATAAATGTTTGTGTTTAGATTATATATCTTTGTGTGGTGTGTATATTTATATGTATATATGTAAATGCACACACATACATGTGTGTATATAGAACAAATATATACAGAAGTATATACATTTGTATTTGAATATAATTTATATATAGCGCCAGTGCGCTCATGGCGACCCAAGTTCGATTCACAGCTCGAGAGTCCTTTGCCGAACCTGCTTCTAGTATCTCTAGCCCAATTCTGTCCTGTCCAATAAAGGTATAACTTATAAATGTCATTTAATAACACCTAAAATATAACTTAAAATTTTTATTATTATTTATATATATATATATATATATAATGCCCCACACATATACAGGTGCTGGTCATATAATTAGAATATCATCAAAAAGTTGATTTATTTCACTAATTCCATTCAAAAAGTGAAACTTGTATATTATATTCATTCATTACACAGAGACTGATATATTTCAAATGTTTATTTCTTTTAATTTCAATGATTATAACTGACAACTACTGAAACTCCCAAATTCAGTATCTCAGAAAATTAGAATATTGTGAAAAAGTTCAATATTGAAGACACTTGGTGCCAAACTCTAATCCGCTAATTAACTCAAAACACCTGCAAAGGCCTTTAAATGGTCTCTCAGTCTAGTTCTGTAGGCTACACAATCATGCACAAGGAGGGCAAGACACAAATGGTCATTGCACAAGAGGCTGGCTGTTCACAGAGCTCTGTGTCCAAGCACATTAATAGAGAGGCAAAGGGAAGGAAAAGATGTGGTAGAAAAAGTGTACCAGCAATAGGGATAACCGCACCCTGGAGAGGATTGTAAAAACAAAACCCATTCAAAAATGTGGGGGGGATTCACAAAGAGTGGACTGCAGCTGGAGTCAGTGCTTCAAGAACCACTACGCACAGACGTATGCAAGACAAGGGTTTCAGCTGTTGCATTCCTTGTGTCAATGTAACGGAGGCCAGCTAGTGAAGAGCTGTGCAGTGTAAACCTCACTCTCCGACCTCAAGAGGTGCTCTAGCGACAGACGCTAGAGACTGCGGTCTTTAGCCGCCTCGTTAGAGCGCCCGACTCCCATGCCGTACCGACCCGGTTCGAGGCCCGCTCGGGGCGGGTGCGAGTAGGACCGGTTACATCAAGCCACTCTTGAACAACAGACAGTGTCAGAAGCGTCTCGTCTGGGCGAAAGACAAAAAGGACTGGACTGCTGCTGAGTGGTCCAAAGTTATGTTCTCTGATGAAAGTAAATTTTGCATTTCCTTTGGAAATCAGGGTCCCAGAGTCTGGAGGAAGAGAGGAGAGGCACAGAATCCATGTTTCCACAGTCAGTGATGTTTGGGGTGCCATATCATCTGCCGGTGTTGGTCCACTGTGTTTCCTGAGGTCCAAGGTCAACGCAGCCGTATACCAGGAAGTTTTAGAGCACTTCATGCTTCCTGCTGCTGACCAACTTTATGGAGATGCAGATTTCATTTTCCAACAGGACTTGGCACCTGCACACAGTACCAAAGTTACCAGTACCTGGTTTAAGGACCATGGTATCCCTGTTCTTAATTGGCCAGCAAACTCGCCTGACCTTTTATTGTGAAGAGGAAGATGCAATATGCCAGACCCAACAATGCAGAAGAGCTGAAGGCCACTATCAGAGCAACTTGGGCTCTCATAACACCTGAGCAGTGCCACAGACTGATCGACTCCATGCCACGCTGCATTGCTGCAGTAATTCAGGCAAAAGGAGCCCCAACTAAGTATTGAGTGCTGTACGTGCTCATATTCTTTACGTTCATACTTTTCAGTTGGCCCAGATTTCTAAATATCCTTTCTTTGTGTTGGTCTTAAGTAATATTAGATAAAAGTAATAAAAATAAAAGATATAAACATTTGAAATATATCAGTCTGTGTGTAATGAACGAATATAATATACAAGTTTCACTTTTTGAATGGAATTAGTGAAATAAATCAACTTTTTGACGATATTCTAATTATATGACCAGCACCTGTATATTATATAAACAAACATTTATTTTAGAAATGGATTAATCACGATTAATTGAGCACTAATAGTAAATTATCTGTTAATGTAAAATGTTACAGTACTTTTAGAGCTTTACAGCTCTAGTCATCATTCACTTTCAGTGTATGGAAGAGAGCATTGTGAATATCTGACCTTTTTCTGTCATCTACAGAATATCACATGGGTTTGAAATGACATGATTATGAATCAATGAGTTCTCATTTTTGGGTGCACTATAACTTTAACCTGTTTATATAGTATCTGTCTCTCAACAATGAGGTCTTTTCACAGGCTCTTTGCATTCTCTTCATAATTCTCCATAGGAAGAAAACTCTGCTGTTAAACAATGTGGTGGCAATCTGTGGTGCCATCCTGATGTTGTTGAGTAAAACCGCTCTCTCATTTGAGATGATCATAGTAGGACGTATGGTGTATGGCATTAACGCTGGTGCGTAGAATTGTTGCTACATACAGTATGCAGTACTGTCCTACAAATGATTGTTTAATGTGTTATATGACTCATTTGTAAGTCGCTTTGGATAAAAGCGTCTGCTAAATGTAAATGTAGGTGTAAGTTTGATCGTCCATACCCTTTATATACTGGAATGCGCCCCCAAGAGGTTACGTGGGATGATTGGTGTTTCCGTCGCTTCTTTCGTCTCATTGGGGAAGTTCTCGGGACAGCTGCTAGGGATCAGGTGGGGTGTTCTGTAGTATTAGACTTGGTATATGTTTGTAATTTCTTATGTCCAAATATACTTTACTTTTAGTTTCAACAGACTGATTTGAATGGTGTTTTTATGTTAGTGAGCTGCTGGGCACTGAGGAGCGCTGGATGTGGTTGCTGGCCTTCAGCGGGGTAACCGGTCTTTTCCAGCTGCTCACCTTGCCTTTTCTCCCGGAGTCCCCGCGGTACCTCCTGCTGGAGAGGGCAGACCGACACGGCTGTGAGATGGGTCAGAACCTACGTTGTTTTATAAAACTTGAAGGATGACAGTAGTGTTCTACAGTTATTAGTAGTTCACTTGTAGCACTGCTCATTTAAAAGGTATAGTTCACCCAAAAATAAAACTCATCGGGGCGGTTTCCCGGACAGGGATTAGACTAGTCCTAGACTAAAAGAACTGTAAGAGCTGTCCAAACTGAAAACATCTTGCACTGACATATCTCAAAATACATCAGTGCTTTTGTGTTGTCTCAAAATGCAAACAAGTAATGTTTTTAGTAAGGTATGTTTGCTAAAACTACTTAAATTTTTTAATTAAACTAAGGCCTAGTACAGGTTTAAGCTATTTCCTGTCTGGAAAATCCACCCCATCATGTCCCTAACTCTTTCATCTAAAAAAACCCAAAAGAAGATATTTTAAGAAACGTCTCAGTGGTTTTATGTTCATACAATGAAAGTCGTTGGGGTCAATGTTGTTTGGTTACCATCATTCTACAAAATATCTTCTTTTTAGGACTGTCAAACGATTAATCGCGATTAATCGAATCCAGAACAAAAGTTTGCGTTTACATAATATATGTCTGTGTACTGTACATATTAATTTTGTATTTATAAAAAACAAACCCATACATGTATATATTTTAAGAAAAATTTAAAATATAAAAATTAATAAACATTTAAATATAATTTCAATTATTGGTAAATATAAATAAATACATCTAAATATTTCCTAAATATATATAGGCTTACATGTATGTATTTGTGTTCATAAATACAAAATGAATATGCACAGTAAACAGACATCTGTAAACACATTATGTGTAAACAAACTTTTGTTATGAATGCAATTAATCGCGATTAATATTTTGACAGCCCTACCTCTTTTGTGTTCTGCAGAAAAAAGTCCTACTGGTTATAAATGACATATGGAAGAATAAAGAATTCTCATTTTTAAATGTGAACTGTTTTTTTAAAGGCTCAAACATTAGCTTTCATTTAAAACTTATTTTCATACAGAAGTTTTAAAGGTACAGTAGCAAAATAAGTCTTTTTAAGTTGTATGTTTATTTCTAACAAAGAAAGGGTAAAAACCGATAATGTGAAGCAAATTATATTGACCAACAAAAAAAGTGGACTTCTAATTTTACAAAAGCTCTACAAAATGCATCAGCAACACCTATCATCATATAAAACATGTTAGCACCATATTAAAACTTGCCCAGATAGCACATGTACATCTGTTAGATGTCTGTTAGATGTCTGGGGGCAGTCGTAGCCCAGTGGTTAGAGAGTTGGACTCATGACCAGAAGGTTGCTGGTTTGATTCTCAGGGCTGGCGGGTAACAGCTGAGATGCCCTTGATCAAGGCACTTAACCCCCACTTGCTTACTATACAAAATGTACAAATGTATAGTACAATGTAATGTAAGTCGCTTTGGATAAAAGGGTCTGCCAAATGCATAAATGTAAATGTGCTAAAGATCTGGAGATCTGAAAACATCTGCTGTTTAAAAACATCTTAGAAAAAGCAGTTTTACATTCATTCTAAATCCTAAACATCTTACAGACATCTTCTAGATCTCTATATGACATCTGACAGCAGACGTCTCAGAGACGTATTACAGATGAGCAAACAATGTCTTGCAGATGTAAATGCAGATCAAATTGATGTGTGCTAGATGTATGTGGGCTTTCAGGGAAAATACATTACATTTACATTTAGTCATTTAGCAGATGCTTTTATCCAAAGCGACTTACAGAAAGATTAAGAAGCATTGGCATTAGCATCTTGTTAAATCATGTTTCATCACATTAGCGTTATGGTAAAACACATTAGCATCAAGTTTTGCCACAGAAAAGACATCACTCACACTTTCTTAATAAAATGTACCTACATCTACCTAAAATGCAGTTTCTGCTGTATGAATGTCTGTGTTCGTTCTTGGTTCAGCTTTACGCAGACTGTGGGGAGCTAAAAATGACCCCAAACCAGAGATGGAGGACATGTTAGCTGAACACGCTTTCCTGAAGGGTGTGAAGATCCACAGACTAATGGACCTCTTCCTCGACATCAATGTCCGCTGGCAGCTCCTCACCATCATCGTCACTTTTGTCACTCTGCAGCTCTGCGGCATCAACGCCGTGAGTCTCATACTCATACTCTCAGCTTTGTCAAAACTCTTGCCATACGCCACATTGTGTATTCTGGAAACTGGCTGAAGCATTTTGTGCAAAAAATACATTGCTTATAATAACATAATTTATTTCCCCTCGAAGAAAAATCGTATCGCTTTTTTTAAGATTGCATGATTTTGTATCATTTGGTATCTATGATAATTATGATATATACGATCAGATAGATGTTACATGCACTGTATGTTGTTTTAGATTAAAGCATCCATCAAATGCAAATTAATGTATATGCATGTAAATGTAAATTCAGTGTTTGTAATGTGTTTACAGGTTTATCTCTATTCATTTGATGTGTTTCAAGCGGCTGGTATTCCCAAAGAGAACCTGCGCTATGCCGCCTTGGGAACAGGGCTGTGCGAAGTTTCCACCTCCATCGCCTGTGTAAGCCACATTCAACCCACAGCTCATATATCTCATCTGAATTCAATAAATTATGTGGTGGGACCTAAATGAAGTATTTTGGTTATTTTCTGGGTTGTTTTGTTGAAGGTACTGATCATTGAAAGCACAGGGAAGAGGGTCCTTCTCTTTAGAGGTTACCTGGGAATGGCAGCAGCTCTGGCCCTGCTTACAGTCACTCTCTACCTCCAGGTCAGCAGTGTTGTATTTAATACATGTTATACTTTTGTAGTATAATTGTGTTGGTCAATTTTTTAGAGTAGCACATCACTTTTGGCCACAACTATGTGTGTCAGTATGGTTCATGTTATGCTAAATTTCAGTCACATGTCATTCTATTAAGTTTTTGACAGAAGAAGGAAAACCTTGCAAGTTTGGAAGAGATGAGTGGGTACATGATGACAGAAAAAAATATTTTTGGGGAATGCAGTAAAGGGATATAATAAGATTATACAAACAATCTAATAAATACATCAAAGCTATTCCTGTATAACTGTGAATCTGTATACTCTGTGTTCTAGAAGTTTGTGTCCTGGATGCCATATTGCAGCATGGTGCTCATTTTCATCTACATTTTGTTTTTCTCGACTGGGCCAGGTACAGCCACACATCCTCTACCGCACCTTCAAGTATCTGTAAGGTTTGTTTGTAGCTCAGTTGTCTCAACACTGTCTGTCTTTCACAGCGGGGGTAACAGCTCCACTGCCTGGCGAGATATTCACACAGTCCTATAAACCGCCAGCGTTCACTGTGGCCTGCACTCTCAACTGGGTTGGACTCTTTCTGGTGGGCATGTTGTTTCCCCTCATAGTGGTACGTTTTATACATATTTTTTTTGCGTAAAGGCTTTTCAAGAACCAAGACCTTAATCTCAGTTATATTAAACTGTCCATGTGTGTTAATCTCTCTTGCAGAAGCATTTGGATTATTTTTGCTTCCTCATCTTTTTTGCGTTCTGCTTCTTCTCCGGTGTGTTTGTTTGGTTCAACGTGCCGGAAACCAAGAATAAAACGGTTCTGGAGATCACAGAGGACTTCAATAAAATGCACCGGAAACCCAGATGCTCCCTACAATCCAAACTGAGCTCAGTACACATCAATGACATCCAGACCACCGTATCTACCAAGCTTTAATACAGACGTACAAACATCAAATTCGAGCCTGACCAATAAAATGTCAATATCCTTCCTTGTTTTGATGACCATGGTTTTTCTCTCTATAGTTTGTGAAATCTAGTATATTAAAGCAAACTGTAAGCGATGTCCCATTTGTAAACCCAAAATCCAATTTTAATTATAGGCAAACTGAATGTTGAATCTATAGGTTTCTACTTTGTCACGCTAAGGGACACAAATTCAGGTTTGGCCTGATACAATTGTCATGGTGCAATGCATATATTGACAGTGTTGCTTGAATGATTCTGTGGAGTTAGTAAGACTGTAGTTTCCCTTGGGCATCAGTCCTGTCCTCAGGGGTGTGATGAACTCTCAGCACATCATAAAATTACTAAATTGAATATTGGACTCCACCAAAATGATTATGACATTTGTCTTAATCATCAATGTTGATCTGCACTAAGCAGGTAATTGCTTTATTTTATACCTTTTATTTCTTTAATGGTTGTTTAATGTGTAAACAATTACAGCTAATGAGATTAAATGCTGGAACGGTTACAGTTTGCCTTTGGTCTGATTTGGTTAAATGGTTTCAGCAATGTGTTAGAGACCAACTATTTTTTAAATCTGCAAACTAGACCTGTTTAAAACTGATACCAGATTATCATGGTTTTATTGGGGTAGTAACACTGCTATTTTAAAAAGTATGGTTTGTTTTTAGGATGTATTTTGTCACAATGGAGAATTATTACTTATTTACATATAAGTAACTTATTATATTTTGAACAAAAACGATGATGAAACAAAATCTATGATACTGCAAAAATAGAAGTTTCAAACAGTTAAGTCATACAAATGTATCTAATATACACTATATAACCATTCTATATAAATATATATTTCCACATTTTAGAATAATTGTAAGCTTGGAACAACACAAAAGTAACTATGGGAATTATTGTGACTAAAAGATGTAAAAATTATTTTTTATTTTAATCTGTTTTTTATTTTATTTGGTTTTGTCAACCACTTTTTTGAGGTTTCACCCAGGGATGCTTTTAAAACTATGAAAAGCACCATTATTTGGCTGGATTTTGTATTAAATTCACCCAAAAATGTATATTTTGTCATGAATTACTCTCTGGTCATTGTTTGGTTGAACACAGAGAATATATTTGGAAAAATGCTTGTAACCAAACAGTTTTTGGACCCCATTGACTACTAAAGTAGGAAAAATGACATTGTCAAAAGTACCCCAGTACTGTTTGCTGTCCTACAAAATATTTGATATTTTGTGTCTTCAAAATATCAAATTTTGTGTTCAACGGAACAAGATCATTTTTATATGGTAATCAATGGGGTCCAAGAACTGTTTGGTTACAAGCATTCTTCCAAATATATTTCTCTGTGTTCATCAGAAGACATTTATACAAATTTGAAACAACTCAAAGGTGAATATTTTGGGTGAACTGTCCCCTCAAGGTTTAGTCAGGCGTTACAAAAAACAACATCAAATAAAATTTTAATTTAAAAAATGGTATTTTATTTTTCTGTCTACAAACAAATATGCATACACTTTCAGATTAAAACATTACGGTCATGAGAATCATTTTAGTCACGTGACACCAACTTCTGAACAGTAGTGTGAGCTATTCTCAAATTACTATTGATACATCACGTGACGCCCTGCCCCAACCTGATATTTTTAAATGTTTTAAAAGATGAGTCTTCAACCATTCTACAAATACACTGTTAAAGAAAAGCATTTTTGTGATTGGACCCGAAGCCTCTCAGATACAGTCGACCTCCCTCCCCGTATGACAGCCAGGTCTCCCCTGCATTTCTGTAAGTGTCACTCCATTGTTGTGAAAACGAAGATGTGGAAAAAGTCAACGTGCTGTATGAAATATTAATACGTGAGTTGCTCGGTGGTATCGACTGTCTTGTTTGGGGTGCTCGGCGTTCAGAGGCGAGCACGTGTCCCTGTCTGATAACACAATCTACGTGCTCGGGACTGCCCGAGCTGCAGCCTCTCGTGACAGCAGATCTGAAACTTCACAACATGCATGCGCCCCACACCCGCGCCCAAATTACGCACGCAAGGGTGGTTGTTTACAAGCAAACCCCAAGGTAAGCTCACACTGATGATGTCAACCTAATGAAACAATTTAAATACCAAAGGAGAGTGTCGTGACGGCTTCAGACTATAGAGACTGTTGAGACAGTGACATCAGATATGGGGAGTCTAGAGACTCAAACGCCGACCGAAAGCGCGCAGAAGGCAGAGCACAAACTTGCAGTGGAGTTGCGCACTGGCAAAAAAGACATTCAATCCAGGTAAGAACAACAGGTAGATTAAAGTGACATGTTTTAACATAATGTGGTAGTTTTAGTGTTTGTTTGTTTGTTTAGCTATACCAGGTTTTTTTCACGAGTCTATTTGTTTTTGCCCCACATATCTTGCAGTCACGAGATATTTATTGGGGAATTGATCCACTGCAGATAGCAACATTTATCATCTATTTATTTACAAAATAAGGGCATGATAACCTACCTTTACTGATGGACTCATCTTAGACAAAGAAATCTTAGTTGTCATTATATTATTTTATAGTCGAATATAGTAATTTTATAAATCAATAACATCTCATATAAAAATAGTTTGCTTTCTAAAAGTGTGTTAATGTATTGATGTTAGTTACTGCTTAGTTGCACTGCTTGTGTTTGTTGTCTGATTTGTTTGCTTAGTCTGAGCATACAATAATGATTTATCTCCTCACCATTCTTTTCTTTAAATAGCTATTGATGACTAATAATTTCATCACACACACACCTATAGCTCAGGTTGTGTCACATTGAAGATTTTTAATTGAAAAATGAATGACAAATGTACGTTTTACATCTTTCATTGCCATTGTTTCAGTGATATAAAACATCTTAGGTTTGAGTTTCACTTATATTTCTTAATAAACAAGAATCAAATAGTGAATAGTTGTGACAAAACATTTACAGTAACCAGTGCAGCATCAGTGGCTGAACATAATATAGATTGAATATTTAAACATAAACAAATGTATTTGTCTATTACTACAATTTTACGCTTTAGACAGACCAACTTTGATCAGATAACTGTTTAAACAGTTTGTGTTGAATGCATTTATAATGGTTCTGTCACTGTGTCATGCACTGAACACACAAACCTGGTAACAATTAACAAACATAATTCTTTTTAAAAAAATTATTTACAACAGATAACTAACAGTAACAACAACATTAAAGCACAAATGCAGCCAAAAATAACTAAAACACCAAATTGAACATCCTTCAATGCATCCTGGGAACTTTCAAACTCTTGAAGTATTGTTTGTTGAGATTACACTGTTTTTCAAGTTCAAACTTTTTGTCAGTCCAGTCAACAAAATAATCTAATCTAAGACTAATTTTGTTAAGTATATGCAAAACTATAATTTGACTCCTTTAACAAAAAATTCAATGTTCAAGTTACTTTACTGTCTATTTGTAGGGAGAACATTTTGCAAGTTGGATTTTTACAGTGTAATATTACATTAAACTTGGTAAAACTTGTGTGAACCTGCTATAAGAATGCAAACAACTAGTTATGTTGAGTCATTCATAACTTTCTTGTAATTATTAATAATACTTGCACATTGAAAACATAAGTTTACTCACACATTTAATTCAATTGCATTGTCTACTATTTTTAGATCGCTTCGTCATTAACCTTCCATTCTAGTCATGCAAACGTGATGGTTTGGGTAGAGATATTGGCAGGAAGAGAGTGTGCCAGTTGGTGGCCACGTCACCTTACGTCTTTTAAACAGAAGTGACTTCACACCAGCTGAGTCGCTGTCATATGTGAGCGGTCTGATAAGAACAGAGCTGATCTGTGCTGACGTGATATACAGGACCCTGTTATAAGCCTCATTTATATATTTATGCACATGTGTGGAATATGTGAAACCTCGAGTATGAAAAATAAGATTTAGGGTCCTTAAAGCGGCACTAATGAACTTTTGCTCACAGGTTCACCATGTGGTTGATAAGCACAATTGTCTTGTACCAATGTTGCAAATAATGTCGCTGTATGAATTTCCCTGTGGGCAGCGCAATACACATGAATTTGTTTACTAAGCTGATGGAACCGGCGCATACAGAAACGTTGTTCGGAAACCATAGGCAGGCAGGGGATGGGCGGGGCTGTGTGAGTATGCCGACCCAAACACAGAACTTACAGAGTCTGGTTTTTGCCGCTAGGAGGCTGCTCAGGTAGCAGCGCCAGTAAAATTCATCCAGTTAAGAGTTGTTCTACCACTGAAATAATTATAGAGACATTATTTTAAGGTCGAAAAACGACATTGTGCTGCTTTAAGAGTTCTGAAGCATCAAAAATATTACTAGAAGTATAAAATTTATTCTTCACATAAGTGTTGTTCTAAACTCAATCTATCAAATAAACAAAGATTTGTTTCCTTTAGGGTATTCGTGAATCGGAGTTTGGCACTTGAAAACATAAAGTGCTATGGCTTTGACATGGATTACACTTTGGCAGGTGAGAACATTTATGGTTCCTCTGGGAGAAGTTGTCAGGTTGTGTGAAGTGCTTCTGTGTGTTAACATCAGTTTTATTTTTTGCTTTCAACAGTGTACAAATCTCCTGAGTATGAAAGTATGGGCTTTGAGCTTCTCAGGGACAGACTTGTGTCAATCGGCTACCCGCACGAGCTGCTGGGCTATACGTATGACCCCAGCTTCCCTACACGGTGAGTGTGTGACGGTGCAAAACAGAAGCAAATCATGAAAGGGTTTGCGTTTTTGAAAGTCACTAAGATGTCAGCATCCGTTACCAATGAGAAGGCAGGTCCTGAGTTCTGGAAATCCAGTTTGCTGTATTTGAAACCAACAGGGTGCTCTCCACCCCCACAGAATGCATCTTACAAATTCTTATCCGTCAGACGCTCCACCAGCACTTTCTCTAGTATGCAGATCTTTATTTTGACATTGAGGTTTACATTTTATCCTCTAATATGTTTATATGAATATCAGCTGTTTTCTGCATGGTTTTAAACTGGATTATTAGGTTGTCACTCGCATTTACATGCATATTTTAATAAAACGCTTTGTGGCATATCACAATCCAGCGCATGCAATTGAGATAATAATACAGATAGTGATGTTTTGCCTTGGGAGCAGAAGGTCATTAGATGTTATTATTAAAATGAGCCGAGCAGATGCAGGCTGTTCAACTTTCTGCTCAGTGATGCTGCAGGGGGGAATAGATTGAATTTGTTTTAACTCTTAAAAGGTTCATGTTTTTATTATAATTACATTTAGCCGACGCTTTTATCCAAAGCAACTTACAACAATGAGGAAAATAATGAAACGATTCATCATAAGGAAGCTATAATATTATGAAAAGTGATATACATAGTTTTTTGAATGTGTTGAGGGATGTAACATTTCTCATATTTTATGTTTGTTTTCAAATTCTTTCTTGTTTATTTTCCAGAGGTCTGGTGTACGATACCAAGTTAGGGAACCTGTTGAAAATAGACTCCAATGGAAACATCCTGGTGTGCACACACGGATTTGAGTACCTCAGAGGGTGAGTGAGATGCTTCAGAGACTTAGCTCGCAAATGCCCCTGAACAATTTTTTTCAGACAAAGATTCAAACTAAATAGAGAATGCTGCATGGGACGAAAAGTTACATATATGTTTTAATGTGTTAAAAAACAGATCTGCCGTTGGTCATATAAACAGTTTTGTAGTTTTGTTGCAGCCACAGAAATTGCCTCTGTTCACTGGCCATGTGTTGAAAACATAATGCTTTGTGGAAAATATCTTAGGACACCTAACCCCACTATTTAGGTCAAGCACAGATGATGTAATCAACTATAATATGATATATATAATAATAGTTTATTTATATCTAACACCTGGTGTAGTTAAGATGTTTTAAACAATGACTTATGTAGATTTTGTTTATGTGCTTGTTGGTATCCTGGTATGGGTTTTGTTAGGCAACTAAAACACATGTAGGATTAAAACAGACGTAACTGTGACTGCATATATCAGGGTTGTAGGATTTGGGCACTGCTAGCAAGAGATCAGCTCATTGTGAACAGTAGTTGTTAGATCTGTCTGTCAGCACGTGACAGTGCACAGTGGCAGACTGTTATTGCTCCATCACAAGCTTTCCAACACATGTTTGTTTATAAAACTGCTTGTAACACATGTCTGTCTGCAGCCCACAGATCCAGGAATATTATCCAAACAAGTTCATCCAGAGAGACGACACTGAGCGCTTTTACATCCTCAACACGCTCTTCAACCTGTCAGGTATAGCAAAGAGTTCAAATGGTTAAAAGAAAGAATAATGTGTTCTGTTCCAGATCTAACAAACATGTCTACATTGTTCTCACAGAAACGTATCTTTACGCATGTCTCGTGGACTTCTTCACCAAAAGCACCAGATACAAAAAGTGAGTTATTATTAATCTTCAACAGTTATAGACAGTTATAGACGTTATGTGGCCCAAACATAACTTCCGGTAGACTTCCGCAAAGAATCAACAACTGTTTGTTTGACAACCAGCTTCAGGACATTTTTGAGTTTACTCAACTTTTGGCCAAATAGTTCACCTAACTCAATTAACTTAGTAACTCTAAATACTACAGGTAAATTACAAGGACAACAACAACAACAATATAGCCAGCAAACACTAAAACAGCAATTATTTTAATCATTTTAACCAGCAAATTGAAAATGCTGCAATGCATGCTGGGATCTTTCAAACACTAGAAATGTTTGGCAAGTTGGTCAAACTTCTTGATGCATGCACTTTGGACAATCACTTGAATATCTAAGTACTGTCAACAAAAGAATCTTTGTTAGTACCACATTTAGACTAATTTTGTTTCAGTATACTCAAAATAATACATTCTTCTACTAAAAATATTTGTATTTAATTTAATACAATTAACATACAATACAATATCAATATGAATTAATATTAATATAAACTAAAGATAAAATAAATAGTTATATTATAAGCGAATGTGTCCGATAAAACCGTCTATATGGTTATTTTAAAGTTCATCTGAACGTTGACGCAATGTTGAGAATATCCAATTTAACATTGATTCAATTTAGATTCAATTATCTTTGCTGAGCTATTTCTCATACATATGGTTAGATTTTTCCAAATCCTCTAATCACAACTTTATTCTTCCTACATTTGTACTACAGACACAAATTCTATCTCAAAATGTTTGACTTGTTGCTTCTTGGTTTGCTATTATTTTTCTTAATGATCCAGCATGACCACAATATTAAAGATGCATTATTATAATTTATTAGTTTTGCACTGTAAGCAACATCCCACAATATCCCTTCACATCTGTTTTCTCTCTGATTTAGCTGCGAGAAAGGTTTCAAACACGGTGACCTGTTCATGTCACACAGGAGCATGTTTCAGGATGTGCGAGATGCCATGGATCACCTTCATGACACTGTAAGTTAAATGAACCACTAACAATTACTTCTTGAGTTCCATTAACCACATAAGAAGTAGTAAAACAAGACATTAAACATTCTGAGCTATTTACAGTACATTGAAGTTTTTTCTTTATTATTGTTTTTTCCTCAGGGTACTTTGAAGGAAAGAACATTGAAGAACCTGGATAAATTTGTGATTAAAGATGTAAGTAATGCGTGTTAATGAGTAATAAAATAGACTTACATTTATCCTTCTCTGTATTATGGTTGTTAATAGTACGTTATTGTACTTTATGTACGCCTGTGATCAAATCATTTATTCATACAGAAATTGCAACATCAATACTGTACATGAATGAAAATGTTAAACATCTTTAAGACTTGACTTCAATGAATGAATTAATGAAAATTGAAACAGGAAATGCTTCTGGATGATGTGGTTGACTTTTATAAACAGACAAACATTTTGTTTTTGTTTAGCCCCGCCTCCCTGTTTTACTGAGTCGCATCAAAGAGGTTGCCAAAGTTTTCTTGGCCACTAACAGTGATTTCAATTACACAGAGGTAAAAACAATTAATAAATCTGACCTGTGAACAACAGTTTATTGGATAATAACATCATGTTTATCATTTGCTTTAACTGCATTCTTTCTTTTCTCCACTTTCAGGGTATTATGAAATACTTATTAGATTCCTCAAGTGGCCCCAAGGTGAGCAGCCTGAACAAAAACACATTTTTTGTAATGTTTATGAAAAAGTACATAAATTGGGAATTATTAAGGACTGACATAACAAACATTTACTCATGTCCTATATATTATCATATTCATGTTGTTTAGAACCCCAAAACAACCTGGCAGTCTTACTTTGATCTGGTGGTGGTGGACACAAAGAAACCTTTGTTTTTTGCAGGAGGGACAGTTTTACGACAAGTAGACACGGTGAGCTTATTTTTTAAGGGATTCACCTGCATTTAAGTATAGATGCATCTATCCCACGATAAACAAATAGATGTCATTTGAAATTAAGCTATTTTACCATGTTTTAAACAAACTTTTTATTAAGGCTAAAACGTGTTATGTTCATTTTCAAAAGCTTTTGTAATACAAATATCAGACTAAACTTTTACTATCTCTCTGGAATACTTGCATCTGATTGGCCAGTCATAGAATTCTACAGAATATATAATAATAATATATAGTACTGGAATTATGTTACACCCCTGTAGGACACTGGCAAGCTGCGTATAGGAACATATACTGGAGGTCTTCAGCATGGGACAGTGTACTCTGGAGGTAAATCTTTTTTAATTTCTGTGCTAAGCTTGCTTGATGACATCATCATTTGTTTACATTGAACCCCTTTCACAGGATCTTCAGATATTGTGTGTGACCTGCTGGATGTTAGGGGGAAAGACATCCTCTATGTAGGCGATCATATCTTTGGGGACATCCTCAAGTCAAAGAAACGTCAGGGCTGGAAGACATTCTTGGTCGTTCCTGAGCTTGCTAAGGAGTTGCATGTGTGGACTGACAAAAACAGTAAGTGTTTTGGTGTAATTTAATAATGATACTTATATGATATATATTGTTATACAGCTTTTTATACAGTCATAAAAATCTTGTTTCTTTTACAGCTATGTTTGAAGAGTTAAGACATCTCGACATATTTCTTGCAGAATTATACCAGTAAGAATTTATCTGCATTGTTTTTGTTCCACAATTATCCCATAAAAAGTCAAAATAAAGCTTTTTTGTTAACATTAAACATACTAAATATTGCTGAGTGGATGAGGTGGGTTATTTATTTAGCCATTTAGACAATATCCATATAGTTTCTCTTATTAAATATACAAGACTTCAACAATCAACCAAAAGGTGCAATACTTGAAGTGGCCAATAGATGGCAATAGAGTACTCCATATACGCCACTGCATATCTGCGCACTTTAAATTAACATCTGTGCTCAGATTCATTTAATTATTTATTTACTTACTCATTTTTGTATATTTTAATAAAGACACATGTCTCAAATATAATTTTTGTTTCAAAATTTTCTTCCTCCCAGGCATTTGGACAGTGAGAGTCGAGAGTGTCCAGATATCAGTGCCATTCACAGCAGGATAAAGGTAAGTTCAGTCAAACAATGTTGCATTTGTAAAGCCCATTCCTCAATACGTATTTTACATTTTCACATCTGTGTTTTCATAATAAAGATGTCCACATCTATGTTTTGCACAATTCAAAATGTTGCTGTTATTATAAATGTCTGTGTTTTACAGATGGTGACATATGGCATGGATTTGTGCTATGGGAAAATGGGCAGTCTGTTTCGCTGTGGTTCCACAAAAACCCTGTTTGCCAGTCAGTTATTGCGATATGCAGATATATACTCGGACTCATGCCTCAATCTCCTGAACTACCCCTTCAGTTACCTCTTCAGAGCCCCCCTTGTCCTGGTAAGATATCCAATATAGGCCTAGTTGTTTTATTTAAATACTTATAAACTACACACACGTTCATAACATTACTCTTATAATGTACTCTTATATACAATAAGACTGACATTGTAAGAATTGATTTCAGAAAGTTACAGAAAGGATATTAATATAGATAACAAAATATCACACCACTTGAATTCTTTTCGGACACACTTCACAATAAAAGTTGTATTTGTTAACAATTAGTTAATGCATTGGCTAACATGAACTAACAATGAACTATACTTCGACAACATCTTAGTTTGTTCATTTCAACGTTTACAAATACATTTTAAAAACCGAAGTTGTATCTGTTAACATTAGTTAATGCAAAATGAACAACATGAAGAGATATTAACACAGATTAATAAATGCTGAAAAACTATATTCACTGTGTTAGCTGATGCATATACTAATGTTAACAAAAGCAATTTTATTGTAAAGGCTTTCTTTTTTTCTATTAAAGATAACATAAGGAAACTATTTGAGCAAACAGTTAACAAAACTTTTTTTATTTACTATTATAAAACAACAGATTTACTTTACAAAATCAATCTAGACACTTTGTGGTTGCAATGGTAAATGTAGTACAACAACTAGTAAAACTACAACTGTGGTTACTTGACTAGAACATCTCTATGAACTTCAGGAGAAATAATTCATACAGCCAAATTACTTTTAGCAAGTGCAAGTATCATCTAGAAGTGTAGGTAGAAAAGGTTGAGCATCATTTGTTGTCATTTAGTGTTATGTGGTTTATGTCAAACTATACACAACCTATAAGTTAATCTTGTATGTGACTTGATCCAGTTACCTTTGATGTGTCAAGACTCTAAAAACCTTTTACAGTTGCCTCATGAGGCCGCTGTGAATCCTCAGACCAAGGAAAAGACCCCATCAGAGCTGTCAACCAATTACATTATCAAACCCACACGCATCAAGGTTTGACACGCTCACTTTATTTTAAAAATGTAACAATTGAGCATCATTTTTTCTAGTGCACTATTTGCACTAATGATATGCAGTATTTTCTATTTAAAAAATAATCATTCACTTTTACAATTCTCTTAGTTTACCAATGAATTAAATGTCTGATTTTGGATGTCTGACATACAGCATCAGTGTGAGTGTGAGGATGGCAACTGTGGACAAGACAGCTGTGTCCGAAATGACCCTGCTGCACCAATAGAGGCATGAGGACTGATGTGATTTTATTACTGCTGTAATTATAACCCTCCACAGTATTCATTCCTGTCATGTAGCCTATTACTGATACACATTGCTTGTCAATTCACTATAGTTAATTCTGGCAGAAAATCTTTGCTAAAATGAATTGTTTCTTGCCATATTGTTAAAGTTCACCCCTATTTTATAAATGTTATCAATTGTATAGTTAGCAGAAATCTTCAACTGTTCATTTGTTGACTTTTATATTAACTTTTGTCTGTACGTATAATACGTCTAGCTCACATTTGATATATGGTATTATTGAGCATTTTGTTTGTTGTTCATGACTGGGATACAGTGTTACTGGTTTAGTGTTGAGTGTTTTTATTGGACAATTTTTTATACTTATCTGTGACTGCACTATGATGTAGCATATATTAAAAGCTGCCTATTTAACTTGTAGAACAATAACATTTAAACTGTTCTTTTATTCTTCCCTTAAGATTAATTTAAATTAATTTTGTTTATGCATTTACCTTTGTTTTTAAATTGCGATAATATAATAAACTGCTTTTTATTTACTAATCCTGTCGTCACTTATGCATAGCCTACATATTTATAAATGACCTATAGATTACAAAACTGTGCATGACTAGCTACTAAAAATAATTTCGTATTGCAATGATTCAAACTTAACCAACCTAAACTAGAATGATAGTAGGATTAAACACGCAAAAATTAAGTTTTTTTTCTCGCAAAAATGAAGGTGTAAATGAATGAAAATACGGACATCTTCAGGAAAATCTCTGTAGGTTGTCCGTAAGATGGCGGCAAAGCCTATGTGATGTATGCAGCTGACTGCATGGAAGACATTTACAATGACCATAAGCTTTAATGAAGAACTATTACACCGCGTATCGTAACGGAACGTAATAAAACTAATTTCTTAACATCCTCAAATAAGTGTCTTCGTACTAGATGTCGATTTTGTATTCATATCTGCTGCGTCGACCATTTTAGGGGAAAGAAAACGTGACGTTTCTTCCGCCACCCAGTAGGCCTTTATGTGATTTTGAGGTAGCCTACGAATTAACAAAAATTTAACAAAATAAATGCCAATTAAACGCAATGTAAAGGTATAAGAGAAATGTCCTTGTGATTGAGACTGCCGAAGTTCTTTTAAAAACAGCGTAAGCTTTAAAGAATGTAAAGTAATATGCACTTAACTCATTTAGTCCGTATTGTTACCTGCAGACTCGTCCTAAATGCTCGTTTATTGTTTAAAAGTCCGGCAAAACAATCGACTGATGAAAAGGCGAACACCGGATATGGAGCTAATGGGTCACGTAGGCTACACCAGTAAAATGGGCCTACATTACTACTCATATTTATAGTAATTCGAGTCATACTATTAATAATGAATTTCGTGGGAGAAATTTTTTCTAAAATACCTGCAGCACATTTTAGTCCCTTTTAGTGTTTTTCTGGTTTACTCGTTGTAAGCCCATATATGGATCTATCAGAATATGATGACGTAGTAACGTAGACTCCATTTTAGTCAGACGACATATTCACTCGAGTTAGCTTTAAAATTACATTTTCACATCTATTAACATTAAACGTAAAATATTAACCTAATGCTGTCTCTGTGGACAGTTTAAAACGTGAAATTGTATATCCATTTAACTAGAAGCATAAAACAGCTTCATTGTAGTGAGTCTGGTCAACATGAATCCAACACACCAGGACGAGGTAACTCAAACATTTAACAAGTAACTAAAAGTTGTTTCTTTCTTTGTGTGACCATTAAATAAAATACAAGTGCAATTCAGTGAAGTCATGAGTAATGACGCTATTTTAAAGTCTTTAATTTCAGAAAAAAACTTTTGTTTGTAAACTGTGCAAATGTTTATAGCTACAGGATTATTGTGCAATTTGCCTCAGAAAATCGAAAGCAGCCTGATGATGATGAAATGTCCTATTTGATAGCACTTCAGACACATATCATCTCCCATTCCTCACATTCCACCATTTCCCAGCAATCCTTGTGAACATGCCTCGACACGTCGCGTTTGTTGAGGTGCTTCGCTTTCTCAGTTTCCCACACCTATGGATAAACGTGGTTAACATTTAACCAGTCTTATTCGGCATGCCTGTCCTGAAACTGCGCTAGCCTGCTTTGGTGTGAAATTTATTTTACTCAGGTGTGGAGCTTTGGAGCATTAGGCTTTCTTAAGCATTAGTGCAAGATGTTTTTATCACTCTTCAACTGCAGGTATTACTATGAATAGGATTCTTGTGTAAATTCTTTATGATAATAAACAGGACCATAGATAAGAGGCAAGTACAGACACCTAAAGCCTGTGTAACGTGCCCCTGACATATATGTATGGTATGCATGATTCAGAGCCTATAGAGTTGATTCACTCAGTTATGTTAAGGACTGTCTAAGCAATGCCGAGAGACACGTTTAGCAGTCCTGGGCCCCTCTCCTGACCCATCCCCCACCCCTATACTCACAACTGGACCTGCTTCCCTGCATTCCACTGAAAACATTCCCATCCCCCCTCCGCTAACCTGCGACAAGGGAGGATTCGACCCATGCACCTTTATTTATGCCCTTCTCACCTTGTAACTTTACCTACAAAGCAAACGTATCGCAGGGTGGAATAACAAAGCGTAGATTGTGACGCCGTCCCAGGGCCCCAAAACAAACCTCAACTCAGCTTTGAGTCTAAAAAGTACTGCTTTTATTTATGAAACAAGAACGTGACAAATCACAGTCGGAGGATAAACTTTCCAGTCTGGAATTTGTGCCCCAGCATTCCCGTGACAGATGACCATTGGCAGAGGCTAAATGCTATGACAATACTATTGCACTGCTAGAATGGATGGTACAGTAGTGCAACATCGTCAGAGCAGCTGACCTCAGCACATCAGCACGTGGACAGGGGTCAGCCATCTTCTTTGGGAGATGACTATTTGTACCCTATTCCTAGTTTAAAGTCCTTTTTAGAGTACCCACTCGATCGGCGAGGAATTTCGCAACTGTTTTTCGCAAGTCTCTAAAAATACATCTAGTGCCAAGTATATATGTACATGCATAAATTACATGCAGCCACGGCAACTAAAAAACAAGTGAAAGGAATTTTTCTTTGCTCGTGAGAAAAATTTGCATTTACACACTTTTTTGCAATAGCAAGTAGGCATAACATGAAAAGGTTAAAAGAATGATTTCATGACACAGATTTAAAGTTGGCCAAATATTTACATGTGTAAAGATAAGCCTGTGTATACTCACTGTAACTACATGTCAAAGCATGAGAGAGGTGAGAGGTTGAGGCAATAGAGAGTAGGTGGAGGTCTCTGTTCTATAAGCCAATGCCCTTTTAATATTGCACTGCTCTTCTGATTGGCCAGTAGTACAACAGAAAAAGGGCAATGGACAAAACATGGTCTATATAAAAAAGTTCTTCATAGTCCTGGTTCCCTGTGCATGCTTGATTGGTTTCTATTATGATGAATTGCTAAAATGTATGTTTGATAATAAAATCAAAGGAACAAGCTTAACTTAACTTTAAGCAGATTGGAAATCAAATATCACAACGAAATATTTTGTCACACAACAGTTTATAAATCTATAACTAAATGACAGCAAACATAGATAAACAAACTTGTAAATGGATTACAATAACAACTTAAAGCTTTACATCTTTTTCAGATGTTTTTCAGGTTTTTTTTACGATTTACATCTTGTAAAAGACTGCTTTAAAATAAAATGCATTTTTAAAGTTAAGTTTAAAAATAAAGGTTCCAAATATGATTTTGTGTTAAAATCATCATACAATGAAATGAATAAAATTGCTCTTGTATCTCGTTTGAACTCCATAAGAAACTTGGGTGGATGTCATCAGAACGTTTGACGTTCTCAGTTTAGAACAGAGTGTGACGGCACGTCTTTTGATGTATTCCTGGAACGACTGGAATTATTACACACTGCTAATCGCACATTAAAAGTAATGACATCGAAACAAAAGTTTACAAGTAAACACACAGAAAGAGGATGACGTGTAAATAAATACATTCGATAAAATTAAAACACAGAACGAAACGTTTAAAAAGACGCTGCAAAGACAACACACATTTAACGTGTTGCTTCATAAAGTTCAAACGTTTAAACGACCTGTGGACGATTTAAAAAAAACGTTCAGAATACCTTCATTAATTTCTAAATTAATGTTAAATTGAACTGATTCTGTTTATTTAAGACGCATTTTAAACACCAGTTTTTGTTTTTCCGAATAAATGCAAAACAGCATTGGCTCAACGAAACCTCAGCACTGACTCGAATAAACAGTTGATTCGATAACGCTTGTGTGTTTACATTACCCTCATATTAACACTGTTTGACAGGTAAACCTTATGTGATCACACATTAGCGCGTGCATTTACAACTATACAATAACTAAAAAATGCGATTCGTTCACCCTCCTCAATGTTCTTAGACAGCAGACACCAAGCACATAAACGTTGCATACCATAGAAAAGCTTTGCTCGTACCCAGCGTTTGATAGCACACGGTCCTGATGCGCATGAAAATGAGGCGATCAGTTCATTCCGCACATGAGCTTCTGTTGGTCCCATCCACCCCAAACTCTCCTTTACGCCCTACAGCTCCCGCCATTTCCGCCCAATCATCCCAAAAGCTTGGAGAGCACATAGTGAACCCCCAAATTTCATGAATGGTATCTAACCATGGGAGGGACACTTCGCCAGAGGAAAAAAAAACGAAGAGGAAAAAAGGAGAGGGGTTAAGAGAGAGAGAGAGAGAGAGAGAGAGAGAGAGAGAGAGAGAGAGAGAGAGAAGAGGAAAAGTTGAGCAAAAGGTGCAAAACCTGGACGTCTTCTTTTTCGCTCCCGTTTTTCAAATGACGTGTGGGTTACGACTCTCCGTTTCCACAAGCGCAGTTAAAATCGTAACGCGCGGCTCCGGGAGATAAAAAATCGCGATTGTAAAGACGCGCGCGGCCTCACGGCCTTCCAACGTAAGACTCCATCTTTGACTAGTTGACATTCAGATCCAGCCGGAGCAAGCGCCTCATTTGCATGCGCGGCGTTGATTGGCCCGTTCCTGCGCTAGTCTCCGCTGTACGATCAGCCATTGGTTTAATCTACAGCTCTTCAGCGCTCCGACTCGCTCTGTGATTGGACGCATATGTGATACCGCTGCTGCACACTTTAATTGAACAACAAATACGCGACGCACTTTGTCCCATTCATAAATTTCACATCACCACCGTGCTTTCCTGTCCAACTTATACTGAAAGATGATATTTACCATCAGAATCGCACGCGTTATTATTATTTATGACATTATTATAACATTATTTGTTATGTTATTATTATTTATTAGTTAATTTCCTTAGATAATGTATGTAAAAAATCTATAGAAATGCATAGGAACATTATAAGCTGTTATTTATTTCTATGTCGTACATATTGTCTAAAAAAGTAATTACATATTTTTCTTATAGCCTATACAACCAAATTTAAAAACTATAAAACTAATAGCCTACATTTAAAACTTTTTTTAGTTGGAAATGCTTACACGTTAAACCAGAAAAGTGATTTTCCCTTCACATTGTCTAATGGCAACCTTTAACAGAAGCACACAGATTCATCACATTGTGGTGGGATGGACCACAGGGGTGGGCCAAACCAGAAGGGCCAGTCCTGGGAGGTGCCTGGGTCCTCAGTGAGCTTTGATTGACATCTGGAGGAGGGTAGTGGGCTGTGAAATGTGGCATTCTTGGTCAAGGGAGCTGAAATAATGGTATTGTTTGGTGGGAAAAGGCCCATTTTCCCCCCATCCCCTTTCGCTGTCCCCCAGTTTGAAGGGATCTGATTGTATGGTTACTCTGTAAAAAGTGTTTGATGTGAAGCAGAGCAAGGCATTCAACAGCTTGCAAAAAAAAAGAAAAACATGAAGAGATAGACTGTCATCTGATTTGTGATTATAACCTTATTACAAAACTGGAGACACATCTTTGCATTTTTATCACACTGTTGTATTTTTAAAAAGCATGCTTTTAAAGGAAATTTTTACATCTACAAATCAAACTGTTTTAAACTATCAGTTGGATATTACTGTTGTCATTACATTTTGTAAATCATTTGCATAAACGCACAATCTAGTTTTGACCAAAGCACTCTATGTTCTGTAGGTGGATTCTCTTTAAAGGTTGTAGGTTATCATGTTATGTTTGTCATACAATTTCAACATACAACTTCAACAGTAAAGCATTTTCAATGTTCCATGTATTTTAACAAACAATTGTTTGCTTCAATTTATGGTAATTGGAACAAGCAAGAGCAAATAGAGATCTTAGATTTCTTAAAACAAAAAGAAAAAAGTTTTATTTTAATGTAGACTATAAAAGGACAAATGTTAGGAAGCTAACAGCACTGAAACTTTCAACTACATAAAAGTGTAAAACAGAAGGAATGTTTCTTTCGAAAAGCACTAAATAAAATCAATAGAAATAATAACTGCTACCTAACTTAAATGTGCTGTGCTTGAATTTAATAGCACAGTTGCAGGATTTCTAAAATACTTAAAAATAATAATAAACTAATAAACATAAAAATGTTCGTATTCAATCCAGTTATTTCTAGTTTTAAATAAAATAATTTTTCAATAAAACCAAATAGTACAATTTCCACTCACAGAAGTAAAAAAAGAAAGATTTTAAAATGTACATTGAAATCATTCAAATTTAAAACAAATAATTTGTTTCAATTGCTTTTAATTTTACAGTGTAAAAGACACATAAATTTACGATTTTACAATGTACGTTTATATGTGTATGTGTTTTTCCATTAAAAAAATATTTGAAAAATGATTTGGATGATTATAAATATTTGTTACAGATTTATATAAATATAAATAAATAAAATCCCACAATAGAAATCAATTTAATATGGCATTTAAAAATTTTTTGTATAACTACAGACATTAAATAAAATGTTTATAAAAATGATTCTTTTGTTAGATAAGATACTTTCAGTCTTACTTCTTACATCATATCTCTCTGTACATGATTTAATAAATAAACTAAAAGAAATAAGTTTTTGCTATAGATCACCAAAAAGGATCAAAACTGACACGTTTGGATATTTTTTAGTTAGTTGTATTATTTTGTCAAGATGCTACAATAACATATATATAACATTTTATAATATTTTAGATTACTTGAAACTATAACAACACTATTAAACAGTAACCTTATTATTATACAAAGTACAATTATCCAATCCCTTCTCAATGATAAAATACACTGTAATTGTAAAGGAACAAAAAGCAATTCAAAAACAATTCTTGTTTTTAAAAAATTTAATGTAAATAAAACAATCTTTTTTTGTGTAAAGTTCATAAAAACACCGTTTGCGAATTTTAAAACGTTTAGGTTTAGGTTGTTAAAGCACTTAATTTTAATCATTTCATTCGTTGTCATGTTAAACTCCATCAGTTACACCTGAACTGTGTACAAACAGAGAATAGGAAACCTTTGAGACCTGGGAGGTAAAGGTTCCATTATTGTTCTTTTTTCCCAGTTCCCTTCCTCCAAAAATGTTCTTACCCCTTCCTTTGCCCTTTAACCTTCCTCTTCTGCTTCATCTTCTGCCTCTCTCTCTTTTGGTGTTTCCCTCATGGACAACCCAACAGGGGAAAGCACCGCTGATAGATTGTCATTGAAAATTTCCCTGACCAAACCAGAAGGTTAATGGATTAGATTTCTCTGTCACCATCACAGTGGGTGGTGACATGGATGGGATGCGAAGCCCCTTTGAGATTCATCTCTTTTTTAAGCCTAGACCCCCACCTCCAAGACCCAATCTTTCTCCCTCCTTGTTTTGCCTTAAGAAGAGCTCGCTACCCTTTCCACCCTAAATCGGGTGTACTGAGCGCATGCCCGAAATTCCAGCTGTATGGGTGGCAGTCCAAAGCAGGGTGAGAGTTTTGCATGCTGAACGTGACAGAAAACATCATTATAATAAACTTTGCGTTTCCTGTAGGTGAATTCCGGACATATTATGAATCTTGTGAAGGGTGACTGTGAACATTCAGGGCACAAACAATTATGTTCATTTTTGTTCACACCTTCACACCCTTCCCGAAGCTTTAAAGATGGCGTGACACTTTCGTAAAAACTCAAATTTACTTAAGAGCAGAAATGTTTAAGATTACGGTACAACTACAGACCAAATGTTATAATTTCAAAGTTTATAATAATCTTTGGATAGTTTTATCAAAGTTAAATTACACTTTTTAGATGAATCTCTTTGCTCATTTAGCTTTAAAAAATTTAGTTCTAGAATTTAGCTTGTGCTTGCAAAAACCTTTGGGAAGTTAACGTCCTTTGGTGCAAAATGCTAAAGTTCATCTTAAACTTCTTAAAACTCCTTCTTTTATAACTATAACTATATGGTGACCTAAAATATAAACTTTCCCTATACATAAAAAAGTTTACCTAAACATCATGATATAGACATGTTATATCAACCTCCCATATACTCTCTTATAACATTACTTAAAAACACTAAAGGCTGTGGTTCAAGGTACATTCAAACCCATGTGTTCCTCTCCCGAGAAAAAACGCCAATCCATTAACCAAACTTCAGAGGAATTCCTCACTTCATTTCACCGAATACATGCGGAATGTACATGGGGGTCAAAGGGGAATGGGCTAGAGGGAGCCCACCCCATACAGTGGCAAGCGAGCCTTATTCAAACATGCCCTGAGGATTGAGGGAGGAGCTTTGAGCATTACTTTTTTAGATAACTTATATCATCTATGCATCCACCTTCCGCTTGCCTTCATCAGCCCTTTACAGGATCTCTATATGACGCTTCATTTTATGTGTTTATATGTCACATGTGCACTTTTACATCATTGAAAGAGCTGAAAGACTTTTCTTACTTTAATGAAATTAAAGTTTGATCTGCTGTAGCGTATAAACATAAAAAACATGAACTGGATCAAAATGAGTTGCTTTACAATTGTTGTTTGTAATTAAAACATCAGACCCTAGGAATTGATTTAATAATTATCAATTAAAAGCACCTTCATGTCAGACAAACAATAATTCATTTTTTAAATTTAATTCATTTATAAAAGGTTGTGGTTAAAGACACTAACAATGGAAGTCTATGGGAAAAAATCCCAGATGGTTTTTGAAGGTTAAGCTTGTGTTTTTCTTAAAAAAGAAATTCCTTTACCTTTTTTCTGTCTTTTGAGTTATACATTTTGTTGCCTTGGAATAATAGACGGTTTCAAAGCAACAACATGATCAAACGTTACGCTTTCGTGGCCCTGCAGATTATTTCTGATAACAAGCTAAAGTAATAACAAGTTAATGACATTAGCTAGCAAGTTAAAAGTATGTCTAGTCAGTATTATTTTGGGGGACCAGTAGAAGAACCGTTTTTTTTTTTTTACAAAATATTTATATACAAATTGAGTCATTCATGTGATATTTTATGTACATATTGGGATTTTTTTTGTAAACAAAATGGTTTGAACTACAAAGTCAAATGAAATTAACAAAACATTAAGACTTAATATCTCAAAACAGAATACAAGTAAAACCTTATATTTCCAAGGAACAATGTGTCTAAATCAACAGTTTTGCTATGTTTTATGTTAAGTTATTCATCATCTGTATTCCTGGATTTGGATTTTCTCTGTACATATCATTTAAAAATGAGGGTTTATTGTTATGTTAATGGTGAATGAATGTATGACTCGTAGATATACTTTTGAAACAGTGTATTTTTTATAAAACTTGCACAGTAAGTATGATAATAATGATTATTCCTTAAATGCCATCAATGCAGCCTAACTTGTATTGAATGCGTAACTGCAACTGAAACTGACATCTTTTACCAAAAGCTGTTTATTCCAGCACAACTCAGGGTGAAGCTATCTTTCCATTCATTTCTTTCTGCTACAACACTTGCCTGTTTAAATGCTGAATATGTGTGTTAAAATGACCTCTGTTCTTTCCATACAACCCAAGACTCACTTATTATATTGGAATTATATTGGAATTCATCCTCCTTTCCAGCACAGGTAACATGCAACAATCCACACTGTTGGAATCCGGTATGGCTGTAAAGTTCCTTTGGGTGATCTGGCCAATAAGGGAACAGGGGTGGAACCTAGAAATTCCTAGTTCCAGTGTCTCTAGCACTTACTTGACCTTAACAACTCCCTAATACCCCCCTCACACCCAATCCACCCCATAAATCTCATCTCAGCGATGAGCAGACTGAAATTATTGCCTACTTTAAAGTTGACACTGTATCCTTGCATCTTGGGCCACAGACGTTATGGGCCATAACTGTAGTTTAGTGTGTTTGTTAATTTTTTGTTTACTCCAAAGCTGTTGTTCTTTGCAGGACCCTGTTGGTTATGCAGGCAGTGTGAATTCTGTAACCTATTATTATAGACCAATAAATAAACGTGAACACGAGTAATGTGACACAATTAACAGTGTTAATATGCTTATTATAGATAATAATTAAATAGTAATTTAATAAATGTTAACAATGTTAAGACGTAATAAGTGATCTCAGGAAATAATTGTGTAGTCTAGAAACATTTAGTTTAGTTGTCAGCCTTCAAATTTGATACACTTTAATATAATAATCACTAAAAATTTAAACAATCACTAAAAATGTTATATAATTACTGATCTTGCAGGGTAAAACAGCTCGTGTGTGTAATATAGACCAGTACTCTTGTCAGCGGCTGACTCAGCACACGTCAATTCAATGAGCGGCCATTTTTCCTGAGCGCCTCTGCTCGGGAAGTGACGTCAAGTTGCGTTTACGCAACCCTCAATTATTTACGTTTTTTAGGTCAGCAAAGTATTGGCTTTTAAAGAACACTTACAACGATATATTCCTTATCTTCAAAGTTATGTTCAGTAACGAAACTCGAACAATAATTTTAAACAACCGAATCTATTCTTGAAATACTGAATTTAGCATATTTACATTTAATTTCAGACCATTACCTTATTTATTTAATTAGTTATCCATAATTATCAAGATGATATCTACAAAAACAGAGAATGATTAAAGAACACTCACTGAATTTTAAAAATATACGGCGGTTGCAGTATAATACTGGGATTAGACTGCCACCTTGTGGCTACTGTTATCACAAGTTTGAAGTGTGATTATTCACAATAATTTTATTAAACAAATATTTAATATATTTCTATTTAACCAAAATTTGTATAAATGTATTCCTTAAAAGACTGTTAAAGACCCTCTTTCTCTTTTTGATAACGTGGTTCAGTGTTGATAATGCCATTCAAAGAATACAATGCTAAGCCTTCGGTTCTATCGGTTATATTCTTCACTGAAGTGCAACACGTATGTCACTTTTCGGTTCAATGTAAATAAATACATACTTTTTTGTTTAATAAAGTTAACAAAGAAAGTGCAAACGAAAAACCTGAAACTGTTCAGTGTTTACACGAAAAATGAGGAAGAAAGTAGGCTACACCATGTGAAGGAAAAACCCCAACCAACTTTTCTTTTCTTTTCCGCGTACGTGTTGAAAATAATTTTAATTAAACAGAAAAAACGACTTGGATCAGTTTCCTGACATGTCTACATACTTCACATTCTTCTTATATGTAGACACAGTGAGGAACTCTTTTCATTTAAAAGCAAACATTCTCACTACATGTAGTACATGATCTCACCCATCCGACTGAAAATTCATCCCTCTCATACTTAAAAATATACATGTACTGTACACAATTTGTAAGGAGGATTTTGACTTACCTTTTTAAGCCATGAAGACAAACATTTACATTTGAACCCTTTGACGCATAGCGGTCACTACAGTGGACAGCTACTAAAAGTCATTTTGATGTCATGTCAACCAAAATAAAATAGTTCAAAACATTTGGACACAGGAAACAAACTCGAGTGCTAGTGCACCCCTTAAATTGTTTAATTCTGTTGCATGCATTTTGAGTCTTCTGACGTCATAACTGCTTACAAAGTACACCAAACATCTATAAAAGGTGCAGGACTGACCTTTCATAAGAAACGTCAAAAACGTGTTGTACTGTATCGTTTTTGTGGTATACTGGTCTCCTGTCATGTAAATCTCTATATATTTTTTCTTTGTTTCCCCTCGAGGCTTTGACAAGTGATAGCACACTATCAGTATTAGTCAAACGATACTTGCCTTAACAAACACCACAATCAAGAAATATAAATGAAATGTCCACACGGAGAAAAAGAAAACTCAGACATACAGTTAGAGTCATGTTTATTTACAGCAGAATCCTGACTAAAGAGAAGAAAGGTAAGGTTAGGAGAGCTGAAATGCTTTCACTACAGCTCATTTGGATCCACATTTCACTACACTTTTTAATTTATTTATTCAAATTTTTTATACAGAACCCTTTTGGCTGTTAATGTTGAGCTTAGCGCCCTCTGCAGGCAGGGAGAATGATGGAGAAAGTACAAAATGAAACTCCACAGCATTAAAGGAAAACTCTTGGAAAATACAAATGACGGGATTAAAAAAAAAAAAAACCCAAACAAAAAAGCAATCTTTCATTTAAAAAAGAACATCTGTATTAATTTTCAATGCAATCACCGTGATCGTCATTTATATTGTTCTTCTTCGAAAAGTCTATACGGGTGGCAGAGGAACAGTGAGTGGGGATTGAATGAAGTCCGTGATGCTCAAATTAACCGTGTCCCACTGCCAGGAAAACGTTCATACGGAATATTCGGGCAACGCACGTTTGTGTGAGGTGCTCATCCAGAAGGCTCTGCGTGGGGTCAGAACGGTCCAAGTCTCATTGCCCTGGACCTCTCCTCGTTTTATTACATCTCTTGTGTGACTCTTCGTCCACGACCCTGTGTGCGAGTTTCAGAGTGTCGCAGTTGCCCTGGAAACGCAGCTTTAAAGAACGACACGCTGTACAATTGACATGCAAGGCCAGACAACTAACAGATTAAAAAACAGGTAACAACAGGTAAAAAAAAAAAAGCAAACAGACTGAGCCAGCAAAATGCATTATTTTCTACAACTTAACGCACGCACGCACACACACGCACACGCACGCACGCACGCACGCACACACCCTCAGTTCCAGTTTTATCATTATAGATTGGACTTTCTCAAAAAAATGGCTACAAAAAATGTTTTAATGCTTGAAAAAATGAAATATTCATGATAAACACTTCAGCCCGTTTAAATTTAGGTCTGAAGATTTTAGTACAATCCTTAAAGATATTATCTAGGGGCGTGATACAACTTTTCCTTTACGGTCCATCCAGACCCCGGAGATAATAACCATACATTCATACATATACATCACACATCCTTCACTTCGATGGTCAAGCCACATAGAAGTAATCTCTTGAACCATGTGAATGGGCCTCATTCAGGAACATGAGCAGAATGAGTTCCTGTGTATCGTACGTAAACCATTCTTAGGCAAATCGTCACATTTAATTCAATGGGACAATTTACATCGCAATGGATTTATGGGCAATGCGCACAGAAATGTGTTCAGCCTTGTTTCGTAAATTGGCCCAATGTGTCTTATGAAAGACGATGTGTACATTAGACAAAAAAAAAGTGACCGTAGCAGAGCCATCAGCCTAGACAAAAAACTCATTTATGGGAATAAAAAAAGTTTCCCATCAGTGCCATTGCCTTTCGTTTCATTCGGCTACGACGCCATTGAGATCTAAAAGCCAGGAAAAAAGTGTCTTTAAACGCGCATTTCTGCACTTATTCTCACACACACACACACACACACACACACACACACACACACACACACACACACACACACACACACACACACACACACACACACACACACACACACACACACACACACACACACACACACACACACACACACACACACACACACACACACACACACACACACACACACGATAACCCCTAATACATGTGTACACATATATACATAGGGCCGTATGCCCTGACAATTTATAATGCATCATTTCTGTATATGCCAAGAATAAAATCTTTCTAAATAAAATACATGTTTCTGCAAAGGGTCAGGGTTTGTTAGGGGGGTAGGCGGAGGTCGATGCGGGTGTTTTATCAGAAAGAGAAAAATAGAATGAAGAAAAGAGGAGTTTGAGAAACATCACTGTCCTCTACTGTGTGCTGGTCCCTTACTGGGTCATCGTCGTCGCACGCTGCGGCAGAATCCATGTCCCTCGTTCGCTCCAAGCGGTAAATAAACAAATCTTAGTTTGTAAATCCATTTCATTGCCGAACATTTAAAATGGAGCTCGAAGCGGCTCCTGTCACGTCCACAGAACAACGGATTCGATAAAGTGTGGCTGAGCAAAACAGAGGAGACGGTGGGAAGAAAAAAGAAAGTTTTAGAAAGAGATGGAATGGAAGCAGGAAAGAGGTAGTGGAAAACAGCTCGAGTGGATCAGATGCAGGATGGAGAGAAGCAAAGGAATGAAGAACACAGGGACGTGAGGAGCGCATGAATCCATCTGGCAGTGAAGTCTGCGTACGGCTGTTCATCCGCTGGCTGGAGGATGACAACAGGAATGAGGGATGATGAGAAGACGAGTTCAGTTCCTCTCTTCAGACCTCTCTCTCTCTTTCTCTCTGGTGGGTGGTGGGCGGGCGGGAATCTGTGCTGGTCGGAGCAGCATCATACCTCCAAGAAACGGGAGCTGCTGGACTTGGTGTGGAAGGGCTCGGACCACATGCGCCGTAGGTCCCCCTGTGGAAAAACAAAGGGATATAAGAATGAGATACGGCAAGAGTGATGTCACATAGCAGATAAAAATCGCTGTGCCAGTTCTAGACACGAGCAAACAAAAGCACGTAGATTCTTTTTGATATAAAACAAAAAACATTAGACAGTTTCATTGGCCACACACGTCTGGCACTGTTTGTGTTTGTTTGTTGATCGGTCTAGCTAGTGGCTAATAATATAGCTATATTTCATTTAATTTATATTAATATTTTATTGCATAATAATTGTATTAAATAAACAATTAGTTGAATGGGCCGTGTAACTGTCTCATCAAGTAATGGTTCTCCTACTGATAACCCAAAATAAAACCATACTTTTAACTTGCTGGATAATGTAATTTAAGGCTGAAATACACTACATGACTTAAAATCTAAACAGATTTTTTTTTAAAAAGACATCATACACTTGCAGACTTTTTGAAAGTTTGCATAAAAAAAACAATACGTGATCAAATCGGCAGACTAGCGCAGACTTTCTACAACCACTCCAGACTGAAAATCTGGGCAAAAATCGGAGCAAATGTCTTGTAGTGTATTTCAGCCTTTACTTGTTATTTATTTTGCTTGTTAACAGAAATAATCTAAGATGCGCTAGCTTAGCATTAGCACTGTGCTTCACAACAGCGGCAAACATCAAATCAAATATGAAACAATACTATAACCAAGAACGGTTTGTCTATGAGTAAAACGCGGACAGTCAGTCATAGACGCACTGTAACCCATACAAAGCGAGGATATTTCTCCTCCAACCTGTCCAAATCTATCGCTGATCTTCTTCTGCCGCCTCTCCAACATTGCCGCCCCCAAATTTATTTGTAAATTTGTACCCTTGACAACTAAGTCAGGGTTTCATGGTATCTGCATTTTTGGAAGGCTCATCACCCCGAATTTCAGGGAGCACAATCAGACGAGCTATGGGCTGAGTGTACGTTTTGTCCTTTATCTGTATCTCCGCTGTTCTCACATGATCATCTGGACCAGGAAATACCTTTGTTACTCTGCCGATCTGCCACAGGGATCAAGGTAACTGAGGGTCAAGAAACATGGCTACAATGCCAGGCTCAATGTCAGGTGATGGTCGTTGCAATGTCAGGTAGGTCAACCATCTGTTGGGTTGCGGGCTTTGACCGCCACTTACAACACTCGAGACAGGTATGCTGATGCTTTCTTACAGCTTCCCGGCCTCTCAGGATCCACACTCTCCTACGGAGCTCAGCAAACACCCGCTCTGGTCCTGGATGGTGGAGCAGAGTATCATACTCCTTAATAAGTAGCTTGGTGTTCAGATAATGGGAGTCGAGTATGATAGGGTGTACTGTGGCCGGGACTAGGGTTTCTACCCATCTCAATCATCCTCCAACACGAATGAGTTGTTTCCCTGGGTCAAACTCCGGAGAAAGGCAAAGTAACCGAGGGAACTGGCTTGCCTAATTTTAATAGCTGATAGTCTTCCGGGAAATAGTCCATCTGCGCTTTTCTCATGATGACAATCTCAGCTTCTATGTAAAATCAAAAATTCATTGTTCAAGCATTGTTGCGTCACACATGACACATGACAATGATATTCTCTTCTAGTTCACACCCGCATAAACCCTCTGAACCTCGGATGCAGTGGTTCAGTCTCCACTTTACTGCGTTTGCAGTCCCAACGGTTTAAAAAGCAAGAGCGCTGACGTAAGCCGCGAAAACCCGTGCAGCTCTTCTTACATGATCTTCTATGTTTAGACCTTTATCCAAGCATGAAGGTCACACCCATACAGACAAAGACAGGTAGACAGACAGACACGCACGCACGCACACAGACAGACACAGACACGCGCGCACGCACACAGACAGACACAGACACGCACGCACGCGCACGCACACAGACAGACACACACACACGCACGCGCACACGCACACATAACCTTCACGCCACCGAGCCCTGTACCAACAAACAAAAGACTTTATCTTTGTATAATACACACTCTGTGACATCAAAATCTGGACTATACTAATACTACAGGTAAATACAGCACTGTGCAACACACACACACACAATTAAAACCACACACACCCACATGGAAAATAACACACTGTTCGTCTGAACACGCTTCTACAAAAATCCTCGTTTTCTAGATAGATGAACTTCCTGCTTAACTTAAATGGCCATTTCTATTTTCACCCATTAACGCATGCATGCTTCTACATAACTCAACACGCAAGTTTTGATCATGAGGTGATAAAGTTGCGTGTTCGACAAGTACGGCAGCATGCCATCTAACACCTGAAAAAATGTAGCAGAAAAACAGCTTGGAGTAAAAAAACAAGCTGTGCACTTTCATTCACTGTGAACGATGATTCCAGCTTTACTAGCTTTTGTGTGATGTCACAAACAACAGGAAGTCTTTCACACCTGTATTTAGTTTCATGTACCTACTGATACAGCACTTAGCCATCATCAAAGTCACTACTTTAGGCCTCTATTGTGGACGGACAACTTGAAACGCATTGAATACGTTCACGCAATTGATCGTTTCACTTCCATGTTTGGACAGGGAGGTTGTTGCCATGGCGACCCAGCTACAAACAATTCATCAGCTTATGTGACAAGACACGCATAACAAAACATCTGCCACAGTGAAAAGAAACCAGTGTAAGTGATGCTTCAATAGAAGGAATACCCACATATACGCAACACAGGTGTGTGTGTGTTAGCACAACTGGCTGATAAATAATGCAGCCGCATGTTACGGATACGACACACGCCCTGCTCGCATGACTGGACAATGACCCAATGTGGAGTTCTGCATTGTTTTTGAACATGTGAGCGAACGCTGATTCTTGGAAATGAAGATGACACCGCATTGGTGCATTTCACACACTGAGGTGTGAACGTGGAGATGTACCTTCAGGTAGGCCATGGTGAGCAGAGGCAGCAGAGTGAAGGGCACCAGGTACAGGAGGGCAGGCTGAGCCGCGCGATGAATACGAGAGGCCACGGTGGCAGTCAACAGACCTGACATGGGAAGAGAGAGACACCATGAGATGCCAGATGAGGCATGTGACAATAACATCTGGAACTTTTATTGTAATATATATTATCACAGCAGTCAATTTTTTTATACAGAAATTAGTTAAAAAAATATCTGTGTTGTCCTCTTAATAACAAGTTTGGCAACTTGAATATTTAAACAGGGACTTGATCAGTGAAGAATGACTTAAAAACGGTTGGGAAGAAATGTGGACATTTCTGCAATAACATCGGAGTGGACTGATGATATTTTAACTGGTGTTCATCCAAACGGCCATTGATTTTCAGTTTAGAAGCGCTGTGGGATATCTCGGTGAATGAACTAGCAATACCCAAATGAGTACAGTGTGTGTACATAGAGCAACAATAAAGTAGTAATGCAACACAATACAAAACCAATTGAAAAATGGATCGCTGTTGACTAAAGACAGTGAATTATGCATCGCAACGCTGCCAATGTCATTTTGAAATATTAACACACCGTTTTGTTTAAAATTTTGACTATCATATACTTTAAAGCTTTCATATTAAAGTCACACATAATATAAAACGTCTGCCATGTATAAATATGTTTTGTTAAGCAAGCAAAACCATTGGCAACCACACTTACCCACAAAGTAACCAATGAGAGTGCAGTGGAAGTAGGAAACCCGCTGCATGCGACCAATGTTAACAGGGCCGGGAACTTCTCCTGTGGCTTGTTTCTTATAGTTGTCGTATCGCAGCACGAAACACAGGAGCAGGCCGGGCATGACGATGTCACCGATGCCCAGCATGGAGAAGTGACTGCCGGTTGAGCTGGGGAACACCAGTTTGCCGGGGAGCGAGAGACGTGGGACATCTCGTCCCATGCCGGGGCCCAGGTGCAGTTTGCGGGAGAGAACGTCGAGGGGGTTGTCCGCGGGCTGCGTGGCCACCTTCACCATCACGTTACTGTTGAAGATGTAGGCGGAGAAGAAGACCTACAAGGAATGAGTCAGAGGAAGAGATGAGCTTGCTGAGAGTGTATGGGATTATTTTTGTGCCAATAAAAATAAACGCAAACTTTAAAAAAACAAAAATATACAATGAGGAAAGAAAAAAACACGCTGATAATGAAAACAATAAACCCAATTGCAAGAAGTAACATTGTTTTCAAATTAACTGCATTTTTTCTTAATAGTTTTCAAAGTTTCAATTTTGCAAATAATGGTTTATGAATTCGCTGCTAGATTTTTCAGTTGCACTTTCCAAGTTTTCGCTTCTCAAGTTTACGTTCGCCTTTCTGGCTCAACCCTCACGTGAGGGCGGGACTTAAGGGCACTTTACTCTCATTGGCTAGTGAGAATTGGATTGACAGCTCCCTGACAAGGAAGTCGATAGTGAGTGCTGCAGATAGCGATCTGCATGAGGTTGTCTGTGACTGTATTGTTTTGCTTGTGTGTTTGTACTCAAATGATATTCTTGTTTTGTTAGTATTTTAGCAGGGTCGGCAACTCTTATGCACTTAGAGTGGGACACACGCTTCCAGGCTCTCTCAGTCATGCCAAATAACAAGCCAACGTCGAGTACAGCGTAGCCATATCACATACAACTTTATGTGGGTTTGGAGGCCATAAAGACAGCAGTCTATAATTTATAATTACAATAATATCAGAAAAACGAGATGCCTAGTGAGTTTTGAGGAGATAGTATAATAAAGTGTTATGTTTTCAGTTCATCTTCATTATTTATAGATGATAATCGTGGTGAAATTTAATGTATTGTTTCTACCTTTAAATGTTTATGTTTATATTTTTAAAAAGTCTCTCTTTTATGCTTTTGTAACTGTTTTATGTAGGTGTTTATACATAATGAAAGAGTTGTTTGCAAGGGGCAGACTAAATTAATAAAACATTTATAAGGTGACACAATTGGAGGTCTTTAGGATGTGTTTTGTTGTAGCAATGTTTAAAAAATATAAATGTCATTTGAATGTATTGATAATATTTTACGAGGTGTACTTTCTGTTTATGTAAAGAAAGGGGCATAATATATTCACCATGATTTTTAAAAGAAAGATATATAATACTTGACTTATGGGAACTAAATTCTGTATGCAGGAATGCATAACGCATCAGTAAAAAGCTTCATCATCATTCTCCTCAGCTGGACACGAACGTGTACATTAATGTAACTGTCATAATAAAATGGTTTTATTTCTGTACAGTATGCAACATTTTCATTTACCCCGTTCATTTCTCACTACCCAATAATCTGTAACCGTCTTATTGAATGTTATGATGCATTTTGTTTGTTAGTGGTTAAGAAAATAATTTTTGAGGAAGACGCTTTGATTCATGCCGTGCATGACTAACCAACTTCAAATACTTATTACTAACTAATATACTAACTAAATAAGCAAGTAGTTTTAATACAAACACTAAAAACAATACAAAACAGCATGCAGATCGCTCTCTAAAATCCACTGCAGCTGCACTGACTTCTGTATCGACTTCCTTATCAGGGAGCTGTCAATCCAAATCGCACTAGCCAATGAGAGTAAAGTGCCATTAAGTCCCGCCCTCACGTGAGGGTTGAGCCAGAAAGGCGAACATAAACGCAAAATCCCATAAGAGCGAGGGATGTCGAGCTCGAGTAAGCACGCCTGGATGCTGACGAAAGGTCTCGACAGTCTGTGAGCGATTTGAAACACTGACAGTTTTAGGATTTACATAAAAATATTTCACATACAAAATGACTACTTGTAATGACAAAACAAGACTCTACATGTAAGTTTTTGTATATTTTTATACACAATTCCTTCATTAGCATCCATTATAGGCATTTAAGGTATTAGCAGGGTTGGGCAGTAGGACATGTGATGGCATGAATGGTGGAGATTTTGGTATTCTCTCTGTCCTGCAGTAGATACATTTGCATTTTCATCAGTAGGCAGGACTGCTTCACTTTATTTACATGTGAGAACACAGGAGCATGCCGTTTAAAGTTGCCAAGCAATGTTACAACTTGCTGCAGTGAGGGTTGAGACGGTTACATACATTTTGAGGATTTTGAGTCACGGATAGGATCATTTTTCAAATTAGCTAATGTAAATGTTTATTATAGTTTTATTATAATAGTATGAGAAGAAAAATGAAGTTGTGCAATTATCAACAGATTTATTTGATCTTCTAGGCTATGTCATACAGTATACAAAATAATGACAATATGTATAACAAATAAATATTATATAAATGTGCAGTCAGAGTAAATAGCTGACAAATGGCTATTTAGACATCAGATTATAAATGTGACAGGTGTTATGAGGTGTCGATCATGGAGTAATGCATTAATGTTACAGAATTAAGAGTGAGCGGCGTTTCAAAATTGCTCAAGTGGTGCGCGTTTCAACATTACTTGAACTTTACAGCTATCTTACGAAGCGGTTTAAGTTAAGATATACGCGAGAATGCGCTTTTATATCGTACTCTTCAAGATACTGAAGAAAAAGGGAGAGCGTTTCCACACTAAAACGATCTTTTTCCCTAATAAACTTACAGTTAATCCGCACGTCACATGCCTTCCGAACCGTAAAGCACAATCTGTACCAATCCACAGTTTAACCCTTAATAAACATGAATTAGAACTTTATTACTTTGCAGTATTCAAGATCTGTAAACTCTGTATCGTTTTTGTCACTTTGACTAGTTTGTCACATTTCTGCAAATAAAAAAAATAATTTTTTCACAAAAATAATTATTGGAGTGGTCTCTTCCTTTTCTCCTTGGCTGTAAATGTGTTTATTGGTTATTTTGTTATGGCTTTAAACATGGTTATCTGATAACAGTTTAGAGTCATAAGTCGTCAACTAGAATTTAAACAAGGTGTACCATTTTGACATGTATACTTTGATGTTATTAAAAACAATAAAATATAGTAACAAAGGCATTGAAAAAATACACGGAAGTCACACAATATTCTACCACTAGTCACGAGAGCCAATGATATTTTCAGCGGTCTACCTATGGGCCTATTTATATTTAGCATTTTTATGGGTTTGTTTTGGTTTCAATTTCACATAAAAATTGTATGTACAATTTGTATGTACTGTACATGTGGCAAAATTGACAATAAAGCTGACTTTGACTGGACTGATAATAAACACAAAATAATACTATTAAACATTTACTACCCCAATGGATTCGCTTGGATGGTTTTTAAGATGATGTATGTGCTTTATATACACCTTCATTAGGTTAGGACTTGGTATGAAGTGGGGTTATGAAGTAATGGAGAGTTTGTTTTTTTTGTTTGTGATCCAACTCAAGAAAGGAAGGAGTGATTTTTTATTTTTGGGTCACCTATTTCTTTAAACAATGTGCTTAATATCCACTTTAATGTGTGTTTTTCAATTGAACACAAATGTAGGTATAGTACTTCTTTGACCTGATGACAAAGGTTACATTTAATTCCTCTAAACCAAGATTCTTTCATGATCATGAGAAATCTAAATCTCAATCAAGTAAACCTTAAATCTAAAAGGTTTAAAAAGTGACATAAAATGACTCACAGTCATACAGTGATGTAAGACTTCAGGTCATGCCGCCCAACCCCATGAACCTGTATGACTTGAATCATTAATTGCTTACCCAGAAGACATCATAGATGAGAAGGCCTGACAGCAGCAGGCAAGACACCTTGAGACTAGGCAGCCTCACAAATGCAATCATGGCCACACAGAGACCCATGGCGAGAGCTGAGGAGACAGTAACACAACATTGAAAGCCGAATTAAAGCACACCACTCCCTACAGATGAAGATGCTGGAGATTAACAAGACAACTTATTTATATTCTGTTCTACACATGATCTTAAAACACACACGAACAAGCCTATCCCATCGGAGCATGCTGACATACCGTCCATGAGCAGCCAGTGACCTGTCAACACCCAGATGAGAACCAGCAAGACAGACAGGGAGAAGGAGAGCAGCTCCGCCAGCGTGAAGCGGCCGCAGCAGCCGAACGAGATCCTGGAAAAAAAGAGAAGCTCTCACATGCTGGAAACATGACCAACCCTACGTCACTCGGCTGGGGTGCGAGTCTTTCACACCTCAGTATCTAATTTCTAACGGTGTTGTATGTTAATACACAAAGAGGACACACAATTTGTTTATCACACCGTGTCTACACCAGACGCGACACACGGCTTGTTCTAATGGGATTGTCCGGTGTTGACACGGTGTTAGCCTCTCTGAGACCTAAAGCAACTGTGTCTCCTAACCAAATGGAGGGAACTAACTACTAAAAGTAAGGCTAAGTTTACATGACAACGCTTTTGAGTTAGCGTTTTCGTGAAAACCATAAATCTGTGAAAGCGGCATTGTGTGTATGTGAAACTGTTGGTTACACAGTTGATCTTTTAAATAAAAAAAGATAAAAGAATAAAAAAGGCTATTTACACCAAGTTGGTGAAACAACTCGAGGCTAAAAACACACAAAAAGCAGTAGCATTAACAAAACGTAAAAAAACAATTCAGTTGTACACAGTTCACCATTTAATGCAAACAAACATCCGTTTTCCAGGATGACTCAATATGTCAATATGACTCAATAAGGTTTCTATTTAATAACACAGGGGATGTTGACATGTGAACAATTAAGCAGCTGAATAAGGAGGAAACCTCATCTAAACTCAAAGCTCTGTGATGAGCGAAAAAACGCTCTTATCCTTACTTGTTCTGTGGAGAGCAAGGCCTGGTCAGATACTGGCACATCGGCAACAGGAGGAACGCAAAGGCGATGGTCGCTAGAACTGTGAAAAAGAAATGAGGGAGGGAAAAGGGGAAATAACAACACAGAGTTACGCAAGCAGGTGCATGTGAATCGGGTCAGTGTGTGAGTGAGGATGGGGTCAGTGTGTGAGTGAGGATGGGGTCAGCGTGTGAGTGAGGATGTACCTGCAGTGCATATGGTGAACACCACTTGAACCGAGTCAAAGAAGAAAAACATGACGAGCAGAGACACAGAGGCTCCGATGGGCAGAAACAGTGCCTGTGTGGAGTCTATGGTTTGAATACCTGTGGAGACACATGTTCATATCCATGTTTGAACAACACAATATTCATGTTTGTAGAGGTATTTTAGGATAGGTTCAAAAATCAAGATATACTGAAAAAAGCCAGATTTATTACACAACTTTAATGTGTCTTTGCATTTTCTCAGTTGGTCGATTCCTAAGGGTTGTTTTTGTTAAAATTCAACAGCCACTGAACTGGAATTGCCACAATACATCCAGAAATGCTAACTAAAAACAAAACTGGAGCAATTGCTTATTTTTTTCTGCGGCTGAACTTATACGGTGCACGAAATGTACAATAAAAAAACAACAACCACCAAATGCTCATAATAGAAGAGTCTTGCAGAGCCCTGTATTGCATTCCACAATGTCATAATCAATGTGACAAATAGACCAAAAATAATTAGCAATTCCTTTTTGGGCATATTTATTTGGATTATCAAAAGTTTACAAAAATCAGTTAAACAAGGAAAAATTATACACAATAAAGTCGTGTGTCAAATGAGGACAATACAGTCTATCAAAAAACTCGTACAACAACATGTGATGGGTTCAGGACTCACTGTTGTTGGAGTTGGCATTGTTAAAGGAGCCAGGGGCAGTGGGGTTTCCATCCTTATCCTTCTCCTGGTTCTCACAGTCCATATTTAATGACCTGGTTGAATAGAGACACATTTAGCCACAAACACCAACACAGACAGGGGTTTAATACATAAGTGATGTTCTTGTGGTTTCAGCTTTCAGGTTAATATGTTCTCCACAACATCATTACATCAGTAAGCCAATAGAGAGCATTGAAACAAACTGGTTTCTTAGCAGAAGCCTGCAATAGCACCTCTGATAGACAACTTTAAACGTAATTTTCTCAATATTTTGATTTTTTTGCACTCTTAAGATTCCAGATTTCAAATAAATGCCAATTATTGCCATATCCTAACAGACCATACATCAAAAGCTTATATATTCAGCTTTCAGATGATGTATTAATCTCAATTTCAAAAAATTTACCCTTGTGACTTGTTTTGTGGTCCAGGGTCACATATACTCATATACTTCATATAATGAAGACGATGTTTCCTCTGTTAAACTGACTTCAGTACAGAATAGTGTTGTGTTTATTTATGTCAAACATTTTTTTCCTTAACTAGAGTCTATGTCTGATAATTCATCCAGACAATATTTGTGTGATGGTCCAGTGCTATGTTTTTTCTGTCTGCCAGTAGTTCAAAATTTTTATTTCCCGAATTTTTATTTCCAAGCCAACTTTTCGATGGCCCACCACACACATAAAAATATATTTGTAGCAATGTATTTTAATAAAGCTAACACAAATCTATAAATAAATACAGCGATAATTCACATTGGTAAAAACATTAGGTACTAGGCCAAGCTTATAGGTTGAATGTCACATGACAAAAAACTGGTGTTATTACATCAGCTTGTCGGAGAAAGTGTTAACAGCAATATCTATAGATGTTTAAGGTGATCAGCTAACCTAGCTAGTTGTTTCTATTTTTGCTGTTTTAGTCTATTTTAATACTAGTAGGCTACTATTAATGTTAGCAAGAATAAAAATCTATAACTTTTAGAGATCAATATGCAGATGTGATGGACGTAGATTACCAGTCAAAACAATTTAGAATACTAAACGCATCAAAATGATTAAGTAACAAAGGGTAGTATATTTCAACAAGGGGGGGGGGGGGGGGGTGTTGGGGTAGCTATATGGGGGTCAATATATATCGCGGTACACGTTAATTATGCATGTATCGGAAGCTTCTGATATCGCGACGGTATTTTATGCACAGCTCTTCCATAAATTACGTCTCTTTGAACAGTGATAAGAACAGCGATAATATATGCCCATTGACATTTCCTGAAACGGCGCATCTTCTTCTGTGGCCCAAAGTTGGAGTTTCTGCGTGAGAGCGCCCTCTGGCTTTCGGATATGGCAGCATTTAACCGTAATTCATTGAGAAACTGAGAATAAAGATTTACATGATATATCTGCACAGCCCTACTACTTCAGAATTATGTTGAAACTAAAAAGGTTAAACTTTTTATATTCTAGCATCTTTAGTGTAGTCACATTTTGCCAATAATTCGCAGAAATGTTTTCCTGTCATTTTATCAAGCATCTTCTTGGATCTTTTAAGATGCTTTTTAAACTATATTAAAGGAGTTTCCATCTATTCTGAGCTCTTATTGGCTGTTCTTTCTTCATTATTCAGTCAAAATCATACACCTTCAGATCAAATGTTTTTAAGAAAATTAGAAAAATGTAATTGAAGTGTTCAAAAACTTTTTACTGGTAGTGTAGTTCACCCCCCTCCCAAAAAACAAAAAAACATCCTAGGTGTACATTACATCCTTCAGTGGGACACAATTTGAATAATACAGGTGTAAAGATAAAAACACCTGTTTTTAGCAAGGTGTTTTTATCTTTACACCTTTACGCCGGCTCTATGTAGGATGGCATGAGGGTGAGTAAATTATGAATTCAAATTCCTTTAGGGATTACTTTTCCTTTAAGCTAATCTTTGACTGAATCGAGTAAAACAGCTCTATATGTAAAGAAGCACAAACAAAAGACCTGAAACAGATGCGATTAGACCTTTTTTCCTGTTTCAGCATGTGACGTTTGGCATAAAGCCTAATGTTGTGCTGTGAAAAAAAAACATACCTGAAGCTGCCATAGACGATGAGGAGAATGGAGATGAGGAAGGTTGACACCTGGCTGGAGTCGACGAGCGAATACGCCCTGGGGAGAAAAAGAAAACGTTTTTAATTATTATATCAAACAACAAATAAGAAGGGTGCCAGGCCGGATAAGTCACACAATGGACACAATCTCAACGTGATCTCAATTTAAGCCCGTTTAACCTCAACATTTGTCTGTCAGCTACTGATCCAAGCATGCGTGTGTAATGCGAATTAATGCTTGGCCTGCTCCAGTTGTCACCAAACTACATATAACAAACATCTCACATTACGCATTCTTTATCTCCCATCGACTCTGGTAAGATATGCGTTTGCCTTTTGGTAAATAAGCTTTAAGAGAAAGAGGTCAGGGCTGAGCACACTTAAAATGTAATTACAGCAAGCGACAGTCTGTTTGATGGATAAATAATAGGTGATTGTGAACAAAAGAAGTGGACTATATTGTGTACACGTTGACTCGCATGAATAAGAAACAGGTTACGGAAAAATAGGACAGAGAAAAGCAGGCCAGCATGTTGACTTCAAACACAAAAGACACGCTTTACTACAGACAATAAATGCGTTTTTGAAAAACAAATTAGTAGAAACATACACCTCAATTTAATGAGACCGTAAACGTGATGGAAAGAGAGACGGAGAGGACAAGTGCTGTTTTCGATCCGGACCTTCAGCTTGGGCTCAAAGACAGGGTGAGGAATGGGTGCAGGCCCTGTGAGGGCCGTCCGACCCCCAAAAAATCCAATAAAACTAAACTACAGCTGAGCTCTGACTGAAGCTTAAACTTGGTTGCTGTGATCTGTATATTATGTACATGTGAAGACCCACCTCTTCCATGAGCACTTAACTGTCTCATAATATATATAAAAATAAAAAAAAATTCTACCTCTATTTTTCCTTTTCTAATGTTCTCTATATACTTGCTTATACTATCTTGACGTTGTATTTGAAACCTTGTATTACTAGCACTTCTCGTGAATATTGCTTACTTAGACGAATCGCTTGCTGTTTTCCTCAATTGTAAGTCGCTTTGGATAAAAGCGTCTGCCAAATGAATAAATGTAAATGTAATGTAAATGTACATGTAAAACGTTTAAACTGACTATTTACATAATTAGTGTTGTTTGTTTATGAAGACGTCACTATCGCTATTGTTCATACAACTCCAAACCATAAGCTTTTGTGCTAAAGACAGAGGCAGCACCTGTAACCAGCCAGTAAATTAAGGAGAGCTCTAATATAACTTTCTTAACAATAACACACACGATTTCTTTTTACCTGAACAAACAACACTATACATAGAAGCTAATGTTTTACGTATTTGAAACGTGTCAGTTGTGAGTCAGCCAATACTGTGCATAGCAATTCACATCTTTCAGAACATGCGATTTTGGACAAATGGCCTACATAGCTACAAAAGCCTTTATAACCTGGAAGTTCATAAAAACCTAGTGATGCACATTATAAAATGGTTAACGTTTAATTTAGTACTTTGTGTTCTGGGTTAATCTGATTGCCTGTACATAGTATGAAGGGCTGCACCATTATGACAAAAACCATAATTGTTGATTATTCACCTCAATATTGTAATTGCAATTATAATTGCCGATTAATAGATTTTACATTGAAGTTTTAAAATGTTTTTAACTTTCAATGAAGCAGCAGCATGCCATATTCTATCTATAAACATTCATAACTAAATAATATAATGTAAAAAAAAAATATTATGGGAGTTATGTTGTTAGTAAGGACACCTTAGCGTATTAATTTTAAAGTCTCCGATTCGCCACGGTATTCAGTGCTCAAACACAATGCCGAAACGTACAGAAATGAGCGTAGTTGTAATTGAGACTTTTGGAATTGCCCATACTCATCTGCTTGCCTGTACATAGTATTAGTGATAGACTGATATATCAGTGTGGGTGATATTGGAAATTATTTTCATTATAAGCACCAGTCAATAAATTTTTACAATCAGCCCATAATTTTTTTTGTTAAGCTTGCACTCGGATGTGAAGCCAGCACTTGACAAATGTAGACAGGCAGCAGCTAGTGAGGATGGGAAAATTTACATCCTGCACATGTACCACTAACACCGGTGCTCCTCAAGGATGTGTTCTTTCCCCACTACTCTTCTCACTCTACACAAATGAATGCACCTCTAAAGACCCTTCTGTCGAACTCCTGAAGTTTGCAGATGACACCACAGTCATTGGCCTTATCCAAGACGGTGATGAATCTGCTTACAGAAGGGAGGTTGCTCAGCTGGCTGCCTGGTGCAGTCAAAACAACCTAGAGTTGAATGCATCCAAGAAAGTGGAGATGATCGTGGACTTCAGAAGGAACCCTTCTTCATCCCCTCCCCTTACAATTCTGGACAGCACTGTGGCTACTGTGAAGTCATTCAGGTTCCTGGGTTCCACAATCTCTCAAGACCTGAAGTGGGAGTCCCACTTAGACTCCATTGTAAAGAAGGCCCAGCAGAGGCTGTACTTCCTTCGTCAACTGAGGAAGTTCAACCTACCACAGGAGCTATTGGGTCAGTTTTACTCAGCTGTTATCGAATCTGTTCTATGCACTTCAATTACAGTTTGGTTTGGCTCGGCCACCAAATCAGACCTACGAAGACTACAATGGACAGTTCGTAGTGCTGAGAAGATTATTGGTGCTCCCTTGCCCACACTTCAGGACCTGTACGATTCCAGAATGAAGAACAGGTCAAGGAAAATCATCACAGACTCTACTCACCCTGGACACAAACTTTTTGAACTGTTGCTCTCTGGCCGGTGCTTCAGAGCACTAAACACCAGGACTTATTTTTACTACTCATAGACCACATATTATAATGCCTTATTACATGTTCTACATGCACATAACACTACTTCTGCACACAACATTATCCTTTTTCACAAGCATACATATTATCTGTAAATATGTAAATTCAACAATATATTACCATGTACAATGTCTCTTATATGTTCTACTCCCATTTTCTGTACTATAGTCCTTTTTTACATATGCATATTTTCTTTTTATATATATTTTACAATGTAAATCTTTATTACAATTTGTCTTGTCATTATGTTGAATGATGTGTAAACTAGTAGCTTCCAACACCAAAGAAAATTCCTTGTGTTTGCAAAGCAAACTTGGCAATAAAGCTCTGATTCTGATGTACGGTGGCCCACTAGTGCACAACACAACAAAATTCAAAAAGCAAATATAAAATCACAACACAACGGAATAAAGTCACAACACAACGGAATAAAGGCACAACCAACGGAATAAAGCCACAACACAACGAAAATGCTCCCGACCACTGGGGGCACTAACGTTCTTATACTGTTTTATACTCTTTAGGGGCACTTTCAAAACTTCCATGCTTGGTTCAGCAAAGCCAACGGGAGAGATTCGGGGGAGCATTAAGGATTTTCATGCTGATTATTAAAAACGGGGACAAACATTCTAAAACTGAACTCAACGACTTTTAACACAACACATTAAGGGCGAATTGCTACTCGGATTTAAATTACTGATGACGACTAGACTTTTTGGTAAACCAAGAAATCTATCGATCTCTGATGAGCAAGCTTGGCATTATATTCTTGTTTTGTTAGTAATAAACCGCAATACTTAATGCTCACATATTTCTTTTTTCCCTATTATACGTAAAAGTAAAAAACAAATTGTATAGGCCAGAGCTTGCAAGCTGAGATGGGAGTGGTGTCGTCTGCCTAAATGCAGATTTAAAATTGAAATTCATTTTAAACAAAACATTAACAAACAAAAAAAAATACTAAGCATTTTGATCACTTAGCAATTTTTAAAACCGAAAACTAGCTGTATACCGCAGCCCCCTCCACGAAAGGAGCGCGTTATTTGCTCCGCAGCCGGCCGAAAGACCTGACTTTTATCCAAACATTTACTGCTTTTACTCGACAAATTGCATGAAACAACAAATATTATGACCACATGCCAACTCAAGTGTTTTATGTTCCCTACATTATTATGTCTGCTTTATTAACAGGTTTTCGTTCACTCTGCATGAGCTTGCTTTTCTTCTGTAACGTACCCTTTCACTAAAACGCACACACAGTTTTTTCGATTAAAAAACTCAGGATAAAATATAAGCTTGCTGAGGATATCGCTTATTATAAGTAATACATTACTGAAAATGCCATACCTTAACATCCAGTGCTAGCATTCGTTTCGCACATTTAGCTGCACAAATGTGTCTCGTTTTGTTGTAAAAGGTATATTTGCACTATACAGTCTACACAATAGCTTTTATTTTCATTTGACAATTATATTTTTCATGAAGGAAAACCATTTGATCTAATTGCACTGCTGTTGTGTGCTTTTCTGCATTTAGCCTATCAATAAATAAATAATAAAACGTGTATTTTCCTTGTCCTTTAAAAACATTTAATGTTATATAATAATAAACCAGCGTTTTCATTTGTATTTTTGTCAGCATTTCTCTCATTGTTCTAGTGCAAGCCATGATGTCAGTCGCAGTGGCAGTAGTAAATATTAAACATGTTTATTGTTTTATGCGCTTTAGTAAAATCAATCATATAAAGGCACGATGTTCATGTTTTAGATTTAATGCAAAGGTTATTATATGGCCTATACATTTATAAATAAATGTGAACAGCTTTTATTTATTTCCGTTTGACAATATTTATCTTAAAATGGTGTAATCAAGAGAAAAAAAATTGTTCTAACTGCACCTCTTGCTGTTTTGTTGTTCTGCATTTACCAAAGAAAAGTTAAAATAAGTAATAGATTAAAAAAACTAAATATTTTCTTTCCATTGCTTATTATATATTTTCAAATATTTTACAAGCTCATTTGTAAAGAACACAGACCTTTCAAGTGAAAAAAGTCTCATTGGCATTAAAACAAGACTTGTAATAAGGTTTTGTCACTTGTAAATCTTAAACATGACGTATTTATATCGTATTCGTTTAAACTCTGCCGGTCAAGGTGACTCAAAGTACCGGGTATTAGTACCCTGTGTTAATTTTTTTGAGCGGCAGCAGTCGCAAATGTCTAGCTCATTTTCAATGGGAGACATGCGCTAAGCAGGGGGCTTAGGTGGCTGCGCTGAGGCTGTGCCCAAAATCCTGCAACCACGTTGGCACCTATCAACATTTTACTGAGCTCAAACACGGAGAACACAGTTTTAATAATAGAATTCCCAGAGTTATATGCCCAAACAAAAAGAAAACAAATACAGAGTGGGTTGATTTGCAAGTTACTATACGTGCAAAATATCATAGTAAACTGTGCCTTTTGATGCCGTAAGTGCCCCCTAGTGGTCGGGAGCATTTACGTTGTGTTGTGACTTGATTCCGTTGTGTTGTGACTTGATTTAGTTGTGTTGTGGCTTTATTTCGTTGTGTTGCGGCTTTCTTCCATTGTGTTGTGGCTTTATTCTGTTGTGTTTTTAATTTATATTTGCCTTTTAAATTTCATTATGTTGCGCACTAGTTGGCCCGCGTACAAATAGGATAATGGGTTTTGTAAAGAGTGTGAGATACAAATACTGTATGGTAACAATAAGTAATATATTTGAATACCTATATAATTCATTCATATTCAGAAGGGTTGGCGATGTCTACCAAATTGGCATTGAATGATATCTACACTGAAACATTGCAATGGACGGTGACATCAGCATCTTCTTTAAACGGCTTGAGCTGCGCAACTACAAAGTCAGATGTGTCTTCAGCCCGAACTGCACAAAGATGCGTTCTCTTTATACAGAGTAGGCATGGGCCGAATACCGGTTTCAAGGTGGTTTGAAAAAAAGCCAAGGTTTTAAAACCACTAAAATTCTCTGTAATACCGTCCCAAAAGTATGAGCTGTTTATATGTTTTATCAAAGACTGAAAGTGTAGAAATCCACCAGGTTCTGTGCCATTTTTGGTTTATGCTTAATTGTTTGCTCATCTGCATTTTATTTATTTATGTGTATGAATGCATGTAAGGTTAATTACTAGAAATGATGGAAAAAATGACTAGAAAGGGGTGCCATGCTTTCAAAAAGTTTGTGAACCACTGATTTAACCTGACCTACAGTACATGTTTACTACTGTTGCAAATATTTTGTGTTGCTTAAACACTGTGTTCAATGGAAAAAAGCAATTTTTTTACCCAGACATTTTAAACACCACATTTTAGGTTGTAATACCAGCTCATGCCTAATACAGAGCAATGTGCACAGTTATAAGGTTTTGGACATACAAAGTTTCTGCCCGACAGCCACGAGATACACACCTATGTAATAAATTCTGGAAGTGGACGAAATCTTCCCGGGATCGACATCGGTAAAGCGACACTCCCTAGTTCATTCATAAATGTCTGCAGTTGTCCACAAAGGGTGTGTTCTTAAATATTACACTTGCCGAGGATTCTTTGTGCCTGGATCCTCCCAGGTTTCAATCTCGCACCACTGACATACTAAGGCCTGGCGGGGCCTTTTGAAAATAACAAAAGAAGCAGCGCTGGAATGTACAACCTTTGTGTAATTATCTCAATGGCACATTTTTAGTGTTTGACTCCAGACAGACATTTCAATGGTGATGGTATAGCCCAGGGATCTTCAACTAAACTTGCTAGAGGTCCAGTAAATGAACCCTCTTTACCAGCCGGACCAATTACCTAAAATACCTACCAATGAATTGATAGTGTTTGGCAGACTAAAGATATGAGCAAAGAAAATATTTATATTAAACTAAATATATTATGTTCTCATTTGAATAAACATGTCTTTTGTTCAATTCTTGTTTAAATTTTTATTTTAGTTTATGTCTATTCTTTACCATCTAAAAGTGTTTCTCACGCAGCCTCCAAACTGCTACCGAGCGGCCCTTGATGTGCCTGGTATAAATTATATTGCATTAGAAAATAGTGTTTGACGTTTATTTATTTCATTATGTCGAAGGACTTTCTCTAGTTGGCGACCCCTGGTATAGCCGGTGTGATTTTAGGACACTTCAATCTGTTTCCTTAAAGTCAACTGTTGGAATAAGTGGTTCTTCTATTTAAGAGGGTGCAGGGATTTAAAGCTGTATGACTTGATATTTTTATACTTATGTCATTTATATCTAATGAATATACAGCAAGGTAAATTTAATACAATGGCTCATTTTAATAAATTTTAAACTTTAGTACTAAAATGTAATACTCATTGATCGGCTTTCACATAAAAAAATTCGTTTTGACAAATAAAAATTCAAGAAATAGTCAAGCAATCTCACAGTAAAATCATGGTGTGTCAAGTGGTCAAACCAGGTGGAACTTCTACAACGACTTAGATCGCTTAATCCACTTTAATTGTTTGCCATTTATTTTTAGTCCTTAATTTGACTTACTGGCAGTTTCATAAAATCTAGATCATTTTGGTCTCTTCATGTTGGTGCTAATTGCTGATATTTAATAGAAATACAATTTCAGTTATGAACACAGTATTTTTAACCAAGTTTAAAATAAAAGTTAAAGATTGTATATTTAAATATGCTGATCAGTAAGCTAAGTAACTTAGAAAATGCCTGGTCCATGCATCAATAACTGTATGAAAAACTGAATATGGTTAAAACACTACAGTATAGAGAATAACACATGGCTAGCGGTCAGTGGGTAAACAGAATAATAGACTGATGACGATTTAGGCCCAGTAAAAATTTAGTTTCTTTTAAACAAGGTAATACATCTGTGTTGAAAAGTTTATTTGTTGTTAAACCCATTTGCTGCATTATTAAACACCAGCATTCTGCTTGTTCAATTGTGTGAATACATGCGTGTCTGAGTGAATTAACAGTCTATTGCAGACACACTGACAGAAGTGGTGCCATGTCACAGCTCCTCCCTCTCCAGATCTCACTACCTCATTTATATGTCTCTCACTGGCACATAACCACCTTACACCTGAACAGGGAATCCTAAGAAAACTACAGATTCTGGTTCTGATTCCTCTTGGTGATCACAGTTCCTTAATGTTTTGATTAATGGTTCTTTTAGTACTTTGAGGGAGAAATAGAGTTGTATTCAATTATACAATGCAGTTGCCAAATGATAAGATCAACAACAGATATAACAATTTTAAACAGTTCTCGCATAAGGCGTTTACAAAAATGTTTTAAAGGTCTCTTACAATCCAATAAGTGGTGTAATAAAATTCTGAATAGAAATATAAAACAAAAAATGTCTTCATTATAAAATAGCACTGTTTGAAAATGCCACACCATGCTTATAGGTTTCAAAGCAACAACATAAACGTGCGCTTTTGTGGTCCAAACTTAGGGCGTTTTCAGACTGGGCTCATTTGCTGCAGTCCGAACTTGAGAGCAATTGTTCCCGGTTCCCCCCGCAGCATTGGTTTGGTTTTACACTCAACTTGATTCTGTCAAACCCTGGTGCGTTTGCGTTCATCTTACGTCATCAAAAATGTGCACGGCGCATGAGAGAAAACAGAACATGGATTAATCGGGCATGTGATTGGGCAAGAACAAAAAAGAAGGAACGAAGGAACATAGGCCACACCCCTGATCACGCCCCCACACATATAATAGCCCCACCCTCTACACAATTATACGTTTTTGTCATACAGTAAAATGACCATTAAAACGTGAAAAATAGTTTGTACATGTACATAATACATAATTATGCACATAATACTAATGTACATAATAAATTGTTAAATTTAGTAAGGAGGCTAAATACTATAATCCTGTTGTCCTGAAACAAATATGTCATACTTATATACTCAATAGACATAACCATTATAATTACCTGATACTGATTATCAATATTAGTTTTATCAGTTAAATGTTCAATAGTTTAAAGCGCCAACGAGTAACTTCTGCTCACTGTTGCCCCATGTGGTTGATAAGCAGATTTGTCTGCTTTCAGTGTCGTAATAACTGTCACAAAGATTTTCCGCTGGCAGCTCAATACACGTGAGTTTGTTTACAAAGCTGATGGACCCGGCAGACTACAGGGCTATACTACAACCTCAAAGTAGCAGCTGTACAGGGCCTGTACACACCGGGACGATAATCGCACGCGCTTTTTGCCAGCGTTTTTCCGAGACATCCAAGCGATTTTCACTGGTGATGCTTAATGAAAAACAGAAGGTGGCGCTGCGCAATTTATGCTTCGGACACTCGCTTTTCACTTAGAAGAAGAGAGCCAGTATTTATGCGCTTGTCAAACCATTCAGTCAAATTTTGTTAACCGGCAAACAAAATATCGATTTATCAAGCTCCAGCAGCTCCACATTGATTTTACCTGGATTCATCTTCTTCGGCGTGTGCTTTCAAGACCGTTTTGTGCTTGAGTGCCAACAAGTTGTGTTTTCTGTAACTTCAGCAGCTCCAGGCACGTGATCAAAAGCGACAATCTCATTTGTCAGGCAGTCTTTAACGCAGCACGTCTAACCAAAAAAACGAACCCGGGGCGTTTATAAGGCACGCTCACATTGGCGCCCTTTGTTTAGTCGCCAGGCGTTAAACGCTGGCGAAAAATGCTGGCAATTATCGTCCTGGTGTGGACAGGCCTTTAGGAATTAAAACATAGTATGCTAGCTACATAAAACATTTGTATTTACCCAAAACACAACGCATCGACGTGAATGTGTTTGTAACCTATAGTAATTTTCATTTGTTATTTTTTCGGAAGTCACTAAACACACTCGTGACCAGGCATTGCGTTTTGTGTAAAATATGTAATATCTACACTTAACCCGCTATAAAAACAGCGCAAAGCATGTACATATATATATAACGATATCGCGCCTCAGACATGCGCCTCACGAACTCTTGCATACATTCATTCGTTCAACAAATTGTTTATTCAAAGGGATCAGGACAAGACTGTAATTCTTTTTATTTAATTCCCTGAGGTGTAATTACAATACTACTAAAGTTTTTTGTCTCAGAAAAAGACTGATTTGTGTGTTTCCCCTTTAAGAGCCTTCGGTGTACACGCCCACTTCAATGATTGAAGACATGCTGCTGGGATAACTGCCACTTCTCTTTTACATACAGCTTTATAAACGGTCTTTTTAAGCACATTATGCATGTATTCATGCCACAGACATTTAATCACATGATTACAATTATTTAAGTTATTACAGCTAAAGAAAACATGTAGATGAATTGCTAGCAATAGCAGCTTTCCCCTATTTTGTGCACAGAAACAGCACATCATGTTTACTCATTAAAACGGATGTTTACATCCAAAATAGTGCATGCACTCAAAAAAAAAAAAAACACGATTAGCACAGATTATCGACACTTTACCAAGATGTGTATAACACATGCTGGTGTACATAAAGTGTTACAAGTTCTCAGAGAGACACGCTGCTGCACAACCACAATTTCAATCCCATACAGCTTCTCAATCTGTCTTTCTAAGCACATTATGTGTTTATTCATGTCACAGACTCTCATACAATCACACAAGTACAGCGGTTAAAGCTTTTACCACTAAAGAAGACATAGTTGCAAAGTAGTATTGAAATGAAATGCATTACTTACAGTTTGCAGGATTCTTGTTTAGTCCATAACAATTGCCACATAAGTCAGTACTGCCATGACTTGGACATTGGCTAAAAATAAACAATCCATTTCTCTTTGACTTGGGGGTCCTTTGGAAGCATGTGCAAAGACTAGGGATGCATACTAAGCTCATATACAGTATTACAAGCTTTTGGTGAATGTAAACAAGTCCTGCTTTAGATCCACTCGCTCCTCAAAGTCAGAATGAACGCCGGTGGGTGGAGCTAACGATGCAGTGTTTTTATCTGGCTGTAGGCAGGTCTTATAAATACGAATATTCTCAGTGACATCACTTATCCAGACATTTCTACTTCGGATTTCTTCGGAAAACGGTCGTATATATGCTTTTGTTATCGATGACGAGGGCGTTTTAAGATATGACACTTGCTTGGATGTTCTAAATGATACCAATACCACAAGATCAAGGGAAATTTGGTCTGTAAGGGCATGGCCTCTTTAATAATAAAATTTGTATACAATAAAACATGAATATAAATTAATATTCATAAAAATTAAATAGCATATAAATAGCTATATTACTTGCCAATAGCTAGACCGATCAACAAACACAAAATCGGAAATTAACTTTGGGCGCAAGTGTCTGACGAAGCCGTCTATGAAGCGTTTTTGCAGTGATGGATTTTTTGAGCCTGAGGACGAACAATTTGATATTTGAGAAAATGAAACTAACCGCAGTGGCGTTCAGAATACGCCATATATTTAATTACTTGAGACAGCGCTGCATCATTTCAAATCTATTCACAATAAGAATGAACGACAGGCGAATGCTCTTAAGTTATCTTTACATTGTGTTGTGAGCATGAGGGGAGTGTCCTTATTACACAATAAATTAATCATAAGAACGTATTAAAAATAAGAAAGAGCCCTTTCATTTTGCTTTAACACTATAAAAAATAATATTTTTATTGCATATTTTCTGTTGGTTCAAATGAATTCAGAGTACTAATTTGGTCTAATGTATTCAGAGTTTAAACACTTAGCCCTGCCTCTTTTTAAAAATGAACAGAACCAAACCACTGTCACCTGCAGTTAAATGCATAAACAAGTGGTATTTTACACATTTACATTTCCAAATGTAAACTCATTTAAAACGGTTCCATGAAATTCTGCAGATTTTCCCAAAATTTTAGTATATCATATCCCTCTGAAATGAAAATAAAACTGCACATTGTCATTTCTGTGAGTTATTTATTATTAAAGTATTTGTCAGTAATACAGTTATGTGGGGGGGGGATGTGAATAATTGCATTGCAGGCTGATTTAAGGAGCGCCCCTAAATTTTCTGCTTGCGCTACTAAAATGTCTGTCAGGGGCTACAGTGTTCCTGTATCGATATCGATTCGACGATACATCGTCATAAAACGCTAGCAATGCGCGCATCGCTACAGCGGCTTGCATATCGATTCTGCTGCACTTTTGAATGCGCCAGTATCACGTGACGCCACTTTAGTAATGTGAGGGCGCAGCACGTTAAAATGGCTGAGAGGATGTTGTCAAAATACCAGTACTTCGGGTCCAAGTCGGTACCTAAAATTAAAAGAGTTGGCGGTACCTCATTTTCATAAGACCCGTATCACCGACGTACCTGGTCAACCGGGTACTGATGCGCTGCCCGACAGATTGTCAGTCAGAAACTTTTTATAGACGCAATTAGAAGTGATGAGCGGAGAAGCGCGGCTCTGATCCACTAGAGAAGTGCACAGTTGCGCACAGAAATACTTCAGATTTAAGTTATACACAAAGAAAACACACACTGTTTTGTGGTAAAAGGAGGAAACATCCGGATTTATTTGAACAAGTTCAAGCGGTAAGTTTCATATTCTGTTAGCGATTGCATTATGAATGTTGTAGCACATGTTAAGTTAAATGTTACATTAAAATAAACATCCCTGTTTGCGTGTTAATTTGTTAGCGCCAGAGCTAATCCAGTCGAGTTTTCTTATTAACCAGTTAATGCTTTTATAACTTTACTAAGGTAAAATAAATAATAGCACATGGGTTTTACAGTACCTACTTTATATATCTGAAATGTATGTGCTAGAATACAATAGATGTATGACTAGCAATGTGTATGTTGTTAATATCATTCAGTCAGAAAAAAAATATTCTTGGATGGATAACTCTCAAATCTATTTGAAAAGCCAAATTTGAACTAAAGAAAAATCTATCGGTTGCATTTATTATTTTAATATACAGCTACTTTAATGCAAGTAATCTTGTGTAAATGCAGTTAAAAACTGAGGTTTGTTCTAATATTGCATATGCATGTATGTTCAATCAGTTGTCTTACTGAAGTTTATTCTGTTTGTCTTTTACAGCAGCAGACTGAGGAGGATGTTCATCAGCATGAAAGACTCCAATGAGCAAACAGCAGTTTCAGCAACAATTAACTTGTATACTTTCGTATACAAAATGGCATTGCTTTTTATACATTTATATTAATAATGAGCTCTATTAATAAAATTGTGTGTTTCAAATAGCATTAACTGGTGTTTTGCTTTGGTACAGTGACAACACTAGACACTATAGCAAATTGTGTCAGAAACTTTAAAAGCAATAGGAAGAACTAATCTATTTTGTGTAACAGTTATTTGTTATTTGTTCTCATTGTGTTTTATGAATGTTTTGAAATGCATTGTAATAACATATAACATGTTATTTATTGCAGAATAATGATGATACTGTTACTAAAAACTTCTAAATGAAAATTGTATTCAACATTGAGCCGTATCGTGATGTGTATTGTATCGTGGCCCTTGTATTGTGATGCGTATCGTATCGCAACACTGTTGGCGATACACAGCCCTACTTTACATTACAAAAAGGCCAAGGCTGCCGCTGTAGCCAGTTCATTGCAAGAGGCCACAACTGTTGCAATCAGTTTTTTTTTTGCCTGTTCTGTGTAAAGGCCATTGCACATAGAGTCCTTTGAATTCTCAAAACACATCTCAAAATGTTTGCTACCGATGCAAAAACGGCAGTGCAGTGTTTCCCACAGGATTTTGAGAGACTTGTGGTGCTGATCACATCACATGCTAATTTGCATATTTGTGACGTCATCGTGTTGTGTTTGCATTTGGCTACTTGAAATTGGCTTGTACTGTATTTTAATACAACTGAATGTCAATCTCAAATATTTTCTGTTCTGTTGTCAGATGGATGTGTGGGACCGCTAACCTTTCGTTAAGTGTCATCTTCTCTGACATTAACATCTGTGACTGTTGACATTTACGTGGAAAGGCAAACTACACGGAGGAAAGGCAAACTACACGGAGAAAACGCGTATTGAAAACATCGTCATCTAATAATTCGTGCATGATCATGTGAGAGGTGCTGCACACAACATGAGAGAGAGAGAGCCTAGCGTCAGGGCGCTAAATGCAACATAAGAGAGAGGTGTTGAGCGTCAACACACTGATCGCAACTTTACAACAAATTAAGCTGTTTTAAATAGTAAAATACAAATTTAAAGGGGAATCATGAACATCTATTTGTGACGGTCAGTGTTGATAGTGTGGCAGGCCTCGAAACGCCACAAAAAATTCAATGTATGGGAAACACTGCAGTGTGTAAAAGTGATTGACACAGATGTGATTGTGAGGTTGTATTTATTTTTTTAACAGGCAAAGGTTTCGGACATGAATTTTGGATCTTCAAATCAAAGCATAACCAGTAAAATATTGTATCTTCACCCATTTTTCAGATTTTCAAAAACATTTTTGTTTGCTTTGAATCAAATGTTGTTTCATCTCAGAGCTTGCTGGACTTGGTTCAAGGCTTAGAACTCTTCCTAGAAGTTCCCCTTGAGGCCCTTTCAGCAAAATCATGAAAATGGTGTCACTCGTGCTTTCAGCAAAACAGCAAGTAAAACCAATAATGCTAGAATTGCATATATTACATCTGTGACAACTAAACCCATTTAGTGCATTTAATTGCCATTACATTCAAAATGCAAATACAATAATATAAATAAAATAAACAATCTATTATTATTATTAAATATGAAAATCAATTTTAAATGAAAAAGGTAAACAACTAACTTCAGCTCATGCATGACATAAGAATTTACTGTCTTCTTGAATGGCTTTGTCCTTTGTGGCTTTTTTAAGAGGCAAAAATTGGTGGACAGGAACTTGGAACAAGAACAAAAGTCTATACACACATATATAACACATTTGCCTGCAACATGAATAAACTCCCTTAAATGTTTCTCTACATACTCTACGGTGTGTGCGTGCGTGTGTCAGACAGAGAGAATGAGACAATCGACATGACACTTTTACTTAGCTAACATAGAGACATCATAACTAGCCCCATATTAATTTACAGTCTTGAATAGTCATACAAAAGTTTTTACGTGCCTTCATTTCAACTATGAAGCGGGCAGTCATGGCCCAGTGGTTGGACTCATGACCAGAAGGTTGCTGGTTCGATTCTCAGGGCTGGCGGGTAACGGCTGAGATGCCCTTGAGCAAAGCACCTAACCCCCACTTACTTACTATACAAAATGTACAAATGTATAGTACAATGCAATGTAAGTCGCTTTGGATAAAAGCGTCTGCCAAATGCATAAATGTAAATGTATGTAAATGTAAACTAGCAATCATATGGATTTAGGCTAAATGCAAAAGCTAACATTTAACGTTATAGGCTACCAGGTAATAGATGCGGTTTGGTCGATCGGGTCATTAGTAAACGATGCCAAAATACAAGTGCAAACGGGGTGGAGAAATGTTTTGAGCTTGTCCACTTTTTACCACTTCCAGAGGTGATTGAAAATGCATTCGTCCGGATTGCTTTCAGGCACTCATGTGGTTAAATGCGTCCGAACAGCCACAAGAGACCGCCTGCTATCCGCATTCACATAGTGTGTAAACATCATGGGAAGCGCGCTAGCCACACAGGATTTAAACAAGGTTCTTTCACCCTTCCAGATTTCTGACACACACACACACACACACACACACACACACACACACACACACACACACACACACACATCGTTTCAGCCCTAGTATAACTTATACTCAGCATAACTTTAGCGCTCACTGATTGGATATTTACTCGCGAAGAGGCGTTTTTACCGTCTCGGCACCTAAACATGTAGAACAGAGCAAATTCAAAGAGTAATAAAACGCAAGAAAATTATTCATGACCACAATTCACATACGCGTATTGAACCGTGGAGGTCGTACCGAAAGGTTCCATATTATATTGAGTATTGTGGCATCCCTCATAGACTCATATTATAAATCCTTTAAACACATAAGGCATCACACTTAAATGCGAATAGTTTCTTTTTCGTGTTAAGCAATGCGCATTTTGAGGCGCTTTCAGCGGTCGCTGCACTGCTGCGTCAATATGCTAAAAGAACGCTCTAATCTACGCTGGGAAAAGCTGAGGGGTGTGGGCGCCGCGCCGGGGAAGCGGGGCTTCGCACCGAGGGAGGTGGTGTATCGCGAATCATTCGGTTCGGTTTAAGTATCGTTACACCCCTAGACAATACCCTCTACTTAATATTGTATGTGTATAGATTTTTTTACATGATTTGTCTATGACTTGTGATAGGGTAAGATATGTTTGAAATGGACAAATGTAATGCAATATGATCATATAAACCTGATATTCCTATGATGAATGCAATAATGGTGTTGTTAAAAGCAGACTTTAAGGTTACCATTAGGGATGCTCAGATCAGGATTTTTGCAGCCGATACGAGTACTGATTTCTTGTCGATTTTTGTTCTGATCACTGAAAATTATTCCACTGGCCTTATCATTTGCCAGACCTGATCATTATTTTGATATAATCATATAAGGGCATTTAATAAACTGTAAACACTGTGTGGATTTGATGGATTCAGACAGTGAGTCTCCTGAGATCAGTGTTTCACATGTTCAACCGTTCAAATGAATCAGTTCAAATGAGTCATTGTCACAATTCGGACATTAGCAGACGCTTAGTACACGCTGTTGCGTATGTGTTATTCACAGACATCACAAAAGAAAGAGGTTAACACAGAAACACCTTCATCATTGGATAGAATTGATATTCGTATATTAAACGGATGTTCTTGTCACCTGCGTCATGTGCTTGTCAGCAAAGAAAAGGCAACATTTTTTTGAACACAACTCGCACCCAGTGCTAATTCAGGTAAAAATATTCTCTGAATGCGCCATGTGCAACATGGATTCGGTCTTCCGTTCTTTTGTCATTGTGTCAGTAGCTTTGGATTGTGTGCGATGGAGAGAGACGCAGAGTGGCATGTTTGACTTCATGAAATGCTGCGCAGACCGATCAGCATCACCCACCGTTCAACGGGAGCGTTTTGTTTCCCCGCTGTGCCTGCACATCATGTGCCGATCGGCCTGTGCAACACAGAATTTCCTGCAGTCATCACAAGCACGGCAGTCATACGACATGCATAAATAACATGTATGTCCTCACGAGGTGACGTCATCAGATTGCGAACGGTTTGTGAGATCGGCCTTCGGATTATGGAATAGTAAAAAAAATTGTCCTTTTCCACTTGCTATTTTCTTCTATGGAAAAAAAGGGAAAATGAATCGGGCCAGTTTCCTTGAACAAAATGCACCATACAAGTATCAGTATGACTCACATGTTATATTTGAAAGTCTTCTGATAGTTTTGTGCGAGGAATAGACTGAATTTAAGTTCAGTCTGCAGATTCACCACTTCTGTAAGAGTGATGTCTGATGGTCTGAATGATTGGTTTACCTCATGGCAGGTCACTGAAGGGAAGGTGATCAGTAAAAATTGACACACTGTTCCTCAGTGGATTCTGAAAACTTGGAATATAACATTATTATAATTTTAGGTTATCAATTAGTTTTACTTCATGGAAAGCAGTGACCCAAATAAAAACAAAATAAATAAAAACACTCAATTTGTGTTCTTTAGAAACACAAAAGCCATGCATGGTTAGAATAACATTAGGGGTGTAACAATACACCAATTCCACGGTTCAATTCCGTTTACGGTTTTATAGCCATGGTTCGATTTGATTCGATGTGGGTGCAGGGTTCATGGCATGGCACCAGCAATGCTAAAAAAAAACACCCCACTAGATTTACATTTAACTTCATAATAACTACAATTTAACTTCTTACCTTTATACATTGGCTTGACATTTCTCTTTGGAAGACCGTCATTTAAATGTTTAATATTTCGAACAATACAGCTAATAGTTGTTTAATTGTCATTAGTTGTTTAAGGTGTTCTAATTAGTATTTAATCAAATGTAAAGGAAGAATTTTTTTTGATGCAAGGCAAAATGACGAGTCACATGAGGTGAGCAGCACATACAGTAGGGAGAGCACCTGTGGCACTGCCTGCCACTGTACAACAATAAAAATGTGCAGTTTGTTATTTTAAATACATTAATGAGCAAAACCTCTTTGAGAACCTAATTTTACTGACGATGTAAATTGTATAACTTGCATTTGTTTTATAATTTGGTTCGTTTTAAGTATCGTTACATCTCTAAATAACATGAATGAGCAAAAGATATGAGTTGCTGACAAATATAGTATCCTATGGTGTGACTAACTCTCAATAATATATTATATTACATTATATACAAATGCCATTCTTGGGTGAACTGTTCCTTAAGGTTCACATTTCTAGCCATATAAAAAACAGAACTTTCTCAATGCATTAACAACCCTTTTCAGTTTCATAATGTAACATATTTCTGAGTAAACCATGGTATTCAATGAGAAAAAAATTCCCTGCCCTACATTTTATCTACCTGGAATTTACTAGCTCTTTGAGCATTCCAGAATGAAGCCAGACCTGAATGTGCATCTGCATTCAAAGTTGGAAAACTACCACCTTCCTAAAACATTGCCTGAACACACACTTCACACTTTTTGATCATGATGTGGAGATGGAAGTTTATTCTTTATAGCATCTTGACTCATCGCAATGGTAATGATGGTTTAATGGTTAGAGAGTCGGACTCGTAACCAGAAGGTTGCCGGTTCGATTCCCAGTACCGGCAGGTAACAACTGACGAGAGCAAGGCACCTTACCCCCGTTTGCTCCCCGGGCGCTGCAGTGATAGCTGCCCACTGCTCCCGGTGTATGTGTGTTCACGACTTGAAGTGTGTGTGTTCACTATTCACTGGTTGGGTTAAATGCAGAGGTCACATTTCGGGTATGGGTAACCATATCTGACAAATAGGTCAGTTTCACATCACTTTCACTTCTTCAGTGTAAAAAAAAAATCGTGTCCACACAAAAACGCAAAAACACGCTATGAAACGCTGTCAAGAGCATGCCAAAACAACAGGTGGAGGTGATATAACCCTAACCATAAAGCTGTGTTGGCCAATCAGAAGCCTGGAATCTGACGTCAAACAGCGCACATTCCAACGTCATAGCCCAAATCTCCGGTTTCACCATCCACACGACGACACTGAAACCAGAGTTTCTAAAAATCTTCACCCTGGCCAGAGTTTTCAAAAAAGTTTGGTTTCAGTGCGTTTTCGTGTGGAAGAACAGCCAAACCGCATAATAAAGCTGCGGTTTTGAAAATACCTGTGTTCGTGTGGACAGGGCCTAACATTATTTGCCATAACTGCAGTAACCTGCATTACAACAATATCAGTATATAACAGCTATTGAGGTAAAGCTGTGTCAAGTCAACTGGCAAGATTCTGATGCATGTTAAATATTATTCTTGAAATTATATTTTTTAAAGATTTCAGTAAGTAACAATCACCACTTTTGCACAGTTTAAGGTTCATTTTGGTCACCTGCCTGCAAATATGGATTGACATTTTACAAGAAATGCTGTTGCACAGAAGTGAAGTGACGAAGCGTGCATAAAACATTTAATTATATTTTAAATAACAAAAAGAAGTTGTTAATGTGTGCGTCTAATTCATTTTGTGTAGATGTTAAGTAACGCTGTGCAGCAAAAGCACTTAAATCAAATAAATCACACACAAGTCAACTTTACACTTCATGTTAGCACCCTGAAGTCAACGTGCAACAATCTTGCCTTTTATGTGAACTCTTCAAATGAGCTCAACAGGTGCTGTTGGCGGTTTTCTTAAAACATACATTGCAAATGCAAAGCTTTCCAGACTCACGTTATGACGCATTTAAAAATATTGCATCTGTATACGTGAACATTCAATGCAAACGTAATATGTGAAATATTTATATATGAAATTTAATGTGTGGTTATCTGCAATATTTCTCTTGCATGATGATATTGATATTTTCTATTTCTAGTGTTCTAAAAATTCTGAAACAACCAGGACAGTTTATTAATCTGTCTATGTGCGTTTATATATTATGGTCATATACAAGCATGGGTGTGATTTTGCTGCAAGCATGAAAAGTACACTGCTTTATACAGCGGTCCAATAACCAGGGGATCAATAAATATAGAGAAGTCCTAAAAAAAAAAAAAACCTCAACTATGCTTCTGACAGTCAAAGACATTAGTTAAAATGAGGATTACTGTACAAAACCGGGCAGAAAAGGCTGTTTTGGTTATCCACAAAACAGGATTAAGAAGGATTAGCATGTGGCATGTATGTTTTGAATATTAATAATTGTGTGTCACCAAATGCAGTTTTAGCAGAATAATACTTATGTGACCATTCTTATCTGGATCTAACAATAGCTCGAGTAAGATAAAGCTAAGTGTTATAATGAAGAAACGATAGTGAGTCGACTATAGTGTACACACAACATTGCTGGATCCCAAACCTAGTTGGCACTTGGCAGCCTTTATTTACATAGACTAACATTAAACAATGGCTTCCCATATGGCACATGAGATCAAAAATATAAATAAAAATTATAAAGTTTTGTCTGACGTTGATTAGTCTCAGCCTCAGATGGTCACGCCCACGGATCGTTGGCTAATCGAAGACCAAAAAAAGCGGCCAAAGTTTACAGACCTTCAGTATGACTAGATGTTGATATATGCAACCAATAAATGGCTATTATGCATGTTAACAACAGAAGCAGGTTTATGTCAGAGTGACGCATTTTTGTGTCAGATCAGGTCAAGTCTGCAAGTTACTTGAACCCGCTTATTCAAAGCTAACAAATACACAATGAGCCATATGAACATATAAGTCTTCATAGCTGCTTGCTGGACAACAATATAAATTCAATAATATGAAGGTTTAGCACTGTCAAATTATTAGAGAAACAGACTTTCAAACACTATCAAGCTCGAAAACATTATACACTTTTTAGATGTAAGTTGCAAGGTATCTCTTATCAGATGTTTCTTTCCCTCATACAAAGCAGCCAATGCGCAGAATCCATTGTTTACAGACACGTGTTCACACAATTTCTGCAAATGTTTTGTGCAGAATTCAGAATTGTGCAGAACTGTTCAAGTAGGCTGTATATCACCAAGTTGGATCAATATGTTTTAGAAATCCTATTCACGCACTTTTAAAACTCGAAACAATGCTTAAAATAATAGTTCAACCAAAAATTTAAATTCTGTCATCATTTATTCACTCTCGTCATTTCAAACCTTTATGACTTTCTTCCTTCCGCACAACACAAAGGAAGATATTTTGATGAAAGTCATCGAACAGCAGTGGCACCCATTTACTTCTATCGTATGGCAAAACCAATGCAGGTGAATATGGGCCAGTTACCAACATTCTTCAAAATATCTCGATTTGTGTTCTGTGGAAAAAAGTCATACAGGTTTGAAATGACAAGAGGGCAAGTAAATAATGACAGAATTTTCATTTTTGGGTGAACTGTCACTTTAATGTTCCAATCCTTGGATAGACCATCAAAAAAAAGACAATTCTTTAATCATATTTTCTGCCTCAAAATATATTTTAAAGAACGTTGGTAACCGAAAAACATTGACTTCTAATGTATGAACGCAAAACCACAGAGACATTTCTCAAAATATCTTATTTTGTGTTCCACAAAACAAAGAGTTACAAGATGAGGGTGAATTAACAACGACAAACTTTTTAATGTCTGGGTCAACTTTTCCTTTTGACCACTTAGATATTTCTATCACCATTTATACAGACTCTTGACCCAGAGGCCTGAAAAGTCAAACAATGTGGCATTTGCAGCCAGTCTAGATCCCCAACAATGGCCTGGTGTAAGCTGTATGTAAGTGTTAAAAAGAGGAAATCATATCGTGCTGACTTCACTGTTTACACATCATTGTTGGGTCTCCAAACCCAGTAAGTTGTCTACATAGACAGCATTACAGCGTTATAGTTTAAAACTGACTAGGAAGACAGCTCCCTAGATTTTAAGACACAGCCCATGTCTTGCATATGCATATGCATATACATATACATACATATATATATATATATATATATATATACACACACATATACACATACACACATATACATACACACACATATACATACACATACACACATATACATATACATATACACACACACACACACATATATATACACACACACACACACACACACACACATATATATATATACAGCACACAGCTCTCGTCCTTAAAGACTGGATTAGTATAGCTAACTTAATAAGCTAAACCACGACCAAACGTGCGATTAGACAAGAACGATCAACTGAATCTGCTTATAAACCATGAAATAACGTTGAATTAACATAAACCAATCATTTAATATTCCGGTTATGATGGTCATGTTAGCCCGCTAGCGCACTGAATATCTATTTGTTACACTAAATAACAATATTGTTAAAACAAACACAAAAATATCCTTGTATTTAGTATAATGTTTACGAGAAAAAATAAATTAAATTCATGTTTGGTTTAACCGTGTTTCGTATTAAAGCACTAAATCCGTATATATGATGGCTAATGGGCTAAATGCGACTCAAAATAAGCCTCGAGCCTCGACAACAGTCAAATTATATTCGTCTTAAACGCATGACCGACATAAATTAATAGTTTTAAAAGCGGTCAGTCGTTAAACGCGTATAAACGCGTTTTGAATGACGGTGTTTTGTTTCTGAATGGTGATATTTGTTGGCACTCACCAAGAGTAGCTCTGCTCCGCCATGTCAGTCAGTCAAGCAGGCAGTCGGCGGTGAGGACTCAGGTTCGGCACAGGTTCGGCTCAAACGACGAGATGATCTCCTCCACACGCTCGCGGTTTCGCCTTCTTCACTCAGCCAGCTCCGATAACAACATGGCGATGTGTTTTCTTTTAGCAGCTCGTGGCAGAAAATACAAAGATGCGAGCTTTGCTGCTAGCCGTGGCTAAGAAACAAAAGCGGTCCGCAAAAAACGAAAGAACCGTCTCGTTGACTTCAGCTGAACGTCCGCCCGTCTCACCGACCTCAAAACAGGCCCCTCTATCAAAGGCCCTCAGATGAGCTGCAAACCCATCTTGGGTGTACATGCAGAGAGAGAGAGAGTGAGAGATGTGCTGTGTTTGCCCCGCTAGCTGTAATGGAAGCGCACGGATAGCTTTGTTTTCTATGGCGAACGATCGGGAGCGCGCAAATGTCGCTTCAGCCAAAGAAATGCGCGTCCACAGAGATGATATGGAGCGACAGGCTCTGCCACTAGGTGACATGCAGTATTGCAGTCTCAACGACAACCTGCTTCTGACTGGATTGGCTGAGGCAGTCGGTGAAATGATGACATAGATTTCAGTATATAGAGCTGGACTGATGGATCGGGTGAATAATCTTTTTAATTAAGCGGAATAGCTATCAAGAAATAAAATAATGCTGTCATTATACTCCCCCTCGTGTCGGTATTCGTCAAACTGGCATTTGTCAAACTGACATTTATTCTTGGTTACATTTACGTGGTCCTTTTGTAGCTGTCAAGTTTACTTTCCCTATAATATTACACAATTATTTAAGACGGAAAATAGTGCGTCAGTGCATTCAAAGTGCTGTTTCTCACGTGCAAAACTGGCTGATTATTCATGCGCGCACCTACTTGCGCATGCGTAAAAGCAATGGTAGAAGCCTACACCAGGCACGTGCACAGGTAGGGCTCAACCTGTGCAGACAGAGCACATGCCCTTTTTACCTTTTTGGTTGTGTGTTTTTTTCTTCAGTAAATCAATGCTATTGGAAACCCTTTCCATCGGTCTGTCTGTTTTACAAATATTTAGAGATTAAGAGATTGTGACTCAATCTCGTTGCATACGCGCAAACTCTCAGTAAAATCTCAAGACTCCACCCCCTCTTGACTGAATGAACTGAAGTTCCACAGAAGCTGAACGTCTTAAGGGTAAATAATTATCTTATTGTTTGAATAAGTACAGCGTTTTCTTTACGCACGAAACACTGTTTATAAAATGTTTATATCTTATGCATTTGAGGTCTGAAAACGCATTGTGATGTGGCCGTTTTAATGACGGCGGACAAAATGCACATTTGCACACATTCGCTGATCAAAACCCTGTAACGGTCACTGCATTTAAGTTTAACACAAACCGACTGAGAGATCCTCGTCACCTAGGTAAAATATAGATCTTAGAAATGTCCTCTTTGATTTATGATTGCTGATACATTTAATTGATTAACATTAATTGTATTATATGGCCGCATGGTTTCATGTTTACCCTGTTAATATGCACGTATTTGCTAGCTAGCTAATTTTTGAATCTAGTAACGTTAGTCTATAAAAAGTATTAAACGCAATTAACTTGGCATCTTTTTTTTCTGTCATTCTTTGTCTAGCGATACATTATATAATCACGCTCTTATTAATAGAAAGCCCTTTAAACTACTGAAGCACGATTTGAAACAGTTGTTGTATCTTTGATTTGAGTCCTGTCTGGTGTACAAACGGGCTAAAGTCTGCGTCAGTGAATCTCTGTCAGCGCCAGTAATATATACTTCTCTTTCGCGCTTGAATGAACAAAAACACACAAGATTATGCCAGCAAGCACATTTTGTCTAGTATTTTAGTAAGCACAGTCTTCAACTAGTTAAATAAAATCTTAAATTAATGCAAAGAGTTGTGAAAATGGGAAATGCGTCAGATCTGTTTAAAGCGGCATTTTCTTAAAGGGGCGCTGCTGTGACTCCTGTCACTAATGTTAATCAAAGAACAAAATAAATCCATGTGTTTTGTAGCTTTAATCAGGATTCTTCTGCATTTAATTTAGAATTTAACAGTATAATGTTTGAGAGCTTCATTCAATTCCTGTACTGGTTTCCTATTTCCTTTTATTTCCAAAATTTTTCATCAGGATTCAGGATTTTTCAGCACATGCTCCTCAAAAAGTACACGCCACCTAAAATTGTAATTAAAATTGAGACTGTGTGTGTAAATAAATGTGGATTAATGTTTTAAAATTCGGTTAATGATGTTTTCATTAACGCAGCTCGTGACCTTGGAACAATATGAGTGACATTTGAAGAAATCTTTACACAGCTGTTTCCTTCCGAGAGCGGTTAACATAGCGGAAGCTCTGCTATGGGAACTCTTCCCTTTTCCACTTTACTGAAGTCTTAATGGATAATGTCCGTAAAAAAATCTGGCCAATTGTTGCCGGACATGCAACAGTATGCAAATACTCTGGCAGTAAAAGTACGGTGCATAGTGACAATACCTTAGAATTTCACAATGCCATCGTTGAAGACGCTCTTGGACTTCATTCAAGCATCATTCAAAGACAGCTTTGTGCGGGCCCCATTGACCCGCCGCATTCCCACGACTACAGCTTGGCCTGCCTGGGCCTGGCTCATGGTGAGGCTGCCTTCTGCGGGTCTGATTGTGTGCACTGTGCGTACCTGCTGGAACGTGTCCTGAGGGCCCTTTGTGGGCTCTTCGGGTCGATGCCCACTGCTGCCAACGAGCCGCTGGCGGGGCCCACCCATTCCTCGAGGTAGGGGTGACAACCCGGCCCAGGGCCGCCGTTTTCTGCCGTGGCCTCACTCCCCCATCCTTTTCATTGAGGAGAGCCTTCGCCCCCTGCCTGCCATCGCGGATGCCATTTCCTTCGACTTTGAGGAGGACGACGACTCTGTCCATCTCGGCTTTGGACTAGGATTGGGTGGAGCGGGATCGTCCCGACTCAGAGAGCACCCCGGATCTCCATGAGGAGTTTGTGAGGGTCCTTGAAAAAGCCGTTAAGGAGCTTGACCTCAACGGGAGCTCCCTGGAGGAGCCAGCTAAAAGTAAGCTTAACTCGTGGTACTTTCAAGCGGAGGAAGTACGCCTCTTGACACAGTGTGAAGAAGCGAAGAGGAGTACGCCTTTCTTCCCCGATGTCCACAAGCATGTGGTAAAAGCATGGTTTGCCTCTCAATCGGCATGGGTTCAAGCTGCTACACAGGCCATGTTCGCCCACGTGGTTGTGGCTGAGGCACACGGGTATGTGCGCATGCCCCCCAGCGAGGAGACCCTCGCCGCTCATCTGTGTCTTTCCACCACTTCGTTGGGCACGGTGAAAGGTCTGCTGTCGAAGCCTTGAAGGTTAACCACCCACCTCGCCAATAAGGCTTACACCTCGGTGGGAGAAGAGGCTTCCGCTTTGCACGAATTGATGGTGGTGCTGCAGGTCTTCCAGGCTAAGATCCTGCAGTCATTGGATAGCGGCTGCCTAGAGGCAGACACTGTAAAGGACCTGAGGGCTGATGGTGACTAAACGCACCGCGCAGGCTATCGGCAGATCGATGGGCTTCATGGTCGTCCTGTTGTCACACAATAGTATTGTTCTCAAAGACTTAGAATATAATGCTTTTATCACACTTTTGATTTATGGTAAATTGATGCTGTTATTCATTTTTTTTATAGGACTACACTAAACTGTCATTTGGAAAAGAGTGTGATGAAGCAAACAAGTGACAATACTGGAAAATATTTACTTTTGTGCTTCCAGAAATATGGATTTGGAATGACATGAGGGAGTAAATAATGACAATTTGCATTTTTGAGTGACTTGGAACACTTCACCAGATGTAAACACTGGTCCAGAAGCATTTCCTGTTTTATTTGTATTTTATTTTTTAAATATTTACATTTACATTTACATTTATGCATTGGCAGACGCTTTTATCCAAAGCGACTTACATTACATTGTGTACATTTTGTATAGTAAGCAAGTGGGGGTTAGGTGCCTTGCTCAAGGGCACCTCAGCCGTTCAGACCTTCGAACCAGCAACCTTCTGGTCATGAGTCCAACTCTCTAACCACTGGACCACGACTGCCCCCCAATATTACATATTCAGTTAAATCTTAAAGATGTTCATTTAACATTTTGATTTGGTTTTAAATGTTCTGTTTTTTGTTAAAACATTCGTGTAATGTTAAACCTGAAACGGGAAGTTCTTCTGGACCAGCGTTGGATTAGCATTGCTTATGTTTTCTGTAGTGCTCTATATACACGGTTGCCTAAAGTACAAACTCTGCACAACATTGTCTAATTCTTAATCTGAATCATTTCTAGTCAGATTCTTGTACATGCAGTTCATGTGTCTGTTTATTTAATAAAAAATCAATCAAATATTTTTGGAATATAGAATTTTGGGAAATGTCCATGGAAACTTTTGACAATGATTCAGTTCTAACTAGCCTGTTATTTGTGTCATGACTCATAAGTCACAGCAGTTATACCAGACAGATGGTACACCAATTAAGCCGTTTCTTGTCTTGAAAACATTGTGCATATAAATGCTTTAATCAATAAGTCAATAAGAGGATACAATGACAAGCTTCTGCTAATACCAAAGCCCAAACTACAGGAGATGGCATAGCATTGTTTTTTTTCATCACAAGCTCTAGTAAGTATAGAAGACCTCAATTGAAATGGTCTTTGTGGATGAGGAGTAAAGAGGAGTGAACTGAATATTCCACCCCCTGGGGGCTTCATCCTAGGATTACAAAAATCTGTAAAGAGCTGTTGTTCACAGAGATTATTCCCAACCTGTCCTTGTAACCACAACAAATGCTTTTAGAGGAGAAGCTGCCCACTGTTAACAATCCACCCATTGCCATTTACAGTTTCACAGATTTGTCTCTGATCTCTTGTCCTGCCGAGATCATGACCTTGAACACGCTCAGCCATTACTATTGAAAAAATATGTTAGCCTGAAGTTTTACATTTTTTGAAAGCGCTGCTTGCTTGGCCATGCACATTGATGCAAAGGTGTTGAGTGTGGTTGCCTTGTTCCATGCTAGCTAAGGTGTACCGAGTGATTTTTTTTTATCATGTTGTTGCATAGCTGACATGGTGTAGATGGTTGCTATGTGGTTGCTTAATGGTCTTCGGTCAAAAGAAACAACGTCTGATCGCTAAGGTTGCATCCACATGGTCTCTACAAGGCAAGCCACACAATACGAGGTATCATTCATGTCTAGCACAAACCGTTTCTTGCTTATGGTTGCATTCAAATCTTTAATTCTGAGTATGAGCAACAGTAAGATTGATGCTTTCCTTTTTTCCTATTTTCCTTTATTTATTTACAATAAATTCACATGAGTGAATGTTGGGCAGAACTTCATCAAAATTAGCAGAGATGAAATAAAATGGCGAAATAATATAAAGTTAATTTATATTCATGTAAAGACATCTTTCTTTCTTTCTTTCTTAAACATGTGATCGGGGTGGCACAGTGGCTCGGTGTTTAGCACTGCTGCCTCACAGCAAGAAGGTCCCCGGTTCGAGCCCCGGCTGGGACAGGAGGCCTTTCTGTGTGGAGTTTGCATGTTCTCCCTGTGTCAGCGTGGGTTTACTCCGGGTACTCCGGTTTCCTCCCACGGCCCAAAGACATGCAGGATAGGTTAATTGAGGAATTTAAATTGTCCCCCCAGACTCATGTGTAGAAAAGACTTGTGTGTATAGAGTGACTAGTTCTCGCCATGAATATAGCCTTAGATGCGTTAAGAATGCAATAAATAAACACGTGATCAGAAAATCATTTCTAGCCACTAGATGGCGGGCCTGTAAAAGACAAAATCGAGCATCACTAATAAATCGTCAGTACACTGTGAAACATTTTTGGGTATATTATAAATATAAATACTAATAATATAAAATAATATATTAACAGTTTGTTTTCTATATGTTTGCTATGTCACACCATAGGACGCGTATTTGGTTTATTTGTCAACCTTTTGCTGCCATACATCTTTAGGTACAATCCAATAGTAAGTAATTCCGATTTACTATTTTCAATTTTGTCAATTTCTTTACATTACTTTGTTTTTACAACTTCTTTTTAATTATATTTTTTACTAAATTTCTTTAACTTTTTACATCAACTCAACCCAAAATTTAAAATAGTAAATTTAAATAACTGGAAGAAATTTGAATCAAGATATGCGTTGGTGACTGCTATATTCAGTATTGTCTTAAATATATGATTATATTATCCGGTCAGGTTAGGGACTGAAACTACTTCCTGATGGCATCAATTTACCCTGTTAAATACTAACTTCTAACATAACATACAGAAGATCAGTTGTGTCTTTAAATATTCGTCACTAAAAATGGGTATCAAGGCAGGAAAGTAATGCTGTGAAAAGTAATCTAGGTCATCAAGGTGTGCGGGTGCAACTTCTCATACCAAGGCATAAATTGAAACAAATTTCTTTATAGCAGTCTGTCAATAAGATGACTAATGGACCTCGATTGAATCTGTTGGCATCAGTGGACATCTAAATGGTCATGTTTGCATATTTGAAAATGTTGAAAGGATCTGATCACTATTAGTTGCTGAAATAGCAGAGAGAGATAGAAAAAAGTTCATCTAGGTGGTTAACTATCAGATGATGTACTTCCTGTACAGCTGGGGAATATTAATTCTCAAGCACCTTTGCCGTTACAAGCACCTGATTACATCTCTCATGCAACTACATTGTGAGTCCCTGCTGTTACTGTAATAGGCGTGAATTTGAAATGCTGATGCAACTCATAGCTTTTGATGTAAATGATTGCATTGATGTTCTTTTTTTACCTAAATTTATTTTTAGTTTTTACTCTGAATAAATCAAACCCCAAAAGTATTTGGACATTTGCCACATTTTAAAAATGTATAAATAACATTGCATTAGATAAACATTTTCAGACAAACACATTTATTTATTAATGTATAAAGGTTAAAGCGTACCTCCGCTTAAAAATGAAACTTCTGTTATTAATTGCTCACCCTCAAGTAGTTAAACATCCATAGGTCCTCCGTTTTCCCCAAAACGCAAATTAGTGTATTTTTAAAAGCTTTCTGACTCCTCCATAGATGGTAAGGCAACCAAACTTCAAAGTGCTGAAAGTGCCTAAATACATCGTAAAATAGTCCACGTGACTCCGGTGGTTCAGCATTAATTAATATAATGTGACGAGGATACTTTTTGTGCGCAAACAAACAAAAATAACGACTTTATTCAAATACATCCTGATTTTATTGTTAGTATCCACCGCGCGCTCCCGAGACACATGCAGGTGTCGATGACAGTGCATCTGATGTCAGAAAGTTTTAAAAAATACACTAATTTGGGTTTTGGGGAAAAATGGAGGACCTATGGATGTTTAACTATTTCAGGGTGAGTAATTAATGACAGAAGTTTCATTTTTGGTCGGAGGAACCCTTTATGTGCACTTTCATGTAAAGATTTTTATTATGATTTAAATTATAAAACATTTATTGTTTTAAAAATTATATTCAAATGTATTTGGACATGTTTTTTGGACATTGTCCAAATGCAGTATTACCTGGTTACTTTGTTATCTAGGACATAGGGCTGTGCGATATTGGCAAAAAAGATATCCAAATATTTTCTGGGATTTCCCGATAACGATATGAAGGCGATATTTTGCATCCTAAAGTCTTATGTTGTACTAGCTCCATCTTACATTGTTGATATTATTAATAGAGAATGAGTGTCTCATCAAATCCTGTCATCATTCACTCATTCTCATGTCAACCTTTGTGACTATTATTTGTGCAGCACTTAAAAGAAGATAATTTAAAGAACAATGTTAACCAAACCACACTGAACCCCATTGAATTCCATTTTACACAAACAAAAACAAAAACTTTGAGACATATCTCAAAATATCTTCTTTTGTTTCACAGAAGAGTCATACACAGGTTTTCAACAACATAAGGGTAAATAAATGATGTTAAATACATTATATTTGAATGAACAGAAAAGATGATATTTTGAGTAAACTGTCCCTCTAAGGAAACGGTCTTTAAACGGAATCATTCAAGCAGAAACACATCACTGGTGTAAGGTGAACCGTGCAGCATAGAAAGCAAGAAGCACACTGTAATAGAAAAGTATCCAACCAAAAGCAAACTTGTGTGGGATGCTTATGTTTTAAATTAAGTTAGTAGTATTGCTCTTTCCTTTCAACTGTTTCTAAACAAAGTCGAACGGCTCATTTACACATGCTCTCATTCGGATTTAAGCCTTATTATTCCCACATCAGAGCTTTGCATTGTGGCTTTGAAATCAAGTCTATATGGATTTATTCTTCAGAACTGACAGTATTCATCAGGAAAACACGAATTAACTCCTCGAGTAACATCACTTCACCTGATGCTGTCCACTCTGCGACCGCGCACATGAGCACCTCTGTGCCCCTCACAAGCAGAGCAGAGCTGACAGAGACGGCGCAATCGGCTCAAATATGCATGCGCAGTGCTTGATTAAAGTATTTGTGTAAACACTGAGTGCTGTTTTTAGTGGAGCTCAAAAAACGTGTGACATACTCGATAATATGATTTTGCACATCGTTAAAACAAGATTTACGATATTATGGCACACAATATATCTTGCACACCCCTACTAGGGCATATGTGTTAAATGAATGGAGAATTGACTTCATATGTCTAGTAAAAATGATTTTAGTGAGTTAATAAAAAAATTATGTATTTTTCCAATTCAAGGAAATGTTTAATCGTAACTTTAGTGTCAGAAAGCTCAAATGTATAATACTTGAGAGGCACCAGAGTCAGATCGGGCAGTCTATGTCTTTATGTAGCATTACAATGAATGTAATGTACATATGCTTTATGTAGCTAGATAAAATTTGATATGTTGTATAAGCCACATGCTTACTTAAACAAGGACAATTGGGCCATGAAACTATAACAGGCTCTCTTAATATTAAGTAGAGTAGGTTCCTTTAAAGCACACTTAAAGCCTTAATACTGTTTTTAAAGGGATAGTTCACACAAAAATGAACATTCTGTATCCATTTACTCACCCTCTTGTCATTTCAAACCTGTTTGACTTTGTTTTTTCTGCTAAACACAAAAGATATTTTAAAGAACCAAACAACAGCAGTACTCATTCATTTGCAATGGTTTTGTGTCTATACTATAGAAGTAAATAGGTGCCATTGTTCGGTTCAACATTCTTCAAAATGAAAGTCATACAGGTTTGAAATGACAAAAGGGTGAATAAATGGTGACAGAATTTTTTAGGGGAACTATCACTAATTCGAGAGATAACGTGTGACTTCCTTTAAGTGTAAAGTTTCTGTCCGTGTCAAATGGGCACCCTGGAAACCAGTCAGGGTATTGTGATACCTCTGTGCAGAAAGTGGAAAGTCTACATCCCCCTGGGTGAGAAACGCCACTCAACACCAGACACGCTGAGGGTTTGAAACTCGCAAAACACAAACATGCCACCTGGCAACTCCTGCAGATGAATATAAAGTCAAGGTCAAATCAGGTTATGACCAAATATACTATACTGTATGAAAGACTTTGGATAAAAATGAACATTTAAAAAATAATTACAGCCTGAACTGTATCTGTCTCGTTCCATGCCCTACTTTTGTATTCCATAAACACAAACGTTTAGAGGCCTTGGTCCTCTAAACATTAAGATCATACTAATGACTCAGTTTTGCTTTTGGCTAACTGATCTTTCATGTTACATAATCATGAGAAACCCGACGGTAAATTCCACAAATTCATTCATAGTTTCACATCATCCAATGGCATTGCGGGCCCCGAAGTTCACGATGTCTGGGCGTTGGTAAACTGCCGTCAGGAGCTCCTCTGCTGGGTCTCCAGGGTTCTTTGGAATCCGGGTGAGCTGACACCGAATCCACCGTTGATATAAGAGCCTGATCAAAGCCGCCCTGTTTCGCCTGAGCGATTTTCACAGGATTACGGATTAGAGAGACAGGAAGCAGCGAGAGAGGCGCGCAGACAGACTGAAATGGAGAGTGGGAAGATGGAGAATGAGAGAGAGACAAACAGAGGGTTAGAGAAAGCCATAATGATGTGCAATTAAAGCTGAAGGCTGATGTGGGAAATTTTAAGGATGTTAAAATACTTTTTCCTATCTTTGCGTGATTTGGGGAGGCAAATTTAAGTTGTTTTGATCGTTCAAGCAGCACAAATGATTAGTTTGTGTGTTCCCTTGGAATTGAACCCATGGCCAGTACATGTTCTTTCTGTCCCTTTACAGAAACCCTGTAGCTATAATTCTGCAAATTCATAACGGATGGTGCAATGACAGGAAGCCTTGGATGCCACAATAAGCATTTTTTCCTTTTGTTAGAGACCATTACTCAATATAGCATCTGTTTTTGGCCGGAATAACTGCACAATCGCTTCACAAACACTGAATGAAGACACGTGCAGGAAAGAACACCACATTTCTTGATGTTGCTCTTTGCGTTGCATTATCTTGATAAGACACACACAAGCTTGAGGTCGCAACTTGCATTTGTGAAATCTATTTCCCCTGAAACCCATGCAGCGTGGCCTTACATCTGTCATGCACACAGCAGAACCACAGGTTCATTAGGGTTGCATGGCTATAATGTATTAAAAACAACATGTATGAAACAACCAAACGTTGTGGTAATGAACGCAAGGGTCTTGACTGAGTGGCACAAAATGACTAAAATACTCAACTGAACCCTGTAATTCCGAAATGGATCAAAGCATGCATGAGCAGATTATGCATGCAATTTTGCTTTATTTGTGACTGAAGAAGAAGCCACAAATACAAGAAATGGTGTACATGAATATTTATGCCTTGTGAGAACGGAGAGCTGTAATCATGCTTATTGATGCTTCTTTATTTACAGTTAAAGCACATAAATGATTTGTGCTATTTCATGGGGATGCGAGAGCCAATGCAGCGCTGTTGTGTGATATTATGGTCATCAAACATTTTTCATGTGCCAGACTCTTGCCTGCATGGACAGACTGTACATGCATCACTCCCACAGGAGAGCTGTTTATAGCCTTACAATCTCACCCAGAACGCAAGAAAACAAGCCCAAACTTTGGTATAGCCATACAATCTCACCCAGAATGCAAGAAAACAAGCCCAAACTTTTGGTAGTCAAAATTACCCCAGATTTTTTTGCTGTCCTACATTCTTCAAAATATCAAATTTTGTGTTTAACAGAACAAAGAAATTTATAAAGTATTTTTCCTACTATGGTAGTCAATGGGGTCAAATAACAGAAAATATGCTCTGTGTTTTTTCAGACCTCAAATACTGCAAAGAAAACAAGTTTTCAAATTTCAAAATAAATTTTGTGATAACCTCTTTATAACAGTTTTCATGTGTCTTGTCGTGCTGTCAGACTTTCACATTGCTGTTTGATTACTTTGTCACTTTTGAGGTTTCATTTTGTTGAAATTCAACAGACACTGGACTGGAATGGCCTCAATACATCAAGAAATGCTGATTAGTCTTGTAACAGAATGCAACCGGAGACAGATGGCAAGTAGACTTTAACAAGTTTGTTGACACACACAACACAATGGAGAACTGGCAGGTGAGTAATCGTAAATATGGAAAGCAGGAGAAGGGTGGCAAAGGTAATCATACTGTGGCATTATGCTAGTTGTGACAAAGGGAGTGATGAGGATCAGGTGTGGGGGATTAGTACTCTGGTGATGGTGCTCGTGATGGAGGTGTGATAAGATCCTGGTGTCTCCGTGACAGGTCTCCAAAAATGGTAATTTTTTCCCTCAGCTGTATATAGTCTCCGGCAGTGTAGTTTTTAAAGCTGTGGCTTATTGTGTATTACAAACATATTTAAAATATTTTTTTAAAAGTATTTAAATGCTGCAAAAGCCTGCAAATCAATCTTCGCATACAGTGTCAGAAAATAACAGATGTCAAGTGTCTGAGTTTGTTCATTGATCATCCAAACTGCTACACGCACGCACACACACACGTGGCCCAAGACTCATCACGGACACCAACTTGTCTGATGTATTCTCAAAAAAGGTTTATAAATACGGATTTAAAAAATCTGTGAAATGTACTATATTAATATGTAGGAATTTTCTGTATTGATTTTTTACAGGTGTTTTACATTTCGCACTGCATCACATTAATACATTTATTTTCTTTGTCAGGTGTTCTGCCGGGTGGTTTTAATCCACATCTGGGCCACAATCCTGCAGAGTGTATTTTCAGCTCTAACACACCTGTTTCTCATTTTAAAGTAATCCTGCAGAGACGAGCTTGAATTTTTGCTAAGGATTGGAGTTCAATTTCCCAGAATGCTTGATCAGCCCTGTTATTGCACATCTATTGTACAAGTGTATATATGTTTGTTTATGTCAGGTGTTGATTGGGATGCACGACGCAGATGCACCGGATGTCATCTGTTTGGGGTGAGATGGAATCTTTTTCCTTCCATCAACTGGAGACGGGAGGGGATGTGCGTGGTGGGGGGCGTGCGCCTATCACCCATCAGCCATTGCTGGATATTTTATTTGTCAGCACATCTATCCGTACAAGCAGGGAACCAATGGCTGCAGAGGAAGTGGCCCTTCTGCCACAGAAACAGTTGGCACAGCAGCAACATATTACAGCATTATCCAACGCCCTCCCGGTCCCTTGGTCATTCGGTCCCTCCTTTGCTTCTCTCTGTTACTTTCTCTCTGCGAGCTTTTTAAGCCATCAATGAAATCGCAACCAACCCTGCTGTTGACCGACTGGAGGAGCATGAACAGCAGAACATCTGTTTACACGGTGTTATCAGATAACCCTTCACGTTCTCCATTCACGTCTGATTTTCTTGGCTTTATTGCAGGGCTGCGTTTCCCTGTAGCGTGTTTATCTTTTCTGCTCTTTTTTCCCTCTGGATCGAAGCCTAGCTGTTTTCCCCTCTCTCTCTCTCTCTCTCTCTCTCTCTCTCTCTCTTCTTCTGTAGCCACTGACTCCTCCCTCCGTAGCTCTCATGCTCCCTCACTCATGGACGGACACACTTGAACACAAGCGCACATACATACGCACACACACACGCCCTCCTCCCCCATCGCTGCAGTGTCTCTTAACTGCCTCGGAGCTAACAAGAGGGGAAATAGCACACAGACAATTATAAGATCAGGCGAGAGCAATACAAACGAAAGGGTCTGTGTGAATGGGTGCATGTGGAGATCCGGCCTGATCTGAGGATGTCGGTGGTACAGGACTAAGGAGAAGGATTGTGCGGAGCCTCTTTGCCATCAAGGCGAATGTTTGTCTGCAGCGGTGCTGGTGAATGGACGGCAAACGGTGACACGGTAAGCCCTTTCTTTTCAGACGGAATTTTTTTGTTTGAGTCACACTAAAGCTGAATGCTCTGTTGGTGCCCTTGGGTTTGTTTTTGGCTTGGGAAAGTGTACGTGAGCGCGTTTATAGATGTTTTCCTCCATCTCCGTGAGGTGATGCTTAGGGATGATGCTGAACCAGCTCCTGGATTGGGTAGATGACTGTATGTTTGAGGACGTCTTGCATTTCTTGGCCACGTATGTGGTTTTACATATGAGAATATTATTGACTATCATCTATAGTGGAGTGTGTTGCTAGGTGTAGCGTTTTCATGCCCCGCTCCCCTGGCTGAAAGAGCTGAGACCCCACGGAGACACACAGCCGCCGGTTCTGCAGGCGGTGTAGCGAGCGGCCCACATTGTCATTCTACATTCAGCCTTCCTCCTGTTGATCTATGCAAAACGAACGACACGTTCTCCATCGATCAGCGCGAGCGTGTGTAAGAGGCGTGCGCGCAGGGGATCGTGGTTCCCCCATGGCCAGCCCCCCCCATCCCCACCCCATTCGTGTCATATGAAGCATTTTTGCTCCAACTAAAATTCCTGGGATTGTTGAAAGGGCAGCAGAGGGTGGCGTGGCGTGGTGACAGCATGCGCGCACGCGTTGTATTAAAGGAAACAGGGAGGGGTGAGGTGGCTTGGGTGGGGGGGACATAATGGTGGAGAGAGGGTGGAGGTTGATGCGGTACGAAGACGAAAGAAGGAGAGAAATGACATGCCAGACGTGACACGGGAGAGGGTGTACGGAGGCCTGTGCGTCTTTTGGAAAGAAAAATTACTTCTTATTATGTGATCTCTCTTAGATGCATAAAATGAAAGGATTTATGCTTAATTCTGCAAAAAATATTTTTTTACTTTGCTGCTGTTTTAAAATATATACGACTTTCTACATGGCAACACAGTAAGAAATGTTAGGTTGAATGTTAGTGGACCATCTATTCACTTTTAAAGCGGGCATAACTCACGCAGTTTCTGCCAATCTTATTTTAATCTTGAGTACCTATACGGTAGTATTGCATACGTCGTAGCTTCGAAGAGTATTTCGTTTGGTCACATTTATAAAAGAGAGATACAGCTGTACGATTATTTCCAGAAAAACACGAGTTGCTGGAGGCAGGCAGGGGGAACGGAACTACAGCACGAGCACACAATAACATTACATCATCGAAAAAATCCTTTCTTGTTGTTAACATTATGCATGTACATGCCGATTGCCAACAAAACATTTCTGGCATCTTTTAGCACTGGGACTGCGCCATCTATCAGTTTCAAATGATCTCCAATTCCATTATATCCACCGTTTATATAACATCCTTCACTGACATGCCGTGAACAAACAAACTACTGACTTCTCTCACTATCTCAAGCGTATGAGCAGTGCAGGCTCTCAGCGCAACAGAGCTTGATGCGCAGCACAATCAATCTTGATGGTAGGCGGGTCTTACTATCGCTCGTCGGTTGGCACGTGGGCGGGCTATATTGCCCAATAAAAGGAACAGGGATCCAGACTTATGAAAAGCTTTCCGAAACAAGTTGTAGTGCTGGGCGAGTGTGTCAAGCACAGAAATACTGCGTCATACGTACAACTTGTTTTTTAACAAGCTGACAATGTTAAGCATGAGAATATAAACCGGGATATTAAAAACCATGATTATTTATGTTGAATTAATTCTGAAAACACTATAATATCATAGTTTGATATTGTAATATTGTTTGATATTGTAATATTGTTACATAATGGTTACAAATTATTATTCTGCCTCCCTACATTCCTATTTTGAGAGTGATTCATTGACCAACCCCCCCAAATGAATAACATGGAAGATGAATTTCACTGATTCACTGATTTATTCCTTTAAAAACATTTCAATAGATATCGTAATAGTATTGTTGGTGTGAATTCTTTTGGTCACAATAAGCGTGCAGTGAAAATCTGATATTGCGACAGTGCAAATCAAATTTTTCTAATATCGTATTATTTTAGATTGCTACAGAGACTAATTTTATACTTCTAGGCCCACTGTACGTATTTGGAAAAACATTTGAAACAAATGTTATATTTACATATTTGAAAAATGTATTTGTTCTTGAAGAAGTGTACCTATGAGCTATAGTCTTTTGAGCTATAGGTTTCATCAAACATTAATCAAAGTTAACTTCCGGTCTGTGTCTGTTGATCGGTCTGGATGGTGGCTAATAATATAACTATTTATATTTTATGTTATTTATATTTAATGCTCATTTATATTAATATTTAATTTTATAAATTAAAAAAATTATGTGAAAATAAACTGTTTGTTACATTTTATTATATATTTATTTTATTAATAAACAATTAGTTGAACGGGTCGTGTAACTTTGTCGCATTTAAGTTTAGCCAAGTAACAGTTATTCTACTGGTAACCCAAAATAATACTGACTAGACATATTTTAAACGTGCTAGCTAATTACATTTACTTGTTATTTCTTTTGCTTGTTATCAGAAATAATCTGCAGGAACTCTGTTAAGTTTGGGATACAGAAGCGTGCCTGCGCAGTAACGTTTTGCTGCTTCAAACCATCTATAATACTACCATTGCACAATAAAATGTTCCTCTGGAGATTTCTGCTGAACATGTCAGGCCAGAGAACACTTATGCTGGTTAAATATACCGTACCACTTATAAACAAAGTGGCCTTTGCCATTGCTAAACCAAGTACTAATACAGTAAAGATGCTTTGGTACTCACAAAGACAGAAAAACAGAATATGTGATACTGCCAATACTCCCCTCCCCCCACAACCCACAAACGGACCAAACTGCAGGATGGTTGTGCAACATCAGCTAAGTACCAGTTAATATTTGTACATCCTGTGCTGTTGTCTGATAATGATGCCTGTTACAGTAGACTTACCAGCTTTTTTATATTGGTTTTCATTTGTTCTTGTAAATGGTGCGTGGATTATCATACACGTCAAAATGTGGGCAACAGTGTCAGCGATTCAACTATTGTTAAAACTATTACCACAACAAGAAGTCGAAAGTGAATGATGGTTAAAAATAAAACTGTCACAGTAGGGGCAAGTGTAACCTGCAATAACAGGACTTTAATTTGAGTTGCACGTGTATGCGAGAGTGTGCCGTAAACAAAACCGTCAAAGCACTGAAACTTTGATTGTTATGCATTTAGGTCATGTTTATAAACAAGAATACCTGAGCGCACCGACGTGAACGTAAAGCTTGTAAATGCACTGATTTCATTTTAGTTCAGAAATAAGTTATCGCTATAACTTTTTTTGGTTACACCTTTATTTTAAGGTGTCCGTGTTACAGTGTACTTAAACATTTAAGTACGGAGTAATAATAATTAACTACATGTACTTACTATAGGGTTAGGATGAGGGTGTGGTTTTAGGTTAGTTGCATGTAATTATGCCTAATTTATAATAAATACTACAGTAAAGTACATGTAACGTGTAACAAGGGCACCGTAAAATAGTGTTACCACTTTTTTTATACATTGTGCTTAAAATTTGGACTGCTCTATAGTTTTATATTAGCTGAATCACATTTCCAATACATTATGTATATGTTTAGAAAAACATTTTAGTCACATTTCAACAATGATATGAACAATCTTGAGAGGAAATGCCAAAATATACAAAGTGAATACTTGAATGAGTATGACTGCTTTTGGCACAAAACTAGTGGTTTGGCAAAACATCTCATCGGTGACCTTAAATGCACTGATAGCCAGCTGTTCATTAATGCTGTGGACAAATCACACATCTGCCATTGAGGAAACAGTTACTCAATATAAAAGTAATACATTTCTGCTTTAAGGTACCTGGCCATTTTGCAGTGACATGTATAATACAGTTTTTAAGGTTTAGGCCTATGCATCGGTCACATCTCTTTAAATCACTAATAAGAAAATTGTGTATTTTCATATCTCAAGTATGCTTATAATCATGTTACTAGAAACCACAGTCAATAACATGTAAGTCAGACATTCCCATGATCTCACCAAATTTAAAGGGATAGTGCACCCAAAAATTAAAAATGTGTATGATGTAAAACAAATTCTGTGAAACAAACCATTGAGAAAAAAAGAGTGTTGTTAACGTTATTTTTTGATTTACTGTGATTTTGGGTTTTTACATAAAATCATCCATAATATAACCTTCATAATATTGACTAATGTAAGGGCATGTCAAAGACTGAATTCTTAGTGAAATTAACTCCTAATCTCATTAGATTATATGTCGGGGTCACATTTTGATGTGTACAATCTCTTTAAATAGACTTCATACATAGGCCTGTCTGATCCACTTTTTGTGCATTTACTATAAGTTTGTGTAAAGTGATGTGTTACTTATTATATTAATGTTAAAACACAAGGGTTATCCAATGGCATAGGTTTGGGGGGGGGTTCTGATCTGTTTGTCTAAATGGCAGATGGAGTGTTTAGTATCTGATAAAACATTTACACAGTATTTCATTTTAGGAGATTGTACTCAACTATACTTGAACTAGAATTATATATAAAAACCATATATCACAATGTACCCATTTTATTTGCATTAAAAATAACTAGGATATCTGATTGATCATCAAAATCCCACATTTGACAAGCAATAATTTTGTTTTAGCAACAGTTCGCAGTGATATCATATTAAAAAAATGCAGCATGTGTATTGTGCAAGACTTGACACAGATTGGCTGAAATTGGAGTACTGGGTGAAATGAACTGAAAGGGATTTTTCTAAGTTGAACACATGGAAAATCCGACACACTGACAAGTTTGGGGTCGAGAGGTGAACAGGCCCTTGTTTTATAGAAACATGTGACAGAAGCCTTTTGTTGAACTGAAACCAAATGATAAGTTATAATCAGGTGTCTAGTTTGTATGAAATCGTATGGAGTTCTGTACAACTTAATTCAGATTTATTTCTGTATTGCATTAGAACAGTAAAATACAGGCAATATAGATCATTCCCTTAAATTGGTTCAAAATCTATGTTAGAAGACTAAATCTAAAGCAAGCTAGTGCGCTTTATATTATGATAAGAGGTACATGAACAATGCTGTTGAATACTTGCTCATAGTGAATTATAGTAAGTGTACAATATATCTGAATTAGTCCCTCAGATAGTGTATAAAGCCAAGAAGTGCTTTAAAGACTTTTCTGCCGCCGCCTAGCAAAATACTTACAAAATACTTGACATTTTTTAATTAATTAAAATGTTCACAAATTTAAAGTGTGCATTTCTATTATATAAAAAAACGAAATACATGCGTTTTATTTTAGGTAACTTAAACTCCAATGCATTCCTAAAAAAATGTACCATTATACTGTCATGGTCCCATCTGTTCCCTTGCCTGTTTCCCGTGTGTTCCCCCCAGGACTACATCTCCCAGCATTCCCGCACTCTCCCGCAACTGTTCTCATGTCTCCCATCCACCTCACCTGCCAGCCATCAGCTCATCACCCGGACACTCCATATATACTCTGTGTTTCCTTTGTTCCTGGTCTCGTCTTGAATGTAATTGTAATGTTTAGTGTTGGTTTGCACCCTGTTTTTAGTTCTTAAAATACTCTGTTTAGATTACTCTCTCGTCATGTGGCTGCTTCAACCACGAACCTTTACAACCTTAAAATTTCCTGTTGATGTTTTGGTTCTGTTTCCTACATGTCAAACTGAACTTATGACAACTACATTATCAGCCCTTTAACATCCCTAACCATTAATTTATCATCACAACGAAGAACATTAAGTTAACATGGAGAACACAACTGGCACTTTATCTTTCTCATGCGTTTCATGAGATGGAAACACAACCTATTTGACCATTTCATGTAACTTCACTAAGGCTGCATCCAAATCACCACAGTGCTACAAACCACGGTTTTGGTCCTAATAGAGAACTATAACATTTATAGTTTGACATTTGTGTCTAAATCACCTTAACAGGTTTGATCACTACATCTTTATTCATGTTCATTTACAAAGCAAAGTGATTTGGCATAAAGCTCTGTTGTCATGACATCAGCCGTGTGAAACTGATCTGACTAGTAATGCTGTAGTTTGGATCACATTTCTCCTGTTGGGTCGACTCGGCATTAGTCTGTGTGTACAGTCACTGTTATAGCAGAGTTTGGTGCAAATAATACAAAGAGACTTATAAGACGTGTGGATGAAGGAAGTGGGTGTCAGGTTTGGGAACTGAAATAACAGGTTCTAATTTTCTGTGTTTTTAAGGAACAGTGCCACATGAGGGTAAATCATCGCATCATTTTTTATTTTTTTGGTAAACTATCATTTTGAAAGTAACAACAGTGACCTGTAGCATGATATGCTTGGCTTCATGTGAAATTCTTGTAATTATTACATTCTTGTAAAATATATATTCTGTACAGTGCGAGGGTTTTATGCCGTTTATGATCGTTCTACGCATCTCAGCATAGTCAAACAGACATTATTAATATATATTAATATGACTTTTTACTTAAAAGTACAAATTATTTTGTCATTTCTGTATTTTGTTTTCTAATTTTGTAATAAAGTTCAACACAACTTTGTTGTGTTGTATTTGAGCTCAGTTAATGAGTTGTGAGTTATGAGTGTTGTGTTTGAATTCAGTAAATGCTCAAAACTATCGGTTATCGGCAATTAGTGCCCACCTTAGTTATTGTTATCGTCATCGTCAAAATCCAATATTGATTGACCTCTACTTATAACTTCATGTATACATAAAATTATTAGCAATATTTTAGAATAATATTTATATTAGGGCTGTTAAACGATTAATCGCACCCAGAAACAAAGTTTTATTCTGGATACAATTAATCACGATTAAATAAAATGATATTTATAAAATAAAAATGTAATAATAAAATATTTAAATTTGTGTTTAAAGTACACTGCAAAGGTGATTTGAAATATTAAATTTAAATTAAAAAGTATGTATATTACTTATAAATCCTACATAGAGACCACATAGTCTGAAAAGTCTGATACCGCATTTAAAATTGAAGATAAAAAATCTATTTAAAAAAAAGTTTAAAGTAACTGTGTGTAAAATAAAGGAGGATCTGCAATATAATATACATAACTTTGTCTTCAGAGGTACATAAAGACCTTACATAATGAACTGTTATGTTTTCATACCTCAAAATTAGCTATGTTGATAATGTATTTTGTAATAAAAATATTTATATTGCATTTTAAACTGAGCATTGTGTATTGCATTAATGCATTAACAACAAACTGATGTGAGTTTAGTCTATGGACATAACTACCACATACCTTATTATTTAGTGAAACATCATGTGTAATTGACAGATTCATTTAGTTAAAACAATAATTCAAATACTCCACACAGCAGATAAAATACAAACTCATTTCCAAATGGTGCATCTGTCATGCTAAAGGTGTAAAGGTGAATGAGGCCCTGGATCCATTCATTGGTCAAGCATCAGTGCTGACGTCTGGCTCTATCAGTCAGAAATGGCGCTTGGCAGAAAGGGGGCGGGATGACCTGTTATCTAGGTCAGCAGGTACGGGAGAGTGTATTTGTGTATCTGTTTGTATGCACACAACAGGGATGTGGTTTATCTGGGAAAAAAATACATCATAATGGGTTCATCACATAATCACGTAATGCATTGTAATGACATGTTTGGTTATACAAATCCAGCATATCAAATAGCTCATTTTGATTCAGCCCAGGTTATCACATTTGAGTAATCAAATTTTCTGCCTGCATGGACCACATCCAACTTCAATGATGATATAAAGCAGATTTAGGTGTATCAGACAGAGTTTGATAAAAGAGAGAGGTATTTCATACAGATTATACAGTGAGGGATTATGGCATTTTTTCAACCTTGGTTTGAACTAAAGTATTGCTAACACACCGGTTCGTCCAATAAGAACGAAATTTCAAAGCAGATATTTTTAAGAATTGTATTTTTTCTATGCGTCAATGAGACTGCAGGGAGATTTTGGTTGAATCTATATAGTTTACTAGGCGAAGCAATCTACAGTATGTGTGAGAGCATGCACAGATGAAGTCAGAAGTTCTCATTACCCACAGAAAATCATTGTATTCTGCTGCACAACCCTAACAGTGGTCATATGACTAAAGGGAGGTGGTGGGGTGCCTCAGTCATATGACCGCTATTATGGCCATGCAGCAGAATACAAAGATGCTCCACAGACATAAGAATGCATAGAATTTGGTTGTGTCAAATAGAGAACTAACAAATATGTTAAGACTATCAAATTAGGATTACTGCATTATTGGTGAATGTAATACAAAATATTCCATTCACAATACAATATAGCCACAGAACATAAACATTTTGTGCTTAGCAATACAACAAGCTTTAGACAAGCAGTTCACCCTCGTGTTGTTCAAAATCTGTATGCATTTCTTTGTTCTGATGACTCGACAGAGAAAGATATTTGGAAGAATGCTTGTAACCAAACAGTTCTTGTTCATCATTGACTACCATAGTGGGAAAAACTGCTTTATAAATGTTTTTGTTCTGTTGAACACAAACCGTTCTTGGACACTTTTGACTACCATTGTTATTTTTCCTACTATGTTAGTCAATGGGGTCCAATAACTGTTTGGTTACAAGCATTCTTCCAAATACTGTATCTTTCTCTGTGTTCTCTTCTCATCAGAACAAAGACATTTATACAGATTTGGAACAACTCGAGGGAGAGTAAATGATGACAGAATTTTTATTTTGATGTCCTTTTAAGTCAACATGAAATCAATACTTATTTTTTAAGGAATTTCGTTTTTTGTAATAATTTTTTTAAATTCATGTCCTTCATAAGCCTTCAAAATGATCGAAATCTAAAAATGTACTTCTGCTCTTGAGTGGGGATCCTTCTCTGATAACATCAGTTTGATGGCTTGTGCAGAACATTTCATCCCCAGTTCATCCCCCAAATCTACCTTTCTAGATATGACTTTCCTACTTCTGTGTTGGTAACTGAACAACGACAGTTTTGTGTCCATACAATTGAAGTGACTGGGTGCAGTTGTTCAGTTATCAACATTCTTCAAAATATCTTCTTTTGTGTTCTGGAGAAGAAAGAATGTCAAACAGGTTTAAAAAGTCAAGAGGGTGAGTAAATGATGACAGAATTGCCATTTTTGGGTGAACTATCCCTTTATATGCATAACTGTAACTGTAATATTAGTTTTTCATTTCTACAAAACAGACGTGACATACGTGCAGTTATTTTCTGTGGTAACTGACTTTCCTGTCTGACTAGCTCTCACAATCATCTCATTTTCTTCAGACAAGTTTTCTGCTGAAACTCCCACTGACGGTCTGTGTTTACAGTGAATAGTGAAATCGCACCCCAGCTAAGTGCAGCAGCTAGCCTAGCGCAGAGAACCAATCCCCCCCCTTCCAGAAACCTGCTGTGACCTGAAACAGCTCATATCTTATCAGAGCCTGAATTTTAACATTACACACAACCACAGCAGTGCTCAGAGACAGAACATGTCGCTGTTGAGCTTGATCAAACTCTTTTGTATTCCTTTATTTGACAGCGGCTGCATTTAAACTGACAGTTCACCCAAAAATGAAAATTCTGTCATCATGTACTCACCCTCTTGTCATTTCAAACCTGTATGACTTTCTCTTTTCTGCACAAAAGAAGATATTTTAAAGATTGTTGGTAGCCAAACAACACTGACCTCGTTGACTTTCATTGTATGGACACAAAACCAAAATATCTTCTTTTGTGTTTCATAGTCTGTGCTTTTGTATTTTACATTCACATAGAATGTAGTATGCACATTTATGTGACACATACCATGCACCCACCTCAGTCCTCACATGTATGCTGAAACATTCACAAGACACAGACATGCATTGTCGAGGCAAGCAGCCCATGTGACTGAAAACTCCACATTTAATAGGGGTAGGCCATGCCCCTATCTCTCATGGGACCCTTTATGACCAAAACAGAAGTACTATACAGTTGCCCACCATCAACAACGGCTCCAGCCAACTCAAAAGTCCTCTGTTTTTGGGCCCCTTCTGACTGAAACACTGCCACTCATTGTTTTTCATGATGTTTGGACTGTGTCCTCTGAGCAGAACATCCAGGGTCGGATTTGGGTCATGAATGTACAAAGCCTTGGACAAATGTGATTGTTTGAATCTCATTGTGAATGTGATGTTTTTAATGTATACGAATCTTTATATCGAGATGTGATGAAGTACGCATGTTTTCGAACGTTGTGCTTCTTTTTGTATTTTTCATGTTAAATAATTAAAAACATAAAAATCTCACTGTATTATTACAAATAATGGCAAAAGAAATGTAAACTAAACTAATATTACAGGAGAATATATAAATAACTTATAACCATTTTTGCCTAAAACTTTACAGTACTGTTTAATACAATGATGACATAATTGATTTCATTGATTAATTGGGACCCTATGGGTTCAGACCGTGATATCTGGGGAAACTTAGACCTTTGTAGATGTTAGGAATTAATCATAATGTAGAATGACTTCCTGATAAGCTGACAATGTGTCTCCTTATCCATTCTCATAAAGCTTCGTCCTAGTTCTTCATTTTGTTGTTTCTTTCTCACCTCATTGCTCTTGGCAGTCTTCATAATTAAAATATTTTAACTGCTATTACTTAAAGTAAAAGGTCTCAACATCTCATCTCTCTGTCGTCATACAGTATAATTCAATTCACTTTTATTTATATAGCTCTTTTTAAAATGTTGCATTGTTTCAAAGCAGCTTTACAGGAAGAAATTCAAAACAAAACAAAACAGAAGTTAATAATAAAAATAGCAAGCAGTCCATCTTTGCTTTTGGTTATTGGTGAAAATTGCATGTGTTGATCTGGGATGATTTATATTAATATTTTATTGTATAATAATTGTATTGAATAAACAATTTGTTGAATTTTATTGTATATTCATTTTATTAAATAAACAATTTGTTGAATAGATTGTGTTACATTTAAGTTTATCCAAGTAACGGTTCTTCTGGTAACCCAAAATAATACTGACTAGACATACTTTTAACTTGCTAGCTAATGTCATTTACATTTTTCTTTTGCTTGTTATCAGAAATAATTTGCAGAGACTCTATTCTTTGTGAATGTGTACCGGAAGTTAAGTTTGGGCCACAAAAGTGTGCATGCGCAGTAACGTTTGTTCATGTTGTTGCTTTGAAAGCATCTATATCTCTCAATCTGCGACCTACATCTAACTTGTGTCTGATGTAGACAGGTTCCTGTGTACCACCAATAAGTCAGATGCCAAGAAAGAGAATGCGTATACTTCTCGGTTCATCCATGCTAGTTTCATTCTGTCTGAAATCTTTTCCGCTAGTGTCAATCTACAGCTGTCTGTACCGGAGGGCCAAACCTGTCACTGTGATCCTCTGAACCTTGTTTTATCTATCGCTGTTGCTTTTTGCTGGATAAGCATGTTTTTGAGGTTTTCAGATGATTAAAAATGTTGCCTTAGTCACAATCTGTCTCTCAAATCTCAGAAAAAAACCATACGGCCGTTAGATCTCACTTGCATCTCAATGTTTCGTTTTTTGTCATTTTGGTTTCAGATGCTGTACAAAGTCTTGCCGTTGGTTTGATTTGTCATTCTTTTTCGGTAATCCGTGGTTCTAGTTTAAATCCAATCTCAACGACTTTGAAAACAGTGATTAGTAGCATGTGTCAAACTGACTTGAATTTAAATTGCAGATAAAGTCACCAGAATCAACAGTGCTTCCAGGAATATTGTTTTTAAACTATTCACAGATGTTTCGGACAGAAGTTTAGTTTTTAGTCAGGTTATCGGTTGCTAAGTGCAGACCAAAAGTGATTCATCACTGGCCTGAAAACTTTAGGAACTTTATATTGAATAGACTATGCATGGAGCACTGTCTACGTATTTACAGTTAAATCTCAGGGCGCTAAAACTTTTCTGGTCTGTATTCATATGTGCTTTACCAGAGGTCATTTTCTAGGGAATTAGCGAGTTATATAGATTAGTAAAATACATCATATTGTTGTAATATATATTAAACATGTCACAGTGCTATAATATGAAACTTTAGTTTAGTCATAACCTGCAGCGTTTAAATACATACGTTCCCCCAGGCATGGCTGTGTTCCTATGAAGCTTCACAAAGATTTATGTTCATGATCATGTGCCGAGCATGAATTTACTTTATTACACAAAACGATTTTAACATCAACTGGCTCTACAGTCTGCTGTCATCACGTCAAGAGTACAGATGTGATTGAGGTAAATTGTCAGGTAATATGCAAATACAAAAACGATTAAAATACATCAAACAAATGTCTTTGAAATAAATAGTTTTTTTTATTAGTATAGTCAAGTATAATATTTTTTACTGATAAAAAATTAATGGTCTATATAAAATTCTCACAATTCACAATAAAACTGCATTTTGTTGCCTTGTACTTGTACATGTACATGTGTAATTACAATAAAGTTGAATCTAATCTAAAACAGATGTCCCTGTCCTTCTCATATTATCCCTTTTAACCATTTCTCATATTTCTTCTGATTAACACTACAGTACGACTTTGTGATCCTTGGAAAACTATACACAATTTAAGCAATAAATTGAAGCTTAAGGTCAGAGTGTATCCTTTGGTGTGTCCTGCGCTCCTAAACCTAGCTTGTGGCTTCCCTGACTTCATCATCATTCCTAATGTTGTCCTCTCGTCATCTGATTCTGACTGGGAGCTGAGAAAATAGTATTAATGATTTGAAAATCCCACTCGTAACATAACAATGGGAGGTAAGTAAAACGTTAACATTTTCTTCTCGGATCAGAGTATTATTTAAATGAGCCTCCCAGACAAAAACAAGAAAATTTAAATCATGATCGAATTCAATGCTTTTGTGACAAATCCTGTTTGACAGCGACTGAAATGATCTCAGATGACACAATAAACTGCACTGTTTGTCTCTAACAGACAGAAGAAAAACTATTCAATAATTCAATTGTCATGGAGACTACATAATTAAAATTCTCTCATCATTTACTCACCCTCTTGTCATCTTGTCAGAACACAAAAGAAGATATTTTGAAGAATGTTGGTAACCAAACAACAGCAGTTTGGTTATCAACAACAGATTTTTGGTTACCTATTCAACAGAATTCACTTTTGTTGTATAGGCACAAAACCAATGCCGTTGTATGTATTCATTTTATTTATATATTAATCTTTAGAGAAAACAATTATTTTCATTATTCACTGGCACTAGTAAAGGGGTGGATCTGTTGCATCAGAGTCATTCGCTGTAATTGTTGCAATCTTTGGAAGGCTTTTCAAAGATGACAAGTCATTCTGGGTGTGTGTGTCTCTTCTGGGACTTTAGGGTTAAGTGTACTCTCCGTGCTTGGATGAGGTCTCTTTGGTTATTGCTGCTTTTTTGCAAAGGCTAAGAAAGTTTCTGATAGTTTTCATTTAATGAGTTCATGTACATTTACGCATTTGGCAGACGCTTTTATCCAAAGTGACTTACATTGCATTGTACTACACATTCGTTTTTAAGTATGTGCAATCCCCGGGACCGAACCCATGACCTTGGTGTTGTTAGCGCTATGCTCTAACCAATGAGCCACAGGAAAGCGGTTCAACACCCTTATTTTCTTTACATTTTGAAGTTTCTTGTAGGAGTCAGTGGTTTTATTTGCTATAACTGCTTAAGAAAGAAGTGTTGCTAAACATGGGACTTCCTTCGAAATGACACATGCTATTAAAATAGCGATGTTCTTGCAATCAGATTTTGATATAATGTGTTTAACTGTTACGCTGCATGATCTGTTATCTGTTACATATATTAAAAATTTCTTTTTTTGTCCTTACAATGGAAGTCAATGGGGGCCAGTGTTATTTGGTTACCAACATTCTTCAAAATATCTTCTTTTCTGTTCTGCAGAAAAAGAAAGTCATACAGGTTTTGAATGACATGAGAAGGTCAAATTTCTAGACCCAAGCCTATAGAGTTACAGTAAAGTCCATTTCTTCTCCATTTAATATTTGCTGAGATGCCATGTTAATAACATTGTCTTTTACGATTTCATCTTTCAAGGCTATACGGTTTCTCTATCTGGCCTTCTATGACTCTCTGCCAAGTAGACTCTATGTGCTCTTCGCTGGAATTCACCAGAACAATTAAATGTCTTATTTGAGTCATACGTGTTCCATCAGACTCTCTGACGTCACAATGTGACTCTGAGGACTGTGGTTTGAGCCAAATTGAAGTCCTGTGTCTTTAATCCAAAGATGAGGAAATAAAGCAACAAACAATTAGCAGTACAGTGAGATATTCTCCCCGTCGGCATATGAAATCGATTGTTACAGTGGTTTGGATGAATTGCAAATTCCCCTGTGATACAAATGTCCTGAAACAATAATTGTTCTTGTGATCATGGTTGAAACCAAGAGTGCAGTTTAAAGGAAATGGTATCTGATTCCAACATTGTACAGTGACTTGTACAATTGTTCGGTGTTGTCAGTGTGATCAGAGGCCGTGTCTGTTGTGGTTGGTACTGTATGTGGTCTCAGCTGCCCACTTACACATTGACTCTGAACTCCTCCTGTACATCCACTGCTGCTCAGACACATGATTTAAGAACTTGTTTAGTGGATTTATGACTTTATATTAAAAGTAAAAAGTTTTCCTGTGGCGCTAGCAACGCCAAGGTCATGGGTTCGATCCCAGAGATTGCACATACTTTGAAACAAATGTATAGTATAATGCAATGTAAGTCGCTTTGGAAGCATCTGCCAAATATGTAAAAAAAAGTGAGTCCAAGCTGGAGTCTCCAAACACACTTGGCAGGTTTGGTTTGATAAAAATGAACTCTGGTGTGTTTGTTCTATTAGTGCGTTTCATATAAATAAGTTTAAACACTACAATCCACACCATGGTGCGCACCAAACAAGCTGACCGGAACACAGACAAAAACGTCTAAAAGAAGTTGCAGTTTTTGGACTTCCTAAAGTTTTACATCATCCAAACCATATTTTATTTAACATTTATATCCATATTTATAAAAGCAGTACGGACAAAAATATCTAAAGGAACCAAAAACAGGAAGCGATAAGATGTGACCCTTAAAATGACAGGATTTGAAAACATACAAGGTGTGTTTGTTTGATCTTTGTATGTATATAAATATTACATTAAGTATGCTGGCAGTATAAAATGACTAAACTAGTAGAGTATACTTTAAAGAATACTTTAAGCATAACAGTAGTTAACAGCATAAAGTAATAAATTATTTCGAATCAATATTTCATGTTCAACAACTAAGTAAGTAGCTGTGTAATAAGCTGGATAATGTACAGACAGCCGGCTGTTATCGTGAATAAACCCCTTTAGCGTGATACAAGACCCTCCACTTCGCTGATCACATTTACTTATAGTACATTGATATTAGTACAGTAAACTAACTACATAAAGTATCCTTAAAAATATATGTGAAACTTGCTAAAGCTTACTTCATAAAATTAACATAAAAATGATTTTACAGGTAAGTAATTTCTGTCTCAATATACGTCAGAAAAGTGGACCAATCACATTACAACTTTAACTCTTAGTTAGTCAGTATTCTTAGTTTGGTATTAAAAATGACGCTGTGAACGCTAAGCAAACGAGGTCCTGACCAAAAAGAACCAAGAAAAACTAACTAAAAGCATGAACATGCTCTGTAAAAAAGTGTTTCCAACATGTTTCTCAAATGTGACCCTGGGTCGTTTTTTTAAATTGAGATTTTTAGATCATTTAAAAGCTGAATAAATAAGCTTTCTATTGATATATGGTTTGTTAGGGTAGGACAATATTTGGTTGAGATATAACTATTTAAAACTCAAAAAATCTAAACATTGAGAAAATGGCCTTTAAATGTGTTAATCAGAGGTGCTGTAGCAGGCCGCTGCTAAGGAGAAATTTGTTTTAAGTCTCTCTATTGGCTTACCGCTGTAATTACGTTTTAGAGAATAGATTAACCTGAAAGCGGAAATTCTAAGCTTTACATAGATACCAAACCTTTCTCACGCCGCAATTGAACACCGGAAGTGCTCGTCGAAGCAGTGTACCGAATCTTCCGGTTACCTTTATTTCAATAGGCTGCAATCGCCTATTTGACTAAAAATGCCTTTTATAAGGAGTGTCCGCAGAATGATTTCAAAATCCAGACATTTTCAGAGACAGGAGAAGAGATATTCTGATGATTACTGTGAACAGATTTAAACAAACTCAACCGAATTCAAAGTTTTAATCGAATAAAGCCAATCTGAGAAAGCAGTGGCTGGTAAACATACATTTTTCAACACACAGTGTCAGTCAGTGCTCTAAATGAGTTAGCAATGCTACAGTGTGATGAATACGATATGCCAAAATTCATATTCAATGTAGCCGATGTGCCATCGCGTTAATTATTGCATTGATTAATTGTTTTGATATCATTACATTTCTTTTAAGCAGTTACCATGCCTATTGGACTGCTATTTTAAGGAGTAATACCAACGCACATAAGCAACACTGCTCATACAAAAATAACCATGGCTTTACTACAAATATAACCATATACTACCATTTTACAATAATAAAACCATTGATGTTTAATTTTCATAAAAATTGCATATCAGTCATAACATTTAAAATGTGAAATAAACAGTTATGAAATATGACCAGTAAGAGAAAACACAGGACAGTGGTAGGTTGGAAAATACATGTATTTATTATTCAAAATGTGAATTTGGATGGGAAATGTATTTATTGGAACATTTCAGCAAGTTGGAGAGATAAACAGCTTCTGTTTCGACTCACGTACTGTAAACAAACATACTCCTGCATGTTATTTTAAAAGAATGCGCTTCATCTCACCGTATCAATCTCACCCATGCTTTCCTCAAATGATTGTGTGTCAGGAAATTGTGAAAACTAAGGTAAGGATGTCGATGTTTAGCTTTAAAGCAGCCGGGTGCTGCAGTAACACCACTGGTTAGCGGATTCAGCCATTAGTTTGAACTGTGTTGCTATGCTACTGGAAATAGCACTACACTGCTTCACTTACCGGATACAGGAAATGTGATAAAGGTCCATTCCCAAAGAGCGGCAGCAGCGAGTGAAGTTTGTAGACGTGTTTTTCGGCCATTTTTTATTGCGATTTTGCTGCATCCACTCACAAAAATAAAGTTTTGATATATTTAAGGTATAGGGAATTTACAAAATATCTTCATGGAACATAATCTCTACTAAATATCCTAATGATTTTTGGCATAAAAGAAAAATCATTTGACCCATATATCATGACCATATAATGTATTTGTATTTTTGGCTATTACTACAAATATTCTCATGCTATTTAAGACTGATTTTTTTCTACAGTGTTACAGTTCAGAAGTGTTAAACCTTCTGATGTCTCGTGCATATTAAGCTGATGTAACATCATGCTTTGAAACGCAGTACTAGTAACATTTGACCACATTGAATGAAATCTCAGCTCTTGTTTGCCCCCCAGGAATGTTTATCCCGTCGGCTCACTAGTAAATCCCAGGATTCACAGTTTACATTACTGTGGGTTCCTGTAGCATGATGCTTCATTAATTGAAGAGAGAGATTATGTGTTGAGATTTATTAGCCTGTATCTTTGAGCTGGGATACAGTATGGTGTCTGGATAATGGCTCTGAAATAATTCTACACTGTAATCAATTAGTGTCTGTATTTGGGGCATGACTCATTGGGGGAGTGTGGGGGAAATACACTCGTGTGATATAGATAGGAACCCTCCCTCAATAGTGTGCCAGAACATTAAAGCGTGGGTGTTCGGGTTGAGGACAGAGACTAACGTCATGACTCCTTAACATAGATGATGGGATTGAATTTTTGCTCTATGGGTTGTTTTAATCTGCATAGGGAAACATAATAGTCATATGTTTTTGTTGGTGATGCTTTGTGCACATGTCGCTCTCGAAAATTTCTAAAATAACTTACCATAACTGAACAACATTACTCATGTATACAGTGAGCCACATTGACAATAATTCCTTATTTTAACACAAATTTTACTCTCGTGTACTGTATGCGACCTAAATGAGGTGGATTCCAGAGAGTTACTGGCAGGCAGCCTTACATAACACAAGCATTCATCAATAAGACAGAGATGCCATTGCGTGTTATAAAACAATCTATTTATTGCACAAAGCTGGGTTTGTTCTGGGGAATGGGAGTACTTGGTAGTGGCCAGGGTCACATGGGTGATGTGACCTTCATGTTTCTCAAAATGGATTCTTCTATCAGGTTCATAAACTACAGTAGTCAACATTTGAAGTGAATTAAAAAAAGTTAATCAAAGTTTTCCTAAGACAAGAACGGGTATTGTTCTTGTCTTAGGACAACTTTGATGAACTTTTTTTTGATCCTCTTCAAATGTTGACTACTGTATCAGTTTCTGCACTTTCTATAGTTTTCTGTCATATGAATATCCAAAATGTATTATATTTCCTTGTATACTTGTATACATATTTAGCACTTTCCAATAGTGCACATAATAAGGGCCTAAAAGTGTTTTAAAGAGAATCAACAAACAGCCAGTGAAAGGAGTCATAAAACTTGTTTTCTAGTTATTTTCTATGGGGTTAAAAAACTTATGTATGAAAATCATGCTGTTACAGTATAGTGACACAACTAAACAAATTTTTCACTTTAGTGAATCTAACATCAATTAATGTCAAACGTTTAATCCGCTAATTTATGTTTGTGATAACTAATATACATATAACTAATACGAATCTGCAATAAACAATGTGAGATTGCAATTAATGTACCATGCCTAATATTTCCAATTCAAAAAGGGGGATTTGGGTCTAATGTTTGTCAGCATAATTAGGACATGTCTGTGCTGGGTATGTCCTCAGCTGTGTACTGTCAGAATCCTCCAGCATCCATCAGCTCATTCATGTCCTGCAGTCGCTGCAGTCTCAGCAGTGTTTGCAAGCGCCACATCAAAACTGCCACCAGCTCTCATTAATCAGCATTCATGTAACTGATATATTGCCTTTCTACTGACTCGCTGCCAGAGGAGCCAGAACTCTCAAGTATGTGTACTTTATCTGGACAAATTAGAATTTATTGCATTATAAAGCACAATAGTTTTTAGCAGGCCGCTGTTAAGAAGAAACACGTTTGTTTTGTTTTCGCTTTCTATTGGCTTACCACTGTAATGACGTTGTGGAGAATAGATGAACCTGAAAGCTGAAATTTTAAGCTTTACATAGATAACAAACTTGAGTGGGTAATTCCCAAAGAGCGGCAGCAGTGAGTGAAGTTTGTAGACGTGTTTCCGGCCATTTTTGTTCACGATCCACTCACGGAAATTTTATTTACAGTAGGAAATTTACAAAATATCTTCATGGAACGTGATATTTACTTATTATCCTAATGAGTTTTGGCATAAAAGAAAAATCGATAATTTTGACCCATACAATATTTTTTGGGCTATTAATACAAATGTTCTCATGCTACTTACGACTGGTTTTGTGATCCAGGGTCACATATCATGAATCCGTAATACTTAAATACATTAAATATTGTGTAAAAGTAAGAAAGCAATAGATTAAGTATTAAAGTAAATAGACAATTAATGTTTTCAATCAGAGTTTCTCAAAGGCACTGTATATCCATTGGTTGAACAAACTCATTGTCCCTCCCCATAACTCACCCCATTGAAGAAAATTGGGTTAACTGTAGTATATGTTCTGTAATATATATTCTTAAATGTAATACAGCCATGGAAGAAATTAAGAGACCATTCCAAATTTTCATGCAAATAGAAACAATATTTTTGTTTAAACACATACCTATAAAAGTAAATTCAGAAAAGCTGAAAATGGCCTTTAAAATGATTTTTTTCCACGGCTGTATATTCTGGACATATCATGCATGATTTATTCAAAGAAAAATATTGGTTTTAGTAAACATTTTCATTGTAATGGAATGACTCTTGATCCTGAATTTTTTTACTCAGAAATACTGATTACACAAGTAAAATGGGTGGTGAACCACTTTAATATTTTGTTGTTATGCACAAGCAAACATAATACTTAAAAAATGTAATATTTAAAATGAACAGCATTAACCTGAGCATTAATGCAGCTTTTTTTGAAAAATCCTTATAATTATGGGATTATTGTGGGATGCATTAAAAACAGAAAGTACTGTATGTGTAGGGCTGACAGATGTCTGGAGGCGAGAGGGTGCCGGAGGGGTCCGATTTCCTTAATGCTCATAAGAAAACATGAGTCTGACCTAACCATAAATCCCCTTCATCCTCTCATTGTCTGTTGTAAAATAATAGTTCATAAAAGTGATCTATATGACTTGTGTGCTGTATTCCAAGCCTTTTGAAGTCATGAAGCCTTTTGGTTTCTAGGTTATGGTTTTGTAATGTAGTTAGAACAAGCATCAGTGCTAGTGTAGGCTGCATCAGAACGTCCCAGAAGGGTTGTGTTGGGGGCTGTAGCTCAGTCTGGTGCATTCAGCGTTTCTCAACATTTCCAGCTGTCATCCAAAAGCTCTGACTGCCATAAAAAGTTGGAGAGTAACCAACATTCATAAATATATGGCAATAACTTGATTTCCACCTGAGTAATTATCTCAAATGGTATTAAACCCTAAAAGCATCACAGTTGACTGATGTAATGCTGAATGGCAAAATCTGAGCTCACGCATGCGTTGAATATTTATGGTCTTATTCAGAAACTGTACTCTGCTTTACTAGAACATGCTGAACTATAGTTATTTTTTGCTATTGGGATATTTTCCCCCGTTAGACATTAAAAGAGGCACAATCTTCCTTTAAACTTACATTTAGACACAAACTATATCTAAAAACCAAAATACAGTGACTTTGGGCTCTTATGACTTGCATTGCATGCATCCAAAAGACATTAGAAACCGCATAGCAATATGCTAACACGTCCCTAGCGTCATGCTAGTGATGTACCAAAGATATTAATATTAACAAAATGCGTCACTGCCATTACAATGAATAGGGAGGAATGCAATGCTCAATATAGCCGGTCTAGCAAAGGAAGTCCCGCCTTCCAGTGAAACGAGCCAATCCTCAATCAATATTGACTGACGATTCTCTGGGGCGGGGCTCTCGTGAGGCGATTTCTAGCGCAATTTATGCTTTGCAAACCAAAGTTATGGTACAGTTCATGTAAAGTTTAATAATTGATAGGAAATATGCTGTTTAATGGTGCTTTTTGCCAGCGATTTTAGAAATAAAATATTAGATAAGACTGTGGACTTGCTATGACGTAAATAACTGCCAAGAGCCATTGCAAACATGGCCACCGACTCTGGCACGACTTCCGTAAATGGACTTTGGATCTACATAACGCACAAATCTATTTAAGGCATGATTTTTGCAACATTTGCTAATAGGAAAACACACAAACTCACTCACACCTTCCTTATATTGTCTAACTTTGGAAACAACTGTCTGTCAAATGCCATTTTTCAGCAATAATCTTCCGAAGAGCGGGATAATGTCTGTGGTGGATCTTGAAGATATAGTCTCTCTCTTTCTCTGCGCGATCAGTCTAGGAAATGTAATCTCTCCGCTGAAACTAGGCCATGGCGTGATTTCACATTTGTTACACCGCCAATAGCATACGTCTGTCACAAAGAGCATCCATTTATTATGCTGTCCCTCAGGCTCTCGCTGCTGTTCTAACAGATCACCTTTATAGCTCATCTACTCCACTTGAAAGGGCGTATTTCATTCTGAATATAGTTATCCTGGCCAAATTGGAGTCAAATCCTTTATCAGTATATTGTTTGGTGTGCTTTGAATAATGAATGGGGTAATGCATTCAAATATAGTCAAACTGAAAAACAAGGTATTGTAATTAAGGCATAGAACTAGATAGGGCAAAATGGCATGGCAGTATTTATTATTGTTATCGGTATTATTATTATTATCATTGTAAGCAATATTATTAATATTATGTTAATTATATTTATTTAATTGTAATATTAGCTGACTACTTATTAATATTTATCTTTTTTTTGTGCTAAACTGAAATCTGAAGCATACATTCTGTTGTTGGCCATAGCATCTAATCTAATAAACTGGATTTTTACATTTTACATTTGCCAATCTTGTCAAGATCCTGCCTCTCCCTGTCTTGTTTTTCTAGCTTTGTGGCAGGATCGTGACAGACCCACGTGTTTTGTGTGGAAGTGCATGGCCATTGTTTAGTTCTGGTGTGCCCTCCTGTCTCGTCTCTTAACTACGCCCCCTTATTTCCTCATTCATTATTTTGTCATCGTTTCATGCCCCTCACCTGTTTCCCTCATTATTTGCTACTTATTTAATACCCTTGTGTTTGCTGTCTTGTGCCAGTTCGTTTTTGTACCTCTGTGTGTCAAATCAAGTCAATTGAAGTCAAGTCTAAATCTAAGTCTAATCAAGTTCAGTTGAGTCAGTTTTTGTCAAGTTTATTATTTTAGTCTAGTTACTTTGTCTTTTGTCATTTTCATGTTGTTTTACCCCCTTCTGGGTTTTTCTGTTGTGTTTTTTTTGTTAATATCATTAGTCTTTTCTGTTAACCCTATCACTGCCTGCGCTTGGGTTCTGTCCACTACCCTCCTGACAAATCTATTGCTTGTATTGAACGCAGACAGACTCACATGCAGATTTGGAAAACCCCTTAAAGGAAATGTTCATCCAAAAAAAAAAAATTCTGTCATCATTTATCCACTTGTATGTGGTTCAAAACTTATATATGACTCTTTATGTAAAACACTAGAGAAGATATTTTGAGAAATGTCTCAAGTGTCTATACAATGAAAGTCAATAGAGTCCAGTGTTCTTTGGTAACCAACATTCTTCAAAATATCTTCTTTTGTGTTCTGCAGAAGAAAGTCATACAGGTTTGGAATGACATGGGTGTGAACTATCTCTTTAAGAATAAGCTAATAGTACCCCAACAATTATTACTAATAGCTCTCTAAAGCGGTTTCTTGCATTGGTATGAGCCGAAGAGAAACACCTGCTGGTCTGAGCCAGTTATTTTCCACCATGACAGTAAATAAACAGTCCACCTGCTATCAGTTAGCTCAGTGGTTGGAGGCACAGTAAAATAAAGAGTAGAATGGGCGGCACCATCTCGCTTTAGGAAAGGACATTCATCTCACATCTGTTTCCGTTTCACACCCTGTCTGCCTCAGCTCGTGTGCGTGTACAGTATGTGCTTGTGTCTGTTTGAGAACAAACATTTGTGTGTGAGATCACCTGGTGGACCTGAATCTACGGTCGCAGGGAGATGCATGTGACAAGGGAGCTCACGGAGAGGTTTATGATGAAAAAGGTTAGATCTTTTGATACAAACTAGGATGTGAGGTGCTCAGTGCTTGTTCAGTTGTGTGTGTGTGTGTGTTGGTGAGAAAGCAGAAGCGTGTGGTGTGAAGTATGTTTTAGTGCTAACAATGGCTGAGTGTGTTGCTTTATCTGATTTTAACAATTGGTGTATTATTGTGATGAGTTTGCACGGATGTGCACCATTCAGTGCTTTATTCTGCATGTGTTTACGACGTTTGTTGAAAAGATTTTTATTGTATGCAGAAGTATCTTTATTGCTCTTACTTAAAACACTTTTAATATATTTCAATACTTCCGATATAGAATATGGGTTTATTATATATTGGATCATTTTAATATTAACCCTTAAAGGGATAGTTTTAATTATGTCATCATTGGTAACCAAACAACGGCGGTATCCATTCACTTCTAATCTATTGACACAAAACCAGTGCAAATCAATGGGGACCAACGTATTTTTGTTACCAACATTCTTCAAAATATCCTCTTTGTTTTCTGCAGAACAATGAAAGTCATATAGGTTTGAAATGACAACATCTACTGTTTAAGGATTTATAGCCCTATGTCAAGTCATCACAATATTTTTACAACTTGTTTTATAATAATTTGTTCAAGAAATGTGGTTAAAACAGGTTAAATGTAATACAGGACATGAACATTACATTTGTTAAATAGGATTAAACCTACCTAGCTTTTTAAAATAATAGTCACTACAACATGTGCCAACCATGCAGACTATCATTTTGAAGATGTTGCAAGGACAACTCAAAACTCACTCATTGTCACATGACTTAACCAAGATGTTCAGTAGATGTCACTTAACTTTTGACATGTTAAAAAATTATACATTTTTAAAAGATGACCTTTCCAGATCATCACCAGTGTTTGTGACTTTGTGGGTTCTTAAGGGTTAAGATTTTATCAAGTCACAGATTTTGTTTTAAGGATCTATAGTTATTACAAAATGTCTAAACACCAGCAAGGCTGGTCCCCGGCATATATTGCATTTTAGATGCTTTGTGGTCTCTGGCATGTAACGGTGATGTCAACATCAGCAAAACTCCTTGTTCAACCTGCCTCAACAAAACAATGCCATGCGTGTCAAAGTTTTGCATGTCTGTGCTGTTTCAAAACCAGTATCATCCAGTTCAGACCAGCAGGAATTTCAAAGCTGGTCTTTCAGCATCGAAGTTGTAAATGTTTAATTTTGTACTATAGGCACATTATCCAGTCTGGATGGTTTAAGACCTCACTGGAGGAGACATGCATTCTCACTTTTCCTTGCCCTTGGCTCTGATTTATGATCCCTAACATCTCCTTTGTTTTTACCTGCAGGAACGTGGGCCTTTTGCTGCCTCGCTGGCTTATGTAAGCAGGAGGATCTAGTATACAGAAACCCCGAACAGTCCACGAGAACAAAGGCCTGACATTCTACTTGAGAGAAAGTGAATGAAGCAAACCAAAATAGGGAGGTGTTATCAACAGATGAATCAATCACAGACAAACAGTGAAGCACACAGGACACCATGAGGGAAGAGAGTGAAGGAATTTTACGTTTTCGACTTTCTCTCCTGGAACACTGACAAGTCCATTTAAAATTCATATATATGCTGATATGAGCCCCAAGTCCTTGGGATCCTAAAGGCAAACCACGCCCTTAAGCGAGGGCTTGTGTGGGTCTTTCAGTCATGTCATGGTAGCATTGTACTTGCAACTGAGAAAATCCCAGACAATAGACTCAGATAATGCAAGTAATCTAAATCAAATCTGATCTTCTACCAATCGTGCAGCAAAAGCTTCCTCTAGCATCTGCTCATCTCTGTAAACATAACCTTGCATAATTTGTCTTAACTGCCCACATTCCCTCTTCCCGGGATAACTGACTCCGGACGCAGTCAACCATGGGTTGCCGACAAAGTTCAGAGGAGAAGGAGGCTGCCAGGCGCTCACGCCGCATCGATCGCCACCTCCGTTCAGAAAGTCAACGACAGCGACGTGAGATCAAGCTCCTGCTTCTCGGCACCAGCAACTCCGGCAAGAGCACCATCGTTAAACAGATGAAGATCATCCACAGTGGCGGCTTCAACCTGGAGGCGTGCAAGGAGTACAAGCCCCTCATCCTCTACAACGCCATTGACTCACTCACCCGCATCATTCGAGCCCTGACCACCTTGAAGATCGACTTCCACAACCCTGATCGGGCGTACGACGCTGTGCAGCTCTTCGCCCTCACTGGACCAGCCGAGAGCAAGGGCGAGATCACGCCAGAGCTCCTGGGGGTGATGAAGCGTCTCTGGGCCGACCCAGGGGTACAGGAGTGCTTCTGTCGCTCCAATGAGTACCACCTAGAGGACAACACGGCATATTATCTAAATGACCTGGACCGCATTTCTGCACCAGAGTACATCCCAACCGTTGAGGACATTCTGCGCTCACGTGATATGACCACCGGCATTGTGGAGAACAAATTCACATTCAAGGAGCTCACCTTTAAAATGGTCGATGTGGGTGGACAGCGTTCAGAGAGGAAGAAATGGATCCACTGTTTTGAGGGTGTGACGGCCATTATATTCTGTGTGGAGCTCAGTGGCTATGACCTCAAGCTTTATGAGGACAACCAGACGGTAAGGAGAGCTCATTTATGTGTTCTGGTCATTGGGAAAGTAGATAATGCAAGCAGGGACACACAAACTCAATGTTATCTGACCTGGTTTACATATCACTAAAATAAATTCATCCTGTCAGTGCGCAGTGGCAAACATACTGCTTTTATCATTTTGGTTTCACATTTCCTGTAGCACTCAAGCTTTCACTTACATTTAAGCTACATTCAAATACCCAACAGTGCTCTGCTAAAATTGCAGGCCTATGTTGTGTTTGAATGCTGATACTCAAAATGCCAGTATGCTGGTGTTGCTTGACCAGTCCCAAACCAGCATAACTTGGACTGAAACAGCATTGAATTCAGGCATGTATACGCTGATCTTTTCAGCAAAGTGCCTGTGAATGAATAGAAATTATATTTACATCCACTGAGTAAACATGCGTTTATTTGCGCCCTACGTTAATTAAAGATTCTCGAGTTGACTTTTCTAAATGATTGTCTAACCACATTTGTTCTCTCTCCATGTGGTGAGGTTAATTGCTTGCAAGTGAGTTCAAAGACGGCATACCTGCGTGTGCTAAGCCCAACCTCACAACAAGAACTTGGAAGTAGCGCATTAGCCTGGAATATCAATTAGTTGGGGAGTTAAAAATAAAAGTGTTCCGTGAGTCTTTTGGGGGGGGGGGGGATGGGAGGTTGGGGGGGAGTGAATGTACGAGAGTGATAATTGAGTTCACAGTGCAAGGTGTCAGGGTGTACCTGTGAGAATTATCAGATTTAGCACTGGGGAAAATCACTGATGTGATGGGGTCAGGGAAGTTTTGTGTGTCTTCAGCTAGAGTGTTCAAAAGAAAAAGGAAGTAGCAAGTCATAGTAGAAACCAATGAAAGGAGCTGAAGTCTTGCTCCTTGTGTTCAAAGAGGAAGTTTTGTGTTGACAGATTGCAGGACAGACCGCCACTCTACTACAGTACTACATTATCTACTTTCAAGGGATGGTTAACCTAAAATAAAAATTTATTTATTCTGTTAAACACAAAAAAAGATTTTGAAGAATGTGGAAAACCAAACCATTCTGGGGCACCATTGACTAACATAAAAGTTGTTTTCCTAGTATGGTAGTGAATTGTGCTTTGTGTTCTTTCTCTGTGGATAGCAGAACAATGCAATTTATACAGGTTAAGAATAACTTGAGGGTGAATAAATGACAGAAATCTAAGTTTGAGCGCCTACAAGACGAGTATTATTACCACTGTTGGTGGATGCCGTAACTACACAATTATGTAGGTTTTTTTATTTATAAAAACATATGCATTATATTATATTAATATATTATATTATTGATGTACGTAAGTAATGTCCATATTTCAGGGTCTGATCACTTTAACAATAAAAATGGATACAATCTCACCCTGAAGTATCCTATTTTACTCCTTAATATGTCCAATTAGGAGATCTTTTTATGTTGACTTGTCTCAAAATCTCAAAACTTATCTCAAAACTTGCCCAAATGCACCAGCGCTTGTTGCCAATCTGCTGACCAGGGGTGTGTTTCCCAAAAGCATTGTTAGGCAACTATGGTCGCAAGTTCTGTCGTTCCAGCATAGTTCAACGATTCAAGGGTTTCCCAAAACAATCATTGTAGTGATCAATCGCAAACAGCATCGCAAAGTTGTGTGGTTTGAACTACAGGTCTAGAGCTGTGGTTAGAAGCATAGTTCCTTAATTATTATGACATGTAGACTTACATGCATCATGCCTATAAGCAAAATAAGCAAGCAACATGCAGTGCATTCTATATCCATCATTCTAAATATATACAAATTCAGTTTTTCATCTTTTAGCTTGTCAAGAAAATAGATGCACTGTTTTTTGAAAAGTGTGCATGTGCATGACTCTACGTGCTCCAGGACCCTGGGGAATCCCTGGGTGGAGTGACGTAGAAGGAAACCAACCTGATCTCACGGCGGATAATTCATATAAATTCATAGTCATACAAAAACGTACGATTAAGCAATACTGAAGGCCCACCCCTAACCCCGTCCCTACACCTAACGTTACTGGTGCAAAAGCAAACTGTACTAAAACGTACGACTGAGATTTAGCTAAATTAGCTAAATACTTACGATTTCACAGTGAGATTGCATTGAGGAAACTTATGAATGAATTAAATATTGTGAAATAAAAAAACGATAACAAAAGTAGTGTTTAAATGCAATGTATGTTATTTACAGCAAGAAATGGACATTAATTAGATCTGAACATATTTATTAGTATATATGTCATTACTCTACCACCTGTGTGCCATCATCAACTTAACTGCTGAACCAACTTGGTTCAAATGATTGATTTCTGACAAAGTTACTACGGTTTTGGGAAACAGTCTTAACTAACTACATCATTAATTTTCCCAACGATGCTTCGTACAATGGTGGTAACCAGTGAGTAATGTCCTTGTTTGGAAAACACACCCCAGAATGACTGAAATGACAGGTCTCCTTGTGAATTTACTTACTGGCACACATCGGAAGAGGCAGCAGGGATCAGTACGGGCTCTGAATGATTGAGTCAGAGCGGCAGCAAAGGGTTTAAGCAATGCAGTGCGCTTCTGAGATAGTCTGGATTGGGCTGTCAGCCAGAGAGAGACATGAGCATTATAGGAGATGTAAAGTAATGATGCTTTGAAGAATGTTGTTAAAGGGAGAAAATATTGGTTAGTTATGATGATACGGTTAATAGAAAGAGTTAACGGAGATCACGTTTTCATTAGGGATGCACCGATATGTAAATTTAGGCCTATAACTGATAATTCTTTAACAATGGAAGCTGATAACTGATATGTTGGCAGACGTAGGGTTTCTTAATATTAATATAATTAGTTTTGAGCCTGAAACAAAAGGAAAAAAGTGGAAAACTGTTTTTTTTAAAACTGAACAGAAAAGAAAAGAAAAGGTAACATTAAGTTTCAAAGGTAACAAAATTCTGTTTTACGAAAATCATGTACCAAGCATAACCCAGAAAAATGTTCTTAATATCCACAATTCTAACATGTCTTAAGATGAGAATAATAATAAGAGGAATATATTTATAATTTGTCGGCCTGATTTTATTATTTTTTTATTTAATGACCATTTATCGGCCGATACCAATATGGCGATGGTATATCGCGCATCCCTAGTTTTTATATGTTCTTTTTGAAAGACTTAATATCTCAGGTCCTTTTATTTCTCAAGTAAATATATTTTGATTTAAAGGTGCCGTTGTTTTGGTGTTTTCGGAGCTTTGATTGTGTTTACAGTACGCAATATAGCATGTGTTCATGTTTCGTTTGTGACAAAACGCAGTATTTTTTACACAATTGACCTTTCTCTATACCGCTGTTCTCACTGTCATAAAAACGGGCTGATGTCTGTCTTGTTCTATGAAGTCTCTCCTTCAGGAATACGTAATGAGATCTGATTGTGTAGCTGGTCCAGTGTGTTGTGATTCGACAGCAGCGTAGCGCACATTGTCAGGAAAGGTCACGCCCCTTTTTTGGCGTATTCCTGTGGGTGGAGGTTATTAAATAGTGAATAGTGACATCATGTACCCGGGAAGTAGAGGGCTGTAGTCCAACACCAGCCATTTTCTGTATTTCTTGAAAAGCGAATTCTGTTAAACACAATACCTCCCTTGGCATTGAACTTTGAGCTTTTTCATTTTGCAGGTATTATTTATGCTCTAACAGCAACATTACACACTAAGTAAAGTTTGAAAAACTGGATCACGGAGAACGGCACCTTTAAGAATGTTTTGATATTTATACTAGAAAGACAAAAATGGCAAGTAAGAAATTTTATTTTTGCAGTTCAGATGTAGTAGACTGCAAAAAAGAATTTTTTACTAAGCATTTTTGTCTTGTTTTTTAGTACAAATATTCAAACTTACTAAAATAGTTTTTAGTAAGTTTATGTTTAAAACAAGCAAAACATCTGCCTGCAGGGTTTTACCTTTTTCTTAAAGTGCCAACGATTAACTTCTGCTCACTGTTGCCCCATGTGGTTGATAAGCGGATTTGTCTGCTTTCAGTGTTGTAAAAACTGTCACAAAGATTTTCCGCTGGCAGCTCAATACACGTGAGTTTGTTTACAAAGCTGATGGACCCGGCAGACTACAGGGCTATACTACAACCTCAAAGTAGCAGCTGATTGTTAGAAATTAGCACATAGTATGCTAGCTACATAAAACATTTGTATTTACCCAAAACACAACGCATGGACGTGAATGTGTTTGTAACCTATAGTAATTTTCTTTTGTTATTTTTTCGGAAGTCACTAAACACACTCGTGACCAGGCATTGTATTAAAATATGTAATATCTACACTCAACCCGCTATGAAAACAGCGCATAGCATGTACATATATATATAACGATAGCATTAGACTACTCAACGACTGAACTGTTCAACAATTACGTGGTTTACTGTTCTAAACTAAGGAATCTGCAACTTTCATGACGAGACACATGACATGACTATCGACACTGGCAACAATATATTATCTCTCAGCTACCTTGCGGTTATAAAGTGTGAACCGGTGGTGCGCCAATGACACAGACTAATAACAAATATGTTCAAAAGTACATGACAGTAACCAAAAATTTACAAATAAGTTATAACCCTTACTAATCCAGGAGAAGGACCGCTAGGTCTCCATCTGTTTTGCAACTTGTTGCCCCTTGCAGCTCGCACCACTGAGTGTAAGCCCGTCCAATATTGATTCGTGACCGGGCTCGTGTCCGATCACTCTCTCTCTTTTCTTCACTTCCTCCGACAAAATCCTCTTTGGGTTTTTTTTAGCTGGCCCTGCCATGGTGATGTTTTGGAGACTTTTCGTCTTACTGTTTGCTCTGCTGTTCGCTAAGTTCTCCCAGGCTACGAGTAAAACATATGACGTATGCCGTAAAGGGGATAGGCGGGGCTTGTACCGACCCGCACACCAAAAGTTATGATTGAGTTATGATTAAGTGTGATTTTAGCTGATAGGAGGCTGCTTAGGTAGCAGCAGCAGTAAAATGTGTCCAGTTAAAAGTTGTCCTACCACTAAAATAATTTTAGAGACATTATTTTAAGGTCGAAAAGCTACTCGTTGTCGCTTTAAGTAGCTAATTCACATTTATTTTTCCTACCCCATTGGCAGATTGTAAGTAATTCATTTTTTTGGCAGTGTAATGTATCTGCATACAATACTTTTGAAAAGTTGCTTATGTTTGTTTTAATTGAATTGCCGATTCCTAAGCATATAAACCTTTTTTGTTGTGTCATGTCTAAAATTTATCAGTCCCATACAGCTGCACCCACTGCAGCAGGGCCGTGCACAGACCTTTTGAGGAGCATGTGTTGAAACTGTAAAAGTGCACCCCCTATTTTTTAGTGGTCACATCTTAATGACATATTAAATAAAACAAAATAATAGTCTCAAAAGCTTTAGATTATTCACTATTAATAACAACCATAATAACACGTCTAAAATGTAGGAAATTAGCGCGTGTGTTCAAGTTTTCGCGGGCAGGCGGGGACTATTTCTATGTACGTAGATACACTGCGGTTAAAGATTCGGACAGGTAACGACTCGTTCGCGTGATTCAAGGTCGACTCCCATTTTTACAAGCTAATAACTTTGTTATTCGTTCACCTTCGGATTTACAACTTTGGCAGACTGTTTACTTTCAAACGTGGCAACATTACACAATGCATAAAATGTAATGTTTATGATCTTGTGGAAAGTACTCTTTAAGTAGTTTAAAGGCCTTTCTAAGAATAACAGCGTGATTATATAATGTATTGTAGCAGGCCGTTGCTAAGAAGAAACAGGTTTGTTTAACGCTCTCTTTTGGCTTACCACTGTAATGACATTGTGGAGAATAGATAAACCTGAAAGCAGAAATTCTAAGCTTTACATAGATACCAAACTTGAGTGGGTAATTCCCAAATATCGGACAGCAGCGAGTAAAGTTTGTAGACATGTTTCCGGACATTTTTGTTAGCGATTTGCTGCATTTAGTCATAAAAATCAAGTTTTTATATATTTACGGTAGGAAATGTACAAAATATATTCATGGAACATGATCTCTACTTAATATGCTAATGATTTTTGGCATAAAGGAAAAATCTACATTTTTGATGATATTTTTTACTACAAATGTTCTTGTGATACTTAAGACTGGTTTTGTGATCCAGGGTCACATATTTTTTATTTTATTTGTAGTAGAACAAACTTCAAAGTACATTCATATACCCAACCTAATGTAACTTTCGCATGACAGGAGTTTTGAGCAAAATTCCCACAATAATTTTTCAGATAACAAAACTGCATGGGTCGCTTTTATGTACTGTTTTGCTTAGTATGTAAAAAAATGATGCATAACATCTATGCCGGAGCATGTTTATATGATGTTTCGATGCAAGGTTTTCCTGCAAAGACTTAGAACTGTCCTCAGATAATGAATTAACTGTGTTCAGCTGTCCTGAGCTTTGCAAAAAGCAGTTACATTCAGGCTTAAGTGGAGTGATATTTAATAGGTTGTGGTTGACCAGATTTCCAGGAAACGTTTTTGTTACGGCGTTAAATCCCACCTGATGATTTGCACCATCCTGTAATGTTTGACATCTTGAGTCTGCTAAAGCCAACAAAGCTGAAAAAAGCATGAAATATAGACCAAGTTTAACCACCTGATATTGGCAAGAATACCTCAAAGCAATTTGATACCTAATGAAAGAAATTTAACAGTTTCATTAAATTAAACAGATTTATGTTCGAAACGTCTTTGTTGTAATCCCCTCGCTCTCATTAAGTCAAACCGTTTTCTTGCACATCTGGCATGAAAGCTTTTCAGTTATAAGTTGCAGCATATGCAACTTTCCAGATGCAATTTGCAACAAATTAATTCTGCCGGGTCCTTCAAGCAACAGTTGTCATTTTTTTGTGGCACGGCATTTTCTTTTCTTTTCCCCCTTGAACATCTCTTTTCCTTGTTTTTTTTACCCAACCCTCCCTTTAAAAAATGGGGTTTCTATGGCAACTGTTGCCGAGCAACAGAGCAGTCAAACGCTCCTAATCCTGGGCTGCTGACAATGAGCTGCGACCGGGAGAGGGGGGTTGGGGGGGTTTACATGACGTATGCGATCGGGGAGAGAGAGGGTGGAAGTGTGCTCGTGCGAGCGGCGGAGAACGTGTGCTTGTACAGGGCGAGATAGCGTGAGGCTGCATTGCGCAATAGTCTTTCGAAGCAATGCAGCTCCGGTGCCAGTTGGCAGGGAGGAGTTGAGGAGAGTCTGGAGATCCGGGTCACTGGAGAGATGCTTGGGAAACGTGGAAAGATGTTTTTGACTTTGACAATCTCACATGAGAAATGAGAAGGTACAGTATATAGACATTAGGTATTGAGCAACATCTGGATTGTTTATTGTCACTTTGGCTGTGCAAAGCTTATATTCTACATGTATTACTTGGAACTTTATTATTGTTAACTAAGCATTGTTATACCTGTTACAGGTATTGTACCTAAATGATAATGTTTTGTAACTCTTAAAACTGTTGTGTTAAAAACAACACAATCTGCCCTTAACTGAACATGTCTCTAGTTGATCTTTGTAGTGTCTAGTTAAAAGGACAGTTCACCTGAAAATGAAAATTCTGTCATCATTTACCTCTTGTCATTTCAAACCTGTATGCCTTACTTTTCTCTACAAAACAATGGCGGTCCCCATTTTTTTTATGTATTGACACAAAACCAATGCAAGTCAATGAGTACCACCGTTACTCCGTACCAACATTCTTCAAAATATCTTCTTTTGTGTTCTGCTGAAGAAAGAAAGTCATACAGGTTTGAAATGACAAGAGGTAAATGATGACAGAATTTTTATTTTTGGGTGAACTGTCCCTTTAAGAACAACATATTTTGTGTTACTGTTAACTCAACCTTGTGTTGTCTTTTTTATTTATTTAACACAAAGTGAACACAAAATGACTCATGATGTTAAAAAAAACACATAATGCGTTAAATATTTTGAACACGAAGGCACTTTATCAGATATTTTGGAGCTTTAGTGTGCCGACTTGATACTTTGTTCTGCTTAAAAGTTTTTGAGATGCAGCAAGGTGCAAATATTATCTTCAATAAAGCACAAAATAAAGCAGAACACACCATAGTCTAGGAAAAGACCTAGGAAAGGTCTAGGAAAGACCTAGCAACCCTCCAGAACTCCCTAGCAACAGTATAGCAAGGATTTGGCAACAACCTGCATCACGGCAAGCATTAGTGGTCTATACTTGCTTAGTGCTGTATACTGTTACAAAATTATGACAGTTTTATTTTTGTATTTGCAACATAATACTGTATTTGCATGAATTGGTAATGAGTGATGTCAAGGAAGCTCACGTCTTCCAATTACTGAGAACATATATGTCAATGAAAAAATCTATAGCAGCCCAGGAGGTTTAGCTTCCCTGCAGTCAATGAGTGTTTGGATTTGCCACTTTATCCACATGTTCTGCAGAAATATCCTTCTTAATGAAGACAATGTACTTGTCTTTGATACACTAATTCAATTCAATTCAATTCAATTCAATTCAATTGTATTACAAAGTTTCTTAATAGCTGCAGAATTAAGAGGGCATTTCACAGATTATTTTATGTTTTGTTGAATTTACTTTTTATAGGTATGTGTTTAGGTAAAATTTTTATTTTTGTTTTATTCTGTAAACTACTTACATTATTCCTCCCAAATTTCAAATAAAAATATTGTTTCTATTTGCATTTATTTGCAGAAAATGAACACTGGAGATGCTCTGTATTTTTTAAGACTTCAAATACTGCAAAGAAAACAAGTTTATATTCACTTTTAACCCTTTGGCGCATACGATCAGACCTGTGTGATCAGCGGTGGACTTACCATTAGGCAAAGGTAGGCAATCTCCTTGGGCCCCAAGTTTCCAAGGGCCCCTAAAAAGCAGGACTGGACTTAAAGGCGAAGTTTGCGAAATCCGCTGCTAGAGGGCGCACGATCAAAACAACAACAATGCTGTAGCTTAATGACGCTGTGAATGAGAATGGAAGTATGGGATCTTTTGTCTTCAACTTCACCGCTGATTGCCATGAATTACAACCTGCAGCTTTAACCAATATGCCATGTGAGCAGCCACTTAGAGCTCCAAACAATCATTAAAATGGTCGGGATATTCTGTCAATGTTTTAACGTTATTATTACATCTGTACGAATGCCTCCCCATTTAGATTAGAGTGGACCATTCATTAGCACCGCATATGCGCGACGCGAGGCGAGTTCAACACTAGCTAAAGTTAACGCAGAGATAGTAGAGTTGCCTAAAGCCTGAGTTTGTGGTACATTAGCAGCAGAACGAAGTTAAAGTTGCAAGGAAATAAAATAATAGTGAATCCTACACCAGCAGAGAAGAAAAAAGATGATTCCACAAAAGAATGTTGCCAAAGTCTCTACTCTTTCCCCACACAAAATCCACCACTGTCTGTCAGCGCTGCTCCTACAGAGGCAGCGCATCTCTCTCCCACCAGACACAACCTTCTCCTGGCCACAGCAATGATAATGTGCCAGTGAGTATGCTCCACGAACACAGACGACACTGTTATAATGACTGACGACCAAAACATCTGTCAAAAAAGAACGCTGTGCGCTTGGTAAGAGAGGGTCTGTTCAAAAGTAAAAAGGTTATTTCGCTGTGCAGATCGGCACATAACGACATTAATACGTCAGAGTTCCCAGATTAAAATGCATGAAATGTTGTAAACTACAAAAACAAACGGTGAGCTGGCACAGTTTGTATATAAAAATCCCAGATGTAAATTTGCTTGTAAATGTTTTTCATTTTGGGAATTCATTATTTCATTTTTGTCATTTAATTTTGAACATTTTCAACGTACGTGTGAAAGGGCAATACAACAGTTATGTTTTTAGGAAAAGTTCAACAATATTTTTTATGTGATAACCTTGATTTTTATTACAGTTTTCATGTGTCTTGTCATGATGTCAGTCTTTTTCATTGATGTTGGATGAATTTGAAATATTTCTACTTAATTCAACAGAATTTCCCGCTCGAGTTGAAATTTTTCAACTTGCGCAGAAGACGCTGATTTTGGTGAAAACATTCGCATTGACTTTGTATGTAATTTACTTGCATAGTTCAATTCGCTCTTGGTGTGAACACACTGTAAAACACTATACTTTGTGTTTGTCAGCTATTTAAGTATTGAGACAAATGGTCCCAGAGGAAAATTTTAATTGCTCAGCGGTTGCTCTTTCATAGCTCAGGTGATTTAAGTTGTTAGTTGTGTTTTATTTAAATATCAACTTAGTCTCAAATGTTTCCCCTACAATTTCCTGGGAAGAATAAAACAGAAACAAATAAGACAAACATTTAACACGTTAAGAGGACCAGAATGACAGTCTCCTTTACATTAATAAATCAAATCTTTGTGTAAAGTTTTTATATTCAACAAAAGGAAGAAGGCAAGAATGAAGAGGGTAAAGAAGATTGTAAACCATAAAGCATAGTGATCACAAGCAGATCGGGTGTAAATGTGTTTTATTACTCTTTCCTTTTGCTTCTGGGGTGACTAAATGGAGACTAGACTGGAGGCATTTTCACTGAGCTTCATGAAATGGATTTTCCATAGCCTTGTCGTCTCGATCCGACAAGTCTTATTTACATGAAACAAAGCACTAACACACTGCTGAACCTTCTTATTAATATTTAAGCCTAATGAAGGTCTGCGTCTGGCGCACACAGAGAGAGGGCAGGCGTCACGCTGTGTCGCATGTATCTGCGAGGGTACTGCCTCCTGCCGCTTCCTTCCCCGTTTTCTTCTCGCTTTCTCTCTCGCTTCTCCTATCACTCTGACACTCGATTCCAGAGATGTAGTTGGAAACACCCTGAGCTTCAACACAACACGTCCGCCCTGTCCCCTGGGCTGCCCGATTGCTTAATGGACGCGCTGAGCTCCGCAGAGATGTTTGGCTAATGGTGTGACCTGAATTTGGAAAGCACGATTCAAGGCGGAAAACGTTTACGGAGGACTTTTCTCTGCAGGACTGTGAAAGTACCTCTTAAATTTGAGTACACACTTAGGCCTTGGTGCAGATCACAGCCTCTCCAAATCTGACTGCTGGCCAGACATTAGGGACACATTTCATCCATGTTTAAGAGAGCAATTTCTCGAAATGGCATGTAATGGCTTAATTCTGAGGTAGATTACTTACCCCAGATGTGTCTGTCACTAACATCACTTCCTGTACAGTGGAAACCACCCATAAAATAGCACATAGTTCACAATGGTGACACTGATTTTGTCAGCATTTCTAATCCAAACCACTAAAATCTGGGAAATCAGTTTAGTTCAACCTAAAATCTGTTCCAAGATCAATACAAATGTTGCAATATGTAATATTTGGCTGCATATAAAGTCCAGTTTTACACCTTATAGGCCAAAGGACTGTGACAAAACGTTATTTTTATTTCCAACTAGGAACTATTTAATCATTTTTGACTGATTTAACTCAACTCTGTCGCTTTCAGTCTCTCGTAGAAGATCTTGTGATTTGCTTTAAGCAGGATGATGTTTTGTGTAACCTTTTAAACAGCAGCCCAGTCTTCATATCAGATTCCTCCCTCGGTCACAAGCTGCTCGTCCCAACCACGTGCCAACAACCGCTGCGGCTCATGCTGACAGAGGGCGACTGGAAGGGTGTATCCACCCGCACACAAACACACTTGCCCAAAAAAAGTTAATCTGTCTGTCATTATGTCAGATTTTTACTACATGATAACTGTCAAAAAAATATGGTAACAATCTTATCTGGATAGACAATCAATTAAAATAATAATTAAATCTGTTAGTCAAATTCATCTTTAATTATGTTTATTTAATATTTTTTGTCCAATGACTCAAACTAGTAGTATAGGGTTTGGGAGAGAGTTTGTAACTATTGTGGCTCTTAAGGCAAAATCTTAAATGGACTTAAAGGTGACTAAATGATGACAGAATTTTTATTTTTGGGTAAACTGTTCCTTTAAGAATGCAGGTGTTACATGTGAACCTACGACTCCAGAACTTTTACTGGTAGACAGAAGCTGAAGTTGAAATGTAACGTGTAGTTTTACCTACATTGCTAAAGTAGACATAAATGATGTTTGGTGGTAAACACTTTTGACTTTGAAATATTAAAGGCCGCAGAGTTTCAGGGATTACTGTAAAATGCATTACTTGGAGATCATATCGTAAAAGACACAGCATAAGAGACAGCTGATGTCGCCAACCAAATGGTTCCGCGCATTTCATGGCTGTTATTTACATCCTGTCCTCTGCCTTTGTTTCACGGACATTACCCTGGCAAACACAGCAAGGTAATTGAACATGGGCAGGTGATTAATTGAATTAGATTGAGAACTCAGCAGGGCAAGAGGAATAAAGGTTAATAACCTCTACTGCTCATTTACTGCTTGTTGAATTTCCACTGATTTTGTGAGTTGCTCCTTTGTGTCTTTTTTACCTTTTAATCTTATTTTTGGATTATCTTAGAACAGTACATTATTTTCATACTTGGTTAGAAATTCATTTTTGCCAAAACAAGACGCTTTATCAATTTACATTAATGCATTTTGATGCAACATTTAATGCAGCCATCTTTAGTCTCTTAAAGAGATATATCACCAAAAATAACAATTCTGTCATCATTTATTCACTCTCATGTTATTTAAAACCTGTATATGACAATTTCTTCTGTTGAACACAAAGAAGATATTTTGAGAAATGTCTTAGTGGTTTTGTGTTCATACATGAAAGTCAATGGGGGTCTTTTGTGTTCTGCAGAACTAGTAGGAATGTGTTTTAGCGCAGTTTTGTTTCTGTCTCATGTTGCCACAACAATGAATGGCACTGCTGTAGAGATTATTGTCCTTACAAGGTCATCTCCAATGACATTCACCTCATCGTCTACATCTAAAGCGTGTTAATTTAATGTGTTTCCCTGCTTGCACTGTTCAAGGTTAAAAGTCACAATTTCCATAAACGAATGTAGATCGTATTTTAGTGCTTCAACTAACTCCTCTTTCTTTTCTCTTCCTTAAGAGTCGTATGGCGGAGAGCCTGCGTTTGTTCGACTCCATCTGCAACAACAATTGGTTCACCAACACCTCGCTCATCCTCTTCCTCAACAAGAAGGACCTGCTGGCCGAGAAGATCAAGCGCATCCCCTTGACCGTCTGCTTTGCCGACTACAAGGGTCAAAACACCTACGAGGAGGCGGCCGTCTACGTGCAGCGCCAGTTCGAGGACCTGAACCGCAACAAGGAGACCAAGGAGATCTACTCGCACTTCACTTGCGCCACCGACACCAGCAACATCCAGTTCGTTTTCGATGCCGTGACGGACGTAATCATTCAAAACAATCTCAAGTACATTGGGTTGTGCTAGAACGAGAGGGCGGGGGTGAGGGGCAGCAGGCGCAGGACACAAAAACCCATCAAGGTCGGTCCGTCGATCTGTCCGGGTTCCCTCAAAAACGCTTAGTAAAACAGGAAACTCGGACGAGGCCTGGAGGAAGGGCTACGTGCTGCCGTCCTGTTAGATTTATCAATGTCAAAAACTTAAAGGTCAAGGAGGATTTTACAAGGTTGGTATAAATGTGTTTGCACTGAACATGCGTATGTAGACACACACACACATTATGTTTGTTCACCCACAACGGACTTCACAACGGGATCAGCTGTCAAGCACATTTGACGTGGAAACACTGGACACAGATCTTCCCGCTCCTCTCTTCCCTGGGATATGACGGGAAACCATCGATTTAAAGGAACCAGCTCACGCAAAAATAATACGAAATCGGTCATTGTTTAGTTGACGTCCTGCTGTTCCTAACTTGTTTGATTTCATTCCTTCTGCTAAACAGAAAATTAGATGTTAGGCAGGATTTTCATGTCGGATTTTGCCTAACAATGGGAGTAAATGGTGACTAGGCACTTTTAGGCTCAGAAAATGACTTGTGTGTTATGTTTTATAAGTAAGCCTTTTAAAATGGTAAATGATGGTGATGATTTTTTTGAGGACCATAGCAAACCTGGAATCATTATTTACTGAAATACAGTATCTCGTAGTCTTTACTGTAGAGTTTGCATCCTGACATGTCTTAACACATCATTTTTAAATAAACACAAACATGATTTCAGAGATGTTGCCAAAGATAGAATTATCTGTTTGACTTGTGCAAACTACAAACTACTGATCACATTTTTCAGTTTTTAATGGTCTACATTAAAATGGTCACTATTCACTTTCATTGTACGTGAAGCAGCAGAAATTTCTGTTAAACTTTTTCTTTTGTGTTCTGCAGAAGAAATGAAATCAAAAATTTAATGCTAACAGTTTTTATGGGTGTTGAAGAACTATTCCTTTCAGTTTTATCTTTGTTTTATTTGATTTGCCTGATTCAAGTAATGTTGCTTTTGGAGAGAATATAAAGAGTTTATATAAAATATATGTATATGAGAGGGTTAAAGTATCCTTACAGAAAATTTGAAAAACTGATGTCATTTGATTCTGCTCCAAAGGTGAAAACTGCCACTTTCTAAAGCTGGAGTAAATAGCTTTTTAAACACACTGTAGTTTATTTTTGGCTGTCTGACCCCCAGGAAGCAATCTCTTGTTTCTTTTTCATTCTTTTTTGTTTTGTCTAAATGAGGATGTAATCCAGATTTTTTAAAACAAGCATCCCTTCTGTCTGCGAGTGTTACACTGAAGTGAGCATTAAGTGTTTCAAAACGATCATTCCAGATTTAAAGAAAAACAAACAGTGCCAATATAAGTGTAAATAAATAAAAAAAGGCCCGTTAATCATGTTACTTTTTCATTTTTTATGGGCAAAAAGGTATATCTATATATGAAACAAAATATGCATGGTTTTGTTACTTTGGGATTTTGATAAATTACAGTTTGATTTGCTTTCTTAAAATTCTGGTTTTATTAACACGCTCCAAAAATATATATGAAATCAGGCACTGTGTGCAAATGTACAGTTGGCAGAACAAGTCATATACATCCAGCGCAACCTAAACGCAGCACGAACATACTCAAAATGGGTTTACCCTTCAAATTTTGTCTGCAAATAAAGAGAGATAGTGAGAAAAAAATACAAAGAGAAAGAAGCTGCTCTGGTGTCATTTTGAGTGGACATTGTCCGCTGTATGTGTAAATACAATGTGAGGTACATTTTGTGAAACAATGAAAAAAATGAATCCCCTTTGCAGGGCTGATTGACAGATTTACTGTGTGAGCTCCGCCCCTCTCCAATCCTTCTTCTGTTCAGCTATGATGTACATGAAACCCATCTAAGGGCTGCAGGATTGATTTTACGAGATGTCCACCAAAAAGAAACAATTAATTAACTACAAAAGAACCATAATAGTGAATAAAAGGAATTATGCAAATGATTTGTGATACTAGTGATTTGTGTTCTTTTGTTGGGGTGAATGACAATTCACAAACTTTGATGGTCAAACAAAACTTGTTGACATTGTGCTATTAAAATCAAGCTAGAGGCATCAATTAAATATTACTGGGTGACCAGCACATTTACAGTAATTTTAGATTGTCATTAGAAACATGCATGAGTCATATTTGACCCCAAAGTAAAAATAAATAAATAAAACAATACGTATTTAAACCGGATATTAGAAATTGTATATAGACATTTGTGTTGTAAAAACAGTATTACAGAATTTTGTATTATCACTGTAAAAATGTCCATAAAAATGGTAATATTCCAGCAGGGGTGCCAGAAAAAACGTATACGAGCATTTTTTTGTAAAGTAAACATAAACGTTTTTCATGTTATTTTACAACCAAGTTTTCAAGTTATTTCTGTAATTTAATGTTTTTTAACCGCATTTCAAAAATATCGAAAATTCTATAAACGGGTTCAAAGCAACAACATAAACAAACGTTACTGCGCATGCACACTTTTGTGGTCCAACTTAACTTCCAGTACACATCCACAACGAATAGAGTCCTTGCAGATTACACGACCCATTCAACAAATTGATTATTTAATCAAATAATATGAAATAAAATTCAACAATTTGTTATTTAATATAATTAATATGAAAAAAATGTAAAATAAAATATAAATAGATCAAATTATTAGCCATGTTTATAGAATTAAACAGTATAATTTTGTCAAACTAAATGTACACTGAACAAAATGATAAACGCAGCACTTTTGTTTTTGCCCCCATTTTTCATGAGCTGAACTCAAAGATTTAAGACTTTTTCTATGTACACAAAAGGCCTATTTCTCTCAAATATTGTTCACAAATCTGTCTAAATCTGTGTTAGTGAGCACTTCTGCTTTGCCAGATAATCCATCCACCTCACAGGTGTGGCATATCAAGATGCTGATTAGACATCATGATTATTGCACAGGTGTGCCTTAGGCAAGTAATGTCACAAGTAATTTTGTTTAGTGTATTTACAGTGTATATGAGAGTGTATATCCAATAAAAATTGTATTTGTGAATAACAGTAATTACCAGGAAAAAAGAAAGGAAAGCTTTATTTAACAATTTTGTGAATAATTTGTCATAAAAATATCACAATTCATAAGAAAAAGAAAAGGATTTTTGATTTAGATTTTGGGGTGAATGTGACAGTTTTCATAAAACTTTTTTTTATTGCTGTTTGAGTTGCATTAGTTGGTTAGATGGCTTGTATAGAATCTTCAGCCATTAAAATATTAATGTATAGAAGAGATAAGACAGTTGAATATCGAAAGTGTTTGCATATAGTAAAATAATTAGGCCCTGTTTTATTGCCAATATCAATAACAATATCTTTCTTTTTAATCAATATCAAATATCAAATGCATCCCTATTTACGGTATATATGCAGTGTTTTCACGCATCATATTCGTGACAAACGGTATGTTAAAGGCTGTAAATGTATTTCTACAAAAACTTCTACTCCTTACATACTATGAAATTCTTGATTATACTCTTTTAAAGCAGTTCACCCTAGAAGCTCAATGCTGCTCTTCACTGATGGTACATTGCACCACCGACAATCAACATGCTAATTAAATGTGCAATTAAAATATTCTTTAAATGATTTATGTCTGCAGAGAGTTTGTCTGTGTAGTTAAAAGAACTGAGAGAGGGAGAGAGAGAAAAAAGAGCCGGTCATGCATAATGAACTAATTAGTGGTTAAACCCTGAACGACACCTCATTGTTGCCGTTAGTAACGTGACCCATTGTTTATTAGGGTGCTAATTTTTAAAGATACAGAACACGTAAAATGACAATTCTGTCATCATTTACTCACCCTCATGCCATTTAAAACCTAGCTGACCCTTCAAAAATATTGGGAGAAAATGATCTGCAGAAGTGAAAATAGAAATAGATAAATGAATCATCTTTAAATGTGCGTCAGCACCATCACATATTTGCCAAGCGATTATTATAAATATTACGTTTAGTTCTCAACTTTCTTAGGCCGATCTTTTAAGGAATATTTGACATCTTGAAACTGATGCTGCCAAAAATGCTGACATTAACAAAATGCAGAAGCTTTTTGGTATTACTAATCGAAATTGAGATTTTTACATCATCTAAAAAGCTGATTATATAAGCTTTTTATTTGCTAAGCTTAGCAGGCCACTGCTAAGAAGAAACAGGTTTGTTTTAACGCTCTCTATTGGCTTACCGCTGTAATGACGTTGTGGAGAATAGATGAACCTGAAAGCTGAAATTCTAAGCTTTACATAAATACCAAACTTGAGTGAGTAATTCCCAAAGAGTGAAATTTGTAGATGTGTTTCCAGGCATTTTTATTAGTGATTTTGCTGCATCCACTCACAAAAATAAATTTTTTATATATTTACAAAATATCTTCATGGAACATGATCTTTACTTAATATCCTAATGATTTTTGGCATAAAAGAAAAATCTATCATTTTGACTCAATGTATTTTTTGGCTATTACTGCAAATGTGCTTCTTAAGACTGGTTTTGTGATTCAGGGTCACATATATACTTAAAATAAGGGAAGTTTTAATAAATTTCTAAAAAATTTGAATGACTATGTCTACAAGCTTATTTTTCCACAGAAATTATAACACACAACAAATAAAATAAAATAAAATAAACAACTCACCAGAGTTGTTGGGATCTTGTTGAACTCATAACAGACAAAAAGCTGAAAGTGAACCTTTGTTTATATTACCTGATTTAATAAACATCTCATTAATGTGTTGACAAACAGACAAAGTTGCAATACTTTATGAGGACTCTCTTCTTTCTGTCAAATGAATGCTACGTTTGTTTGTATCATGAACAATCTAATCAACAATATTGTTATTTTTATTGTTATTGTTAAAACTAACAATGTTTAACGAAATGACTGTGCAATGAAACATTGTTGAAGATATCCACATAGGAAGAAGTTGTTTATTTGGCCATTTGATAATGGTGTTTCCAGGTCTGCTGCACTGTGAGTGTCAATGAGATGAAGGCATGAGCCTGTCAAGACCCTGGAGTTCTCTGGACGTGTAATGCCTAGGGGTACAAATCAGGAGAGCACGCCACAGAGTTCTGTGTGTGAAGTTTATTGGTGATGGGGTAACAGGATGAGTGAAACAAGTGAGTAACAGGTAAAACAAGGACAATCCAAAAATGGCTAATTCCAAAACAGGTATTCCAGGTAACGAGTAAAACAGGTAATCCAATAGCAGGCAAAAACAGGTAATCCAATAATCTAATAGCATGCAAAGCAGGTACAAACTGAATAAGTTAACACTCAGAACATTAAACTACGACCCTACAGGGCGGCGAGGTCGACATCAGGGTCAAGGGGCAGGGCACTTGGGATGGGCGGTGTGGAAGTCTCTGAAGAGACTGTGTTGAAATTCTTGCAAGGCTTCGGGGCTCCAGGACAGAGATCTAGCCTTCTTCCCGGTCATAGCCGTGAGTAGTGCTGCAATGGTGCCGAAACCGGCAGTAGAAGTTCGCGAACCCCAAGAATCATTGCATCTCCTGTACAGTGCTGGGTTGAGGCCACTTAGGAACTGCATCCACCTTCACCTGATCCATGGACACATTGTTGTGGATTATGATATACCCAAGGAAGTGTACGGTGTGCTGATGGAACTGGGATTTTTAAAGTTTCAGGTAGAGATGATACTTCCAGTCTTTCAGGAACAGTGGTTACATGGCGGACATGATCAGAGGGGTTATGAGAATAAATCAAAATATCGTTCAGATAAATAACTGTGAACTTGTCCAGGAGATCGTGAAAAATCTCATTCATGAAATTCCGAAGTCACCAATCCGAAGGGCATCACTCGGTCTTCCATGCATCTCGTGGGTGAATACGTATTACATTATAGGCACTTCTCAGGTCCAGCTTCATGAACAGAATGGCATGGCGCAGTTGTTCCAGCATGGCTGGGATCAGTGGAAGGGGATATAAGAACCTCTTGGTGTGCAGGTTCAGTGTTCTGTAGTCTATACAGGGTCTCAGATCCCCGTCCTTCTTGCCCACGAAGAAGAAGCTAGATGCAGCAGGGGATGTCGATGGAAAGATGAACTCCTGCTAAAGTGCTTCCTCGACATACTCCTCCATGACTTTCTGTTCCGGGACCGATAGTGGGTATATCCTTCCTTGGGCATGACTGCCCCAGGTAGCACAGTCCCATGGCCGGTGAGGAGGAAGCTCATTTCGAGAACACATCCTGGAACAACCTGTACTCCATGGGGATCTGGGCGTGGAAATTCACCTCCGGGATTTCTATGGACGTGGACAGGTAGGTTATCGCTGACAGAGGATATGAAGAAGCAGGAACCCTCGCAGTTCTCTCCCCATGTAACGATTTTGCCTGTCATCCAGTTAACAGTGGGTTGATGAAGTTGGAGCCAGGGTCGTCCCAGGACGAGGTCCAACGTGGATCTCTCCAGAACCCAGAACGACATCTCCTCAGAATGATGTTGACCGATGTGCACAGAGAGTAAGTGTAATAATGTTCGTTGTGGGAGGAGGAAAGAGGCAGGGTCGGCGTAGTAAAATCCAAAATGATATTTATTAATTTTCAAAGTAAACGGTCTCCAAAACACCAAACAAACAGAAATAAACAAACTCAGGTCTCATCACACGCCCCCGTGTGTGTGCATTCATTCCTCTCTCTAGGCACCCTTCTCCGACCACGGCGGCGTCTTTTTAAATTCCTCTCGCCAATCACTGTAACGAGAGACAGCAGGTTAGTAGCCACACTTGACCTACTTACCGCCCTCCGTGCTCCGGGCTGAAGCTCCTCCCTCCCAGACGGAGCGTGGCCACGCCCCCCCTGCCACAGTAAGGAAGAGTGAAAACAGATACGACCATGACCCAACGGTTTTCCGAAGATGTTCTGTATATACATAGTCCTCTCATTCTTCTGGCGTTGGAGACCCAATGACTATGTTTACATGCACCAATTTTTGTCAATCCGATCGATTTCAATCTGATTGCAGATTATTTATGTCCCCTAAAAATTGCAATACGATTCAAAAATGTGTTTACATGTACATGAAATATATTCCGAATAGAACTTCTGCTCAAGCACACAGCTAGGGTTGCCAGATTCGCATAACAAATCCAGTCCAATGGCAATTCAAAACGATCCAAAAACTAGCTCAAATGACCTTGCATAGCTCAATTATCAACATCTGATGGACAACATTATTTAACTTTTAACCCGCAAGAAAAAACTATCGCGATAACCGTTTAAAAAGTTCCCGATTGTCTACGTACTTTAAACCAGTGGTTCTCAATCTTGTTCCTGGGGACCCACAGCTCTGCACATTTTGCATGTTTCCCCTTATTTAACACACCTGATTCAAATTATCCGCTCATTAAGGTAGAAATCCATGAACTGAAGCAAACGTGCCAGTTAAGGAGACATACAAAATGTGCAGAGCAGTAGGTCCCCAGGAACAAGGTTGAGAACCACTGCTTTAAACGTAGCCGTTCCTGGCAAGACGGCACCCAGCGTCTAACATTTCACTTCAAACTTTGTCTCTGGATGGATGTATAAGTCAATATAGTCAGTATTTTCATATTTGCAAAGAAAACAAAGTTTTTGAATAGCACAACGTTCTTTATTTGCTTTATGTAATGTTATAAAAGAACACATGAGCACTGCAGAATGTAGCCTACAGCGAGTGTCTCCGTTCCCTTAATAATGTGCGTGACATGGATAAAACAAAACAAATAAAAAAAATCAAATCACCTTTATTGTCACATCTCCACGAGTGGTGAGTGAAATCTTGGGTGCATGCTCCATACAAAGTAGAATGCAGTTGGACAGACAAACAACTGTGTGACAAACAACCTTGTAAAGTAAGTGACAGTATGTAGTGCAGGCAAGCAGTGCAAATTATAACATATGGACTGTACAAAAAAGACAATATACATTCACACATATGCACATTATAAATATACACAAGATATACACATTGGACGATGTCTATAACCATTAAATATAAAAAATATAAAAGAATATACAGATATGCACATGGAGTGTATGTGTGCTGGTTCAGCACATGGTGCAGATTGTTAATGGATGATTTGCATTAGTCCATGATACTGTGGTGTATGGTATGGCCAGGAGTGAATGTGTGGAGTGTGTCAGTTTAAGTGTTGAGTTTTAAGTGTTGAGCAGTCTAATAGCCTGAGGGTAAAAGCTGTTCTTCAGTCGGCTTGTGCGGGACCGGATGCTCCGGTATCGTCTGCCCGAAGGCTGCAAGGAGAGCAGCCTGTGATTCGGGTGGCTGGAATCATTGATGATCTTCCTGTCTTTCCTCATACACCGCCTGGTGTGGATGTCCTGAAGAGAGGGAAGCGCATCTCCAACCACATGACGGGCAGTTCGCACAACTCTGCAGTGCTTTGCAATTGCCGGCAGTGCTGTTTCCATACCAGGCGGTGATGCAGCCAGTTAGAATGCTCTCTACTGTGCAGGTGTAAAAAGTTCTGAGGATTTTGGGGCTCATCCCAAACTTCCTCAGGCGCCTGAGAAAAAAGAGGCGCTGGTGTGCCTTCTTGAGCACTGCATCAGTGTGAACAGTCCATGTGAGGTCCTCAGTGATGTTTACCCCAAGGAACTTGAAGCTGTTTACCCGCTCCACAGGTGTCCCGTCGATGGTGATGGGGCTGTGTTCCTTGTCCTGTCTCCTAAAATCTATCACCAGTTCCTTGGTTTTATTAATGTTAAGTAGGAGATGGTTCTCCTTACACCAGTGTGTCAGACTGCATACCTCCTCTCTGTAGGTCGACTCATCGTTGAAAATTTCACGATGGTGTTGGAGCTGTGTGTGGCTATGCAGTCGTGTGTGTACAGGGGGTAAAGAAGTGGACTTAGAAAGCAACCTTGGTGCGCTCCGGTGTTGAGTGTAAGCGGGGAGGAAGTATTGTTTCCCATTCTGACAACATGACGTCTGTCTGACAGGAAGTCCAGAATACAGTCACACAGGGATCTGTCTAAACCTAGAGCCTGGACCTTTAGAACAAGTTTGGTCTGCACTATGGTTATGAATGCTGAGCTGTAGTCTACAAACAGCATTCTCACATATGCGTTCTTGTTGTCAAGGTGGGAGAGAGCAGTGTGTAGGGTGAAGGCGATGGCATCATCGGTGGAGCGGTTGCAGCGATATGCAAACTGTAGAGGGTCTAATGAGGCAGGCAGCACAGAGCAGATGTAGTCTCTGATAAGCTTCTCGTGTTGAGTTTTGTGTGATTTTCAATATTTGACACAAACATTAGATAATTAAGACATACGAAGCACTGCACTGCACATGTGCACAAGGTATTGTTGAATACGATTGGGAAAATACTCAGATTCAAGCATTTACATGCAGATTTTTTTCCTTTTGATCGGATTGCTTTCGGTCTACACCACCCCTTACAATCCGATCAAACTTTCAATCGTATCGACCTCAATCGGCTCGATTAAGGTGTTTACATGAAGGCTTTTCAGTCCAGTTGAGCCATCAATTCGATTACAAGTGGATTATTTGGTTGCATGTAAACGTAGCCAATGAGGTGAGGGGGGCTAGGGAAATGAAATTCCCTGCCGCTCCAGAGTCAAGCAGGGCTTTGGCTGGAAAAGAAGTAGAATTGGCACAAATCACTACATCGGTGTGGGCTATACTAGAGACAGAGGCAGGAGTGTGGATAGTACTCACAGAGGGTCGGGCTGGTCGTACGGGACAGGTGACAAGACGATGAATGGATCCTCCACAATGCAAGCAGAGATTCTGAGATTGCCGTCATCAGCGTTCCTCCATGACATTCAGTAGCGGTCAATTTGCATGGGTTCGGGTTCTGGAAAGGCGCTAGCAACAGCGATCTAGAAGGATGGAGGGCCTACAGTGGGTTGATGTGGAGTGCAGGCAGAGAGGCGTTGGGAGATCCTAACGGAGCGTTAAATGAGGGCTTTGAGTCCGACCGTGTCATCATAAACCGCCACCTGTGACCGGAAACAGTACTCCAGACCTTGTCGAAAGACTGAGATGAGAGCCGCCTCGTTCCATCCACTGGTGGCAGCGAGGGTCCGGAACTGCAAGGCATAGTCGGCTACGGACGATCGCCCCTGACACAAATGAAGTAGTTGATTGTGTACCGAAAGGAAATCTGCAGCTTGACCGAATACCTCATGGAAGTGCTGTAGGAACGTCTCCAGCCCCCCAGATTACCTTGACCCAGTTGAGTGCTTTACCATTCAGCAGAGAGATGACGAATGCAATCTTAGCTTTGTCGTTAGCAAACTGCACTGGGTGCATCTGGAAATACAGTTCACACTGTAGGCAACACCCGCTGTACTCCTCCACAGATCCCAAGTAGGGACTGGGAATGGCCATGGGACTGGAAATGGATGGTGGAGTTGCAGGGGTCATGACAGGGGTGAGTTGGGAGCGAAGAAGTTTGACCAGCTCAATGACGGGTGACGGGTGGAGAAGGGGAAGTGGTACTCTGTGGCATGGTCATGTTGGTTGGTCGAGTCTACTGTAATGCCTAGGGGTACAAATGAAGTGCAAAGTGATCGGAAGTGCAAAGGGTTCTGGGAAATGTAGTTCAAAAGTCCGGACATCAGCTTGCGCGCGCGCATGTGCTTCTTATCTCATATAAGTGGTAGTAGAGAGAAGTATCTGGGAGAAGGGGATGCACATATGTATTCTGTGTCTCCATGCGTTTTGAAGCGTCTTATTTTCCTTCATTTGCCAGTGAAACACAGAAAAGCCCTACTGCAGGCAAGTTACCCCGAAACTCATTTCAAAGGCAAGCATAAATGTTTATATGCCAACGTTAACTTTTCCGCTAACACAAGCTGCTGCATAACGTGAAATGCAACATAAAGTAAGCCAAAAGAAACCAGCGCTGTCCTGTACCGAAGTGAGAGAAGTGATGAAGGGAGTCGTATTGTACATTAAAAGATTGAATGACAGGCTAAATTAGGCTACGTAACATGTTTGAATGATTGAAGAAATGTAATACAGTTTATGTAATATGTCTTTTTGAAATATATTTCTTATTCATCGAGTCTCCTTGTCTCAAGCAAAGACAGTGCAGCTCTTTACTTCAAAGAGGCATGAGCCAATAGCAATTGAGTTTGCGCAGTGTCGGAGCGTTTCATTGGTTGAATGTATTGAACGAATACTCCCTTCACTGAACGAGTCAATTGAGTCAAAATGAGATTAAATTAACATGGTACATATCCAGTTGTTACTTTTCCGAAAAATTATTTAATTTAATTTAAGGTTTAATTTAATTCCAAGGTCAAGTAAATTATGTCAAAACAGTTTATTACACCAAGTAAATTAACCAGTTAGTAGACTAAATATAATGTGGATTTAGTCGACTAAAATGTTCTTAATTTTTCGTAGACTAAAACTAGACTAAAACTAAAATTATGGGGATGACTAAAATATGACTAAAACTAATTTGCATTTTCGTCAAAAAGACTATGACTAAAACTAAATCAAAAATTTGCTGTCAAAATTAACACTGCAAATTACACCAAAACTAGACTCTGATTGTTAACAGAGGACACTGGTTTCCATAAACAGAAATTAACATGAGAGCTGAACAGGAGACCGGCCTATGTGAGACCATATGACTGTCATGAGAAGCAGGGATTGAGACATGATTTTTTAAAATATCTTCTTTTGCACAAGAAATTCATACAGGTTAGGAATGACATAAAGGTGAGTAAACTAGTTTTTATTTTTGGGTGAACTATCCTATTAATATAAATTATCATTGTCAAAATCTAAATGGTCCAATATTGGACCATTTTCCCTCAAAAGTTTTTATAGTTGGGGTGAAATATGACCTGGGCATGTTACTCACAGATTTAATCAATTTGACCTGTTTAAATAATTTTTCAATAATTAAACATTAGCTGGTTTCAGGGGTTTCAAATGTAGGTCACTATGATTAATAAAGTAATCACAGATGTAATTGTGTGTGCGATTACTTTATTAATTATCATTATTGATCGTTTGCGAAATTGAATATTACTCGGACCAACTCGAATTATCCTAAATGGTCACATTTGACTTTAGTGCCAAAGTTTAAATAGATGTAGCTAAAGCCACAATTTCTGATCTGCTGATACTAATCTGATGCTCTCCAACTGATCTACATTTATTTTTACCTGTAGTGTGAAAATTTCAGTCTTGATCTTTAAAAAAAACAGGTTCAAATGTGTTTCTATGGGATATCTCCATCAAGTGTCTTAAATTAACATGGCATGTAGGAATGCAATCTAACCTGCTTGGCATGACACAGCACTCATGTAAACCGTTGAAGATGATCTGCTGCTACCCTGTGGCCATTCAGAATAGTGAGGTTTGAGGTCTATTAGTAAATGAATTACAGGTGTATCTACTAAACACATTTGTAATAATATACGAAACAATATACATAAATAAAGTGACTTCCTGAAATATCCATTAGACTAGTCCCGAGCACAGATCAGTGGTCCCGAGTTTATGAAGATATAGCTGTAAGGTATAGCTGTTCGTTTTTATATTCAGTCATTTGAAAGGCATTAAATTGTTGGCTATACAACTAAGTGTATACAGTACACATTACTGTAGGCCAAATGATGTAGCTAAAGTAAATAAATAAACTATATTTTAACAGTTTCTGTGTTAATATTTTAACAGGTAATGGTATTCAAAACATTTTGCGTATGAAACGTACTTTTCATATTTTTAAATATTTACTTTTTACATTTCTGCCGTCTTTTTATGTACATGACACTACAGTATGGTGCATTAACGCAATAGTAACAATCTTGCAACATTTATGTTAATTCAAAGCAACAACATGAAGTGCAATTGCGCATGCGCGCTTTTGTGGCCCAAATGTAACTTCTGGTACACATCTGCGAAGAATCCGGGCATCCGGCGCGATTACAGCAAATGGAGACTGTCTTTTGCTAACAGGACAGCGATACTGCAATTGCGCATGCACGCTTGTGTGGCCCAAATTTCACTTATTTAGAAAGTATTGCTTCTGAAACACTTCCACCTACTTTTCAGGCAACATCTCACTCCTCGTCTTGCTTGATGTTAGTGCTGCGTTTGATACCATAGACCATAAAATACTTTTAGATCGCTTACAGAACTATACCAGTATTGAGGGACAGGCATTAAAATGGTTCAGATCATACTTATCTGACAGATATCACTTTGTCCAGTTAAATGGGAAATCATCATATCTAACGCAAGTAAATTATGGATTGCCTCAGGGATCAGTTCTAGGACCCTTGTTATTCTCCATATATATGCTGCCCCTTGGCGACATTATTAGAAAACATGGAATTAGTTTCCACTGTTATGCAAATGATACTCAATTATATATCTCATTGCATCCAGATGATTCATTTCAGCTATCCAAACTGGCAGAGTGCATCCAAGACATAAAACTTTGAATCACTAAAAATGTCCTCCTCCTAAATTTTAATAAAACGGAAATACTACTTGTTGGACCAAATGCACGTAAATAGAATATTGCCGTTTACAACCTACAAATCGAGGGCTGCACCATTACCCCAGCAAATACAGTTAAAGATAGCAACCTATCATTTGTAAAACACATCTCAAATGTCACAAAAACAGCTTTCTTCCATCTTAGAAATATTGCCAAACAACAATGAAATATTTTATGTGTTGCTGATGCTAAAAAGCTAATTCATGCATTTATGACCTCAAGACTTGACTATTGTAATGCACTACTAAGTGGTTGTCCTGCATCGTCAATAAACAAATTACAGTTAGTTCAAAATGCTTACAAGATCTAGAAAATATGATCACATAACCCCAATCTTATCATTTTTACACTGGCTACCCATTAAGTATCGTATTGACTTTAAAGTTCATTTAATTACTTATAAAGCCTTAAACGGTTTAGCTTGTACCTACATAACTGAGCTTCTATCACGCTACAACCCAGCTCGCTCTTTAAGATCTCAAAACTGCTGACTTTTAATAACACCTAGGATAAATAAATCTACCAAAGGGGGTAGAGCCTTTTCATACGTTGCGCGGCTTGCGCCTAAACTCTGGATTAGCCTTCCTGTTACTGTTCGGGGGTCTGACACAGTCCCACAATTTAAATCAAGATTAAAGACATATTTTTTCAGCCAAGCTTTTACATAATGCATGAATTGTAAAACAAATAAAATATATAGAACAGCAGCTACGCTAATTGAGTCTCTTCTCTCCCCCTCCTCGGGATGTCCATCCCGAGGTAGGGAGAGATTACGCCAGGTCCAGACGGATGTCATCCCGAGGTGAGGAGAGATTCAGGATGAACGTCTTATGTCATCCCTAACTAGAGGTTACAGCAGCTCCAGTCAAACATCCGGTACCACCCTCCTGCAATAACCTTCTGCCAGACTGACCATCCCAGCTCCAGCTCATGCAACCCCATCACCAACCAAGATCAAAGAGGGACTAATTGTTGTCATATTAATGCTAACAGTATTACAATAATTAGTATTAAATGCTAAACTTACATCACATGACAGCAGTTTGAAGTTACAGCTGCACTCAGTTACATTATGCCATCACAGTTCTGTTCCCTGCGTATAACATTCCTTATAACAGATTTAACAAAATCTATTTCCTTATTACATTTAATAAGCTCTCTCTGATAATCTTAAACATTTTCTCAATAACCATTAATCGAAATCACTGAGTACAGCTGTGACACGTCATTGGAGAACTGGCCCTCCCGACTGAGACTGGTTTCTCCCGAGGTTTTATTCTCCATATATTTATCATTGGAGTTTGGGTTCCTCGCCACAGGGCCATGTCGGCTTGCTCACCGGGAGACTGCTTTTATTTATTTTATTAAATTAACTTAAAGGTTTGGTAATTTTACCTTTGTTATGTTTCTCTGTTTCTTTCTCCTGTAAAGCTGCTTTGCAACAATGCTCATTGTGAAAAGCGCTATATAAATAAAATTGAATTGAATTATTGGCAAAAAGACTCAAGCGTGTTCTGGGCTCTATAATAGATGAAACTCAGTCAGGCTTCATGCCAAAGAGGCACATGGCTAACAATATACGCCTTGTTTTAGATTATCTAGACTATGATGAACTGATTAAAGAAGAATGTTTTATTCTATTTCTATACTTCTTTAAAGCCTTTGATTCCCTTGAGCATAAATTTATTTTACAATCTCTGTATAAATTTGGTTTTGGTGAGTTCTCATTTGTTCTCAATAGCTTCTCAATTTCTCAATTTTTTTCTGTCAAATAGTCAATTACAAGGACTTATTCTTATAAGCCAATTGGCTGACGACACCACGCTTTTTTTAAAGAATGATTTACATATTCCTATTGCTCTTGATCTTATTAGGGTGTTCTCCAAAGCTTGTGGTTTATTTTTGAATTTGGATAAATGTAAACTTCTTCCGTTAAAATCCTGCTCTGTCCCATTTCTGTACAATATTCCTGTTAAGTCTCAAGTAAATAATTTAGGTATAATCAATTGTAAAGATGATAAGGCAAGAAGGTTAAACTTTGAGCCAGTATTTATTAAAGCAAAGAAAAAGTTGAATTCCTGGCTCCAGAGAGACATGTCTTTGTGAGAAAGAGCTCTCCTTGCCAAAGCAGAGGGTATTTCTAGATTGACTTACCCTGCTCCTTCTTTACATGTAGACAAATCGATTTGTATAGAGGTTGATAGGATGCTTTTTGACTTCTTATGGAAACACAGAATATATTAAAAAAAATCTGTGGTCATAAACAGTTTCGAACAGGGGGCTCTTGATTTTTTTTAATCTCAATAATACTTTTAAGATAAATTGGTTGAGGCATTTCTTGTATGAGTCTGAATCCATGAGATACAATTCCCAATCATGTTTTTTCCAAGGTTGATGGTCTCCCTTTTTTTGTGTGCAATTATAATTTCTCAAAATTGACCATTAAATTATCAAATTTCCATAAACAGGTGCTTTTTGCCTGGCATTTAATATACAAGCACAACTTTAGTCCCCACAACTATTTTATTTGGAATAATCAAGATATACTGTATAAAAAAAATAAAAAAAATTCTAGAGTGATTTAACAACAATATTCTTTTGGGTTGTCAGCTTCGACTGGTTCAAATGGTTATTTACTTTCTTGTTTTGAATTTCTTTCTAAATATGGTATACCTGTTACCCCACAACTTTGCCATAATAATGGATGCCATCCCAAGTGGAGTTATTACACTTTTAAAAAACTCAGCTTAGGGAACAGCAATAGGGAAGATTTGCTTTTTGTCCAGTCCCTCTCTCAGGAATAAAAAAATTAGACAACTCTTTCAGAAAGAAATAATTACTGTCCCCTCTGTAATATTTTATTGGAATAATTATAAAACAAATAAGGTTAAAGAGATATCATTTAAATTGCTACATTGAGTTTACCCTGTTAATCTTTATATTAAAAAAATGGTTCCTGAGATAAATCCCCTGGCCCTCTGCTCCTTCTGTGGTGTGAAAGATGAGTCGGTTCGTTATCTCTTTTTGGATTGTATCCATTTAGTTCCCATTTTTGCATGTTTGTGAGTGCTTCTATTTCACACAATTTTTCTTTGCTGTTTAAAGACATGTTATTTGGTTTATATAATTCCAACAAAAATCTAAAAGACAGAAAAAGACAAAGTTTTTTATACATAAGTGCAATTTTTTGTTTATTAAAAGTAAAACTCTATTTTTTATTTTCTGTAGAGACTTGAAATGCTATCTATCTCTTCCTCGAGTAATGTCAAAGCTTTAAAAACCCATACATTGTGTTTAAAGTATAATATGTATGCCTTATTATAATGTAATTGACACTGTGTCTTCCCTCTTTCTGAATTTTATTTATTGTATTTCCCTGGCTCATGTTTTTTCCTCTTTACCTTTGTTCTGTTTGTTGTTCATTTATTTTTTGTTTATATTTTTATATATTTGTATTGTTGATATACTCTGTTTTGAGCTTTAATAAAAAATAAAATAAAATAAAGTTGAATGGCTCGACGCTTGCGTCACGTGACGGTGACGGTAAATTCCGGCTCGTGGTTGCCATGGAGACGACGGGAGGATTTGATGCAGAGAGTCAGTGCGCATTCAGCTGCCTTACGATAATATCCGTGACCGTGAGTAAAATGAAACAAACTCTTGTTTGATATAATACAGTATGTTTATATACAGTGTTTGTTTTTAAACTATGTTTTATATTGATAATGTACGAACTGCGCCGTTATAGCACTATGTTGTGTTGTCATTCCCGTACAACAAACAGCGGTACCTCACTGGGGCTTATAGAGATGTTAACGTTAACGTTTTCAGATTTAGTTTAGCTTAGCTTAGTTAAAGAGATATTTACAACATTTAGTTTAGTTAAACAGCACTAATAACTTAAAAGAAGACAAAATAATGACTTTGAAGGATATTTTACAGTATGTCTATAGTGTGTAGAAGATATAGTTGGTGTTTGGAAATGTACAGAGTAAACACATTATCTGAGTGTGCTGACACGGTGTGTCTTTTATTATAGGCCAGAGTTTCCTGGACAACCTGCTGACACCACAATGCATTTCGCCCCTCCTGTTAGCAAAGACAGGATCATATCTAAATTTCCCAAGGTACACAAAACAACATGGAAGAGTCACATTACAGTATCAGGACAGACTCGCATATAGAACATCACTCAGTGTAGTTTCTTTGTGTTATTATCTTCAGGAAATACCTTATTCCATGTGAAAATTTTTAAAACATTCAAAATGTAAAGTATTTAAAAATATGACAAGCTTTAATGAGCAATGTGGAGATTTTTTGGTAAGGCTGCGAATTGCAACCAACGGCTCACTCCACTGCTCACCTCCCTTTTAAAACATTACGGTGGCTGATGCAGGACTAAGATGTCATCACGTTTACACTTCTTTGCCAAAGGAGATAACGTATTTATGAAACGCTCTGTAGAGCAGTTTGTCTATTTAGGAATACTGTAAAAACAAGTCAATATAAGGGGACCCGCAGCATATGTAGATAATAAAAACATAACGGTGCATTATGTAAGGTCTTTTTACACCTTTAAACACATAGTTATGTATATTATATTGCATTTCTTTCAATAGATCCTCCTAAATATCACACACAGCACCTTTAACATCACTAGATATACAGTAATTGTCCCAGTAAAGTAATATATTGTAGTTCAAGTCTCCAGTATTTAATGTTGTTTATGGCAAGATGTGCTGCTTTGATAAGTTGTGTTGTTTGATTTTGTAGTGTTATAATCCTCAAGCTTGCATACAGATGAAAGATGACTGGAATACAAAAGCCAGGATGGCTTGCCAAGACAGGGCTGCTCGCATACAAGGGTTAGTTAACAGACCGAATGATGGATTAAAATAATGATTCTTGATATATCGATCACATACTGTCATATGCATTATGATAATTTCCTTGTTACATTTTACATTATTTTGTAGATACGACAGGCTTAAGATGTCAAAAGCAGTGGTGGTTGGAGATCTCAATGTGGGAAAAACATGCTTAATAAACAGGCAAAGATTTACACTCACAATACAGTGAATGACTTAAATCTCCCCATAAAGCTTGTCATTTTAAAAATTAATGTATATTATACAGAAAATATGTAATGTGATGTAATGCTGTATTTCTGGTGGATATTGAAATCTATTAAGATGTGTGTTTGTTGCAGGTTCTGTAAGGATGTGTTTGAGAGAGATTACAAAGCTACTATTGGTGTTGACTTTGAAATTGAAAGATTTGAGATGTCTGGGCTTCCATACTCTCTTCAAATGTGAGTAGTTACATGTTTTAAAAGCAGAGCATTTCATAGTGTTAGTTATTTTACAGTATATTTGATTTTGCACATTGCATTATGTGTAGATGGGACACTGCTGGTCAGGAAAAATTCAAATGCATTGCATCAGCGTATTACAGAGGTGCCCAAGGTCAGTTTGCTTATCAAATACACATAGAACATCAATTTCTTCTGATAAAAATGTCTATTTAAACATCATTTTAATCAATTCTTTTCTCTTTTTTTTTTAAGTTATTATAACTGTCTTTGACATGGCTGATATCAAGACCTTGGAACACACACAGTAAGTTGTGATCAGAGTAGAAATCTTTCATAGTGTTTAGATTTTTCTTTATGTGGAAAGTAATGATTTATTGAATTTTACATTTCACTTTCTCAGACAGTGGTTATCAGAGGCTTTAAAGGAAAATGAACCAAACTCTTGTTTTGTTTTCTTGGTTGGCACAAAAAGAGACCTCCTGGTAAGAACTAATCTGCACACACATGCATAGGTACATACATACGTTTATACAGGATTGAAAGCTATTCATATTTTATGTGAAGACTGTAGAGGAGTGCCAAAGAACGGAGAGAGATGCTATAAAGATTGCTGCTGAGATGAATGCTGAGTTCTGGTCGGTGTCTTCAAAAATAGGTACAGTCATTTTGCATGTATTTTGTATATACAAATATTTATTTTTGAAAAGTTTCTCTGTGCTGATTGCAAACTGACTTTTCTGTATGTTATAGGAGACAATGTCTCTGAGTTTTTCTTTCGTGTAGCAGCTCTGGCCTTTGAAGATGCCATTCTGAAGGACCTGGAGACAGGAAACAGCACCGCTCACATTGGAGATGGAAATATTCTGAGTAAGTGCTTACATGTCACACTAGAACAGATATGGATAAATATTGATACTTTACACTGTAAATGTGCTGTAAGGTGTTATAAATAAAGTAATGTTCAGTTCAAATACTCAAATGGCTTTGTTATTTCAGATGAAAAAGCATTGGTGGATTCTGCAGCAAAGCCAATAAAGAAGACCTGCTGTTGAATCAGTGGGCCTTCAAATAACTGGATTATAGGAATAAAGAGAATAATTATATAACATAGTAAATAACGGGATTACCAGACCCCTGGGTTGGTTCATCACTACAGTACTGTAAAGTGCTCAGAATAGGACTAACAATAAGGGATTTCTCACCCTGGACTCCAAGCAACAAATTAAAGTCAGTATTTTGTACTGCTGCATACATCACTGCCGATAAGAATTATTTTGTGCTATATTAAAGATTTTGGTAATTTGTTTGGTATACGAAATGAATCATAATTGCATTGTTTGCTTGAAATTCTAATTCAGTATTTGTTTTTACTCCCGCTTATGAAATTTTTATGTACAGTGATAGAATTAAAAGATGCTGTTTGCCTAAAAACAGAAATGTCTTGAAATTGTACAAGTGATTTTTCAAAATCAAGTATAACAGATACAGATACATTGTATGTTTATTATTTGCAAGTTTTTTTATAAATTAAGAACCAAATTTTGTATCTTCAACTATGTTAAAAGTCTGAAGTGTTATTCTTAATAAAGTGAAAAAGACAAAAAATGAATTTTTACTTTACTATTCTAATTCAGCTGTTTCCTTCGGGCGTCCATTGATCTCCAGTACACCAGGCGGCGCTGTCCATTAATTCTGTGAATAAACCCGAAGAAGTCACTCTACTTGTTCAAATCTATGGTTCAAATGCTAGTACTGTTATTTCTTATTTAGATTAACGTTAAACTGTTTGATAGAAGACTGAAAAAGATGTTTGACCAGATATATTATAAAAACCGCTTAATACAAAGTACCGCGAGAGCGATTCGAGACCACCGCTTTGCACACCAATCATCGCGAGATTGCCGAAACGCAACACGAGACATGTAAACAAACGGCAGGAAGACATACTGGCACAAGTTTGATATTTGTGCTTCATCTCTGCTTTCTCTGAGCACTTTAAATACTCTAGTCACTTGCATACCTTTTGAAACGTCTATTTATGCGTATCATGTCGACCTGGATAAAGCAGCAATGGAGAATGTTATTATGTAGCGTAGTTCAGTATCGGACCCGTTAGGTGTTCTTGTGTGTATGATTATATGCTACATTCTGTATATCACAATGACTGTAACCATAAAGGCCAATAGGTCCTACAAGCTCGTGGTGCACAAGAAGGGCTTTGGAGGAAGCGGTAAGTTTGTGCTCAATAGTTTAGGTCGTTTGAAAACTGCCACTTCCCTGCTAAACAAACTAATGGAAACTGTAATGGTCTGTGTGGGTTCATACTGGTAATGTGTTGGGGCGTTTCTAGTGGTAGGATGTATTTGTAAAGGAAATCCTTAGAATGGGGATTATTTTTTTATTTAGTATGGCAAAGGTAATATATAAAGTAAATGTATTATTTATTATTATTATAACCACTACCACTACTGTAAATTAATTTCATTTGACTAACGTTACACACAATATTGGTTGTGTATGGGTGATTCTCACTAAATCTTGATTTCAAAATGTCAAACATGATTTTCTTAAAAACACTTGCATCAACACATTTCCTTTTGATTTATTAAAAACAATGTATGACATGTTTAAAAGCAGTTTAACACAATTTTGAACATTTTGTTACTAAAAAGGGCCTTAAAAAAAACTCATTACCTAACTGTCAATCTCATAGCATGTTTTTCTAAAAAAAAAGCAATGCCATGATACCTAAGTGAGTTTTTATTAATCATACGTAATTAGACATTAATAAAGTGTATTAAACTAGAAAATTATACATGTAACTTTTTTAAATGTAGAAAACTACCTGTATCGGTAATGAGAATGAGAAATGTCATGTACACAGCGTCATGAGAGAATATTAAGCTTTTAACTAGAAAAATATTGAGTAATTGTTAGCCATTTGAAAGGTACTGATAGATGTTTTTTTTCCGCATAACATCACATTTTATGTAAATATCTTTGTGTGTGTGTAAACAGTGCTTTATATGAATGAATATTCTGTAAATTATTTTTTTTATCATTTGATAACATCTAGAAAAACATCCAGTTGTTGTTTTTTCCAGAATATTTTACATTTACTCTGTTTAAATTACAACATATATTCAACACTCAGACAAATTGGGATGTGTTACGGTAATGAGAATTTAAGCAGAAAGGGCTATAAAAACACTTAAAATGTATTTCTGTTAAAGTAATGCTTTGTGCAAGGTAGAGAACACAATTATGTGTATTATGATAATTTTATGTTACCGAATTATGTTTTATAATTAAAATCTTTACTGCCATGATGTTTCAGTAGTTTTGAGAGGATGACTCGTATATCTGTGCATGCATTTGCTAACACTTAATATTTCTTTGCAGATGATGAATTGATGATGAATCCAAAGGTATTTCCTCAGGTTAAACTGGGGGATATTGTTGAGATTGCACACCCAAATGATGAGTACAGGTGAGAGGAGCTTGCCCACTCCTTGAAATTATGCAGTTTTTCAAAAAAGGCCTAGTTGTATGCATTTTAATGTTTATAGCTATTGACTTCAACTGTCTGTTTTTCTTAGTCCTCTGCTGTTGCAGGTCAAGAGCCTGAAAGAAGACCTACAGAAAGGTGAGCTTTTATTCTTCATTTGCTTTATTAGCTAAAAATAAACACAGCTACATCCCAGGATTAACTTATTGCATGTCTATTCTTTATTTTCCAACAGAAACTATCAGTGTTGATCAGACAGTAGCTCAGGCCTTTAAGCTCCGAGCTTACCAGGATGTCATCATCAACATTGTAGACCCAAAGGTGTTTAAAAAGCACTGTGAATGTAGTAAATATAGCCATGGGGGGCTGTAGAGACTTATTATAATAACATAATTATTCATAAAGCAACACAGCCTCATTCTGTATGCTTTAATGTAACAGGATGTGACTTTGGATCTTGTTGAGCTCACCTTTAAAGATCAGTATATTGGCAGAGGAGACATGTGGAGACTGAAGAAGAGTTTAGTGAGTCACTTTATCACTCTCTAGCTCATCATATTCAAGTGTTAATGTTTGATGTCTCATAATGTCGGCTTTGTGTCTCCATCAGGTGAGCACATGTGCATATGTGACGCAGAAAGTAGAGTTTGCTGGCATCAGGTAATGACCTCATCAATTAAATGCATATAAGATGATTATGTGTATAATCTGATTAATAATCTGATAAATAATTTATTTTCAGGGCTCAGGCGAGTGAATTGTGGGTAAAAGGAGAGAAGGTTACCTGTGGCTACATTAGTGAAGACACAAGGGTGAGAACACTTCTTGAAAACGCCTTTATAATTCATTTTTAACTGGTTTGTCTATACTGTACATTTACATTTTACATTTACATTTATGCATTTTGGCAGACGCTTTTATCCAAAGCGACTTACATTACATTGTACTATACATTTGTACATTTTGTATAGTAAGCAAGTGGGGGTTAGGTGTCTTGCTCAAGGGCACCTCAGCCGTTACCCGCCAGCCCTGAGAATCGAACCAGCAACCTTCTGGTCATGCGTCCAACTCTCTAACCACTGGGCCACGACTGCCTGTACATGTGTTTGTTTCTTTCAGGTTGTTTTTAGATCCACATCAGCAATGGTTTACATATTCATTCAGATGAGCTGTGAGATGTGGGACTTTGATATTTATGGTATAGTATTTTCACTTATTTGTAATATTTCAAATCTACATGCTTCTAATGCTTACCTGTAAAATATTTAATTGACTAGAAATTGTCCTTTGTAGGTGAGATTTCATTATTCATTTTTAAAGACCTTATCCAGTAGTCACAAATGAATGGAATATAATGGAAATTTATTAGACAAATGTATGGGAGGTGAAAGCCCTGTTTGGAGTGTTTATCTGTTACAGACAGTATAAGGTGCCCTTTTTATTCACAGGTGATCTTTACTTTGAGAAAGCTGTCAATGGTTTCCTCTCTGATCTTTTTGCCAAATGGAAAGTAAGTGAAAATGACTTTAAAACGGTTGACATGTTTTCAGCATGTGCAGTGTAATAGAGGAGCTTGGGCATCATGAGATTTGCTTTGTTAACATTAAGCCATTCTTTTTAGGAGAAAAACTGCAGCCATGAGGTCACAGTGGTACTGTTCTCTCGTACCTTCTACTCAGCCAAATCACTGGGTGAGTATTTTATGTGACAACAAATCACCATATGTGATAATGGGATTTATTACTTTGATATTATTACTTCAATTAAAGAAAATAGAAGTTATATATAATTTCTTAATTTTTTATTTTTGCAAAGTGCGTATGTTTTAACAATTAAGCTTTTCTTTCGTCATGTAGAAGAGTTTCCTGAAATCCAAAGAGCATCAGTCAGGCAAGACCATGAAGGACGTTACTATGAAGATTTCTACAGGTCAGACTTGTAGCTCTGCTTTTTCAAGCAGGGGTCTTTTTACATCTTATTTCATAGTGGTCATGTGTTGTGGTTCAGAGTTGTGGCTCAGAATGAAAGACGGGATGAATGGACATCACTGCTCGTCACCATTAAGAAGCTCTTCATCCAGTATCCTGTGCTGGTGCGTCTTAAAGGAGCAGGTGCGTATGCCAAGAACATCAATGAAGTTCTTCAAAAATCAGTTAATATTTTTCTGCTGCTTTTCTGCATTTTTGTTTTTACAATTACAGATGGATTCCTGTGCGGACAGAATTCCACTGCTGCTCAGGGAAATTATCTCGAAGCCATCAACTTATCTTTCAACGGTTCGTAATTTGTTGCATAGCATTTCCCAGTTCCCCATGTACTGTATGTGAAAACTCTCTGTCTTCATATCAGTGTTGTGTTTGTCTCTTTCAGTGTTTGATAAGCACTACATCAACCGTAACTTTGATCGGACTGGTCAGATGTCTGTGGTCATCACTCCAGGAGTGGGAGTGTTCGAGGTGGACCGCTTACTCATGATCCTCACCAAACAGCGCATGATCGACAATGGTAATTGAGCGTGCAGTACTGTCGCTGTTGATCCGCAAACATTGAGCTAACGGTATGGCCTCTTTTTAACAGGTATTGGTGTAGACCTGGTGTGTATGGGAGAGCAGCCCCTTCATGCTGTTCCACTATTTAAGGTTAGTAACAGCCTTTTTTGGGAGCTATTGATGTACAGCAGTCAGTGATACTTGTTCTGCAAAATCAGACTGACTGAATGTCATTTTTCAAAGTTACACAATCGCACAGTTCCTGGAGATTCCAGAATTGGAGATGACTATAACCTGCCACATTGGATCAACCACAGGTGAGATGCAATGTGATTTTCTCATCTTATCACCCTAGGCTATATTGTTATGGATGGGTGATAGGGCATCGATAGGGTTTAGTTTATTAAAGGAGCAATGTGTAGATTTTAGCGGCATCTAGTGGGGAGGTTGTGAATTGCAACCAACGGCTCACTCCACAGCTCGTCCCTCCCTTTCGAAGCACTGCTGTGGCTGACACGAGACAAACATGTTGTCACGCTTTCGCTTCTTTGCAGAAGGAGATAACATATTTATATAAACATGCTCCGTAGAGCATTTAGTTCGTTTAGGGATACCGTAGAAATAACATGGTGAATTCTATGTAAGGGGACCTGTGGTGTATGTAGATAGAAATAACTTGTTCTAAGGTAATATAAACATAACGGTTCATTATGTAAGGTCTTTACATTTATTCATTTGGCAGCTTTTATCCAAAGCAACTTACAGGTGGTAGAGCATAAAACATTTTGTCAACACACTAAGCAGTACCAATAATTTACAAGACCATGTTACTAGGAGGATTAAGCTGAAGTAGGCAAGGGAGAAAATGAACAACATGAAATAATAATTTGAAAAAAAAATTGGAGGCTGGTAGATCATTCCACCACAGATGAACCGAATGTGTAAAGGTTTTTGTAAGAAATTTGATGCCTTGTTGTGATAACGTCGCTCATTTTCAGACAGAAGGTGACAGGAGGGAATGTAGACCTGGAGCAGTGAGTTAAGGTAGAGTGGCGAATTTGCCGTTACCGTTCTAAAGGCCAGTGTCAGCGATTTGAACTTGATGCGGGTGGCAACTGGCAGCCAATGAAGTGAAATGAGGAGGGGTGTTTCACGAGTTCTTATAGGCTGATTGAACACCAGACATGCTGCTGCATTCTGGATCATTTGCAGGGGCTTGACTGTATTGGTTGGAAGGCAGGCTAGTATAGAATTGCAATAGTCCAGTCTTAATATGACCAGAGCTTGTACTAGAAGCTGAGAGGCATGCTCTGACAGGAACAGTCTGATTTCCCTGATATTGTAAAGTAGGGATGCATCGATACCATTTTTTAAAGACAGAGTACTGATATTTTATATTTGGTACTCGCCGATACCGATCCCTTTACCTGTATTTTTGCTTTCTTTTTTGGTGAGGTGGCAATTTTCCAATCACAACACACTGAGACTAATAAAAATAGAATAACTTCATAATACAACTACAACTCAAACATATTATGAATAAATGATTTGATGTGCTTGTCAAAAATAGGGATGGGATCGTTAAGATTTTATTGATATCGGCACCGATATCGAAACTGCTTGTCGATACCAGTACTTAACGGTATTGTTATCGATACTCCAATTTATAATTTGATGCAAAAAGACATGATGTGAAAAGATGTTAAACATTTTAAGTTTCTTTATTACAGTTATACTTTAGAACTGCAGTTTAAAAATGCTTAATGTAATATGATGTGCAGTAACATATTTACATCACTATGGTGATTTGGCTGGTAGACTGTAGGCTATTTCCTTTTTCCTTTGTGGTTTTAGATTACATACATTTAAGTACTATTTTCAAAGCAAGTCATATTTTTTACTTATGTACTATTTTTATAATTTTAGTAGCACATTTAATTAAATCTATTAAAGTAAGTAAATATACCCGAGGCCGAATTATTAAAAACAATCTTATAACTTGTTCTCAGATGAAGGACTTTTATTTTGACGGGTGCCTCTAAGTACAAGGCAAGTGCAGGATATACAGTTTTAGATTAGATTAGATTAGATTCAACTTTATTGTCATTACACATGTACAAGTACAAGTCAACGAAATGCAGTTGTGCATAAATACAGGATAAAGCAAAAATTATGAAGAATTTACAAGTGGGAATGTACTATGAACATTATATACAGATGGCTATTTACTAAAAACAGAAATTTACTGATGGATATGTAAAATATAAATTAGACTATGCAGAACAGTAGTGCAAATTAATATAAAGTGTGCATAAATTATGGACAGCAGCTATTAGGTTAAAGTAAACAGTGCAGTAGATGAGTTATTGCAGTATTCAGTACATAGTACTGGAGTGCAAATGATGCAGTATAGTATAAATAGTCCGGTAGAGCAAGTAAACATGTAGTACATGTGTAGACAGTCTAGTCGTGTGCTTGACAGGCCTGTAGTGCAATAAACAAAACAATATAGCAGCATTAAGTTAGAGTAAATTCAATGCACAATTAGAATTTTTTTCAGCACTGTTTTCTGGTTAATATTAATATAATGCATTTGCCAGATTCCGTGCCATTTTGCGTTATACAGCAAAGACATCGCGGAAATCATATGGCGCTCAATATCACACATACGTCGAGCAAACTTCATTAAGAATTGAAAATGACAGGCAGCAGCCTCTAATTCGCCATTAACACCCGAATACACGGAAATAAAACAACGCAAGTATCGATAACAGTATCGTTTGTCCTGAAGCTTATCGATACTCTGGTATCAAGCCAATTATGTACCGGTCCAAAAAAGTACCGGTTCTCGATACCTATCCCTAGTCACAAACTTAAAAAGCACAAATTTCAGTCAGTTATGTCTAGGTATTGGTGTACTTTTACGAGTACATGAGCTTAGTATCGGTACCGATACCGATACTGGTAATCGTACCAATACGATTCCCCTTTAAATTTTTATTTTATTATTTAAAACCGCTTAATTCAGAGTTGCACGCAGCACTCGCTCAGCGCCTCTCTCTCTCATGTTGCTGCAGCGGCTCTGTCATGTGACAGTGAACGAATTAAGAGGTGGCAGTGTTTTCAATATGCATTCCTCCGTGTATTTGCCTTTCCACGTAAACGCTAAGAGTCACAGATCTAATTGACAAAGAAGACGGCTGATCGAGTTTATCAGGACTTAAAGAAAGGTTAACAATGTTTCCCACACATCCTTTCTCTCGGTGAGTGTCGGTGTGCGAGCTCTCGTCCTGAGTTTGGTGCGCTGTGCGCCCGTGTACTGTAGTTAGCTCCGTGTATGGTGTATTCTTCCATATTTCTGAATTTGTCTGCACGCGATCTACAATAAAACTATCACTTGTATTTAAAATCAAAGCGCTCATAATACAGCAATACATTGATGAGAAGAGCAACAGCAGTAAAGGTTTTGTGCACTGCATGAGAAGTAATATGTAGTCAAAATCACCGCATATAGCCGCTCTTTAATGTCGATGTATGGAGAATTTGTCAGACAATGTTGTGTTTATAAATCAAGATTTTATCAGCATTTAAAGTGACTGTTGGTTAAACATGAGGTATTATTTCAGTCACTTTTTTCTACTCGTTTCATGTCTTCCAACAGAACAGATAATATGTGAGAATGGCATTCAGATGTATTAAAATATAATATAATGTGACTGATCAGAGACTAGAAGCGAAACAGATTTCAAGTGCCAACACTAGACCAACGCAAACACTACGAGATTACATCACAAACATGCTAATTAGTTTGTGACGTCATCAGTGCCAAAGTCTTTCAAAATCCTGTGGGAAACTGCAGGTGGTTGCTGCAATGTGAGAGGTGAATTTAAGCTGGTCATTAAACATAACCCAAGGTTCCTCGCGGACTTGGTGGGAGTTATAGTTAAGGATCTGAGCTGAATGGTGAAGTGGTGTTCAATTGGAGGGTGGGCAGGTATAACAAGGAGTTCTGTCTTGGAAAGGTTGAATTGGAGGTGATGCTCTTTCATCCAAGATGAGTTGTCCAGAAGGCAGGCAGAGATATGGGTAGAGATGGTGGGGTCATCTGGCTTAAAAGATAGGTAAAGCTGCATATCATCTGCATAAAAATGGTATGAGAACCCATGTGTCTTAATGATTGGACCAAGGGAGGTGGTATATATAGAGGAGAGGAGCAAGGACTGATCCCTGAGGAACTCCAGTTGTTATCTGGTGAGAGCTGGATGTCTTGCCTCTCCAGGATACCTTAAATGATCTGCCTGTGAGAAAGGAGTCGAACCAGTTGAGTGCAGTTCCAGAAATGCCCTGTTTGGAGAGAGTCGACAGCAGGATCTAGTGGTTTACTGTGTCAAATGCAGCAGAGAGGTCAAGCAGGATAAGAACGGATGACAGGGACTTGGCTCTTGCCTGCCGTAGGTTTTCAACGACAGACAGGAGAGCAGTCTCCGTGGAGTGTCCTTTCTTGAAGCTGGATTGTTGACTGTCCAGAAGGTCATTCTCTGAGAGATAATGAGAGAGTTGGTTAAATACTACCCTTTCGAGGGCCTTGGAAAGGAAGGGCAGGAGTGAGATAGGCCTGTAGTTGCTAGCCATTAAGGGGCCGGGTGTTGGTTTCTTGAGTAGAGGTGTTACCAGGGCCTGTTTAAATGAGGTGGGGAGGGTACCAGTTGGTGATGGAGGTGTGTGAGTTGAGGCAGTAGTGACTGAGAGATAGCCTGTAGGAGGTGGGAGGGGATCGGGTCGAGGGGACAGGTGGTAGGCCGGGTTGAAAGAAGAATTTTGGAGACATCAGTCTCTGTGAGAGGAGAAAAAGAAAGGAGTTGGGAATAACAAGAGGTAAGAAAGAGATCTGGGATGTTTTGTACAGAGAACTGATTGCTGATGGTCGCTACTTTATCAGTGAAGAAGTTGGCAAAGTCATCAGCAGACAGCTGAGTATTGTGGGGAGGTAGAGGGGCACAGAGAAGAGAGGAGAAGGTTGAGATTAGTTGACGGGGGTTAGATGCATTTTGCATTTTGTTTTAAAAGTACTCGATTTTAGCTGAAGATACAGTTGGGGATAAAAATATTCGCCCCCTTGGTAAACATGAACAAAGAATGCTGTAAAAATAAATCTGCATTGTTTCTCCTTTTAGTCTATTATTTTAAAAAATCACAACATTTTTTAATTTTAATTCATTGAAGTAAAACGAAAGAGGGGGAAAATTACATTATGAAATAAATGTTTTTCTGTAATACACTCAGGCCACAATTAGCCTCCCAGAAATTCTTATGAGTAAAATATCTCTCAAGTTTATTCCTATTAATATTTATTAGGGATGCCACAATATTATATTATATTATATTATATTATACTCAATATAATATTGAACCATTCGGTACGACCTCCACGGTTCAATACGTGTATGTGAATTGCGGTTTTTCAGTTTTGCGTTTAAATAATTTCCATGCATTTTATTACTCTCTGAACTGGCTCTGTGCTGCATGTCTACACGCTGAAACAGATAAACGCCTCTTTTCGAGTAAATATCCAATCAGTGAGTGCTAAAGTTATGCTGCGTATACGTAATACACATGCGCACTCTGATGTAAACAGTTTCATATGGAGAAGAATGGCGGAAAGTGGAGCGCTTCTCATAGTTACGTGTTTCTGAAAACTACATAAAAACAAATAGCCGAACTAAAATGCCAAAATTTTATGGATTATTTCCGTTTGCATTCCTGACATTTGAAGAGTTAGCTTGGTCTGCTAGCTATGCTAAAGTTTGCATCTCGTAATATTACAAATAAAGTACAGTAATCCGCTAATAGTAAGTTATGTAGTTAATAATGGCAGTGTGGCAGAACAATTATTTTGATTTCAAGTTAAAGATGGAACGCAACACAGTCGTATCTTGCCACAGAGTGCTGCCTTTAAATGTCTATTGAGCTATATAAGCTATCCTACTGCTTGATATACGGAGAATACATGGATAGAAAATGTTTTTCATGTTTTCAGAAAACATGAATTAGCACTATTGTTGTACTGACACAGACAGATAATTATTTATAATGAAGTGATGTTTCAAGAAAAATTACCATTTAAATATCAAGACATGAATATTATGTTACATATGTATTTGACTATGTATGTTGAATACACTATTGTACAGCAAGTAAAGTTTAGCTTAATCATCACTATGTGTTGACTTATTAAAATCTAATATGGAATAAAATATGTTTTCATATCATATTTAATTAAACACCTGACAAATCATCAATTACCTGTACATATTATTGGTTAATATTTGAAAAGTTATTAAACTTGTTATTGACATTATAACACTGAAATTTGATATGTTTTATTTGCTTACAAGTAAAATAAAAAGAATTGCAAACAAAACGTTTTTCTTTTTTCATGTTCCTGTCACCTAAGCATAGAATAATAATAAAAAAAAAACGTTATTTTGCCAAGCCATCAGAACCGAACAGAAAACCGTGGTTAAAACCGAGGTACGTATTGAACCGTGGGTTTACTGTATTGTTGCATCCCTAATATTTATATTTTCTTAGCACACCAAGGTGACTAGAAACATGATGTTATCAAGTCATGACTTCTTGTTGCACAGGAGAATAAATATTTAGGAACTCAAACCCCAACCCACCTTAACACTCGGGGGTCGACGCTTCCGCGGGCGGAAGCACACGCATTTTTTAACAATAGTAGTAAAAAGATCTTAGAATACTTTGTCATTTTTTATTGTACATATAAGAGCAATATATCATTTGAATCTGTAAAGGGTCTACTGTTATTTGTGTTCACTCACAATAACAACAAAATGTTGTGCTTTTGTAAAATTAAGAAAGTAAACACGGTGTGCTTTCAGGTGACTCGGTCTCCTCAAACTTCTTTCTGAAATGCATCACTAAAATGAACTGAAACTCTGCGAATACTTAACAGACAGACATGAGAAATATATTTATATAAAGCTTAAAGTCTATACTTTTAAATAAAGCAGGTCAAAGTGAACACAAATATTCTTGGTTTATGTAATCCATATGAAACCAAGCAGAGGCTCAGTTTTTCTGTCTCACTTTATTATCGAATAATGAACTGAGACCGAACACACCCACACGCTATTCACAGGGTAATAGTTTGGGTGATCCACGTGCGAGGCACACGCCCCCTTGGACAATGCCATACAAACCAGATTTTCAAATTAGAATAATTTTATTCACTTTACTATGCCGGCGAATGAGCTCGTTTTGGACAGTGAGGATGAATTTACCTTTTCCTCAGAAGAAGATCGGGACTCTGATGACGCAAAAAACAGCTGCATTTTGAGGAGCGAATTGATTCAGCAGAGGATATTCCAGCAGTTGTTACGAGTAAGTTGTTACATCTTATATAATTCCTATTCTGATAATATAAAAGTAGTAAGTAATATTATGTGATATTACTTACTACTTACTACTATTACTTACTACTGTTGTCAATGACAAATACAATTGTCCGCAAATATCTGCGTGACGTTAGTTATTTGTGTAACGTTAATGGTAGCTCAAGTGTAGGCTAACGTTAAATGTTTGTAATGTGGTACATTCTAAACATTGTTATTTCTTATGTTTTCTGTTTTAGTTATGTAGCTTAGTGATATTCGTGACTATCTGATGTGGTGTAAATGTATTGTTATTTGGCTTAGCTTAGTTTACAGCAGCTAACTTTTAATCTATATTTTTCTCAGTGTTGGTAGGTTTATGACACTGCTTATCCATAATGTGCGCAAACATTTTGGCTTACGATAAAATACTGCATTATCAAAATTGCTTGTGTTTACAAATATTTGCTAAGGTGTAAATATTGATGCCGTTTGCCAATGTCTCACGTGCCGGCTGATGGCGTTTGCTAATGTCTCATGTGTAAATGTTTGCGATGCACTGCATGTGTACAGTCTATGACCAGGTACAGACATGTATATTTTACAGATGTTGTTTTGTTTGTATCCTAATGATACAAAAATGTATAGGCTATGTACATATGTTATTACAAAAAATTGTGATTGATTATGATGATGATGATAATATAAAAAAAGCTTATTTTACTATGTTAGAATGCTCATATATATTTTTCTATCAACAGACATGACTATGTCATGGAAAGCAGAGACCGATGATGACACGGTTCCAAGTGCCAAGCATGCAATGTTCACCTGTGTCTTCAGTTGAACAGGAACTGCTTTCAAGAGTGACACAGACAATGTGATCTGTAATGTCTATTTTTGCTCTGTATCTTCATTTTGTAAATCATCATGTTACTGTTTGCACTTTATTTACCTTGAATATCTGTTTATGCACAGTTTTGCCCTGAATGTATCATCTGTACCTCTACATGTTTCATGTGTAAATCATCTGTGTCCATCTCTCCTCACTCCTGGACATTTTTTATTCACTATGAGTAAGAAGGTTATGCATAGGATGTAAGAGTGGGCTTTTACAAACTTCTTTACCTAGAATTGATCCTGTTTGCACTTTATTTACCTTGAATATCTGTTTTTGCACTGAATGTATCTGCTGTACCACTGCATGTTTCATGTTGAGTTATTTTGCCTGACATTTAACTATATTCTAATTAAACTACAAACAAAACATATATTGCTCTTGTCCTCACATTCTTTGTTGTAGCACTTCCCTCTCAGTCACATACCTGACTGAAAAGCTCATTATGCAGCTCATTATGCTGGTCTTTGTCTTGTCAGGTGTCAATCACATTATTATTCAGGATCATTCACGCCTCCTCGCATATGGCCTTTTTTAAACAAAAAGTGACTTAGAAAGTTTTTTTGTGAATGAGTGAGCAGGATGATTTTCACAGAATTTTGAAGCAAATACTATAGGCTATAACATCAAGTTCCCAAAAGTCTTGTGGACAAATGTTTTAAATGTGTTTTGTGGCCTTATTTCAGTAACTTATTTTTTTGTTTTTTTCCTATAACCACGCATAACTGTTTTTCTCCTAAGAACAAACTTGTATGCATACATGCTGCTCACATATTATTGCAACCCAGTTTGTGCTCATTACAGTGTCCAAACTTCTCCAGGACCCCAAAACACCCTCAGACCCCAGAGGGTTAATCATTCATCACAATGAGTAAAACTAAAGAATATAGTTCTGATGTGCAGCAAAAGATTGTTGAGCTACACAAAATAGAAAGTGGCTTTAAGGAAATAGATGAAACAATAAAAATTCTAATTTCCAACATCTGGGTAATAATCAACAGTGTTGGGAAGGTTACTTTGAAAATGTAATTAGTTACTGATTACAAGTTACACTATTTAAAATGTAATAAGTAGTGTAACTATTTAATTACTTTATAAAAGTAAAGTAACTGATTACATTTGATTACTTTTTAATTACTTTTCTAAATTTCATACGAATATTTTTAAATGTTAATCATTTTAAAATATTTAAACCAGGCAGGGTTAACCCTACAGTAGTACTCAATATGATTAGTGTCAGACTTTCAAAATCCTTCATCACTTGAATGAAGAGTATAATAAACGATAAACTAAAAGAGTGATTTTTCCACTGGGTGGTGCTTTCGGTTAACGTTCATCATAGAAAAAGTTTCAAACCCTGGGGAAAATATGAAACTACTGGACATGAGCCAAGCAATATATTTTTAAATACACATTAGCATCTAATTTGACTTAAAATACCCACGTCATTTTTTCTTACAGAGACGAGTAATACATCAACATCATTCTAAACTAAAGGTATATGTTTATTTGTGTACAATTAAAATAACTAATAAAAAAACTGTGTGCTTTTATTAAATAAATGCAAATTCTGAAGAGATAAAATCAACTAGAGGGCTACTTGTTGATCAAATTCTGCATTATTTTTCGGCTCACAGGACCAAATTAAGTTTTCTTTCACATATTTTTGCACTTGAATATATTAAAGAATATAAACAAGTGCTAATATTAACATTTCATGACAATGTAGCACTTGGCTGATCGATATAGTCACAGATTATACTGAGCGTTATTAATGAGCCCTGTGTTTGGCACCATGTTGGAGACCACTGCTATAGAAAATAAGTGGGATGAACTGAAGAAAAGGGAGCACCAACATTTGAAGTATCTGGAGAAATTCTGTATAGAGGATTAGTCTAAGATCACTTGTCATGTATTCTCAGACCTCATCAGACATTATAAGAGAAGACTCAGAGCTGTTTTTCTTGCAAATGGAAATGGCAAAAATAATTAAATAAAAGAGTGTATTAAAGAAAAACATTTATTTCATAATTTGATCTCCCCCCCCACTTTCAATTGTTTTACTTCAATGAAACATTGGATTTTTATTTTTTATTTGGATTTTAAACAATGCAGATTTATTTCACAGCATTCTTTGCTCATTACCAAGGGGGGTAATATTTTTTTTTCAACTGTATATCAGTGGAAAAGGAGTTAGGAAGAGATTGATACTTGGTGAGGTCAACAGGGTCTCTAGACTTGCGCCACTTCCTCTCCGCAGCCCTCAGCTTGGTCCGATGGTCACGAAGAGTCTCAGAAAGCCAGGGGCAAGAGTGTTGGACGTGTAGGACTAGAGGTGGGAGGGCATACATTGTCAAGACAGGTACAAAGTGTACAAAGTACAAAGACTGCCTGTAGCTTCCTCAACGTTGAGATACGAGTAAAGGGTTGTGATGGGTAGGGAGGAAGACACCATGAATGAAAAGCAGGTGGGAGAAAGGGAACAAAGATTGCGACGGAAAGAGAGACAGTTGTGGGTGGGTGGTGAGATTGCAGGGAGAGTTACAGTGAACTGTATAAATAAATGGTCAGAGACATGCAAGGGAGTAACTAGAATATTATTAGCGGTGCAGCTACATTGTTGTCCTCCTCTGTGAGTGGGAGGGGTGTTGGTTTTGTGGAGGTCAAACGAGGAGAGAAGAGCTAAAAATTCAGCTGCTTTCTGGTTTGTCTAGGTGGAAGTTGAAGTCACCTAGCATTACCAGTGGAGTGCCATCTTTAGGCATTGAGGACAGCAGCATGTCAAGCTCTTCTAAGAAATTTCCAAGTTGACCTGGAGGGCGATAGATGACAACACAATGCATTTTTGATGGAGAAGTGATGGTAATTGCATGGTATTCGAATGAGGAGTTACTGCATGGAAAAGACAAGAGGAGTGAATTTCCAGGTGTTGGAAACAAGCAAACCTGTTCCACCTCCTTGGCCAGAAGGACAAGAAGTGTGGGTGAAGTTGAAGTTGGTGGAGAGGGCCCTTGGAGTAGCAGTGTTGTCTTTGCAGATCCATGTTTCATTCAGTGCCAGAACATTGAGGTGAGACTGACTTGTAAAGGCTGGGATAAAGTCTGCCTTTGTTGACAGATGACTGGCAGTTCCAGAGACCTACAGTCAGGAGTCGCGCAGGTAGAGTCGTAGGTCTTTACCTCATCAGTCTTCACATGAGGAGAGCTACACATGAGGGCTGCCGCTTCAGAAATCAGTGCTGTTAAAGTGGAGGCTTCCTAATTGCTTAATGGGTCAGTGCTTGCTTTACAGCTGAGCCCACCTACTTAATTAACAGCTCAAGGCTTCAAAGTGACTAAAAGTTCTAGGTGAAAACTCATGCTAGATGACTAGGTGCTAAACAGTTACTTCAAAACAACAGCTTACCTTAAGAACAGTGCAGGAAGTTCAATAATCCATACTAACAAACAGCTACAAGTCCAATTCAAGCAAACACTGGACTGGACTTCCCTTTATACACCTCTGAAGACATAGTTATGTATATTATATTGCATTTCTGTCAATAGATCCAGCTAAACCAAGATCCTGCCAACTAATCCTAATCAATGTTCATTTTTAGCTTTTATACATCAAAGAGCCAAAACTCTTGCAGCTGTTTTACACCCAGAATCAAGCTGGCTGGAAAAAAGGTTAGAAATATCACAACTACACTGACATCTCACCAACTCGCCTCCAATATTGTATTATATTTAGTATCCTTTTGCAAACAACTTTAAAATCTTTCTCATTTTTCTAATTTAAGCCTCATGCTGAGAAAGCCAGATTCAGCAAGGAACACAGTAAGTAATTATTTGTTTCATTTGTTGTTTTATACACCTTAGTTAAAGGATTTTGAGTTTGATATAAACTGTCTTGTTTTTTTTTTTCATAGCTCTTTGTGCTCCCAGAGATGCTGAGAACAGTCTTCCCATCCAGGTGGACTATGATGCCTATGACGCTCAGGTCTTCAGGCTTCCTGGACCCTCAAGAGCTCATAGATCCACCAACTTCAGGTGCTCACTTAATATTATTTTGTCTATAAAACGCATGAGGATGCAGAAAAACTATCACTCTTTTCCTTTCCAAATGTTTCCATTCTCTTCCATTTAACATCAATGTCTGTTATGCCACCAAAGGGAAAAGGAAAAAGTCTATGATCATTTGTGTGTCAGGTCGGGTCGGGAGAGAGAATCGGCCAGCAGGAAAAGCTGGGGCTCGGCAGATGTCGGTGGGGGCGTAGTGGGCAGCTCGCCTCCTATCAGACCCACGGGACCAGAGGAACAGAGGAGCCTGGCATCAGATGACAGTCTGGGCCGCATCTCCAATATCTTGCTCATCCCACGACCAGCTCAGGGCCAGTACGAGGTCAGCAGCTCCCTGGGGTACACCAGCTGCACAAGAGGTACAGAATCAGAGAAACTTATTCCATCCATTAACGCACATGAACATCTGGTTGAGATCTGCTTGTCTTGGCTGTTCCAGAGTTGCTGGAGAAGATGGTGGAATCTCAGAGGGACTCGAGTGCTCCAGGCCGCTTCACCGTGGGCAGCGCTGAATCCACCCTGCACGTACGCCCAGGCGGTTACACGCCCCAGAGGGCCCTCATAAACCCCTTCGCACCCTCACGCATGCCTATGAAGCTCACCTCTAACCGGCGCCGCTGGATGCACACCTTTCCTGTGGGTAAGGGACATGTTTTGATTCTTTATGTTACCTGTCTGGTTAGTAAGTAAGTGATGAGAGAAAAGAGGAACAGGAGTCGAGAAAGGACCATGAGCAGGACTCGAACTCGGGTCGCCCGAAACGCTATTTTGAATTATTTTGGGATGCAGCTCACATGGTTGCAGTTCTTAAAGGGACAGTTCACTGAAAAATAAAAATTCTTTCAATGGTTATTCACCGTCATGAAAGATTTTTTACTTTGCAGAACAGAAAAGAAGATATTTTGAAGAATGTTGGTAACCAAACAACATTGGCCCCCATTGACTTGCATGGTATAGACACAAAACCACTGAGACATTTCTCAAGTCACATGGGTGTTTTGAATGACGTGGGTGACTAAATGATGACAGAATTTTTATTTAGAGTAATACAAAGTATTTGCACATATTTACAAAAACAAAAAGGCCGCTTGGATGTTCACTTACAATGCAATACATTATTTCTTTAGTTTTGTTTTCAATTCATTGATATATCCATTTTTTTTAATACTTTGTGTGTTGTTGTTCAAGGTCCTTCAGGAGAGGCGATTCAGATCCATCACCAGACCAGGCAGAACATGGCAGAGCTGCAGGGCAGCGAGCAGAAAGATCCAGCTCGAACCTCTGCAGAGCTGCTGGAACTGGCCTATCACGAAGCCACGGGAAGGTCAGTCACAGCTGATGAAGCATTATTAATGGGTGGGCAGCTGGGCCCAGTGGTTACAGAGTCGGACTCGTGACCAGAGGGTTGCTGGTTCGATTTTCAGGACCGCGCGGGTAACGGCTGAGGTGCCCATGAGCAAGGCACCTTACCTCCACTTGGGCGCTGCAGTGATAGCCGCCCACTTCTCTGGGTGTATGTGAGTTCACGACTTGCAGTGCGTGTGTTCATATTTCGGGTATGGGTCACCATATCTGACAAATAGGTCACTTTCACTTCACTTTCACTTGATAGAAAACAATACGAGAAAACACTACAGATGCATTGAAAAACTGTGTGTGTGTTTTAGCAAGCGGACAGCAGCACGTCACACAGGAGACAATGGGCTGTACATCACTGGAGGTTCTGACAATGTCTCTGGGAGCCCAGCTAGTAGCAACAGCACTGGTACATCACATATGCACATTACTAATTCTTAAGTGAAATCACATGAAATCATTTTTTTCTTTACACTTTAATTTACAAAGGTTGCGTTTTATTAACGCATGATCTTTTGTAGGAACACCAGTGAACCGCAGTTCCTTTGAAGACTATTCCAGCAGTTCAGATCCAAGTGAGTTTTTATCGATCACCGGATGCCCTCAAAAGCTCTCTTGTACATCTCATGAATCATGATGTAATCCAAATATACTTAATTAAAATGATACTTTATTACACAAAACATACATATTTTAAGGGCAACAGGATAGAACTCATGGGTCTATCGAATGATTTATTAAGGTATTAAAAAGCTGGGTTTCTTCATGCCCTTTAGATTTTTACACGCTTATGGTATGAATCTCAAATCGGGTATGTCAGTGAGGGAAAATGACTGTTCTTTATATTTAAGAAGGTTCTGAAGATTGCTTGGCTAACTTCAGCTGGTGTATTAAATCATATAGGAGATGAGTGGTTGTGTTGTTTACGGGTGAAAGTTTGATGAGCAACAAAGGTGGTCCACTAGGGAAATTCACTAAACAGTTGCTAGCGTACAATATTGTTTCCAGAAAATGATACCACCCAGAGTCCATCATATTGCAACAACTATGTTGAATTCACAAATGTCACTTTACCAATATAAATTAAAGGGACAGTCCACCCAAAAATTTAAATTCTATCATCATTTACTCACCCTTAGATTGTTCCAAATCTATATACATTTCTTTGTTCTGCCGAACACAAAGGAAGATATTTGTGAGAATGTCTGAGATTTGTTTGGTTACTGACATTCTTACAAATATCCTCCTTTATGTTTAGCAGAAAAAATACATTTATGCAGGTTTGGAACAACAACAAAAAAAAGAGTAAATGAAGACAGATTTTTCATTTTTGGGTGGACTATCCCTTTAAGTAATGTTACAGTGTTGTCAATAGGGCTGGGCGATATATTGAATATTAGATATTATGGACTCATTACTTGAGTCCATAATATACTCATTTAAAAAATACAGTTTTTCCATTTCCTGAAAAACAGCAAATTTAGACATACAAGGACAGACAGTAACAATATTAAATACTGTTCAATAGATGGCACCAACAGGCAAATTCAGTCCCTAATTTACATCACATGAATAGCATAAAATATAAAATATGTATACAAATGATTCTAGAGCAAAAACAAAAATATCAGTAAATATTAAATTAGGTATTGAGTAGGGCTGGGTTTTAAGACCAATTTGGCAATTTGATTCGATTATTATTTATATGGTTTCGATTCAATTTCGATTCGATGCAATATCGATTAGTTATCAGTATGTCATTTAAAATCATTCTAGTTTTGCAGACATGAAATCCATATTTAAATATATATGCTGGTAACTGCTATATTAATTAAGTACACTTTCACATAAATAGAGCCCAAACTATTATTGAATTTAAATTTGAATTCACAAAATAAATAACTTTTTTATTTTTACTTTGAGTAAAAAAATAAAAAAACATTGCAAATGTGCAACAGTGAAATCATGAACAAATTGAAATGTTTAAGAAATAAAACTGATTTCAAAATTCAGCTCAAATAATGGTGCCACCTTGTGGACGAAATACGAATTACAGATAATATTCTTCAAGACACGTGCATTCAGGGATTTCCGAATCGATATTGTTTCTTTGAATTTAAGATCGATTAAAATCGAGGAATCTATATTTTTTACCCAGCCCTAGTATCGAGACATTATGTTTTAGTTATATCGCCCAACCCTAGTTGGCACTTATTGTGTATTGAATTTGTAGCAGTCTTTACATTTGCAAAACTTCTTTAGTGATGCCAAAAATTTAAAACCGCAACTTGTTTTTTGTGAATTTCCACCTCAAACGTGCCTTGGACTTCTGGCTCTCTTTGCACCAATCCTTCCCTTGGGATTCCTCTATTCCCCCAACGATTTTGATCTTCCCCTTTCTATTTAATAAACATCAGATTTCAGTTCTCTCATGTTCACAATCTTGATTAAATCACCAATCACCAGTATATATTGAATGACACTGTTGTACTCAACGATTATCACGCATGCCTTGCCTGCATGATACCGGCCGTCTTTTCTTCCAGTTGTGTGTGTTTCGTACAGATGGCCGTTCACACTTATTACTCATTGATGACATCACAGTGCCCTTTGAGCTGCATGTGTTAATTTTGCACGTAGTCACTGTAATCTTGTTTAATTACGACAATGATGATACGACAATAACACACTCCTCTTCCCACCTTCTCTCTTTTCTTTCTTGTTGTTTTGCGTGTATGTGTCTGTCTGACTGGATCTTCTGTCGACCGCACCTTCTGCCCCAACTCTCCTACAAACTTTCTACACTCGATCTTCTCATTGGACCCCATGTGTGAATGCTGTTTCGGATGCGATCTCTTGCGTCTTCGTGGTGTGTGTGTGTGTGTGTGTGTGTACGGTGGGGTGCACCTGAAGTCCTGCTGCTATCTGCCCCCCCGACAGTGCCTAGTTTCTGTTGTACGGTGGGGGTGGATTGGAAGTCCCTCACCACTCCTGCTTGCCTTCCCCTCACTACCGATTACTTTCCTGACCGCCAAACCCTGCAGAACGACTACACGGAGGGCTGCTATGACCTGCTGCCCCACACTGACCTGGAGAGGTACTGACACATACATACAGGACCAGGTTTCATATATGTATATTTCATTTCTGGGACACAAAAGAAGATATTTTGTCTATGTGGTTTTGTGTCTATATAATGGATGTCAATGGGGAGCAATGCTGTTTGGTTACCAACATTTTTCAAAATACACTTTATTGCCAAAGTATTGGGTCACCTTATCTAATAAACAGATTTGATTACTTTAATAATTTCCATAAGCACAAATCTTAATGCTGCAGCATATCATGATATTCTATGGAGTTGTGTGCTTCTAATTTAATAGCAACAGTTTGGGAAGGGCCCTTTTCTATTCAATCATGACAATGCCCCTGTGTATGAGACAAGGTTCAGAAAGAAAAAATTGGTTCAGTCAGTGTGGAAGAACTTGATTGGTCTGCATAAAACCAAGTCCTGAACCCAGCTGAACACCTTTTGGTGTCATTTTAAATGCAGACTTTGAGCAAAGAGCTCATCACCAAACATTAATGACTTGTGCACAGGAGTCGTCATTTTGGGACAGGAAAAGGGGCTTTTGAAACAGTTTTAAATTGCATTTCTACAAACGGGATTGTAAGGAATTCTGTTTTCATCTCTGTTGCAACAGTTTTGGAAGCACCTTCTTTTTGTTTCAAATTGGATGTACCCCTGTATGTGGATTGCCATTGGTAGTGGAGTGATGAGTTTTTGGCTCAAAGACTGCATTTAAAGTCACACCAAAATGTGTTCAGCTGGTTCAGGACTTGGTTTTATGCAGACCAGAAAAATTCTTTCACACTGAAAAAATAACACCAATTATTTATTTCTGAACCTTGTCTCATACACAGAGGCATTGTCATGACGGAATAGAAAAGGTCCCTTCCCAAATTGTTGCTATTAAATTAGAAGCACACAGTTCCATAGAATATCATGATATGCTGCAGCATTAAGATTTGTAGTCATGGAAATTACTAAAGTCATCAAACCTGTTTATTAGATAGGGTGACCCAATACTTTTGGCAATATAGTGTATCTTCTTTTGTGTTCTGCAGAAGAAAGAAAGTCATGCAGGTTTGGAATGACATGAGGCTGAATAAACGATGAAGGAATTTTCATCCCTTTAAATTAATATATACCTAGTAAAACGGTATGGAAGTAAAACACAATGCTAAAACATACTCTGTTTCACATGTAGGCGGGACGACGAGGCTCCTGTGGTGATGGCCCATCAGGTGTTTGAAGAGTTCATCTGTCAAAGGCTGATGCAGGGCTACCAGATCATCGTGCAAACCAATAGCAGGAAAGCACAGCCCGCTATGGCCCCGCCCCTCAGCAGCAGCCCCCTTTATTCCAGAGGTACTCCCCTCGGTTCAACTGATGGGTGTCCCACAGCTCTGCATTTTTCCCTGTAATTGTAGAAAACAGACAATCATAAACTTAATAGACAGCATTGTTTATTATTCTACTATTTTAGCTATTCTTCAATCAATCATTGATGACTTATTAATGTAATTAGTTTGTTAATTTTCCTTTAGTGGACAGAATGGGAATAAAATATATCAAAATATTATAGAGACTTGGAAATCGACTCATTTGACTTGGTTAGCAGGCACATAGACGCCCATGGACCATTGGCTGAACAATTGATGCATAACGCACCCTTTTCTGGAAACACTGTCAAAATTCAAAGTCGATCTCTCATTGGTTGAATTTCACAGGATTTCCGCGACACGTGCATTCGCACAAGCGACTAAATGCTAAATCCTTACGCGTATGCAAGGTTTACGGCATAAACTTATAAATATTGTTGTTACTGTTAACTTTTGACACCTTCGTGAATGTACACCAGTCTGTTACTGTGGGGATATTTCCACGTCTGTAAACATGATGTGGCACAAAACAAAACGTGATTGGTTGCTTTACCTGTCAGTCATATGGCCTCGGCCAGTGAAAGTATGTTACATTGCAGTGTGAAGTACATCTGCTTACGCCATTGTATTTATTTATTCAGCGCAGGCAATTACAGTTGCAGTCAGTATTGTGTTGACAGATTTGAAATGCCTCTCTGACTTGTTTTTTTCAGGGCTTGTGTCCCGGCGTAAACCAGAGGAAGAGGAGTGTCTGTACTGGCTCAGTATGGGCAGAACTTTTCATAAAGTCTGTCTTAAAGATAAGATCATTACAGTCACGCGCTATCTCCCAAAGTCAGTCTGGCCTCAAAGATTTTATTAAAATAAACATTTGTAATTCAGTCTTGGATCATGTAATGATATTTTCTAAAGATCCATGTTTCTGTTTCTGTTTCTTGTTAGGTATCCTTACGAAGCCACGCAGATTCAGTACAGCTACAATCTTTGCCCTCCGCATGCAGACGCCCACTTCCTGCCTTTCTGGGTCGAGTTTAGCCACGAGCGCCTGGAGGAGTACAAGTGGAACTATCTGGATCAGTACATCTGTTCTGCTGGATCTGAGGACTTCAGGCAAGTCAGTCAGGATGGAAATCTGGCAGTATGATGTTACTGTATTTTAGTAAATGGATCATTCAATGATGATAATGTTTAGCTTTTTAAAGTGTATGATATATCCATCCTAACTTTACAGCATTTCTTTTGACTCTTTGGTCATTGTGTCATGACTATGATGCATTAAAGTGCTGTCTATGTAGGCAGCAACTGTGTTTTGAAACCGAGTCCTTTTTTTCATAATGTGCCTTTTTCCCCTCTGTCCTTCGCAGTCTTATTGACTCCCTGAAGTTCTGGCGTACACGTTTCCTGCTACTGCCAGCGGGTGGAGCCAGGCGAGTGGCGGATGGCGAGGGTCACTGGGACGTGTATGGGGAGGGAGCTGGCGCAGGACGCGACGGCCTCTCTGGCACTGGGGACTGGTGTCTTCTGGACGGATTTATTCGCTTTTTGGAAGGTCTGAACAGGATCCGACGTCGTCACCGATCTGATCGCATTATCCGCGTGAGTGCACGCTTACTAGCACCAAAACCTGATGCATCATATTTTCAGTCTTCTGATGCCACATGAAAGCTTTGTGTGAGGAACAGACTGAAATGTATTGATGTGTTTTACTGGAAATTTCCCCTTTGTTGCCTTTGTTGTAGATATTATTTGTCATTTCTACTAATACATATTTTATAAATATCTTTCAGTGTGCTTAGTTACAAAATATACAGGAACTGTGGTGTATTACACTATTACACTGTTACATTAACATTTCCAAAATGTGTTAATATTCTTGTTTGAGACCCAATTGCTTTATTTTACTATAGAAAGGAGCTACCATAAAAAGCCTCCAGGTGACGGGAACCCTCTCATCTTATAACCCAGAGCCTGTAGCACCCCCTGTGGGCAAAAAAGGCACCTCCGCTCTCTCTGCACTATTGGAGTTGGACCAGACGCAGAAGTGAGTTGAGCAGGCTGAAAATAAAATATGTCAACATCAATGTGCCATACACAATAAGATTCAGACTAGTTCCACATATGTTAAGTGTTTTGTGAAATGCTAAAGATTCCAGTTTTTTTCTGATGTCTTTGATCTGCAGGAGTTTAGAAGAGCAGCAGCTTGCTGCTCAGCATGCTGGGAAAGCATATGGACCTTTGAATGAAGCTGCCAGCGTTGCCCTGACAACAACCTATGTCGATAGCCCCCGTAAGGTGAGAGCTCGAGGCACACCGCTGAACGGGTTGTGCTGTTGTCTAGTTCCTGACTTCCTGTGTGTGTGCATGTGCTTTTCAGTGAGGAAGAGGGCTGTTTTATTTATGTATCGCTTGCCTGCTATTTGATTTTGTCTTATGGTTGTCTGCTTTGGTTGGTTTGATGAAGAAAGTAATATTGGCAACAGCATACATGGAAGTTAAATACTCAGTGGTTGGAAAAAGTTTAATCGGATCACACAGTGTTTAGCGTTTGTTGATATATGAATTTGTTGAGAGATGAAAATTAAAAAAAAGTTTTATTGTATCCGACCTAGGGCTGGGAATTACAATTAAAAAAAATAATACTTTTTATACAATATTTTTCATTTTTCCAAAAAAGAGTTTTATAGATATTGAATATTTATATCTCAATATGGCTAGAGGAAAAATGTTTGCAAAACCATTATTATTTATGCAACTGTACTTTATTTGTAGATGTCATTAAACAGCAAAAATACAACCCTAAGCCTTGTGCACACCGGGATGATAATTGTGTGCGCTTATCGCCAGTGTTTTCCAAGACGTTTTCACTGGCAATGAGCAGAGTGAACGTGCAAATTCACTCTATGACATAAGATGGCGCTTAAAGAAAAACAGACATGCCCCGGTACACAAGTTGCAACTGCGCAACTTTATGCTTCCGACATTCGTTGTTGGTATCAATGGGTTTTTCTCAATTTGCGTCCTTGTTTCCTCGCTCCTCCCTCCATCTTATGACTCGGAAACCGATCGAGCTAAGCCATCTTTAAGGACATCTCAATTCTTTAATTGCACTGGGAGGAGGCGAGGATCGACGAGGCATTTTGAGGAGTCATGAGCGAGGATACACAGGTGTTTCCTTTGTGGAAGTGTTGTATCGACTAAACCTGACGCGCATATAAATTCCCCTCCCCCTGCACAGCGTCAAATTTTCACGTTATATTGAAACACGCATAAATGTGTTAATGAAGAATTATTTTATTGTAAATGTAGACGTATTTTAAACAGTATAGTTAATATTAATATAGATAATATATTCATGTAGTTAATATTTATGTAAAACATATATTTGACATACTTCATGTACATTTCTGAGCACCTTTAAGCATGTTTTAAAGAGAAAATAGCTTATGATTTTTAAGGGCCTACTTTGGTTTATGGAGTGTCCGACAACAGGTTTATGTACATACATGGTGTTAAAACACTATTATTTAGTAACTTTTATTACCTTACTTCTTGACTGACTTTCAAATGATTTGTTCCGCGATTCATCTCTCTAATCTCCACCTTTCCGCTAGCGTAGTCTGCTGTGATTGATCAGATGGTCTAGTCTGCTGCGATTGATTTAGTGCGTGTGTTTAAGTTTTTGCGAGCAGACGGGGACTATTTCTAGTGACGTATATATACAGAGGTTAAAGATTCGGACAGGTCACGGCTCGTTCACGTGATTCAGGGTTAACTTTATGCACACTTACATAAAGACCACAAGTGAGACTTAAAGAGCCAGAAAACTTGTGACATTGACTGATGCAATATGAAGACAACAAACACATACAGGTGCATCTTAATATATTAGAATGTTGTGAAAAAGGTCAATATTTTTTGTCACTCATTTCAGAAAGTGAAACCCATATATTATATAGAGTCATTACACATAGTGAAATATTTCAAGCCTTTATTTCTTGAAATTTTGATGATTATGGCTTACAGATAATGAAAACCCAAAATTCAGTGTTTCAGAAAATTTGAATATTGTGAAAAAGTTCAATATTGGAAGTCACATCCTAATCAGCTAATCAACTCAAAACATTGAGGTGCATCTGTATATCTGTGTGCATAAATCTACATAGGCAAGGACCCTGGGAGTGACGTAAGAGAAAAATTGCGAATAATCTGACATTAAATCAATCTGAACAGATTTATTGCAACAAAGTTTACAATGGGTTTTTTTCTGAAATAGTCGTGATTAGCTAGTTAGTTTCTCTAACTATGCATCATACTATGGTGCGTAGTATGATGCTAACCAGCCACTTACATTTGTGTACTTTGAGAGAAGTGGATAAATTCACGTGCTGTAAATCCGACAGATCCTATTATCTGAACCGCGGCACAAACAAACATGGCTTATAACTGTTAGCTCAACTAACGTGATATTTAAACAACAAAACACATTCATATACACATATTTGACAATCGGAATATTAGATCATGACAGTTAAGAGTTGTGAATATTTTAAATAAAAAAGATAACTTGCGTAAAAGCAGTACATCAGTCATACAGCTGCGGTGTGTCACATAAGCAGTCCCGCGTCGCCATGGAAATATTAAAATGATACGTTCTACAGTCTTCTTGAAAAAACTCAACATACTCAATGTTAAACTTAACATAAAGTGCGAAAGGGTTAAGCAGCGAGTTGTGTCATGGTCACCCCTGACTGACTGACAGCTAAACATCTGGTTTAACTGCACTGTTAAAGAGGGCAATCTTTACCAATAAACTGCATGTGTGCATGTTAGACACTTACATTTTCCTCGCTCTGTCAATGCAATAATTGCGTCCTTGTATGAGCCGAGTATTCTTTCTACCTCAGCTGCTCAGTGCTCTGGTAATATCAATGGTATGACCTACCAAATCACATTTTACAATCAGAATATGAGCAAAGCTCGCATACATTAACTAAATACTGAAACGTTAGCGATGCTAATTCAAAGTGATTGAATGTCAAAGCACACCGTGTTAGCGCCCCGCCCTCCAGCTGAACTGGAAGTTTTGATTGGTTTTGCCCCAAATAAGACCTGTCAGTTATTGTCTGAACTGCACGGCTGAAATGCCCTGTTTCTCCGTTGGTTTATTTTTTTACTTTTGTTGAAAAAAAGATGTTGCGAAGTTGATTACTTTGTTTTTATTCAACTCAAGTAGAAGTAAAAGTACCACAATTTAACTATACTCAAGTAAAAAAAATAGAAAAAAATCAAGTACTGTAATGAAAGTATTTGTAATTAGTTACTTTCCACCAGTGTGAGGATGCACAAATAAGAATTGAGAAACAGGGTAATGTTGTTTATTTGTTTATTATTTGTGCATCCTCATTTCCTTTCCTCGCGTCTTAGCTCCACCCCTTCAGGATGCGAGTGAATGAAGCAAAGAAAAAACGCGAGGAATTAAATCAAGTGAATGGCATATCTTCACTCTCTTGAGCGTCACTTCAAAGCGTCGTCAGTTAATGATGACTGTACACATTGCACATTGAAAATATAAAAAATGAAGTTAAATACAGACTTTGGGTGGAGTTAATAATCCCCACTACATTAGAATAAAACATGATTAAAGGTGCTCAGAAATGTACATAAAGTATGTCAAATATATGTTATACATAAATATTAACTATATGAATATATTATCTATATTAATATTAACTATACTGTTTGAAATACGTCTACATTTACAATAAAAAATATGCTTATTAACACATTTATGCGTGTTTCAATATAATTTGAAGATTTGATGCTGCGCAGGGGAGTTTTTTTTTAAATAATAATACATTGTTACAACATTAACATAACATTTAGAAACCGTAAAATGAAAAAAGAGAAATGAAAAACATTACAATGGCTCAGAACCAACAAGAAAGAAAGAAAAAAAATATATGATATATATATAAAAATAAGAGATTACAAATATAAATAGGTTGAAAAGTTTATAAGCTGCACAAATTTTACGTTCTTTGTGCTTTCGTGTTAGACAAAAACATAATTGGTTTTAAATACTGTTTCAACTCTTCTAGAAAGACTACATAAATAGGTTTGCAATTAGAAAATGTACATTTATGTATGTAAATTCTACATAGAGAAAGAATTAGGTTGATTATAAAACAAGCATTTTGGGGCTCATAAAAAAACGTTCAAAATAGTATTTGAAATAAATGAACCGACAAAACAAATGAATAAGTGTTTCAGCAACATCTTGACAAAAAATGCATTTGGTGTTAAAGTCAGAGCCAAATCTTTTCTTTAAAAATTTTTTTTTTTTTTTAAAAAGGGTTTATATTATGAAGTAGTTTAAATGATATTTCTTTACCTTTGTTTAAAAGGAGATATTTTTGTTGCATGGACCATATAATTTTCCAGTTTAGACTATCAAAAAGGCTGTTCCAGTATGAAACAGCAAAAGGGGCACAGGCAGTGCTCTCAATAAGTAAAGCTCTTATTTTAAGATTTCTTCCTTTTTTATTAATAAAACATAACTTACCAGTAGGTGTGTTGCTCGGCTCAGGTCAGAGCCATAGAGAGAGAGAGAGAGAGAGAGAGAGAGAGAGAGAGAGAGAGAGAGAGAGAGAGAGTTGCGTGTCTCGTGATTCATGGAGCCTTCAAATAGTTCCCGGAAGTTGTGTTTTCTCTTAAATGCTTTATTTCTTTCATTTATTAATTTATTAAATGACTTACGTCTTTAAATTGATTAAAGGTTCGTCACAATCGGTCTGCTTTGCTGGAGCTCCATGCGTTACTAGTAACTTCCGTGAACTATTGAGAGGCTCCATGAACCGCCATTGCTGTGAAAAAATGGTTCCATTGGAGTCAATGGAGTTGACGCAACTCTTTCTCAATAGCTCTGGCTCAGGTAAAGAGACTACTTCAAAAGAATAAGTATAATTTCATATGCCAGGTGGAATAGCATCCATAACAATGTCAAACTCTTTCGGAGTTACTGGTATATTTTATTTAGAGAGAAATTCTGAATACCTAAGAAGCATACCGTCCTTATTGAAGAGCTTGCCAACATGAAATATTCCATTACTGAACCATTGTTTAAAGAACAAAGATTTATTTTTAAATAAAATGCCGCCAAGTTGTGCAAATGTAAATTGAGGAAATAGATTCCAAATTAAGGTGGGATTATCGAGAAATCGACTGAGCCAGTTTATTTTAGTTGAATTATTCATTGTATTGAAATCAATAGTTTAATCCACCCTTATTGTGGGAATTTATTAACACTGATTTTTTTTTAGGTAATGAGGTACAAGTAATCCTCTAACTTTTAAGGAGAGGTCTCTCTGTAGCCAGCAGTTAAACCTTTTGTTTGTTTTAGCTATAATTGGATTAAAATTTGTGAAACACTTAATGTCATCTTTAATTATCTGTATACCCAAATATGTTACACAATTTATAACAGCAATACCACTGATTGAAGAAGCTGAACTATTTTTTATGGAAAATAATTCACATTTATTGAGATTAAGATGTAAACCTGAAGCCTTGGAGAAGAGCTGGAGAATACGTAATGCTAATGGTATTTGGATAGAGTCTTCCAAAAACAGGACAGTATCGTCTGCTAACTGGCTAATTATTATCTCTGAATTTCCAATATTAATACCTTTAAGATGACTTGCTTTGATATATGAACTTAAAAATAAATAAAAAAAATAGGGAGATGCTGGACATCCTTGTCGTACACCACATTTTAAGTAGAATCTGGGGAAAGTATTATTACCTAACTTATGGAACTATTACCATTTGTTTATAGCATCTTGACCATTTTATTGAATGATTCACCAAATCCAATTCTATGTAGTGTTTGGAATAAAAACTCATGTTCTAATGTATCAAATGCATTATAGTAGTCTAAAAATATAAGTAAATCAAATGTGAATAATCCAGTATATATAATATTATGTTATTTGATATATGTCTATTAGGCAGAAATCCGGATTGTGTTTCATCTATAACTGAATTAAAAACATATTTTAACCTTTGAGCCAAAACTAGTGCTATTATTTTGTAATCAGAATCAGAATAATCTTTATTCACCAAGTGTGCACACACAAGGAATTCGTTTTGGTTACAGGAGCTCTTAAACACACAGTATACACATAACACAAGAAATAGAAAAGAATATAAAATAAATATGGACAAAAATATAATAATATACAAAGGTGCAGTTTAGTTATGTGCAAGTGTGCTTAGTAAGTACTGTATATTACAACTGTGTACTGTACATGTTTAAGACCAAGAAAATATAATAATATGTATTTACATAAAGTGTCAGAGTAAAGATATTGCACTGATATATATATCACTTAACAACTAGTTAGGTTATGGTGGATGTACTAGCTGTTCAGGTTTGAGATGGCCTGCGAGAAGAAGCTGTTCTTGAATCTAGATGTTCTAGTGCACAGTGTTCTGTATCGTCTGCCTGATGGCAGGAGTTTAAACAGATTGTGTCCAGGGTGGGAGGGGTCTTTGATGATGTTACCAGTCCGTTTTTTCACCCTGGAGTTGTACAAGTCATGGACATGGGCAGGGACACACCAATCATTGTTCAGTAAGGTGATTGGGCACCAATTGTCTATAAAAAGGGGATCTTTGTTTGATTTAAGTATTAATGTTATTAGGGCCTGACATAGGGGGAAAATATGTTTTTTCTATGCTTTCTCTAATAACCTCTAATAGAAATGAAGCTATTATTTTGTTAAATAATTTATAGAATTTCCTAAGTGAGACAACCGGTTCCCGAAGATTTTCCATTTTTTGAAGAGTTAATTAAATCAATAATTTCTTTCAAAGCTTCACACAAAGCTTTATCTTCCATATTCAGTTGGTGTACATTCTGAATAGACTTTAATAGATAAATAGTATAGATAAGAATAGATAAATTATTCACCTTGTTGGCAGAATCTAGACGTATAACTCACTATAAATTTAGCACAAAATTGTCCAATAATTTTTGGATCCTCATTTAGTGTAGTGTGTCAATTATAAGTTTTTCAAAATTATTATTTTGGCTTCTTCTCTTTTTAATCTAAAAAAGAAAGCAGAACTTTGCTTACCTTCCTCAAGCCATTTGAACGAATATATGCTCTTTCAGCTTTATATTTATATATGTTATCTAATCTATGTTGCTTTTTTTCTACAGTATAGCAGTATCATCAGTGGCATTAGGACAGGGGTCTCCAACCTATTTGTAAGCGAGGGCTACCTGAAGAGATAAAATCATCTAGAGGGCTACTTGTTGATAAAACTTCAAACATGTGATGCATTATTTTTTGGCTCACAGGACCAAATTATGTTTTCTTTCACATATTTTTGCACTTGAATATATTAAAGCTTAAAACAAGTGCTAATAATAACATTTCATGATGATGTAGCACTTGGCTGATCGATATAGTCACAGATTATATCAAGCGTTATTGATGAGCCCTGTTTGGCGGGCATCTTACAGAGTTCATGCGGCTACCAGGTGCCTGCGGGCACCACGTTGGAGACCACTGCATTAGGACATGTATTAAAATATTTTTTCTTATGGTTTGTTAACTTTTTAAATGAAAATATAAAATGTATTAGAAATATTTCATATATTACCCAGCCCTAGTTTCCAAACCCCTAGCTGTGAATTTTATCTTATTTTCTTATTTATATAGTTTTGTGAGTCTTTCTTAAATATTGATTTAAGGTTTATGTTTGCAGCGGGTTTACATTTTTCGTTCCCTCTTTTCCCTGTTTGATTTTTGCCTCTTCCTTTAACTGCTTTATTCTTGCTCTGATCTCTGGGGGTTATTATCACTCTTCCTGGTGTTTTCCTCCTAATATGCTGACAGGACGCTGCCTTCATTTTGGACTTTATTCGTAGTCCACGTTCCTCCTACATCTGTCACTCTCAGGTCAGTCTCTGGAAGCTGTCGTGTGCATTTCTTTCTTTTCTTAGCGAGAGTAGCTTGTCTGTGTAACTATATTTTATATAACATAAAATGCTTCATTTAGATTAATATTTACCACTGTGACTCATGCTGTAGTGTTAGACTGCACATCTCCTGTTGACTAATAAAAGAATGCATGTGCACTTCTCATTTAGTGTCATTTCACATCTAGAGGTCATGAATCAATGGAGAGCATTAATCAATACTGCTGCACCTTTTTTGGACATGGACAGCCCTCTCGGACAGAAAGGACATTTTCATTAAATAAACAATTTGTTGAATGGGTGGTGTAACTTTGTCACATTTAAGTTTAGCCAAGTAATGGTTCTTCTACTGGTAACCCAAAATAATACTGACTAGACATACTTTTAACTTGCTAGCTAATGGAATTTACTTGTTATTTATTTTGATTGGTATCGAAATAATCTGCATGGTTAATCTTAATATCATGAATCTTTAAATTTTCTTAAATCCAATGACTTTCTAAATATAAATAACTCATTATCACAATCTGGCACACAATGTTGGTACACAATATTTAGCAGTTTTGTTTGTTGGTGGACCTGTGCAGCTTGACTCCTAGAATTTTTATAGCAGCCATATGATAAGATTGGATTGTTTTTTGTGGATGCTCTGTAAACTTGTTGTCTCAGGCATTAGATGCAGATATCATAACCACATCTCTACCATTCTGCACCTCTCACATCTGTGTAGTTCTGTTTATTGACTTGTGCATGAAACTTTTGGTTTCGTATAGCAGTAAATGCACACTGCTCTACCACACTTCTATCTGACACATCTCACTGCCATCCTCAGCTGCCAGCTGAACAGGTTACCACCAATCCCATCGAGGGTGTGTTGGTGGATAAAGCAACCAACCAATCAGGCGAGAGAACAGCTGCTGCATCCCAATCCACAGGAGACCCAACGCCGGGCACCACTTCAGAGAGCGGGTAAGAGAATGCATCATCCTATCAGCAGGAACTCTGTTTCAAGAATATTCTGTCCAGAACATGTTAATGTTGCATTGCAGTGGCCAGTCAGGATCCAGTGGATTAAGCCTGTCCTCGTCTTCCACGCTAATGGAGATCCTGGAAGCCATTAAACATCCCACGTGAGAACCTTCGTACGCTTAAATATTCATCAGTTTTTTATTATGTCACCCATGTGTGAAGTAAATTGACTTCCTGTGTTTACAGCACCGGAGTGCAGCTCTTACCGGAGCAGAGAGGCCTGCCACCCAACTGCTTTGTCAGTGCTGAGGTTGTACATTGGCTGGTCAACACTGTGGAGAATGTGGCTACGCAGGGCATCGCCGTAGAGCTCATGCAGGTAGTGCACGCAAGTTGATCACATTGCAGAAGTCCGGGACTGTATGTTTGTATTTACAAACGTGATGCTGTCTTCTGGGTCCTCCTGTAGAAGATGCTGGATGATGGTCTGATTACTCATGCCTCTGGTGATGCCATGCGGACATTCGTCTATGGCTTTTACCTTTACCGGACTGTCGACAAAGACTCTGAGAAGGGTAAGACTTAATCGTACAGCTGTATTGACAGTCAGTGTACGTCTGTAGCAGCCAGGTGACGGATTTTGTACCCCACAGGCCCCACTGCCCAGCTTCCTGCCGGAGCTAACGTGTGGTCTTCTGCAGCTTTGGAAGACTTCACCCTGTTCCAGAGAAAGTGGTTTGAGGTGGCCTTTGTTCTGGAGGAACGTCGGCCCTGTGACTTACCCGCCTTCTTACTGCCATGGCTGCCCAGTCGTCCGGCCTCATACGCAAGTAGGCATAGCTCCTTCAGCCGCAGCTTCGGAGGACGCAGCCAGGCTGCCGCACTGCTAGGTACACACAGCCGGTTCAGCCCGAGAGCAAGCATGCTCCGCCCCGTAGGGCTAAATGCCACACCCCCTCCCTAAAAGTTCAGGAAGAAAGAACGAATCACATAAAGTCACAATTACTTCTTGTCATTACTATGCTTTACATACATCATTCATTTGTACCATCTAAAAGTCACCCAGCAGCAAATCAGACAGTAATGAAAACAGTTACATGGTTCCACAACTTTGCTAACATCTTAACAGGACATTGACATTATAGTTCTTTCACAATTCATCTGACTTTGTGTGACCGTCCTCCATTCCAGGACTGCATGAGGTGAAGTAGTTGAAAGTAGTTTACCTTTTAGTACACCGTGTTCTTTACCGCAGTGCCCAAACATTGTTGATGACATCATCACTTTAATTGACATTACAAACAATGTTTGTAATTCTTCCAGGATGACAACTGGTTTTGGTCACCCGTGTGATGGTGCATGTGCTACAAACTGGTGTAATTACATTTACTCTCTCCAATCGATCCAAAATTGATTTGACACAGACTTGCTGTGTTTGGTGGGCTTTGATGATGTAGTGCATGCTGTGGTGTAGTGGTGGCTGTGGTCCGGTAGTGCTGTGGTATGGGTTCTTCCTGCACTCCTCCACCTGTCCTGTCGCCGCTGAATGAATGATGTTCAAAACCTGTGGAAAGCTCTTTTACATGTCCATTGCTTATTTTACTTTATTTTTTGCTTACTGATACAGTACAGCAGTGGCCAAAAGTGTTAACACAGTTAAGGTCCAGATGCTTTTGTCCACTACTGTATTTTTGCTTTCAGTATTTTGCTGCAATGTAAAGCCTGCAATGTATTTCATGCGTTTCTTACTTTCTATTTTATCATACTCTCACAGTCTTTGTTTAGCATGATGCTTGATTTAACATTTATTAGTTATCACAACTATTTCCAGTATTTAACTCAAGATCTCAAACTCCATGCTTGACCTCAATGTCATTTCATCCTCTCGGCCATTTCTGCCCTATCTCTCTCGGCCTCTCTCTCTTTGTCCTGCCCCTCGCAGCTGCCACAGTTCCTGAGCAGAAAACAGTCACCTTGGACGTTGATGTGAACAATCGCAGCGATCGGACGGAATGGTGCAGTTGCTATTACCATGGCAACTTCTCTCTTAACGCTGCCTTCGAGATCAAGCTGCACTGGATGGCTGTCACAGCAGCCGTGCTCTTTGAAATGGTGAGCAAAAAAATCCTGAATGACATTCTTATGATGTCAGGGACCATCAGCACTGTCATCTACTGTAAGTGTGCACTGAACTCGTTCTTTTAGGTGCAAGGCTGGCACAGAAAGGCAGCGTCTTGTGGCTTCCTGCTTGTACCTGTGTTGGAGGTTCCCTTTGCTCTGCCATCGTACCTGTATGGTGATCCTCTCCGTGCCCAGTTGTTTATCCCCCTCAACATTCAGTGTCTGCTAAAGGAGGGCAGTGATAACTTGTTTGAGGGTGAGACGGGAAAACATTATTATGCTGAATATTACAGTGTTGCTAGAGGTCAAGTAAATACATCTGCAGGTCATGTGAAGGTCATGTGATGTATGTATAACAACTCAAAGTATTACTATATTGCAGGTTACTCAAAAATACAAATTCTTTCACCATTTATTCATACTCATGTCATTCCAAACCTGTATGACTTTCTTTTTTATGCAGAACACAAAAAAAATATTTTAAAGAACATTTGTAACTAAACAACATTGGACCCCATTGACTCACATTGTATTGACACAAAACCACAGAGACATTTCTCAAAATATCTTCTTTTGTGTTCCACAGAAGCAAGTGTCATATACAGGTTTTGAATGACATATGGGTAAATAAATCATTACAGAATTTTCATTTCATTTTCTCTGTACTGTTCTTGGTACTGTTTTACTTTTTTAGGGTTTGAGCCAGAGACATACTGGGACAGAATGCAGTTGTTTCAGGAGGCCATACTATACAGGTACTGTAAAGACGGCATAGATTATATTTTCAGTTTTTGTCCGAAACCTTTACCTGTCAACTTTCTCTTTTCTTTAAAGATTTGGCTTTGTTCAAGACAAGTTCTCAGCATCAGCTTTTAACTTTCCATCTGAGAACAAACCACAATACATCCATGTAACAGGTAGGTGTTTACATAAATAAACAAATCTTATGAAAACCTTTTTATATTTTATTCTTATTTTATATTATTGTGTTTTTTCCAGGTACAGTTTTTCTTCAGCTGCCTTACTCAAAAAGAAAATACTCCAGCGGACAGCGCAGACGCCGAAACTCCACTACCTCAGCCAATCAGAGCCTGTTTGGGTCTGAGGATCGGGTGGGCTACAACTGGGCCTACAATACCATGCTAACCAAAGCCTGGAGGACTGGCGTGCTGGGGGACGAGAAACTGGCTGACCGCCTGCTACGAGATTTCACAGACTTTTGTGCCAACAAGGATAATCGACTGCTGACCTTCTGGGAAAGCTGCGTGGAGAAAATGAACGCCAGTGCCCCCTGAGGACAGGAAAGAGAAACAGACTGTGTGAGAGAAACAGCATGCCTCTGCATTGAGAGCTGCTAATGTACTGTTGCTACCATCTAATCAGAGATAAATAAAGCCAGTCGCCTCGTCCTCAAACACTCAGAGATGAGTCATACTGTATGTTTACAGTGTTAACATGCACCTTTTGGTCCTGAAGCCAGTACAGTTTTGATTGTGGTAGGTCACACACAACATATATTACACAAAATATTAATAATTTGGTGGTTGCTAACAAGTTGCTAAAGCGACATTGAAATCAATCAAATCATTGTTGGGGATTCATTACTTACCAGGGAACACATTTTAAATAAAGTTTGAGATGTAGGAGGCTTGGGGGTGGTGACGTTGATATCGAGCAACCACAGTGTAGTCTGTTTATAGCCTCGTGTTACTTCTGCTGATTGTATTTAGGCTTCAAAAATAGCAAATATTGTGTTAATCTGTAAAGATTATCTTGGTAGACAAAACATCATAAACATTTTTTAATCACAGATCTTATTTTTTGCGATATTCCAAAAGTCTAGGGGAAAATGCATAGGCTTTCAGTCGAGGGAACCAGTGCGGTGCTAACTTTGGGTTAGCCTACAAAAATATGTAATCTCAGAGGCACTCCATAGCGTTTAGTTTACTTCACAGCCAGGAATTTGACAGGTGATTTTTAGCACATTTTAAGTTTAGGAAACAAAAGTTATGGTACAGTTTATGTCCTGTTTAATAATTTTTTGGGAAATATGCTATTTAATTGTGTCAGCGATTACATTTTTTGCCAGCGATTTTCCATTTAAATAGATAGGACTGTGGTCTTGCTATGGCTGGAATAACTACCTGGAGGTGTTGCAAACATGGCCGTATTTGATGAGAAGCTGAAGTGCAGAATGATGTCATAAAAAACGTTTTAATGTGAGAGACTAAAAGGTTTGAAGATTTGTATTTTCTAAGTGTGACTTTTGTCACTCCCTTCGTCTGAAATCGCCTTCTTCCATACTATAGTAGGTGAGAATAAGTATAAGTCATGATGTCCGAAACCTCAGCATGCAGAAAACAATAGTCGAGAAATATAGGCAGGTGTGCATTGGATGGACACTACTCTATCCCATAATGCCACGGGATCAGAGCAACAGTCAATTTTCAAAAATAAATTGATTAAAAATAGCGAAAAACTTCTTGTCACTAAATGATGTTTTACTCTTACTCATACTATATAGAATGTAACGTACTGTTTTAACAGTCGATATGTAGGTACGTATTCAAATTCAGTATGTACTGTCACAGTATGCGATTTTGGACGCAGCTAATTTTTATTAGAGCACACTAGCTTATTAGAAAACCATAAGCCTAGCATATAAAAGCCAAAGAAAAATACTTGAATTTTATTTGAAAATCAGAGGTTAACTATTAACTGTAAATTCTCGTCTGTGGGATGCTTTTTGCATTCATATAAAGTAGGAATTAGGTAAGAACATAGACTGAATTATTGAGCAAAGAATTTCCCCAAGGTCAAAAGGATTAACGTTACGTTAAATCCTACTGTAAACTGAACTGCACAGATGTCAAACTACTGCAGATCGTAGACGGATAAAAGCTTGACCTTTGTTCACTTTGAAAACACGCATGTTGTGTGGACAATCATTGAACATGTCCGCGCATCACATTATTCTTTCATCAGCTTTTCAAGCGTCTTCATTTGAATGCGGAAGAGTTTCTTATCGCGCGCATGCGCCGTGGAGCGATGCAACGAACAATGCAGTAAACCGCAGTGCGCAGGTGCGCGGCTGCAGGGCACGCGGCTATTTTTAGAAAATGACGTCATCGTGAAATACAGCGAGTGCGCGCGCGCACCCCCAAACCCCCCTCCACCCTGTTCGCTGGATTGACAGGACGCTTGCAGCAGCAGTGCCCCACAAAGACGAAAGCAGAGAAAAAAGATCTTGGCGAGAACTTGGATGATAGAGGGCTGGGAGGGGACAGCAAGCTTTGCAAAATATAGATATAGACAGTAAAATATACGAAAACTATCAATTTGCACGGTTGCACCTTCAACCCTTGGCTCGCTGATCCACCCTCACGTGCGCGGCTGCTCCAGATTGTGCTCGAGCTTGTGTGTGCTGACCGGGGCGCGCGCTCTTGTGCCAGTGTGTGCTGCTGTGACGACCGACCGGTTGTGCGACCGAAACCGAGCGACTGACAGTCTTTGAGCAGAGAGGATGGCTGACAGGGAACAACTCATCCAAAGAGCCCGTTTGGCGGAGCAGGCGGAGCGCTATGACGATATGGCCTCTGCGATGAAACTGGTGGGTCATCATTATTAATATAACATTATATATTTTAATGCACGATATTTGCATTTAAGATTTTTGTTAAAGTAAATCGTAGGCTACAGCTAACTGCAAATGTGCATTTCATTGTAAAATGCAGACGCTCTCGCCTTTGTCGTGCACGAGATCATCTCTTCTTTGTCATATATGAAATGTATATGTTAAACACAGAAAATATAAAAACCGTACTGCTTAAAATAAATCAAGGCAATGTCATGACGAATAACGTACTTGAAAGGGCGGCTGAGGGTGCAGAAAGCTCATAAATCGTAGGTTTCGGTTCAATATCGTGCACATCAATGGTTACAGTGGATGAACATGCGCGGCGCTATGACATCCTCCTCAACCACATTCATTGTACATCATTGTCTCTCTGAGAAGATACGGGTAATAAAACAATACACCTCGATATTAAATGATTAACGGTGTTATATAATAAAATAATGCTTGCACGCGCTTAACAGCTCGTTTAATTGCAGCAATATGAAATGAAGCGCAAGATGTAAACCAGCGGCGCAGCATCAGCTGTGTGTGCATTGACATACGAGCACAAAGGATGAAAGTCAGTCATTGTTCTCCTGACACGGATGCTTTTAGCCTGATATTGTAAACTTTAGTTAAACCATTAAACGATATTTATTTATCTGTTTTACTAATTCGTCATTTTGTCTTTATGACATTGCAAGTATTCAGTGTATTGAGGTTTCTCATTGACATGAGGGATGCACGATGTTTCGGTGTCTACATCCGTTGGATTTTTAATGACATACTTTAGTGTATATATATATATATATATATATATATATATATATATATATATTTATATATTATATTATAGGATTAGTATAGAATAGTATAGTATTAGTGTATAACCATGTTTTTTGGCAAATTGATTTGGTCATTTGTAATACCATGGGTAAACTGGCCAATATTTGCATTTAATATGTTTAGGTATTAGTCTAAATTTACCAGTTGCCAGGATATAATAACATGTTTTTCCCTATTTCAAAACAAGCCCAGGTCTGTGGGGACTAGGGGGATCATTGGCCCCCACATTTTCTTGGGCCTCTTTAAAAACATCCAGCTGACAATTAAAATAATAAAAATGTAATGCTTATTATTAAATACTTAATAAATACTATACTATATGATCTATTAAATAATGATTTGTCAATTTATTCACAGAAAAAAAATGCAATAAAACTATGTTTGCCCAATCAGAATATATGAGCCAGCCTAGTACCAAGCTATTTCAGGTTATGAAAGTAATGTTTTATGTTATGTTTTAGAATGTATTGATGAAGTAGGAAAAGTCTAGATTGGTCACCAAAATTCATATATAAATGTATAATTCCTAAAATGCATATGCATTTGGGTTTGATGCTACTATTTGATGAACCCAAAAGACTTGTGCAGACTAGTGCATTATTTGATAATATAGATTCGTATTGACCCAACAACCTTCCTTTCTGCTCCATCAGGTCACAGAGCTAAATGAGCCTTTGTCCAACGAAGACCGCAACCTGCTCTCCGTGGCCTACAAAAACGTGGTTGGGGCCCGACGGTCATCTTGGCGTGTAATATCCAGCATAGAGCAGAAGACGGCGGCGGATGGCAACGAGAAGAAGCTGGAACTGGTGCGTGTCTATCGAGAAACAATCGAGAAGGAGCTGGAATCAGTGTGCCAGGATGTTCTGACCCTGCTGGACCAATACCTCATCAAGAACTGCGACGAGACCCAAGTAGAGAGCAAAGTCTTCTACCTTAAGATGAAAGGCGACTACTACCGGTACCTTGCTGAGGTGGCTACCGGCGAAAAGAGGGCCTCTGCAGTCGAATCATCCGAAGGGGCTTACAAGGAGGCTTTCGACATCAGCAAGGGCATGCCGGCCACCCACCCCATTCGCTTGGGCTTGGCGCTTAATTTCTCTGTGTTTTACTACGAGATCCAGAACGCGCCCGAGCAGGCCTGCCAGCTTGCCAAGGAGGCCTTCGATGATGCCATCGGCCACCTGGACAATCTGAACGAGGACTCCTATAAGGACTCCACGCTCATCATGCAGCTTCTGCGGGACAACCTCACCCTGTGGACCAGCGACCAGCAGGACAGCGAAGGAGGGGACGCCAACAACTGAGAGATTGGCCGCATCTGTGCTTACTCCTAGCTGCAGTAGCACCCCTTTGTCCCACCCACAATGTCTTCTTTACTGCTTTATCTTATTTCTCTCTTTTGTCTCCCCAGACCTCACCTTCTTTCTCTTTGTGATGCCTAGATGCTCTTCTTTGGTTCCTCAGGGCTGCACTTTAGACCCTTGATAGTTTTCTCTTCATGTAGGTCTCTTTACCTCTTTTCCACTGATAAGGTGCTGATGCTTGACCGTGTGAATTGGTTGCTGTCACTTGCTATAAAGATGCAAAATCTTTAAATGATAAGATGATGAACATGGTCCATTACATAATCATAATTCATCTCTCAAGTCAGCACCAGCACATTTTCTGTGAAAAAGTGGTATTTGTGGTTTTTATTTGTAACTCTGTCACTTGTTCTTCTTCCTTCCTACCCCCCTTGAAAAATTTTTTTTTAGCCTACTGGTGTCCATGTGACAATTACTTAATGTGTACTTGTAAGGACTTGATCTTTGTAGAAACTCTGTAACACTTCTTACAGAAGGTCTTCAGTACATGGCACAGTACAGTGCAAATGTTCCACCATCTTACCAGTTACGTTCTGCATCACTTGTCCTTGATCTGTACCTCCATCACTGCTTAGATGTGTTTGTCTGTCATTCCTCCATGAAGCTCATCTTGCTAGCCCTGTGAATTGTGTATGCCTGCTGATCTCAGAACAGCACATCGTCACCCAGTAAGTGGGCGGCACTCTGTTATGAGACGCAGTGATTCAAGAGTCTTTTGATTAGGATTACAAATGCAAGGTTATGACAGAATGACATTAAAGACATTGCCTACAATGGGAACTCTGTATGTTATCTCTGACACTTCATTTCAGTTTTCCAATTGTCTTTTTAGTGGTTTATAGATTCTCACACCCAACATGGTTTAATAATAATGCTTGTTTTACAATGACAGTGCGTTTAGATTTTTAATTGACAGAGGGTGGGACTTAATTTAGGCTATCGGTCATCATACATTAAAGGTGCAATGTGTAATATTAAGGAGGTCCTATTGACAGAAATGCAATATTATATACATAACTATCTCTTCAGAGGTGTATAAAGACCTTGCATAATGAAGCATTATGTTTTTATTATCTTAGAATGAGATATTTCTATCTACATACACCGCGGTCACCTTCAGTGTGTTGTTTTTACAGTAGCCCTAAACGGACAAATTGCTCTACACTAAGGGTCAAAAGTTTTGGGACATTTACTCAATTATCTGTTCATATTCTTTTCCACATTTTAGAATAATAATAAACTCATCAAAATTAGGAAATAAAACAAAGGGAACTATGGGAATTATGTTGTAATAAAAAAAAATGAAAACTTAAGTAAAACTTGTTATATTTTATCGTCTTCATTGTAGTCACCTTTCAACTAGAATTTGCAGAAATGTTTTTAATGTTTTATCAAGCAGCTTCTTGAGGTCTCACCCTGAGATTCTTTTTGAACAATATTAAAGAAGTTTATTTTATCTATTATGTTCTCTTATTGACTCTTCTTTTTTAAGTATTCAGTCAAAGTTATTCATTTGAAAAACATTTTTATTTCATTATTTTTTTTCATTAAAAAAACATGTATGTTTGGAAAATTCTATTTTTTCTACTGAACTAATTTCAGATATTTAAGCAAACACCTCAGATCAAAAGTTTTTTTTAAATGAGAAACAATTGGCTCAAGTGTCCCAAAACTTTTGACCGTTAGTGTACAGAGCGTGTTTCGTAAATACATTATCTCCTTCAGCAAAGACGCGAAAACTTACTAACATCTTTGTCTTGTGTCAGCCACCATAGTGCTCCGAAAGAGGGGGTAAGCGGTGGAGTGAGCCGTATGTTGGTTGCAATTTGCAACCTCACCACTAGATGCAGATAAAACCTCCACATTGACTTTTTAGTCAAATGATATGCTAAATGTTTTGGTTAAACATCATTAACCAATAGATAGTCAAAAAGAAGTGTTTTTTATATAATGTCACAAATTTGTGTAAGCATGAAAAATTATGTGTAAATGCCTCAAATTTTTGAACTGTATATAACAATCTTTTTTTTAAGCAGGCGTCACTTTTCAAACTTTCTCAAAGCCAGTGTTTTTGTAAAAATATTCAACCCATAAATGGACGTAAAGTTGTCTGCATATTTGCTGACTGCAAAAACTTTTTTAACACCAAAAGTATTACATACAGACAGCAATTACCTACATTATACATTTACCAGAGTGAGATTTATATTAGCATACTTGATGATATCATGATGCGATTACTGGGAAGCCCATTAGTCAGCAGCTCATTGTCTTGCCTTCTGATTATGTAAAAGGTGCTGGCACAGATTCCTGTTTGTGTATCTACAACCTCTGCCATAAATAGTGATTGCACCAGATTAATATGCAGCATTTACATGCTGTGTTTGATTTATTATTGTGTAGTTGATGCTAAACGAATACCATCTGAAGGCCGTTTTCATTTGGGTGCAAAAGGTCAGAGGTTTATGGTAATAGATTCTTAACATGTTACAGATAAACATTTGTGCCCATGTTAAGATACAGTTCTTTAGTACGGAAGGGAAATTGATAAAGTCAGCAGAACCTGTGGCATATCACCTGATTTCATAGGGTATGAAATATAGTGGCTATTCCATAATGATAAATATAGGGTCTAAATCTTAATGCTTCAGCATAAAATGATATTCTAGAAAATTGTTCCTGTAATTTTATATTAACAGTTTGGTCAGAGCGATTTTCGATTCCAACATGATAATGTGCCTGTGCACAAAGTAAGATTCTAAAAGAATTATTGATTCAGTCTATTGTGGAAGAACTTGTGTGGTCCCAGAACTGAACCCAGCTGATGAGTTAAATACTTATCAACCAAACCATCAATGGGTTTTTTACTAAATTAATTAATATGGTATTGCATATGGCATTAATATTTGTTTTGGTTGAATTACTGGAACAGATAAGCATGTTTATTAGAAGGGGGCAAGTCCATATAGTTTATATGAGTATAGTTTATATAACCAATAGAAAACATCTATACTTGAAATTGGTTAAGCAAATGTGGTTAATGATTAAAACCACAGCGTGTTTAAGCAGGTTTGAGATTGTGGGAATCACTGTGCTTTATTACCAGAACTAGAGATAAAGTAGCTAAAATTCATACAGTTTCCTTGTTGTATCTCCCAAGAACAAAGTGTTGACAATTCAAGTTGATCTTTTGGTATACAGTAGCAACCTGTGACGTAAGTGTATGGGGACAAAATATTTTGATTTATGTTTCCGAAAGTAATTATGCATATTATTTATAAATCTTTGTCCAGGAATGAAATTGCCATTGAGGTGAATAGAAATGCTAACAACTCTGAACAGAACTCGACAGACATTTTTTGACCTATGAGAATTTCATAGACATGTTCAGTTTGCTTTAGCAAAACTGTCACACTGTTTTCCTGTTTGACTTCAGACTGTCTCGCCTCTTTATTGACTTTAAAACACACATCACATTCCTATATGCCATTCATTTTGTTCTAATGTAATCTTGCTTTAAAAATCTACAGTCGAGCAAAACTTTTGATGGAGGTCTTTCTGCAATCAAAGTCACTTTTTACTCATAAATACTCTATGTCCTTATAACACACTCAATGAAAGCAGTTATTAAGATGCAGGTGATGTGGACACTCATGCTTCCCAGGCTTCCCGGGAACCTCAAACTTCCTACCAAGTTGATCATTAATGATTCCAATCTCAGATCTCTTTTAGTCAGTGTCTTCTTACGGCACAAACACACTTTTATAATTAACTCTCGAGTTCACACCCATCACCAGACGCACATATATAGTAGATTGTGTGCGCATGCACGCCCAGCTGCACTTCTGCAGGTGAAAGCGTGTGTGCCAGGTGTCTTCACCATCAGACTCGTGTCAGAAGGGACGCTGTGTGGTGGCCCACTTGTCCCCTGAAACGGCATCAAAATGGGTGCAGATTATTTTGGATTTTCCTTTGTCCGAAATGAGAAAAGAAACTCCACCATAGCGATTAACAATCCAGCAGACATCTCTGTGATTGTCATTTATTTTTTAGTTGTTCTTGCTGTGGGAATATGGGTAAGTGGTCAGTATTTTCATGCATCTGTAAAACATTTTACTAATTTGACTTGTGAATTTTTAACCTTGCGTCAACATTTAAAAGTACAATAGCTGTGAGAGATAACTTTGAGAGAGAAGAGTGGCAGATTTTAAGGAAATACATACATTTATTAAAAAACATAACACATTATACAAAAAAATAGATGAAAAAGGCATTACTTTAAAATGTGAGTAGCCTATAAATGTAATGGCCTCACTTCTTGGCTTTACAATAACAAAACCTGTAAATGGACAAAACTCTACAAAATAGTGAAGATATTAGAAAATGTCTTAATGATTGTAGTGTGAAATAGTTATGGTGAACTATGATAAATGTCTTTTTTCATATGATCCGAAAATAAACTAGCTACACATTTAAAATATATTTCAAAATAACAAAATCCTTTGAACACTGATCTATCAACTTCTCAGACAACAAATTTAATATTTCTTTCTATTTAAAGGCAATGGTGAGGACCAACCGAGCCACCGTAGGAGGCTTTTTTCTGGCTGGCAGGAGTATGGTGTGGTGGCCGGTAAGAAAATAAACTCTTCATGGATGACAAAAACTGTAAAAACCTTAAACCTTATAACAATTTTAATACAATCAAAATATTCGAAATGAAAGAATTTGGATTACTTGATCACTTTATGAATACCAATCAATGTACTAAATCCATCAAATTCCTATTTTGACGTTTCTTAACCTGTTGTATTCTGCGGTCCAAGACAAAACTGGTCATAAAAGCGGGAACGATTATCTTTTAATGCGATAGCTGCACATTACCACTGATATGGCATGATAATGACCATAACTGTTACATCATTTTACTAGCCCATGCTTTTCATCGTAACCCTGGTCTGAAGTCTTGTATGGTGCCATAACTTTTTGATGCCAGATGTGTTCTATTATTCAATAGAACCTTGAGCCCTTGATCTGTTTTCAGATGTTCAGGAGAGAATTACGTTTCTATTGAGCTGTAGAATTAGTCACACTTCGTGAATTAGACTTTCATTTATGTTATTACAAAGTTCATTGTTGTAATCATTATTGCTTTGGATTACACATCAGAATGTAGAAAAGAAGCAGTTTTCATAGCTTATCATTATGCCGCTTGCATTGCCAGATATAGTCAAACAGTAGACAGAGTTAATGTATTCTGAAATGTTTGTCACAGAAAATTCCAAGAATACTTGCTGATCACAAGTTCCTTTTGGGTTTACGGCCTGCAGATTAACTATCACATGTAATATATGTTTTATTGTTCTTGATTTTCTTAACCTTTTTCAGATTGGAGCTTCACTCTTTGCAAGTAACATTGGAAGTGGCCATTTTGTAGGAATAGCAGGGACTGGAGCTGCTGCTGGTATTGCCATTGGAGGGTTTGAGTGGAATGTATGTTAAAAGCCTGACAAAGTCTTATGATTTAAGTTTTATATTGTATTATATTTATAAGTTTGATAAGCCTTTTATTATAAAGATGTTTATTCAAAAATATATATTTTATATAGTATTTTGAGTTTATATAGTATTTTTTACATGAGTATTTTGTATACGGTTTCAAAGCAACAACATAAACAAATGTTACTGCGCATGTTCACTTTTGTGGCCCAAACTTAACTTCTGGTACACATCAAAGAATAGAGTCTGTGCAGATTATTTCTGATAACAAGCAAAATAACAATGTAAATGACATTAGCTAGCAAGTTAAAAGTATGTCTAGCCAGTATTATTTTGGGTTACCAGAAACATTCAATAAATTGTTTATTTAATTAATTAATAGCCTATAAAATAAAATTCAACAAATTGTTATTTAATACAATTATTATACGTGGAGGAGTCTAGTTCAGGACATGTATTTTCTTAAAATACAGAATTTGGAATTCTTTACATTTTGAACTAGAACTCCGTCCCCAAAATTCACTTCCTGGACTTCATCCTCCGATTTTCCCCATTTCCAGCCCTGATAAAAGTTATTAGTGATATTACATACAGTAATACATATGTAATGGCAATATAAACAAAATCTATGCACGCTGTACATTCATATGTTTATTAATGAAGATCTTTTTAGTGTAATGCCACCACATGACATTTATTGGTAGACCCAATATTACACACCCAGTATACTGCAATTACAAACTGCTTTTGACTTTTTGTTTTTAATCAGGCTCTGGTTGTCGTGATTATTCTGGGATGGCTCTTTGTGCCCGTGTACATAAAAGCTGGGGTAGGCTTTAATTTTTCTTCTGTATTTGTAAAATGATGCTTTTAAATATTGCTTACATACAGAAAGTTTGCAGTTACTTATCTCTACTACATATTGCAATCACATACTGTATAATTTTATGGCCATTTACTCATGTTATATGGCGATCAACATGTTATCTGGTTATCAGGTGGTGACCATGCCCGAATATCTGAAGAAACGGTTCGGTGGGCAGCGTATCCGCATCTACCTCTCTGTGCTTTCCCTGTTTCTCTATGTGTTCACCAAAATCTCTGTGAGTTCAAAATCGCTGTCTTTTTATATAACAACACCTGCCATCCAATACTAATACAATGGTATTAGTAAATTAACTTTAGTATAGATCAGGGGTTCTCAACCTTTATTGACTCCAAGGCCCCCACTGTATTTAACAATATTCAAAGGCCCCACTCACAAAAACTCTAAATTTCTACCGAATAAAATATTTTAGAGTTTCAAACTAACATGGAAAGTGTTTATTCAATATAAAATTAGACAAATAATAAGAAATCTCTTGGTTTTCAGTTTTTAAAAAAAATGTATTTCAAAGCTCATTTTGTTTAGTTTTAAGTTATTAGTCATCCTGAGGCCCCCCCGGAAGTTGTCTGGGTCCCCCTTGTCGGCCACGGCTTCCCTGTTGAGAACCACTGGTATAGATGACAAAATGCATAGCAAAAAAAATTTAACTTAAGAATAAAATAAGAAATAAATGTTGAATATAGTACATTTATTTTCATAATATATTGTCTATTGCTTTTGGAAAAAAACCCTGAATATTTCTGTTCTTTTATAAATTGTTGATGTAACAGTAAGCTCGACTGACCCACATGTTTGCTCATATCATATCTGTTATTCAGTATAGCAATGAATTGAAAAATCAGTTTCACAGTAATCTGCTTTATTTCCAGTCCTCTGTTGATAATGTTGACATTAAATCTTAACTAAACATGACTAGTCTAATAGCAGACCAGACCTGATATGGTGGTCATTGTCCATGTGAAAATGCCTTTTATTGCCATGTAAAGTCAATCTAAAGTGCTTTTTTCTCGTCTCAGGCAGATATGTTTGCCGGAGCCATTTTTATAAACCAGGCTTTGGGACTCAACATTTATCTGGCTGTGTTTCTCTTGCTGCTCATAACAGCACTGTATACAGTAACAGGTGAGCTGAGCACAGAATAAAACTGTATTGAATACATGCACACTGTAGATATGTATCATACGTCTGTATATTCAATAGCTTTTTGAGATATTAGGTCCAAATACAGAAATCCAATCCTGAAAAATATTTGCTGGTGTGACAGCTACCTCTCCCCAATGTACTGCAAACTGATGTATATAATATTCATATAGAGTAATGCAGCATTATACCCATTTTGTTTCATACTTAGAAAACCTTTCAAAGGTTAATTTGTTTTAGATCGATTCAGAGATGCTGAATTGATTTTTATATGCACGCTGAAGCTTAAACTACACCATAGAATAAAGTCCAACTTTTTTTAAGGTTGTAGGGACTTTGTGAGATGCGATGAGACGTTTATGGTAGCGTGTCATGGGTAATTGCCCATTCTGATAATATGTGACAAGCATCTGGAAGCCAAATGCATTGTGACTTTAAACATGGTCAGTTGTGTAAGAGGTTTATCTTGGTTTATTGTTTAGGTCAGATCATCAGAAATGATCCTGTTTGCTGCTCTGATTTTATGATATCCAGTGCAGTTCATGTCAGTACAATTACAAGCTGAAAATATCAAATAGATTTGCATTTTCTGTAGGAAATACAAAAACTGGCAATACAGAAAATATAGCATTGTCAGTATTGTGTAAGCTTGTGTTTTATAAGCTTAGGTTAAATATAAATGCTGAATTACAGCTGTTTCGTGATTGACACGCAGCATGTGTCACATACTGTATCACATTTGTCCTGATTTTTAGTCAGCTGTACAGTAGTCAACACAGTTACTGTACAATAAATAGTTAAATATATGAAAGACAAGATGTACAACATTGTATAATACTTTCATTTATACATTCAATCTTTCGTCTACAGGTGGACTAGCTGCAGTGATCTATACAGACACCCTACAGACCATCATCATGGTTGTGGGCTCATTTATTCTTATGGGTTTTGGTAAGTCCATTCAAGTTTATTTAGTAGTTGTGTGGCGTAGGGGCTACAACTGGAAGGTAGTTAGCCATCTGTGATGCAAGACACATTCCTATTGCTTTAAAGGGATAGTTTACCCATGTGAATTCTTTCATCATTTATTCACCCTCATGTCATTCCAAACCTGTATGACTTTCTTTCTTTTGCAGAACACAAAAGAAAATATCTTGAAGAATGTTAGAAACCATTGCAACAACTTTGACCCCCCCATTGATTTCCATTGTACTATATGGACACAAAACACATTTTTCAAAATATCTTTTTTTGTGTTCCACAGATGAAAGAGTCATATACAGGTTTTGCTAGATGAAAGATGACAAAAGTTTTATTTTTGGGTGAACTATCCCTTTAAAACTACATTGTTTCTTTAAGAAGTATTAAATAATAATTTAATATAAAACATATAAACATATAAAACATTTCCTGTGTATTCTTTTAATTTGACAGCGTTCGATAAGGTTGGAGGCTATGAGAACTTTAAGGACCTGTACATGAACGCAATCCCATCAGTGATAAACCCAAACATCAGTTCACAGTGCTACACACCACGTGCAGACTCATTCCACATTTTCAGAGACCCAATTAAAGGAGATCTGCCCTGGCCTGGGCTCATTTTCGGTCTCACTATCCAGGCCGCCTGGTACTGGTGCACCGATCAGGTACTGATCCATTTATAAAGGCTACTAAATAATATTTGTGCTGTTTTATGTTCTAGATTTGTAGTGTGGTCATCTGTGGCATGGCATCCTTGGAAAAGCATTTGACATCTTTCATCCATGCTTAAACATGCAGTACAATATGCCAACACATACTTACAGACAAATAGTTTTTTCTAGTTTAGGAAATTTTGACTTTTATCTTGAGTTTCCCAGGATGAACAATCTAAAGTCTAAATTTAGACAGACGTGCTTTTTAGTTAAACCACAGATTAGTCTGAACAGGATAAGATACACAAACAGTTGTAGAAAAGACTACGAAGAAAATACTTAACAACCCATTAGCAGAAGTCAAGTTTATCTTTCAATTACTCATATGTTTGATTTCCTGGTTTGGAAGTGATATATACAGTAGGCTTCATGAACAAAAATGAAAGTTTGATAATAACTATATAAGCTTGAAAAGACACATGGGCAAAGTTTCATTACAAAAATGTAAATTCAGTGTGAGGGTAACATGCAATGTTTATATGGATCATTTACAGCTACCGAAGACTGAAAATGGAAACTAATGTTTATTATTTACTCATCCTAATGTTAAAACCAATAACAGCATTTCTTTTGTGAAACATAAAAGAATTTAAAAGAAAGCTCTGGCCACGTTTTCAGGTGTAATGTTTATTGAAGGGATAGTTCACCCCTTCAAAAAACAATTTGTCATCATTTATTCACCTTTGAGTTGTTCTAAATCTGTATAAATTTCTTTGTTCTCATGAACACAGAGAAATATGTTTGGAAGATTGCTTGTAACCAAACAGTTCTTTTTTACCATTGTCTACCATTGTAGTACAAATCTTAATGCTGCAGCATATCATGATATTCTATGAAACTGTGTGCTTCTAATTTAGTAGCAACAGTTTGGAAAGGGGTATTTTCTATTCCAACATGACAATGCCTTTGTCTATGAGACAAGGTTCAGAAAGAAAAAATTGATTCAGTCAGTGTGGAAGAACTTGACTGGTCTGCATAAAGTCCTGAACCCAGCTGAACACATTTGGTGTGACTTTAAATGCAGTCTTTGAGGCAAAAACTCATCACTTCACATCAATGCCTTGTACACAGGGGTACAGCCAATTTGGAAGAGAAAGAAGGTGCTTCCAAAACTGTTGCAACAGAGATGGAAACAACATTCCTTACAATGCCATTTGTAGAAATGCAATTTAAAACGGTTTCAAAAGCCCCTTTTCCTGTCCCAAAATGACGACTCCTGTGCAAAAGTCATTGTTGTTTGGTGATAAGTTCTTTGCTCAAAGTTCTTCCACACTGACTGAATCAATTATTTCTTTCTGAACCCTGTCTCATACACAGGTGCATTGCCCTGATTGAATAGAAAAGGGCTCTTCCCAAACTGTTGCTATTAAATTAGAAGCACACAGTTCCATAGAATATCATGATATGCTGCAGCATTAAGATTTGTACTCATAGAAATTACAAAAGTCATCAAACTGTTTATTAGATAGGGTGACCCAATACTTTTGGCAATATAGTGTATGTGATGGATTCTATGGGTGCCCTGATGAAAAAAAGTTTGTAGTGTGTTTTGGGCATAATTCCAATAGGATTTAACATCCGACCAATAGAATCCACCACATACCAGTAGACACCATTATAGTTTCCTTAAAAACCAATAAAATTCCCTTTAAAACCATTCAAACCATTACAACTTCTTTAAAGGTTTCTATTGTTTTTTTCAGAAGGGATATCTGGCAGATGGGAACCAATAAAACACCATTAAATCCTATTGGAATTATACCCAAAAGACACTACAAAATGGAAGTTTGTAATGGTTTTAATGGAAAAAGCTAACCGTTCATGGTGTTTTAATTGAAATCATTAGAATTTCTGTGATCAAGAGAAACCCAATAACAGAAATTTCAATAGTTGGTGGTGCTTTTGCAGAATACAAAGCATCACTATTATATCTTGCGAGCTTATTAGTGGTGCTTTTGCAGAATGGGATATTCTTCATGTTGCGTAAAGAACCACCCGAAATTCCCCATTGGCAAGAAATATGCCCATAAGGCATTATAAATGTCCCATGTTGAATAACTTCGCAGAACAACCACTTGGGGGTGGGTTCATTTTATTCGGACAACCAATAAGTGTCACAGGATCATTGTGATGCTATTAAGCCACGCCCATAGCAACCATTTACAGCAACCTAGCAACCGATCCCATAGACTCCTATTATAAAAAGTCAAAATGGATATCTCTGCAGCACAGTGTTGTAGAGACAAGGGGGTGGGCTCATTTGACTCAGGCAACCAATCAGTATCCCAGGAACTTCATTAAGATGTTAAGCCACGCCCATAGCAACAAAACATGTTAACTTAGCAACCAATTAACAAGATCCCTTTAAAACCATTAAAACCATTACAACCTCTTTAATGGTTTCTAATGTTTTTTTCAGCAGGGATCCCTGCTGAAAAAAACTATAGAAACCATTAAAGAAGTTGTATTGGTTTGAATGGTTTTATAGGGAATTGTATTGGTTTTTAAGGAAACTATAATGGTGTCTAGTGGTGTGTGATGGATTCTATTGGTCGGATGTTAAATCCTATTGGAATAATGCCCAAAAACACTAAAAAATAGAATTTTGTAATGGTTTTAATGGAAAAAGCTAATGGTTCATAATAGTATTTAATGGAAACCATTAGAATTTCTGTGTTGGTTTCAGGTGATTTCCCTGCTAAAAAAATCAATAGAAACCATTAAAGAAGTTATAATGGTCTTAATGGTTTTAAAGGGAATTGTATTAGTTTTAATGGGAACTATAATGGTGTCTACTGGTATGTGATGGATTCTATCGGTTGGATGTTAAATCTTATTGGAATAATGCCCAAAACACGCTACAAAATGGAATTCTTTAATGGTTTTAATGGAAAAATCTAATGGTTTAACATGGTATTTTAATGGAAACCATTAGAATTTCTGTGATGGTTTCTATTGGGTTTCTATGGTTTTTTTCAGCAGGGTTCACAGAAAAATATTTTGCACTAAACAACAACACTAAAACTAGTTTAATTTCCATTGCTGAAAATAGAAACCATTAAAGAAGTTGTGATAGTTAAATTTGGTGTCTGGCATGTGATGGATTCTACAGGTAGGATGTTAAATCCTATTGTAATAATGCCCAAAACACACAACAAACTTGAATTTTATAATTTTTAATGGTTTTAATGGAAAAAGCTAATGGTTCATAATGGTTCAGCAGGGGGGTACTCCTCCTCAAGTGCAAATATCATTATCATTATTTACATGAATACTTGTTTTTGTTTAAGGTGATTGTGCAGCGCTGTCTGTCCGCCAAGAACTTGTCTCACGTAAAAGCTGGATGCATCTTGTGTGGTTATCTCAAACTTCTGCCCATGTTCCTTATGGTTTTCCCTGGCATGATCAGCAGAGTCTTGTACACAGGTGAGAGAAACTACTGCAATGCATGCTGAAAATGTAGGTCTGGGAGGTAGACTAATGCCACATTGAACATATTGTGTCATATTCTACAAAGAACTTCTGATGTATGCATGAAATCTGGTCCACTTTCCATTTTAATGTGGCCAGGAAGAAAATTGTGTGTGTAATGTTCCCTTGTTCATGTCAGACGAGATTGCGTGTGTGGATCCAGAGGAGTGTAAGCGCTACTGTGGAACCAGTGTGGGCTGCACTAATATTGCTTATCCTAAACTAGTAGTGGACTTGATGCCAAATGGTAAAGCTTTTATATACTAACATTTATTTATGTTACATCTTCAGCTGGTTTATGATATGGGTTGATTTATACTTCTGTGTGAAGGTCTCAGAGGATTGATGCTATCCGTCATGCTGGCCTCTTTGATGAGTTCTCTCACGTCCATCTTCAACAGTGCCAGTACTCTCTTCACCATGGACATTTACACTAAGATGCGACCCAAGGCCAAAGAAAAGGAGCTTATGATTGCTGGCAGGTAACGTGTGTATACGTCCAAAAGATGTTTGTGTTGCCTGTGGTCAACGTTTGAATGTGAAAAGTTTTTACTTTGATTTCATTGTGTTTATGTTTGTAGGTTATTTATGCTGGTTCTAATAGGCATAAGTATTGCATGGATTCCAATCGTGCAGTCAGCTCAGAGCGGGCAGCTTTTTGACTACATTCAGTCCATTACCAGCTATTTGGCTCCACCCATCGCTGCCGTCTTCACATTGGCCATTTTCTGCAAGCGAGTCAATGAACCGGTGAGTCGAATTTGACTGTTTTCTCTGTTTTTTCTTTATTTCTTTACCTTTTGTTGGTCAAGATTTATTGTCAGTTATGTTTCTTATTATATATTATATTCCCATGACACAGTAAGTAACACGGTCTCTGATATCAATACCATTATAATAAATGCTATATAAATATAGCATCCAATAACATCATTTCAAGTACTTGTTTATTTATTGATGTTATTATGATATGTGCTCTGGGAATCAAGTCTTTATTGACAACGTGTACATATTTTATTGTATATATTAGAAATAAATGTAAAGCATCCATTATTCATTACTATTACATGTTATTTTAGTTTTATTTTTGTCTGGCTATTGACACATTGCTCTTCCCTCACAGGGTGCTTTCTATGGGTTATGTTTCGGCCTGTTGATTGGTCTTGCACGCATGATAACTGAGTTTGCCTATGGCACCGGCAGCTGCGTGCAACCCAGTAACTGTCCTACAATCATCTGCGGTGTGCACTACCTCTATTTTGCCATCATACTCTTTGCTGTATCCTGTCTCACCATATTAGCCATATCCTTTATGACCAAACCCATTGACGACAAGCACGTAAGTCCTTAGTAAACCTTTATATAAACGGTTTCAAAGCAACAACATAAACAAACGTTACTGCGCATGCATTTGTGAAGATTAAACAAGTAAATGACATTAACTAGCAAGTTAAAAGTACTGTATGTCTAGCCAGCATTATTTTGGGTTACAAGTAGAAGAATCGTTACTTAAATGCGACAAAGTTACATGAACCATTCAGCAAATTAATATACAATAAATTCAACAAATTGTTTATTTATTATACATTAAAATATTAATATAAGTAATAATTATATAAATTAAATTAAATATAAATAGTTATATTATTAGCCACTAGCCAGACCGATAAACAAAGATGAAGTTATCTTTGGGCCAGGCGAATGCGTCTGATAAAATAATCTATAACCACTACATACTCATTTAAACACACTACATATAAAACACTTCATTACAAAACCATTATTAATAACACTATTATTACAGTAACACTATTAACAATGCATGCATTGATGTTTTGGTTGAGGATTACTCTGCGGAATATTCTGGGTTAAATACAAGTTAACTCTAAATGGATAATTTTAATAGCCAACCAATCTGTAGCAATACCACATTAGTACAAGCAATGAGTATTAGACCTGCACTGTACGTATTGGTTGTTTTTTTATTTCTGTTTTTTATTAATATTTTTGAATATTTTGTTACATTGACCCTCATGTGGTCCTTCATTCTTGTTTTCTCATAGCTGTACAGGCTTTGCTGGAGTTTAAGGAACAGCACTGAAGAAAGAATCAATCTGGAAGTTGATGACTGGACTGGAGATCAGGAGTCAAGCTCTATGGAAACAGAAGGTATATTGGCATATATATACATGCTGCAATCCTGCTAAACACAAATGATGGCATTACATAGCTAAATGTAACTTATGCAAGTACAAAAGTCTCTGGATCCTCCTTTGTTGTTGTTGTTTTCTGGAACAGCATGTAGGGGTAGAGTTGAAGGCATACTCCTATATAGCCATTGGATTTATTTTACAAGTGGCATAAAATCTGGTCAAAACTAAATCTTATTCTGTCAGATGGTACCTTTTGTACAACCTGACTACCAGAAATGTGTGGCATCCAGCCAATTCGATTGGAGCTCCCAACAGTACTTGCCAGTTTAATGGGCAATATGCGTCAGATGGTTCGTGGTAAGGTGATAAGAGCGCTGTTCTGGAAGCAAAGAATTACTTTAGTCCAGGCACATGTCTTATTTGTGTAAATCACGTTGTGCACATCGATTCTTTTTATTACAATAGATTAATATTTTATTAGCAACTGATAACAGCTGCATTTGTTGGTCCCACAGAGGAACGCGAGGAACCGGGCTGTTTCAAGAAGGCGTACAACTGGTTCTGTGGATTTGATCAAGGCAACGCCCCTAAACTGACTAAAGAGCAGGAGGCGGAGCTAAAGAGAAAGCTCACCGATACGTCTGAAAAACCTATATGGAGAAACGTGGTCAATGCTAACGCCATTATACTCCTCACCGTCTGCATATTTTTCCATGGTTTCTTTGGTTAAAAAGTAATGTAAAATATGTGCACAAAAAGGCTTTATTAGCATGTCAATGTCAAGGGACATTGAAGGATTGCAGATCAATTCTGTAGATGCAAATATTGTTTTTTGGGGGGGTAACATCAAGCTATATAAGATTAGTCTTGGAGGTTATAGAGTTCCTCCTCAAAACTCAAGATTTGCTCAACGCATCTTCAGAACTCAATTTCCCCCTGTACAGACCGATAATAAAGTATATTGTTGCTAGAGATTTATTTACATTGTTTTGAACACCTAACCTGGCAACTAAAATGGTTAATTTGTACAATCATGTCTTGATGTTTTTTCCTCAAAGTCACAACAACAATATGCAAGTTCAGTCAACAAATGTTTAGTCAACAATTTGACTAAAATACAGATTAAAGGACTACATAAATATGTTGTAAACTTGTGTTATGCTCAAATCAAACCATTTGTAAGCTGCCATGTACCCAGATTTCTTGTTTATATTGAATTTTTTTTTGTCCAGGATAAAAGATGGTGGTATTTAATACTCATATTTCTTATATGGTATAAATGTATATCATATGACTGTAATATAAGATTAATTAAATTATTTCAGACTTTCTTAATAAAATAAACACATTTTAGCATTTGTATGATATTTTTATTTATTGGCATGTTTGTTTAGGCAAGGCAAGTATATTTATATAGCACATTTCATACACAAGGTAATTCAAAGTGCTTTACACAAAATGATTAAAATAAAACAAAATGCATAGGACATCTTTAAAAAGCAAATTATTTAAAATCCCAAATAAAAAACTGAAATAAAATTGAATGTTTCTTTGATGAAAAATGTTTGCACAGAATAAAAACAAGAAAAGAGAAATAAAAATGCAGCACAGTGCTCAGGTTGTAAATGCACAGCTAAACAAGTTTGTTTTTAATCTGGATTTAAAAATTGCTACTGTTGGTGAACATATGATGTCTTCTGGAAGCAGATTCCAGTTACGAGTGGCGTAATGGCTAAACGCTGACTCGTCTTGTTTTGAGTGAACCCTTGTTACCTCTAACTGACTTGATCCTAATGATCTGAGAAGTCTGTTTGGTTTATATTTAATAAGTATATCTGATAAATATTTAGGTCCTAGGCCGTGATTTGTTAATAATACTTTAAAATCAATTCTAAAAGTAACTGGTAGCCAGTGTAGAGATCTGAGAATTGGAGTGATTTGCTCAGATTTTTTGGTTCTGGTCCTGGCGGCAGCGTTCTGTATGAGCTGCAGCTGCCTGATGGTCTTCTTAAGAACGCCTGTAAGGAGTCAATTACAATAATCCACCCTACTGGTGATGAAAGAATGAACAAGTTTCTCTAATTCTTGGCTTGAGACAAAACATCTGATTCTGGCTATATTTCTGAGATGTAGTATGCTGATTTGCTTATTGCTTTGACATGACTGCTGAAACTAAGGTCAGACTCTAAAATGACACCTAGATTTTTAACTTTACTTTGAGTCTTCAGACCTCTTGAGTCAAGGTATGTGTTTACCTTGTTAGTTTCATCTTTGTCACCAAATACAATGACTTCAGTTTTGTCTTTATTTAACTGAAGGAAGTTTTGGCACATCCAGCTGTTAATTTCATCAATGCACTGGCAAAAGGAGTCAATAGGTCTGTAGTCATTGGGCAAGAGGGCTAAGTAGATCTAAGTGTCATCTGCATAGCTGTGGTAAGCAATTTGGTTATTTTTCATTATTTGACCAAGTGGGAGCATGCACAAATTGAACAGAAGCGGTGCAAGATTTGAGCCCTGTGGAACACCACACGTCATGGATGTCCACTCAGATTTATGGTTACCTATGTTCACATACAGTAGTAACCCCTCCCTTTAAGGTATGACCTGCACCATTTAAGGACCAACCCAGAAAGCCCTACACATTTTTTCATGTAGGAGTATGGTGTGATCTATCGTGTCAAAGGCAGCACTGAGATCTAGTAATACCAGAGAACTGATATCTTGCCTGAATCCGAATTTAATCGAATATCATTAGTTATCTTTATGAGCACTGTCTCTGTGCTATGATTCTGACGGAAACCAGACTGATAATTGTCCAGATAGCCATTTGAGTTTAGGAATTTGGTCAGCTGATTGAAGACAACCTTTTCAATGATCTTACCTATAAAAGGGAGATTTGAAATTGGTCTGTACTTTGACAATAAGGTTTTGTCTAGATTGCTCTTTTTTAGTAGAGGCTTAACAACTGCAGTTTTTAGGGACTCTGGGAAAGTTCCTGAAGGCAGTGAGGTATTTACTATTTTTAAGAGCTCTGCTTCTAAACAGTTAAACGTCTTTTGAAAAAGGATGTAGGGAGTGTGTCCAGGCTGCATGTTGAGGCTTTAAGATGCTGTACTGTTTCCTCCAAGGTTTTGTGATCAATTGTCTGAAATTCAGATAAAGTTACTAATTTCTGAGGTTGTTGTAATGAAGTCGGACTGACCTGAGTGCCACATGGGGCTTTGCTGATTGACATTCTGATATCATTGATCTTCTCAAGGAAAAAGTTGCAAACTCATTGCATTTGTCATCAGAAAGCATTTCACTGGGAACTTGACTTTCTCTACAGTAGCAAAAAGAGTGCGACTGTTGTTTATTTTGCAGTTAATAATGTTAGAGAAAAAAAGTCTGTCTGGCTTTGCCTAATTTGATATTGAAGGCACACATGCTGTCTTTATAGATATTATAGTGAACTTCAAGTTTAGTGAAGTACACTTACAAGAGTGAAGTAAAGTTAATATTTAATGTTACATGAAGATTCTATCGATTTGCATTCTACAAATATTTCCTCATTCTATGGCTGAAGTAATGGGTGATCTATTAGTGTGATTCAATGATAAATTTACCTGAAGCATTCAGTTGGTGTATTAGTTTACAGAATTTAGAAATGTAAATTTCCATTTTAGTATAATAATGCAAATAAATATATAATAATATAATAATTTTGATACAGGCAGATTATGATACAGTTTTGGAGGCTTTATTAAGATCTCCCTAACCAAAGACATGGGTCATTCTCATGAAACCACTGAAACATCATGGCGGTAAAGATTTTAATTATGAAACACAAATGAATTATTCGATAACACAAAGTTAAGTTAATTGTGTTTTTTACCTTGCACAAAGTATCATTTTAGCATAGGAATTAATAATTTATGTATTTTATTGCTTTTTTGCCAACACTTTACAATAAGGTTGTATTTGTTAATTAGTAAAATACATTATATGCCAACGCTTTACAATAAGGTTGTATTTGTTAATTAGTAAAATACATTATTAGTAAATACATTAACTAACATAAACTAACAATGAGCAATATAGTTTTTCGGGATGTATTAATCTTTGTTAATGTTATTAAATGTCAACAGTTATGTAAATGTTGACATTATAAAATAAGATTAATAAATGCTGTAGAAGTATTTCTCATTTTTAGTTTATGTTATATAATCTTTAACTAAATGTTAACAAATACAACCTTATTGTAAAGTGTTACCGCTTTTTCTGATGAAATTCTCATTACGGTAACATGCCTCGATTGGATTATATGTTGTAATTTAAACAGAGTAAAGTTAAAATTTTCAGAAAAATGACAATTGGATATTCTACTATGTTCTCAAAAGACAAAAAAAAAAAAAAAAAAAAAATATTCATGTATTAAAAAATGAAATATTTTTCTTTTAGAAATAGTTGAAAAAAGAAGTGTTCATGACTGATATTCCCATCCTCCATAACATTTTAAAAAGACTGTTTACACACACACAAAGAAATTTACATTAAGTTTGTTTTTATGTTAAGAAACACATCTACCAGTACCCTTCAAATGGCTACCAAGTTAACAGATTACTTTATATTTTTCTAGTTAAAAACGTATTATTCTCTTGCACGTTGTGCACACAGCTTTTTTCATTATAATTACTGATACAAGTTTTGTCTAATGATGTATGATTAATAAAAACTCGCTTAGGCATCATGGCTTTGTTTTTCAAGGCCCATTTTTATAAAAAATGTAAGTAATGCTTTTAAACATATCTTACCTCGTTTTAAATAAATAAAAGGAAAATTTGTTGTTGTAACTTTGTATAGCAGTTTTCCAAGTATTTTTATTGTGTTCCTCACTGTTGTATGTTAATAATAAAAGTCTACAAAATGCCCACATGTTTGCTATTATCTTTTGCAAGTGATCATGTTAATATAGTTATCTCACATTTGCATCAAGTAAACAAGTGAACTAGCATGTATGGTAAAATCCATTGAGTGTGAATGGTGTGTAAAACTGCATGAATGTGACGTGCAGCAGGGGGTGCAAAGTTAAACTGAGCTGCTACACACACGTGTTTTCATTCTGTGAGATTATACACGTCCTTGCATATATGTCTTCATCCTTTAGTCAGTTGTGCTGTTTACAGTCTAAAGTAACACATTCACAGTCCAGATAGATTCATTTAATTTCTAAAATCTATATATCTGTCAGGTTATTTAGTATTGCTTGCAAAGACAAGAATCATTGTGGTTTATATTGTAATATTAATTATTCAGCATGTTAGTTGTCCAGCAATGTTTATGTTAGAGGTACAGTATAATTGATGTCTGGCTTTAAGCGCTTCATTACATACAGTATAAATGCATACTGTAATAAAACATAATAGATTTACTGTACATTGAACAAAGGACCCCAGACCTAGAGCAGAATAAAAGAGTAGCTGAGTAAGCAAGCACATAATGGCCCACAACACCCTAGCAACCCCACAGAACACCCTAGCGACTGCACTGCAATGTGCTAAAAATCTACCACCAATCACCATGTTATTGTAAAATAGTTTTGAAAATCACAAACTCATGTCAGTGCTGTGGATTATCTATAGGTCAAGGTAAGGCCATGTGTAAAGCTAAAACTGATGAAAATCTGTCTATATAAATCTGTTACATAACCCAATTCTCCTGTCCCAGCATCCCTGCACTGCTCAACACATTGCACGGCTTTAGATAAATAATGCAACGCCATACAGTTACGTTCGCGGAGATTACACCTATATATCTTTAACCCTCTCTATATTTCATTTGCATTGCATTGCATCCCTTAATACGTCACTTTGTTTTCAAAGTAGATGTACGGTGTCAGAGTGATTCAGAGCAAGTGAATGACAATATGCAAATATACAACTGTGTTTAGATGCATATGTGTAGATGTCCTGTGTGTGTAAAACTGAGATTTCGCACCAAAACAAAGAGATGGATGGAGACAGGAGACAAGGACAGCATAAGAAGGGAGGGGAGATAAGCTGCAGCCTCTGATTGGCTGGAATTTCATTCTGACGATGAGAAAACGTGATCCAGCCTGCAGAGATACTGCAGCAGAGAGAGAGAGAGAGCGAGAGAGAGAGAGAAAGAGAGAAAAAGAGAGGGAGGGAGAGACTGAGGCAGAGTATGCGCTTGTGAGTCAGTGCGCTTCTGTGAGTGTGTGGGGGTGTATGTACAGAGAGTGAGAGAGAGAGAGAGAGAGAGAGAGAGAGAGAGAGAGAGAGAGAGAGAGAGAGAGAGAGAGAGAGAGAGAGAGAGAGAGAGAGAGAGAGAGAGAGAGAGAGAGAGAGAGAGAGAGAGAGAGAGAGAGAGAGAGAGAGAGAGAGATTGACAGCTAAAGAAGGTGGCAGGGGAAAGACATCCCACACAGATAGTCTTTGATGCGCCGTAGAGAAAGATTTTTGCATGTAAGTGAGAAGCTGGGAGTGTCGAAGAAAAGGGTAACGCAGTCAGACATCCATGAACCTCTTACACTACTGACCAAATGAATGAATGAAGGACCAGGACCACTGGAGAAAACAGCCCGTCGTGGATGAGAAGAGCAGATCTGACATCTTTTCCTCCGAGGGTGCTTTGTGAGAGAACTCAAGCTCCATCTTTTCCCGTTCTTCACCCCTCCATCCATCCGTCCGTCTTTCTTAGATTGTGGAGAAAGGCAGGAACCGTTTCATCCATCCTCTCGCGTGCAACAGGAGCATCTGATGGGATGGAAAGCATACAGAAGGACGAGATGAGCCTGAGATATTAACAGAATCAGAACTTTGCATCCTTAGGCGAGAGAGAACCTAAGATCTACATTTACGACAACACACATCCAAATCCAGAGTTTACAACACACACCTATATACAGGTAGGTTGCTTAAGAACTGTATATTATTAACATTTCTTTTGTATTTGCATGTGTTTGTGTCATAAAATGTGAGCAAGTGTTGGATATATTTCAACCTAAAATGACTAAAAATGACTTTTATTGTTGTAACATAATGTATTCAGGTCAATTCTAATATGCATATATTTATATTAACAGCTTAGTAATAATACAATGTGATCATTTTGATTTCTGTTATTGTGTGTATATGCTTTTTCAATGTGACATGAATGCACAGATTAATATGGTTTCACTAAATGTATGCACAGTATTTGTTCTTCATGTCCACATGTACGTTTCACTATTGGGTCTGAAAATTGGTGCGTATTTGTGTGTAAATACACCGAAAATGTTTATGTTTCATATTTTGCCCCATTTCTGCATTTCTGGCTCCCACATCCTCATGCAATACTTGCGCTTTTGTTATTGTGTGGCCATGTTGACCATGTTGTGAAACAGGACAGGTTGCAATTCATGATCACATTCATACACAAACACACACATCAATGACTCAGATTATCCGAGTGGGCATCTTCTCACATGGAGTGTGCATCTGAGGTTGAGACAGAGATAGCGCTGTAGAGTAAATGCATGTGTGTTGCATGCACGGGAGCTGCAGTCAGTACGCTGCGTATACTGCTCCGGTTGCATAACCACCGCTGCTGGTGCACCCCTCCCACATCACTGCACTAAAAACTGCTAACACAGAGTCACACACCCCCAGAATACTAATACAAAACCTCAAACAGACACCCCAAAGTTTCCTTCTGGTTCCTGTACTGTAAATGCAGCCTCCTGTGAATGAAGATTCAGCAATCGATACTGTCCATCAATATCTTAAAAGAGAACAGCCGAAGACAGCTAGATATGCATCTATGCTCCTGAGATCATGCAAACATCAGCTTTTCTTTGGCAGATAATGACTTTGTATTGAAAGATGTGATTGCCATTTGGGGTCAACATATGGAGAGGGAGATGTTTTGTGCAATTCTTTGACAAAACAGCTTAGAAAAATGTTAGTTATAATGCAAATGTAGTTTGGAATGTAAATCCTAATAGTATACACTGACTTTTTTGGGTTATACTCCAGAATCAATGTATCCTGTATAATCTTATAAGATTTATAAGATGCTTATAACATTCTTATAAGATTTCAAATCTATTCATTATTTTTTTTTTTTTATCTATATCTTTTAAGAATTGAGATATCAAATTATGTTTGACTTTTTAATGGGATTTTTAGCAGATATATGTTTTTATTTCCTTCACAAAGTACAATGTTACCAAAAAAACATCACAGCACATTCGGTAACATCTGAATTCACTGGTTTTATTTACTCCAAAAATATTCTATCTTAATGAATCAACTTGACTATAAATTACCATCATTTTCTTTTCTTTTCCTTTCTTTTTTCATTCATACAGGAATTTAATCTTGATTTTTTAAAATTGTTTTCATAAGTGCTTTTTGGGGTTATTGATCAATTTGAATAGCTATAACATATTTACGGTACTAAACAAAATATAAGTTGTTTTATTGTTGTGTATTGAGATTAAGACATAAATCTTGCTTTGTGGTCATTAGGAATCGGTTAATAGTTTGTTTATCTCACAACATCACTGCTAATGGTAACTGTTTACAGCTAATCGGTTTTCATTACACTGTTTTGTCTTAACCAATTGCTAAAGTTGTTAGTAATGATCTTTGTGACATATGAAAGGCTAGACTGATCAGTAAAAGCAAAAAGAACAAAGACTCTCTCTCCTGAATGAACTGTGGGTAAAATGGCTGACGCCCGCTCTGAATGACAGCTTCTGAATTATTAAACACTGCCTCCTCTAACACTAAAACTAGCATGACCTGCATTCTTTACAGCCGGGTGCACACACATAAACATGCCACGATAATCTTTTTAAGCGTAGGTCGACAACATCTCAATCACGTGTGCCACAAAGTGGCAAAAATATCTGCTGCTCTTCTCTTTTTGCAGAAGCATCTGCTTCATCTTGGTTTGCAATGGAATGTATATGTTCTTTTACGTTTAAAATGTTTTAATACATCAGAAAAGCATTATGAACTGCTTATGTGCAGTAGCACTGTACAGTAGAGTATACTCTTTAAAATGCTGTTTCAAGCCACTGTTGGGTGAAATATGGACAAATCCAACCACTGGTTTAAAGAAATGTAGAAAACATACACATTTAACCCAACTAGGAGTTGAAACGTAGATTTTTTTAGTGTAGGTGTATGTAGTACAGTAGTATGATAGTACATACTGTAACGTTTTACAGTATGTTTGGATAGACATATAGGTAATGTAAATGTATTGGCAACTCTTATGAGACAAAGTGAGACAAATGTAAAAAGATATATCTTAGTTTTATATTCAATTGAATTGGAATTATAAGCAAAACATTATAAATTGAACTACAGAAATCGCTAATGATAGTTACAGAAAGAGATAATAGTTTATGAATTATAGAAATAGTTAACGAAAATGCCATTGTCTTTAACTCACCGCAATGTTATTTCAAACTTTGAGTATTCACTGAGAAATTTGGAAGAATTCTGGGCTTTCATTTGTAACCATGTTAAATTCTGAAAAAGACTCAAGTACGGCATGAGTCAGATTTTCAAAAGAGTCATTCATATGATTTGTAAACTGGATTAACTAGTTCATTGAAATAACTCATGAATCAGACAAATTCTCCATCTCACATTAACTACTGTTATGATAATTGTATGTGTCTATACCTTCAAATAGGTTTAAAAGCATCACAATAAATACACTTATACCATGGTCTGTTTGAATACTCAATTCTGATTGGCCGGAAGATATGAATTAAAACTGTTTAACTGTTATTTTCACCTGTCTGATCAAAAATTGCACTGTAAACATCAATAACAGCTTTTACTAGGCAAATGACCATGGTATAAGCGGGATGATCCACTGATCCACTGCTAGCTATGCATTAAAGGATTTTAATGCACTTCGCAGAGGCAACTGCCTGACGCGACCTCCACTTTGTGTGTTAAAATTCTTTAATTCATGGCTAGTGAATTATTCTTTAACACATCCGAATGCAGTTTAAGTTATTCATGGATTTGTAATACCTGTTTAACACATGTGTTATAAGGACAGTGTTTTCATTTCTCTGCAGCATTTTGAACAGCATGTCTCTAACACTGATGTATTAAGCTTAATTACTGTTAAACGCTGTAATATTGCAAGGTTCTAAATTAATTAAAATGTGCAAAACACATGTACACATCACTTGTGCAAATACAAGTGACATCATCCTGTGACTGCACGTGTGAGATTTGTGTAGTCATCTTAAGGGCAGGTCTCAGGACAGGCTTTGTGAGTTAGAGGTGAACAGCTGATAGCATCGCTGGCACAGGACATCGTGCACTGAACATGTGGAATGTAACCAGAGAGAGAGACAGCGAGCAGGGCAGTCGAGAGGAGAAGATGTGGTTTTGGAATGTGCTGGGTGGTACCTGTGTGTTTTTGTTGTGCTGGTGTGTGCGTGTGCGCGGGTGGGTGGGTAGAAGAGGGAGTGAGTGGGGTGTGAGGACAGGAATGTTCCAGATATTCTGATGACTGTGCATCCATCTGTTTGCTTGCTTTCAGCGTTTTATATTAGATTGTGTTGATGATGGGGGTTAGTGGAGAATGCAAGAATTGAATTCTAAACACAACTGCAAAACAAATGACTGCTTGCCCAAACACTCCCCTTTTCTATTGGTTGAATAATGAAAAAGTCCCATCCCAGAATCACACCATTGGTTGAGCCAGTGTTGCTGTCGGGTTGGCTGGGCTGCTCAAACAAACTACACTATTGTTGTGATGCAACCAGTGAGTGAATTGTAAGTTGTTCCTAATTTTACTTCCGTAATGTGATGTATTTCATAGTGAAATAGGATAATCAGCAAATTTAAAAAATTGTATTGTTAAAGAAGGGTGTTCTACATTAAGATAAGACAATATCTTTATGGTCACTGTACAACTAGAGCAACCTCCCAATGGCATCAAATAAATACAAATATACATTCAGATGCCCACAAATCTATACACAACTTTATACACATGAAGACAATGCTACTGTACAGTGCAAAATATACAGTATACACTTTACACAATACAATAAAATTGCAAGAAAAACAAAATGTGAAATATTAAATATGAAGGATTACAAGTTTTTTTCTGTAGTAATGTGCACTGATGAATCATTAGGACAAAGAATGTAAATAGAGTAAAGAAATGTAATGTAAAATTTGATTTTAGTTTTCATTTTGCTTGTAGAAATTATTATGTAAACTCTTGTGGTGGTGTCCGTTTCTGTAAAGCATACAATTTCTAAAAACAAATAATATGTTTATTTTTTATAAATTTGATTCAACAAAGATACCCATTCTGTTTACAATGCTTGTAATTCTGACAAAGAACATTTGTAAATGTTTACACATTTTTTTATGGCTGTGTTGATTTGATCCACACACATTGTAACAAAAACATGGTGCAAGTCTTCATAGCTAAAATTAGTTTTGTTTAATAGTGTGTTTAATTTCTGTTGTGATGGTGCCTGGATGTACTGGAATGTGATGTCTGGTTGATGTGATAAGGTTGTGAAGGATGTCAAGAATGTTGTTGACTGTTACTTGGTGTTACAGAGCTTCTTGTTTTGTGCTTATATCTTCATCACTATATAAGTACCTCAGACTACCATTCAAATGTCATTGTACATTTTTCAAAGTTCAAATTTTCAAACCTGTATGACTTTCTTCAAAACACATAAGAAAATATTTTGGAAAAACTGAACAACAGCGGTACCCTTTGACTTGCATTGGTTTTTAGTCCATACAATAGAAGTGAATTGGTACCACTTTTATTAGATTACCAACATTAAAAATATCTTCTCTCTATCTATATTCTTTTGTGTTCTGCATAAGAAAGAAAGTCATACAGGTTTGAAATGACAACAGGGTGAGTAATTGATGACAAAAGTTTCATTTTTGGGTGAACCTTTAAGGTTAATGTTAAAACATAACTAAATTTCTCAACAATGTGTGATGTAAATTATACTCTCTAGTCTCTATTCTAAATATTTATTCCCAAATGTTTGTGATATAGGGTATCTCTTTTCACTGTCCCTGTTAATTAAAAACATTTACTCAGTAACTTTTAATCAAAGATACTGAGTGCAGCTTTAACATGTCAGAGGAGACCTGGCCCTCCCAGCTAAGTCAGATTTTTCTCTCTCTATTTATTCATCATTGGAGTTTTGGTTCCTTGCCGTGTTGGCTTGCTCATCGGGAGACTAGATTAGATTCTGTAAATTCTCTTAACATTGCTTTATTAAAATGGCCTTGCTTGTTTCTGCAATAATCCATTGCAGAACAAGCAATGGAAGACAGTACAGTCCATGCACTGTACTGTCTTCCACCTCTTTCTGTGTTTTTCTTTTGTTTCTCCTGTAAAACCGAAACAATGCACATTGTAAAAAAAATGAATTGAATTGATATACCAGCAAATGAATAGCAGTCAATCAAACTCTAAAATGTTTCAGACATTATTGACCACATTGTTTTTAAGATATTCAGACACTAAAGAGCACTATAAAGCTCACAATATTAATATTAGAAAAATATTAGCAAAATACGTCAAAGTATTAGCATTATTTTTTTTGACATACACCATGGTTGTAAGATTAAATACATTTTGGAAAGCATTGGAATATTACATACAGTAGATATTATTATGAGTATTTGAGTATGATTCATTGGCCATAAAAGAGAAAACACAAAATAAACAAAATTAGAATTTTATTGATAGCAACATTAATTTCCTTAAATTCATAAATATCACGATCATTGTTAATTCTTATTGTCATGACCATTGTGGGCAGGATCGTGACAGTATGTTTATGTTATGTGTGGAAACGGGTGTGGGCGGGGCTTACCTGCCCCATGCGTTCTCATGTCGTGTCTCTCGGCCACGCCCCCTGGTTACTGTCATGATCCTGTCCTCCTTGACAAGATGCAAATTCTCAGTCATGACAGTATCATGTATTTGTGTCAGTGTTACGTGTGGAAGAACATGATCTTTGTGTTTGTTACTTTGCGCCATGTGCTCTCCTGCCACGTACCTTGGTTCTCCGTCTATTCTCCTCGTGAATGTTTCATGCCTTGCACCTGCCCTTTGTAATTATCCCTTGTTTGTTTCCCCTATATAATGCCCTTGTGTTTGCTGTCCTGTGCTGGTACGTTTTGATTTGATAGTTTGTCCTGTAGTCATGTCTTGTTCTTGCCCTGCCCTGCCTTTGTCATTGTTCAGGTTTTACGTTTATTTCAAGTGTTGTACTTTCTGATTGCTCCCTCATGGGATGTTTCTGTTTTTGACCTTTTTACGGTTTTAAGTTCCTGTTATTTTTCCTGTTTGCCCCATCGTGTGTTTTTGTGTTGTGTTTATTTAATGACACTTATAGGCACTATAATAGAGTAGTGAACATTTGTATACAGTACCATGTACTTTTTGATCACTTCTTAATCTCTTTTATCTCACATAATAAAATACACTTTAAATTTTAACTAAAATATTTTGTCCATTTATTTATATGTAATAAACAGTTTCATTTGTGATAATACCCTGACCGGTCATACTTTCAAATCATACACATTTAAATATCTCTAAACAGAAATGTCTGAGAATGCGAGAATCATTTCACTTATCACATCTCACAGTCTCTAATGCACCAGCTGACTATGCTGATGTCAGAAAGCTTATTCGCACCTTCGCGTGTGTGAACCAGTGAGAGCTTGTAGTTATTTTTGGCTCTGCTTTGCAGCTCTGCGGTGCCGTGGTAACTCGAATGAATGTGACTGACAGTAACTGGCTGATCTGTGACCTCCAGAAAATGGAGGATGGTTTCCTGTGTTAACGTCCTAATTCAGTTACTAAACCAATAAACAATAAGAAATGAGAATGAACAGAGGTTATGATGACTAGTTATTAGGTCTGATTAGTCATAATTTCGTCAGGGGGATGGCAAAAATAAGTGTGCTTGCGCATGTTTCTGGTGTGGGTGATAGTGAGTGGTGGGCCACGTCTGCGGGTGAAGCAAAGTGATAATCTTCCTAAATAGAGGTGACTGGAAAAAAGAACCAGAAATGATAGTGAAGAGAGAGGTCATAAATAGACATTCTAGTGTATGATGCATCCATGTCGTGTTGGAATTTCCATACTTACTGTATGAGATGACAATTTATAATGCATTGCCGTAATGTTAAAGAGTATTTTTGGTGACTATGCACTGCTGCTGTATTCAAGCCCTCTGGGAAAGTATACAGCACAATGCAATGAGCATTTAAATGAATTTGATTAGAAAATATTATACATTGGAAAATTTTACATAGTTATAGAGCAATGTAAAAAGGAAATATTACATTAACGTCCAGTGTTACAGATTTTCAGTCAAAACTTGACATTCTCAGAGAATGTATTTATTAACAATATATCGGTCGTGGCCCAGTGGTTAGAGAGTTGGACTTATGATCAGAAGGTTGCTGGTTCGATTCTCAGGGCTGGCGGGTAACAGCTGAGGTGCCCTTGAGCAAAGCACCAAACCCCCACTTGCTTACTATACAAAATGTACAAATGTATAGTACAATGTAATGTAAGTCGCTTTGGATAAAAGCGTCTGCCAAATGCATAAATGTAAATGTAAATAAATGTAAATATCGAATCAACTGTTTATATTTTCCTAAACCTCTGATGGTAGTCCAGACATCAGAAAAAACTTTTGGTAACCACTTGATTTTTTTCTTTTTAAGATTAACATTTGCATGGAATTGCCCAAATGTATTTTATGTCTCTACATAAAGCTTTATTGTTCTTTTTCATTAATAGTATAATGTATACTACATAAATTGTACTGTCAACATTAATGATTACTGTACATCTAACAATCCTTATCTATTTTATTTCTTGCATAATACTTGAATTGACAAATGTCTGGATTTCCCCACTCAAAAATAAGAGTTGGTGGTTGTTTATGTAGGCTTAACTCATACATACTGTACGATCAGTAATGACTTAAATTCATCATGTTCTTCATGTCCTTAAAATATGTTACTACGACAACGGTTAAAAATCCATTACTGTATAAAGAATAGTGGAAGTGTGGATATGCAACAAAAACACAAACCCCAACAGCTTTAGTTTTTTAAGGCAAAACTATTTTGTACAGTATATACTGTAACCAGTCAAGCAACTTTAACCTTATGAATTTGTAAACCTTACTAATTATAATTTCTTATGTGGAGGCACTATTATATCCCATCTACATCCAATGAATGCAGCAAACTAGAATGTGTCTATATTGCACTTCTAGCAGTGAGGATGTGTATTAAAAGAATGCATGCTTTCCCTCCCTTTTCATTTATTTCTAGTACATTCTCTACCCAACACATCTTTCATTATTGCAAAATCCGCAGAGAGCTGTTACAAATGTCAATGTGCTCTTCATGCTTTCCTTTTTTAATAAAGCGCACACACATACACAAACCACATCTCACCACAGTTTTTTATCATATGATTATTTGAATGAGGACCCAGGTGCAGACAGCGGTGTGGGGAGAACAAAAACACTTTATTTTAACAGACACAAACAAAAGACCCACGGTGGGGCAAAACAAGGGAATGAGATAAATGAAACAATACAAAACTAGAAACAGAAATTCTTCCCACAAGGGGGGTAAAACAGTAACCAAAAACTTAACAAGAAAACTCGGGTAGGAAATAGTGAAGCAAACCACGACTTGACAAACAGGACACGATCACAGCAAAACAAAGCAAACCAGCACAGGACAGCAAACAAAAGGGCATTTTATAGGGAACACAAACAAGGGATAATTACAAAGGGTAGGTGCAAGGCATGAAAACACTAACGGGAAGTTTACAGGAAACAGGGTGCGGGGCCAAGGCATGCGACAGGAGAGCACATGGCTCAAAGTAACAAACACAAAGGCCATGTGCTTCCACATGTAACATAGACACAAAGACACGATACTATCATGACCTCGTCCACAAAACTATGAATTTGGGACTTAGCAAGAAGGACAGGATCGTGACAGTAACAGGGGGGCCACGCATTTCCACACATAACATAAATACAAAGACATGGCACTATCATGATCCTGCCCACAAGACTCTAAAGAAAAACATAGCATGGAGGACAGGATCATGACAATTACTGTAATTTCTACATGCTGTTTCTCACGCTGATCACATACTGATCTTTTAGTAATGGCTACAGCAATGGATAGTTCCTTTCCAGCTGTGCTCATATGTATGATATTATAACAGATATGCTTTGATAAAATTATAGAATAAGGCATTTAAGAATGACGTTTGTTGTGAAGATGGTTAATGCTGATGGAGATGTAAAATATAAATATAAATGTAATGTATATATGTAAATGGTTGCATTGGCTCTGATGCACTCGAAATGAAATAAAAACTTACCCTAATTACTTTTTTATTGCTGATACCTGGTCTTATTGCAAATACTTCATCTGTGCATGTCATTTAAAATACATTACTTAAGCTAAAAGTGTTGCAAATAGCAAGTTGACTAAATACATTGGCAGTCATTTTTACAGGTGTGGGCTTCTACAAAGTGTTAACAGGTTTCTAACTGTAGGACAGATTGTTCTGCATTCAGGTTCTCCATTTTTTTGCCCCACCAGGCTGCAGATGGATTAATGGATTTAAGAGATTAATATCTCTTAAAATATATTCATCAGAATACTGTTTTTTTCCCACTGAAATGACAGGACACTTTTTAGACATGTTCCCAAGTGCACAGGCAAATGGCTTAAAAAGGTTGAGCTGTGTCCTTGCATTAGTATCACCAGAACTCTTTTATTTTCCTCTCTAGGAAATGGAACAACACTACCTATGAGGCGACATATCTGAGGCAGGCTGGGAACGGATCTGGAAGGAAGTGAGGTCTGGAAAGACTCCTGAGACACCCTGGACCTGTCACGTCATCAAAACTGGACACACATACCTCAAACTCAACGCAGATGGGCTTTTAAGGACTGGAAGAGCACCTTCCAGATCTTTCCAATGTTGTTTCACCCAAAAAAGATTTTGCTTATCAGAACAAAGGTCATGGAGTTGTAAGCAGAGTCAGACGAGAGAAGAAACAAGAACCAAACAGCGTCAAACCACGGTGACCTGAAACAGGAAGAACGTTTAGGTGGTTGTGGTGTAGCTTCTGGAGCATTGGTGGCATCACTTCCTGTCTAAAACTCAATTAAGCAACCTATGAGAAAGTTCATAAATGGCAAGCTAATTATTTAGTATTAAAGTGTTTACGATCTTAAGATTCCCTTAAAGGTATTAAATGTGTATTAATGTATTTGTGTCAAAATAGCTGTATCAAAACACAAATTTGCCAACATATCTTCTGATATTGTAGTGTGGTCAATATCAATGAATATCCTGTTGCTTTAAATGAACAATTTTGATTTGTGCAATATCAATCAATAAGGTGCAAGTTGTTGCTTTAAGACTTTATAAACAATTTGGGCCAGAAAGTATATCTTCTTGTAACCTCTAAGTCTAGACATAGACTTCTATTGTCCTTCAGGGCTTTTTATAGACATTTTGCACTGGCAGGAAGTCTCTGTCTATCCGTGCCACACAAAGACTCAGGGTGACAGAGCCCGTGACAAAGGAGAAACTTTAAAACAACAATGGACAAACCCATTCGTCCTCATGTCCCCTGCAATGGATGAGTGTCCTCCCCCTGTGCACTGAAGATAGAACCTGCAGGACTATACACTACACACAGTTCCTCTGCCAAGATCACCACGACAAAGAGTGAATGTCCTGCCTGCGACGCCAACCTGTGACCATCCCTATGGACACCGTCAAGATCATCCAGTCGGAGAAGTTCCACCGCGAGTGTCCCATCCCTGTGACCCAGCCTCGCTATGCCCCACCTCCCCGCGTGGCCTGGGATGGGGGAGGCGAGGGAGAGGTTATCGTCAACCAGGCCTGTGGAGACCTATCCATGGAGGTCAACGGAAACACCGTGGTCGCACCCAGACCCCTAGCGTCTTCCCCTGCCCCCGTCCTCAGCCGTGAAGCCAGTTATCTAGCCCAGCGCAAGACTAGCACATCTGACATCTGTTATCACCAGTTTCACTACAAGATGGACGACGTAATCGTCAACCAGTACGTGCTGCGCTCTTCCTCCACCTCTTCCTCCTCCTCTTCCACCTCCTCAGGCCCAGTGATGCCGTGCGAACCTCTGGACTGCCCCACCTGTGGACACACCTACAACTTTGCGGGCAAGAGGCCACGGATTCTCTCCTGTTTGCACTCGGTATGTGAGGAGTGTCTGCAGATCTTGTATGAATCCTGTCCCAAGTACAAGTTCATCTCCTGCCCCACCTGTCGCCGCGAGACCGTGCTCTTCACCGACTACGGGCTGGCCGCACTGGCCATCAACACCAGCATTCTCAACCGACTGCCGCCCGACCCTGCAGGGACTGTGCAGTGGGGCAGCGACGGTGATCGCAGCTGCTATCAAACGGTGCGTCAATACTGTCAATCAGCTTGCACCTGCCACATTGCCAACCCCCTGTCCTCTTGTGGCATCATGTAAACCTGATTAAGCAAGTGACTGGCACAACTCATCCCAAAATGATATCCAGCCGTGCCCAGCATCTGAAACCTTGACTCACACACATTCACCCTTCCGACCCGTCAGAGGTGTATCTGTATATTTAATAGCACAGGATGCTATGTGGACTTAAAGTGAAAAGGACACTTGTGCACAAAGCCAGAGATATGAAATATCAGAGTAAATGTATTTTATGTATGAACTGACTATACCCTCTATCCCTCAATCTCTTGTTTGGATGTGATCGTCATTGACATCTCTTTACATGGGAATGCCAAAGTAAGTCTATCTCCCCCATCCTGTGTATAATAAAGACCAATAAAGAAATTAAAAGTGAAACTGTTTGCCTGGTCTATAAAAAGTAGCACAGATAGTCATCAAATGTGATAATCTGTGCACCAAACCAAACTGAATTGTGTTTCTATTGTTCTGTAAACAGATACTCTCACCTCAAGTTTAAACTATTGGTTGAGGTAATTGTTATGTCTGGTCTCGTATAGCAGTACAAACATACTGCAATTCAGTTTGGTGCCACAAGTGGGGCAAAAAATACTTTGACTTGAAATGCATATATTGTGGAAGTGCTTAAAATGCAGCTACAGGTACTAAGACAGAATGATTAAGGAAAAACATAGATTGTGCCATAATTGTTTTAATTACATCATTAACATAAACACTTATGCTCAATGAACTTTTGAAAAATTAAAACAAAATTAAAATTATGTTTTTGACCATTTTTCTGAATGGGAAAAACATATTTTATTATAAAAAAAGTGATACGATGTATTATTAATAATCTGCTATTATACATCTTACATATACATTACGTATAATTACTATAAACTGCAAAACTGAACACCCTCCCAGACAGCAATGTATAGTATCACGTTAAGGATATTTTTCCTAATAAAATACATGCAATGATCTGTATTTCACAATATTATTCATTTGCTAAATAGTATAGTCAGTGGGATAATGTACAGTTAGTTAATGATCAAGGCAAAATAAGGTGTATTACCACACAATTCATACACATTAGGTTCCTCATTTAAAGCGGGAGTACGCACGGATTTGATCGTGGAGCGTACGTACACAAAAAATCCGTGAAAAAGCGTTCATATTTATAAAAAAGGGTCTTTGTCGTGGAAAAGTGCTGAGCGCCACGTAAGCTAAGCAGACATAGGCCTACACACTTTCACTTGTCCAAGCTGCTGCAGGTTTTTGGAAATATAAACTTTTAAAAAACGAACAAAAATATACAATGAGCAAGAAGAAAACACTCTGATAATGAAAACGAACTCAATTGCATTGTTTTCAAATTAACCTTAACTTAATTAAGAAAGGCGAACGTAAATTTGAGAACCGAAAACGAAAACTTGGGAAGCGCAAATGAAAAATCTAGCAGCGAATTCATAAACCATTATTTGCAAAAGTGAAACTTAGAAAACTATTAAGAAAACATGCAGTTAATTTGAAAACAATGTTACATCTTGCAACTGAGTTTATTGTTTTCATTATCAGAGTGATTTTTTTTCTCATTGTATATTTTTGTTCGTTTTTTTAAAGTTTGTGTTCATTTTTATTGGCACAATAAAATCCCATAATTAATTAGACATTGTTAAAATGCGGAGATCTGAAACTGTTTAGCTGCTCACAATTTCAAGATTTGCAATTTATAGATTTCTCATCTGAGAGGAGTACACACGTTTACTGGCCGTACATAAGCTCTATGAATCACATGTACACACTTTGAAATTATCGTAAAATCAAATGTATTTTCTGTATTAGTACTCAGTACTTAAGAAAACACATCACAGTAACATTATCACAATAAATTGTAAACTGTGTCGGAAGGTGTGTGTCTCCATTACAAAGCTGTTCACTGGGTTTACAATGTAACATAGATAAGCATATCATAAACGTGTGGTCATCCTTCTACTTCTGAAAAAGTTTGTCAGTTTTGTTTTCTTCTTAGGCTGATCACTTTGAGAAACAAATACAAGAACAACATCATTTAACAAAAAATAATAATGCCTTTTTCAAAAGATATACTGTATAATTAAAATATATTCTTACCTTTTGCTTTGGGGAGGCTTCTGTGTTTCCTGTCTTCTGAGTGAAATTAATTTTGGCATCTGGATCTTACTTGGCTTTTTGGAATCATGTTTTGGTGGCTGGTTTAACAAACGGAGAAATATATTGTTAAATGCCTTCAGCAGCCACATTTTCATGCTACCTACTATTGATATCAATATCAATATTTTTATTTCACTCACTGATTACTTACAGGATTGTCAGGTTCCTCAAATAAGACACCAGCTAAAGATTCATCTTGAGCAAACCCTTCCCTTCCTGTGGGAGAATAAATACAGTACAAGCAATTCATCACACTGACATGCAACTACAACTGAGAATGAAGCCAATAAAATAATTCAAAACTAACATACTTTTATTGTGTTAGTTAGGGGCCTCTAAAAAGACCTTCTGGCTTTATAAGATAACTAATACAATTGTGTGCTTAATTTTGTAATATAATATAGCTTGTTAACAGGAGTACTTACTGTGATGGCCCACGGATGCCCGCGTATCAGACACAGATCTGTGCCGAAACAGCTGCGGTTCCTCTGAGAAAGTCAATAGGCTGCTTGAATCTCCATGAGCCAAAATCTCTAATCTTGCAAGATAGTTTATTTCTTTCTCATTCAATAGCGCACACTGCCAAAACATTTAATGAGAGACTTAATGTACTGCAAACATGTACAGTAGTTTCAGTTTACAGGAAACAATAAGAGGCTTTTTGATAGAAGACACCAGCTTTAGCAACCAGACATGAATTCAGCTGCAGAACAGAAACTGGCAAGACTTAAAAAAACAACTGTTGGATTATATATTAATGTCACTTACCTCTGTTTCAGCATGCTGACTCTTAAGGATCTCCACCTCCTTCTGTAGGTTGTGGTTTTGCTGTTGTAGCGTTGCAATGTTCTCCAGCATCCTGCAGATCTGCTCCAGGTAAAGTAGCCCTGGAGAGAGCTTGTCTAATCTTCTTTGCTCCAACTCTTCAAACTGTTGAGACACAGAGAGATCGTAACCTGTATTTATTGCGAATCCCAGTGTTAACAATAGTGTACCTCATGTAATCTAATTTGGTGTGATATGAAAGCCAAAAGTTAATTAAAGAACATCCCTCTTGCTATATGAAATATAATACTTGATCTGTATTTTAGATATAGACGTTTCTTAATGCTAAATTCAATCAAGTTTGAGCTGCTTGGTGGACAACTGCCCTATATTAGGCTAATATAATATAGAGTCTGTTCAAAACAATAATGCAATAAAATAAAAATGTAAATAATTTACTAGCATCACCAAAGAGAAATGAAAAATGAATATTGTCTTAAAATAGATGATCCTGATCAATCCCCTATTTGCCATAAATCGCATTAGTCATGCTGTTTGTGTAAATGTAGTTGTCACTGTATATTAAATGCCCCCTATCCCAGAAAATTTACTTTTAAATGTGTTTAAACATAACTGTGTGTCAGGAGTGTGTGCACAGAACCACCATAGAATGTAAAAAATCCACCCATTCACTTTTTTATAATCCCAAATAAACCTAATCAGTCCTCTTGAATGAGCTGTTTGCATTCTCTGAGCAATGTGAAGTCACATTGATTAAGCCCTGCCCATGACTGCTGATGGACTGCTGCTGTTTCCACCCTCATCGAGCTGTGCACTGTCCGCCATTGCTTTCACACTGGACTACTTACAGTGAGTTACTTGCAGTGAGCTACAAGAATGTTTTGTGTTTTGTTGTTGGATGCAAGACTGAACATAAAACATAATTTACTTAGGAGCCGCTGAAGACGTTGTGGATTAGTTTTATTTTTCAACAGAATGTGCAGAACACATCGGGTAAAGTCACTTTACACGGAGCTGCATCACAAACGGTAGCGATCATGTTTTCAGTTTTTATAGATATGACGCGTTTATCCTGTGAACTTCCCTGATAAAAACCAATGTACACGTTGTTAATACATAACGCGTGAGTGCTTTCACTGATAGAGATCGGGCGTGTGCGTTCACTGGCAGAGGTCGCGCGTGTGCTTTCGCTGGAAGAGACTGCGCGTTTATTCTGTGAACTTCTCTGATAAACTCAATGTACTCGTTGTAGAGACAGATAATGCGTTTGTCCTATGGACTTTCACTTACTAAAGCAATGTGTTTGGTTTATTAAAATGAGAAAGTGTTTCTCATTCGCTTTAATTGATCATTCTCTTCAGCTTTGTTGTTACTGAAGCGCAGGCTCTCAGCCTGGCGCTTTCTACTGGAAAGGGGATATTTGTGATATTTGACAGAAATGCAATATAATATAACTATGCCTTCAGAGGTGTATAAAGACCTTACATAATGAAGTTATGTATATAATTATGTTTTTATTATCTTGGAATTAGTTATTTCTATCTACATACACTGCGGGTCCTCTTACATGGAATTAACCATGTTGTTTCTACAGTATCCCTAAACCAACAAATACGTTATCTCCTTCGTCAAAAAAGCATAAACGTGACAACATATTTGTCTTGTGTCAGCCACCATAGTTCTTCCAAACGGGTGCTTGAGGGGTGAGCGATGAGTTGAACTTTTGGTTGCACTGCTATGCCGCTAAAATCTCCACATTGCTCCTTTAAGCTGGGCTAGGAGAAATGATTCAAACATAAAAGGTACATACTTCAGCTTTAAAGGAATTACTGAAAATGATCAAAATTGGTCAAAATAATACATATCAATGGAAACATACCATTCAATAAATTCAAATATGGCAATAACGTCAAATCTACGATAACGTGTGTCTCGTCACTAGATGTCACAATCAGATTCAATTGAATTAATGTTAAATTTACTGTGCTGATCTGTACATTTCCATGAATACGAAATGAATCTATCGCTAAATTTGTTTTTTAAACCCATTGGAGTCATTTGAATGAAGCTTCGTTATGTTCACCCCCATATACTGTAAGAAGATACTATGATAAAAAATTATTATTTGTGTTCAACTGAAGAAAGGAAGTCATATACATATGGTAGGAGGGTAAATTAATTACATGTATTATATTTCTTTTAATAAAGAATTGATTATAAAAAATGAACTTACGTTCAGGGGTGTCAACAAGTCATTTTTATTTCCTAGAAAGACAACTTCTTTTCTTTTGAGCTATTATAATTACAACACAATTTCACAGGAACTCTTAACTATTTTATATAACTCATTTGTACATTTTAGTTCAATTTGCTTTCGCTCTAGTGACGTAACGTTTAGGGGTGGAGTTAGGGGAGGGGCTTCATTATGGCGTTTTTGTACGATTCACATATTTCAAATTGATACAAAATTAGCCACCTTGTAAAATTGTTCCCATAAGATCAGGCTGATAATGTACTTATCACAAGAACCCTATCACAATTTGTTCACATTTAACCCTAAATTCTAAAAACAATACAATATTTTATGTTATATTATATGTTTCCCTCACAGTTCCTGCTAAAGTGATAATGTTTAAACATGTCCAGCACAGATCTTAATCATCAGCAGCATTCTCAACACCCACACATTCCTTTCAACATGCACTGTACGCTGGCACCATTCCAGTCATTCCTTCCTCACCTGAACTAACCGGTTCACATGCACTAATTCAATGTCTCCTGCCACAGATCCCAAACAAGGTCCACAGTAAATTGCTGAAAATGTCTAGACGGTGCATGCGCGTCAGTATGTTTGTTTGTTTGTTTGTTTGTGTGTGTGTCGGTAAGATTTAACACGCTTATCAGTTTGGTTAAATGTGTAAGGGGTAAACCTGTTCATCGTGTCCTTGAGCCAGTCATAAAGGTGATGAAACATGAGGATTGCTTGTTATTTGTTTAACATTGACCTTAACACCTCACCTGTTGTTACCTGTCTGTTAAAAATGTCAGCTTGCAACTTAGAAGCAATAGTTTACCTAAAAAAGTTGTCATTGTTTGTTGTCCCAAACTTGTATTGTTATTGCTTATTCCATGAGGACAAAAAGAGAAATTTGGAAGAAATTCCTATTTTATGTACTTGCACATAGTGGTTCATAGTGACAACTATAAGGCTCCTAAAAACACATAATTTACTGTAAAATGTTTCCCTTGGCGGCTTTCAAATCTAATTTGCGTCTGCATTAAGATTACACACATTGTATAACTTTGATGTCACTGGCGCCAGACGTCATTAGTTGTCACCAAATGAGACACACAATTTCAAAAATAAAGAATCTAAAGCGAAGATTCTGTGGCAGAAAAAAAACTATTTTCAAAATTTTTTTACTTTTCATCAAAATGCATCAACTATTAATATATTAAAAGAAAGTAGAGATGAACGATGAGATGCTCACCTCCAACCGGCTCCAATGTTTTCTGTACAGCTCAGCTTTCTTGTGATCTGGAGGTAGTGAACAAATTCTTCTTGGACGACTAAATCGATGACGTTCTCTAAAATTGCTTGTATGGCAGCTGGTTGGAATAGATGCTGTGTTACAACGGTACCGTGGCGTAGGGAGCCTGCTTTCCGTCTGGTTTTGTGGTCCTTTTCTTGTGACATGCCCTAACGTTTGTTCTGTTTGTCTTAAAGCTTGTTCTACCTTCAGACATGTGTTTCTTGGAGCTACGGAGCCATGCGAGACACATGAGGAGGATGAAGAGCAAACTGAAGGAGTTGGAGATGAAGGTTGAACATCATCCTCCGGAGAGCCAGTACCTGGATCTGTGAGTTGAGATACTTGATGAGAATGGCAGGGACTTATCGTACTGACTGTCTCAAATCCAGAGTCCTTCGATTCGGATTTTATATGGGATATTGGTGTAAAATCCCTGGACACAGAGTCACTTTCAGTAAGGTTGAATCCATCAACACCAGCTCCTGTTTGTAAATCCAGGCTGCCTTCTGTCAACCAACTCTCAAAGAGATTCCCAAAATTTCTATAGATGTTCATTGATTTTCAGTTTTGTTTCACCAGGTACACTATTTTTTCCTCAGACTGCTGTCATCTGGAGACGTGAATCTTCCTGTAACACCTTGGCTTTCTCATAACTGACTAGAAACATGAAGGAAGTCAGTTTGTCACATTGAACTAAAAACACCTTTCAGGGGCCGCCCACATTCCAACTCTCATGCTTTTCAATCACCTTCTGACAAGTGCTTTACTTCCGCTGCCGTTCCCAAAATCCTGAGCTCAAGCTTTTGGCTTTTTGATCTGTCAAGACATGTTTATGAGGCTGATCAAACTCTGAAAACCTTTTTATTACAGTCACACCGAAACTGCCAGAATTCTGAAACGATAATAGAAAAGTTAAGTGAAGTTGATTGTAGGTCCAATGTAAATATTTAGTTCCCTCCAGATTAAAATGTAAATCTTTGATTTCTATAAAAAGAAAAACTATATAATTATTATTACCGGCACATGTACATTTGTATTCACCCACACCCACAATGCATGGACGTGAATGACTTAAACTCAGAGTCAGTACCATAGTAACTTACTCTGTGAACCTAACCTGGTCAGGAGCAGGTTTTCTTCAGTAAACCCAGAGTTTCTTCCGATATCCTCCTCCCTTTAAAACGCAAGTTCTGTTTCTTATTCATTAATTAAATACATTCATTGGTTGCACACATTTGTAATCACGCAGAGATCATCTGATCGAGTGACTAAAATGTCATATGTGCTTTTATGGAGGATCGTGTACATTAAGAGGCTGCATTCATTTATAAGGAGCTACACGAGTGTATTTACAAATGGTTTTCTATGAAGGACAAGAAATGACGTATAATTAATAAGTGTATAAATAAAGAAATTAATAAATACAGACATAAATGCAGAAATTATAACATAAAAAAGTAATAAACGCATAATCCAGCAATACCTACACTGAAAAAAGTTTAATTGGATCAAAGTAAAAAAATTGCATCACACTTATAACACCTAATTACTTTACTTTATATCAACTCAAACTTTTTACTTTGAAAATAATTAATTATCTAATACTTAACCAAAACAGCTGGTTGGAATAGATGCTGTGTTACAACGGTACCGTGGCGTAGGGAGCCTGCTTTCCGTCTGGTTTTGTGGTCCTTTTCTTGTGACATGCCCTAACGTTTGTTCTGTTTGTCTTAAAGCTTGTTCTACCTTCAGACATGTGTTTCTTGGAGCTACGGAGCCATGCGAGACACATGAGGAGGATGAAGAGCAAACTGAAGGAGTTGGAGATGAAGGTTGAACATCATCCTCCGGAGAGCCAGTACCTGGATCTGTGAGTTGAGATACTTGATGAGAATGGCAGGGACTTATCGTACTGACTGTCTCAAATCCAGAGTCCTTCAATTCAGATTTTATATGGGATATTGGTGTAAAATCCCTGGACACAGAGTCACTTTCAGTAAGGTTGAATCCATCAACACCAGCTCCTGTTTGTAAATCCAGGCTGCCTTCTGTCAACCAACTCTCAAAGAGATTCCCAAAATTTCTATAGATGTTCATTGATTTTCAGTTTTGTTTCACCAGGTACACTATTTTTTCCTCAGACTGCTGTCATCTGGAGACGTGAATCTTCCTGTAACACCTTCGTTTTCTCATAACTGACTAGAAACATGAAGTCAGTTTGTCACATTGAACTAAAAACACCTTTCATGGCCCTTCCACATTCCAACTCTCATGCATTCCAAATTGCATCACACTTGTTACACCTAATTACTTTACTTTATATCAACTCAAACTTTTTACTTTGAAAATAATTAATTATCTAATACTTAACCAAAACAAAAAGTGTCTTTAAACCAAATAAAGCTTTTAAGTTTAATGAAATCTCAAATTATACTTTACGTCTTAAGCTTTTCTCTTTGTACTAACTTTACTTCTAACCAAATTTCCAAACAAATACAATTTAAATTATTAATGTAATATAAAGAAATTTCTTTACTATCAGAATGTGTGATTTTATTATCTGTCTAAGATGAATGACTTCAAGCGTCAAACTTTTGACAATTTATTTTGTCATAATACAACATTAATTTGTATAATATCCTTATACAAATACACACTGTATAACAGTTTTTACAACGTGTATAGTATCCTTATACAAATACATAATGTAACAATGCAAATTCACCATAAGAATCACAATTGAGGTTTAGAGAAAAGCATACAATCTTACCATAAGAACTGACTTTAAACATACAAACATTCACATTTATGCTGCAGTTAAAACAAGGTTGGGTCAAAAACTGCTATAAAATGGGCATTATAAAACCAAAAGCTTTTAATAAAACATCTACCAAATAAGACAATAGTAGAAAGAAAAAAAATGGCTTTTCACCTTCATGGAATAGTTTACCCAAAAACTAAACTTCTCTCATCATTTTCATTAAATGTCTCTGAACCAAATTAAGTTAAACAAAGTTAAAAATGCTTGAATAGCTTGAGGGTGAGTAAACAATGTAAGAATTTTCATTTTTGGGTAAACTATTAAACTTACAAAACAAAAATCAGGTTTAATAAAAATTGACCGAAACTAGGTGAACAGTGTCCAGTTCACTGCTGAGAGCATCACATTCCTGGATCACAAAAGCGTCCATGGTTGTCTTTTCAAATTCTCTCTCCGCTTCCTCCCTAGTCAGCCTAAAAACATACAAGTACAGAGTAATTGAGGGACAGTGGAAGAAAAAAACACTCACATCTGAATTTGTATTCAGATCAACAAGTTAGCTTTCCTACTATGAAAGTCAATGTGTTTAGATTAGATTAGATTCAACTTTATTGTCATTACACATGTACAAGTACAAGGCAACGAAATGCAGTTTAGGTCTAACCAGAAGTGCAATAGCAGCAAGTGCAGGATATACAGTGGTTGCATAAATTACATAAATAAATATTACAGAAGTAATTTACAGATGGAAATGTACTATGACCATGATTTACAGATGTCTCTAACTATAGACAGAAATTTACAGATGGATATATACTATGAACATAATATACAGATGTCTATTACTATAGACAGAGATTTACAGATGGATATATATACTATGAACATAATATACAGGTAGCTATTACTATAAACAGAGATTTACAGATGGATATGTGTTATGAACATAATGTACAGATGGCTATTACTATAAACAGAAATTTACAGGTGGATGTATACAATAAGTTAGGCTATGGTGAGCAGCAGTGCGATGGATATAGAGTAGTGCAAATAAATTATGGACAGAAGCTATCTAAGTAACAGTGCAGTGGAAGAAGTTATTGCATATTTCAGTTAAAGCGTAGGAGTGCAAGATGCATAGTAAACAGTCGGTACTGTAAATGAACAGTTGGCAGTGCAAATTAACAAATGTTATGTATAGACAGTCCATTAGTGCGAATAACAAGTGAAGTCAGGTGTGCAATGGGGGGGGGGGGAGGTGGTTGGAGGAGAAGAGTGTAGTAGTATATGAGGGGTAGTGGGATCAGTGAGGGGCAGAGTTCAATAAAGAGACAGCTCTGGGAAAAAAGCTCTAGGAAAAAAGCTGTTCTTTAGTCTGCTAGTCCTGGTCCGGAGGCACCTGAAACGCCTGCCGGAGAGCAGGAGAGAAAACAGTCTGTGAGCGGGATGAGAGGAGTCCTTAAGAATGCTGCGAGCTCGACGCAGACAGCGTTTCCTCTGGATGTCCTCCATGGATGGAAGTGGAGTCCCTGTGATGCGCTGGGCGGTTTTCACCACCCGCTGCAGTGCCTTGCGCTCTGCAACAGAGCAGCTCCCATGCCAGACTGTGACACAGTTGGTCAGGATGCTTTCTATTGCACAGCGATAGAAGTTCACCAGGATAGCCGAGGACAGCCGATTCTTCTTTAGTGTCCTCAGGAAGAAGAGGCGCTGGTGAGCCTTCTTGACCAGGCTGGAGGTGTTAGTAGTCCAGGACAGGTCTTCCGAGATGTGGATCCCCAGGAACTTGAAACTGGAGACACGTTCAACAGCCATCCCATTGATGTGGATGGTGTCATGTGTGCCTCTTGACTCTTTCCTGAAGTCCACAATGAGCTCCTTTGTCTTGGAGGTGTTAAGGAGCAGGTTATTGCTGTTGCACCATGTGGCTAGGTGCTGGATCTCCTCTCTGTAGGCCGTCTCATCGTTGTTGCTGATGAGACCAATCACCGTAGTGTCGTCCGCAAACTTGATGATGGAGTTAGATCCGTTCACAGGCTTGCAGTCGGAGGTGAAGAGGGAGTAAAGGAAGGGGCTTAGCACACAGCCCTGTGGTACACCAGTGTTGAGTGTGATAGTGGTGGAGCAGATGGAGCCTGATCTCACCTGCTGTGGTCTGTTGGTCAGAAAGTCCATAATCCAATTGCATAGGGAGGTGTTAATGCCCAGGTCTTCAAGTTTGGATATTAACTTGGATGGGATGATAGTGTTGAATGCTGAGCTGAAGTTAACAAACAACATACGTGCATAAGTGTTCTTATTGTCCAGATGTGTGAGCACAGAGTGCAGTGTCATGGAAACTGCATCTTCTGTGCTCCTATTGCTGCGGTAGGCAAACTGGTGTGGGTCCAATGTGGATGGTAGAAAGTCCTTCAGGTGTGCCAGGACCAGCCGCTCAAAGCACTTCATGACAATGGGTGTCAGTGCTACAGGGCGGTAGTCGTTGAGGCACTTTGGGCTGGAGTGTTTTGGCACTGGCACAATGGAGGTGCATTTAAAGCATGTTGGCACAGCTGCTTGGGCAAGAGACAGGTTGAAGATGTCAGTGAAAACCCCAGCAAGCTGCTCAGCACATGCCCTGAGTACGCGTCCAGGGATGTTGTCTGGTCCAGCGGCTTTGTGCGCACTGATCCGGCTCAGTGCATTGCAGACGTCTATGGAGGAGAGTGTGATTGGAGGGTGATCAACTGAGGGTTTGAGCTTGGTGGCAGTTTCTCTATTGTCCCTCTCAAAGCAAGCATAAAAGTCATTAAGCTCGTTCAGGAAGAGGACATCAGTGGCTGCGGGGGTGGAGTGGGTGGGTTTGTAATCACTGATGGCCTGGATGCCTTGCCACATGCGTAGAGGGTTGGAGTTGGAAAAGTGCTCCTCTACCTTTAGCTTGTAGCAGTGCTTGGCCTCTTTGATGCCCCTCTTCAGGTTAGCTCTGGATGTGCTGTAGGCTTGTGCATCACCTGATCTGAAGGCAGTATTGCGTGCCTTCAACAGGAGGCGCACCTCCTTGGCTTCTGATTTGGGTACGTGATGATCTGTTTCTGAGTGGTAACATTGTCTATGGTGGTGTTGATGTAATCCAGTACAGAAGAGGTGTAGCAGTCAATGTCCGTGTGAGAGCCACTGGTGGCCTGAGAAGCAAATGTACTCCAGTCTGTGTGTAGAAACCTTTCCTGGAGTGTGAAATCTGCCCCCACAGGCCACACTTTGATGGTCTTCACTGATGGCTTCACACGATTGATGAGGGGTGAATACTTGGGGGTGAGAAACAAAGAAAGGTGATCTGACTGTCCCAGGTGGGGGAGGGGGGTCGCAACGTAAGCTTCAGCCATGTTTGTGTAAACATGGTCTAAGGTTTTGTTTCCTCTGGTGTGACAGGAAACATGCTGGTGAAATTTGGGGAGAACTGACTTTAGGTTTGAATGATTAAAATCTCCCGCAACAATAAACGCAGCTTCCGGGTGAGCAGTCTGTTGTTTACTGATGGCTGCATGAAGTTCTTTCATAGCAAGCTTGGCATCAGCATCCGGGGGAATGTAGGCTGCAGTTATAATGGTGGAAGTGAACTCCCGTGGCAGATAAAACGGTCTACATTTAACCATGAGAAACTCAAGGTTAGCTGAACAATGTTTTCCGACAATAACAGAGTTCGTGCACCAAGCTTTGTTAATGTAAATGCACAATCCACCACCTCTGGTCTTACCGGAGCCATCTAACGTTCTATCCGCCCGGAGTGTGTGGCGTCCTGCTAAATCAATAGCATTGTCCGGTATGCCGCTGTGTAGCCATGTTTCCGTGAAGATCATAACATTACAGTTAAAAAGTCTCTTGCTGTAAGTGATGCTGAGTCGAATCTCCTCCATTTTGTTCACCAGTGACCGAACATTGGCGAGGAAAATGCTGGGTAAAGAGAGCCGGTGTGGTGTTAGCTTTAGCTTAGCTCTTAGTCCTCCGCGCTTCCCCCGCCTTTGTTTACGATCTCGACGCCGCCTGCGAGCACTTCCGCCCGGCCGGGTAGAGTGAGCGGCCTCGGTTGTTCTGGCGATCTCAGGAAGGAGTTGAAGGTTGTCGATAAAACTGTCAGGAAGCCAATATCAATATCCAAAATATCCAAAAGCTCATGTCGGGTGTACGATGTAAAGGCACAGCTGTTCTGCAAGAACAGACCCGAGATGAGCAAGAAAAATACCACAAAATTGCAGAATCTGGAGAGAGCCTGAGCCTCGCGATGTGATCGCGCCGCCATATTGGATCTTTTTATATCCAAGATGAACACAGAAATATATTTGAAAGAATGCTTGTAACCAAACAGATCTCATTTCCCATTTACTGCCACGGTAAAAAAAACTATGGGGGTCAATGGAGGATGAGATCTGTTTGGTTACTGACATTCTTCCAAATATCTAGGTTTGGAACAATCTGAGGGTGAGTAAATGATAACAGAATTTCTGTTCGGCAGTAACACATCCAGTAAATGATAACAGAATTTCTTGTCGGGTCGGCAGTAACACATCCAGCACTATCACACTGAACACGGGGGCCCCCCAAGGATGTGTACTTAGCCCCCTCCTCTACACCCTGCTGACCCACGACTGCTCACCATCACATGACTCCAACCTCTTCATCAAGTTTGCGGACGACACAACTGTGGTGGGTCTCATCAGCAACAGAGATGAGACAAACTACAGGAGTGAGGTGAGCCACTTGGCCAGGTGGTGCAGTGACAACAATCTCTCTCTGAACGTGGAGAAGACAAAGGAGATTGTTGTCGACTTCAGGAGAGCGCACACTCAGCATGCTCTTCTCACTGTCAACGGTGCGACCGTAGAGAGAGTGAGCAGCACCAAGTTCCTGGGTGTGCACATCACTGAGGACCTCTCCTGGACTAACAACACTGCAGCACTGGCGAAGAAAGCACAACAGCGTCTCTACTTTCTCCGCAAACTGAGAAGAGCCAGAGCCCCAACCCCCATCATGTGCACCTTCTACAGAGGCACCATCGAGAGCATCCTGACCAGCTGCATCACTGTGTGGTATGGCGCCTGCAACGCATCATGCCGCAAGACCCTCCAACGCATAGTGAGAGCAGCTGAGAAGATCGTTGGTGTCTCTCTCCCCTCCCTCCAGGACATTTTTGGTACCCTCAGAGGTAGCCCTCTGCATTGCAGGTGATCCCACCCACCCGTCACACAGCTTCTTCAGTCTGCTGCCATCAGGGAGGAGGCTTCGGAGTCTCCAGGCCAGGACCAGCAGACTGAAGGAGAGCTTCATACACCAGGCAGTCAGGAAGCTAAACTCCCTTCCGACCCTCCCCTCCCTCCCCTCCCTTGCCACACGCATCTCTGAACCCTGAACCCATCCATCCCTTCCCACATCATACTCTGTCCCGCACTTGTCACTTTGTCACTTTATGGAACATTGGACTGCTCAACCCCTTTTCAGTAGTGGTCTGAGCCACCTCAACTAACTAACTACCTCTAAGTCAGTTAAACAAGCCTGCTCTCCTGACACTTTAAAACAGACTGATAAGCTTTGCACTACATTACATTTGCACTGTTGATATTTTCATCTGCACTGTAGTGTTTCTCATCTACACTGTTGTTTATTTCATCTGCACCATTTGATTTGATTATTTCATTTGCACTGTTGTTTGTTTATTTCATCAACACTGTTGTTTATTTCATCTGCACCATTTGATTTGATTATTTCATCTGCACTGCTGTTTATTTCATCTACACTGTTGTTTATTTCATCTGCACCATTTGATTTGATTATTTTATCTGCACTGCTGTTTATTTCATCTGCACGGTTGTTTATTTCATCTACGCTGCTGTTTATTTAATCTGCACTGCTGTTTATCTCATCTGCACTGTTGATTATTTCTTTGGTTTGCACAATTATTTCGGTTACATATCCCTTGCTTGTAAAGTTGTTTTGTGTATATATATAGATTTTGTATTTATCTGTAATTTGATATATTTTTTTGATATATGTTATTCTATGTTATCTGTATGCACCTGGGGTCTGAGAGTAACGCAATTTCAATCCTCCATTTGTATGTACTGTACATGTGGCAGAATTGACAATAAAGCTGACTTTGACTTTGGACTGAATTTTCATTTTTGGGTGAACTATCACTTTAAGCCAAACATGGTTGGAGAACATTTCAGTGGTCTGCAATGTCAACATTACCTGGTATTCTTTAATCAGACAGCTTGCATCTTCACCAAGGTACATGATGAGGCACTTCAGCAGACACGCTCTTCTTATGTTTATGTCCAGACTCTACAAAATGTTCAAGATGTATAGTCTTTATTAGACCAAAACACTAGTTAATTGATTACCACAAACAATTCTATTCGGATGCAACCAATATCTGATCCATAACTTTAATAGTGTCCTTATTTTTTTCACGAATGACTCCACCTTTGCTCCTAATAACCTGGAGAAGCTGAGAGACAAAAATCTTGCTTGTAAAGGTAAAGTTGTGATGTGAAAATATTCAGCATAAATCTGTAAGAAAGAGAAACAGAAAAGAACCTGATATTACTGTGAAAACTAGTTGTAAATATACATACATACACAGAGCAAAAATAGTTTCAAGGTTTTCTGATGTCTTTCCAGCAGGTAGGGATGGCATATGATTGACCTCGCCACGTTTAGGTCGTTTAACATTTTTGGCTAGAAGAGCATGATCTGAGGCTTTGGTTTTCTGGGAATTTACCAAAATACTCAGGGCATCCAAGACCTTTCAACTGTGTGCGTAGGTTTCCCATCTTCATTTTAAGTCTCTGTGTCCACCCGTAGTTTTAAATGAACAAGGACAATCTAAATAAATACAAGGATAAGGATGATGACATCCAAAATGCCTACGATCAAGCTTAAAATGCACTTCCACATTGAGTTATTTGCCAAAGAGAAGGGTGAGGTAGAGCATAGAAAGGTAAAAAGATACACTACAAAACTGACCCTACAAAACAATACTTAAAAGATGCAAATGACTTACATTTTTCTTGTGACTGGATCATTCAAAACCTGCCCTGAAAAGTTGTTCAGCAGTACCCCATCCTACAAAAAGATGAATTACAACAAACTGTCTCACATAAAATTTAACAGGGGACTTATTTACCGGATATTCTGGTAGACGTGATATGTTAAAATAACTACGTGTTTGGGCCTTCATGTGAAGCTATGTGCGTCGGCATTATGTGCTGCATCGGATGGGTTAACGTTAATCAATTGAGAGACTTGTGTATTATACATGTAGGCATGTAGAGTTCGGTGTTAAGCGAGTACCTTACGAACATGAGCTTCTCTCGTTATAATATGCCCACACGAAGCGTGAATAGAGCATGTATTTTTTACATGGCGCGGTACACACGACGCGCCAAATTCACATTTTGACGAGTATCGCACACCAGCATACCCAAAATAGCACTTATACTATGTTTCAATATCACAACATCCATCTAATATCAAACAGTTTACTTGTATCATGTTATTATGTTGGCTTGACAAAGCCAACATACTGTTCTTCTATTTAAGCTTATTATTATTCTTGTGCTCCCCCACATTTTCTAATTGTAACTCCTCTTAGAACTTTCAAGCTACATCCACCAAACCTTCCAGAAACCTTCAAACTGGTCTGAAGAAGTGTGCTATATCTTTTCTAACTGATCTGGGTTCTGGTTTTCGAAAACCGGACTCTCAAAACCACCAAAATTCCCATTCCCATTTTAATGCACTTATACTACGTTTCAATATCACAACATCCATCTAACATCACCCAACCGTATCTTTAGAATAACTTACCGATTTTATTGACTCCCGTTTTCCCTTTATGTGTTCATCCAAGCGGTATAACAAGATGGCGGAAGTGAACCACCAGAGCCGTTGAGCGGAACGTCATCACGCTTGACTACTGATGACGTCAAACATTACGTGACAATGGGAACGCAATATTTTTCATTTGATTTAAAGAAATGCATTTACATTACACCAACAAGACTTACTTTTATTTTGAATCAACCAAACTTTTTACGTTACATTGATGGCTAGACAGAAAATTAAATGATTTAAGTCGGATCAAGTATAAAAACTTCTTTAGAGTAATGACATGCCTTGTGCACTTTTTTCAGAGTAGCCAATCCTGCCTTTAGTGAGACTTGAACCAGCGATCAACCTGATTACGGCGCAAGTCTAATACTCTAACAACTGTCCTACACTGAGATACTTAATGTTTCTCACTAGAGCAGAAGAAATAGATGTAAAATAAATGGAAATAAATGTTTATTACTATATGTTCAATGTATCTGTTTTTTCTGTGTTTTTAATTTGATTAAGTTGTTTATTGGCACATGTATCTGTTTATTAATTTATATTTAAGTCCTTTTTCATCCTCTGTAGTATTCTATATAACATCTAGGATGTGGAGCACATTAGTAAATCCACTGTAGCTTGCTCTAAAGCCCAGCCATCTTGCTTTTTTGTACCGTTGCCATGGTGAATCATAATATCGGAGCTCCATTGATCATGGCTTTTCATAGTCGCTTAACTCAAGGTAAGCTTACTCAGAGTTGATAGAACTAACTCAAATAAGCTGTTCTGAAACCAAAAACTCAAAGTTTCTCACCTCAAAGTAAATCAACTCAGAGTTCCGGTTTTAACTTAGAGTTGGTTGAACTTCCTTATTGAAATGGGCCCCTGACATTTTGTTTTGTGTAGTATGTGCAATAACAACAATCAATTTGCAATAAAAAATGGCGAGCATGGTAACTATACATACCATGCGATAACAATAGTCATTCATAGCATTAGCCCACTCAAGACTAAACTGCACAACAATTACGTGGATTACTGCTCTGAACTAAGGAATCTGCAACATTTTACCACAAAACATTTACATAAACATTACACACATTCGTGACGATGCAAGACTATTGACACTGGCAAAAATTATTTACGCCTACCTTACGGTTAAAAATTGTGAACTAGTATGAACAACCTGAAAACAGCCTAATAACAAATAAGCTCAAAAGTGCAGGATATATATATATATTTTTAAATATAACACTTACAAATCCAGCATCAAGAAGGCTAGATCTCCGTCCGTTTTGCAACCCTTTGCCTCTTTAAGTTCGCGCCACAGAGTGTAAGCCGTACAATATTGATTCGTCATCGGGCTCGTGTCCGATCACTCTCTCTCTTCTTTCTCTTTTTGCTTCCTCAGACAAAACCCTCTTTAGTTTCTTTGCTGGCTCTGCTATTGCATTGGTTTGGAGACTTGCGTTGTATTAGCTTAATCCTCCTAGTAACAAGGTCTTGTACACTATCGGTATTGTACAGCTTGTTGACAAAATGTTTTATGCTCTCCTACTTGTAAGTCGCTTTGGATAAATGCGTCTGTCGTCTGCCAAATGAATAAATGTAATGTAAATATACACCGCTTCGTTTTATTGTTAGCTGTTGGCTAACTTCACCCAGGCTATGAGTAAAATATGTGACGTATGCCGCAAAGCAGGTCGATGGCTGGGGATGGGCGGGGCTCGGTGTACCTACCCGAACACCAAAGTTACATAGTCTGGTTTTGGCCGCTAGGAGCCTGCTCTGGTAGCAGCGCCAGTAAAATTCGTCCTGTTAAGAGTTGTTCTCAACTCAACTTATCATCTCAGCTTATCTTATATAGCGCTTTTTACAATTTACAAAGCAGCTGTACATAAGACAAAATGGCTATAAGCAAAACATTACATTTATAAAAGGAAAGTAAGAACAACATATTGAAAGATTACACCCACAACACACGCTCATCAAACACACACACACACTCACGCACACAACATACACACGCACACGTGTGTTCTACCACTCAAATAATTTTAGGGACATTTTAAAGTAGAATTGGAGATGGTCATCACTGCCAAACTGGAGGTCCAAGGGGCGAGGTTGGAACCAGATCAAACTCTTTCCACTTTATATAGATAGCCGCAATTTGGAAAGTAAGTTGCAACCTGTGGTCACTAACATTTGCTCTTACAATAAGTCTAGTCTACATTAGAATAAGTAAGTCTACATTTGATTAATAATGTAGTCGAGATATTCATAATTTTTTATGCCTGTAAGTAATGATCACAGTAAAATATATATTAACCCAAACCCTTACCCTAAACCTAAATCTAATAAAATATGTTATTAAAAATACGTTAACAAAGAAAGTTTGTCTTTAGCAAGTTTGTTTTTCTGTCAAAAAATATCTTTAGTTACAATTCAATGCAGAAATGGTAGAGCAACAACACAGAATCCGTCGATCAATCAAATTGCAGTGGGAGGAGACTGGATCCAGTGTCAACCAATCAAAATGCAGTGGGAGGAGACTGGATCTGGAACCAACTCCGCCCCCTGGACCTCGCGTTCTGCAGTTAGGAGCTACTGGGAAATTGTGTAAAAGTAACTTAAAGTTACCTTCCATCTACATACATTATAAAAATGAGCAAACAGAAACTAGAACAATTATAGACATTCATATCTATGCAAAATCTGCTGGTTTGAGCCATGCACAGGAATCTACATTCCTCTCTATTGATAACATCAACATTCCTCTCTACAGTAAGGACGAAAAATGAAAATTTAATCAGAGAAAAAATATCTACCACATACAAAAACAAAAGCATCAAGCATTAAACAAAACAAGCATATGCACTATATCATGACTGTTTCATCGGACGCGTGCGCATGACCCCCAGTTAACTTCCGTTTGTGTTTGCCTAGTGTCTAATGATATAACTATTTAAATTGTATTTTGTTTATGTTAATATTCATTTATATTATTATTTTATTGTTTAATAATTGTATTAAATAAACGATTTTTATAATTTTGTTGTATATGTTCATTTTATTAAATAAACAATTTGTTGAATTGCATGTAAATAAACCGTATGGGACAGCGGTTTAGATTGCTGTTGCAGTCTAAATTCAAAATATTGGAGAGACAAGTTTGGTCAAGTAACATTTTTTCTCAGTTTCTTTCGCTTGTTATCAGAAATAATCTATAGGCACTCTATTGTTTGTGGATGTGTACCAAAAGTTAAGTTGGGGCCAAAATAGCACGCATGCGCAGTAACATTTGTTTATGTTGTCACTTTGAAACTGTCTATAAATTATTGCCAATTATTGCTCTTCTGTCTTTGCCCCCACCCCCTGTTTTCCATCTATCTTCCTCAACTCAAGTTTATTTATATAGCGCTTTTTAAAATTTTCATTGTTACAAAGCAGTTGTACATAAGACAAAATGACTATAAGCAAAACATTACACTTGTAAAAGGAAAGAACAACATATTGAAAAATTACACCCACACCACACACTCATCAAACACACACACACACTCACGCACACAATATACACACGCACACGAAAGCGGACAGTGCACACACACGCACACACACACACACATGTACATGCACACGAACACATGCGCACACACGTACAGTTGTAGTCAAAAGTATTGGCACCCTTGGTATATATGAGCAAAGAAGGCTGTAACAATAAATCTGCATTGTTTCCGTTTTGATCTTTTATTTTAAAAAATCTACAAAATTCCAACCTTTATAATTAAAGTGAAACAATTGGAAGTGGGGGGAATATCACATTGTGAAAAAAATGTTTTTCTCTAATACATGTTGGCCACAATTATTGGTACCCTTGTATTTAATACTTTCTGCAACCGCTATTTGCACGACAAACACCTCTGAGTCTTTTCTTCTCAGTCTGATGAGGTTTGAGAATACATTAATCATCTGACCGAGTCTATTCCTCTGTACAGAATTTCTCCAGATTTGTTGGTGCTCCCTCTTCTTCAGTTCATCCCACTCATTTTCTATAGTGTTCAGATCAGGGAACTGGGATGGCTATGGCAGGATCTTGATTTTGAGTTCAGTGACACATTTTTGTGTTGAATCTGATGGTTGTTTTGAACCAATGTGCTGATGGAAGATCTAACCACGACCCATTATAAGATTTCTAGAAGAGTAAGTCAGGTTTTTTTTTTGGCATTTGATATAATCCATGATTTCATGTATCTGAATTAGATGTTCAGGTCCTCTGGTATAAAAGTAGGTCCACAACAATGAGGATCTGGTGATATATTTAACTGTAGACATGGGGCACTTTTTATCCCTGTGTGCGCCAAACCCATCTTGTCTTCTTGCTGCCAAAAAACTCATTTTCAGTTCATATGACCATAGACCCCAGTCCTGTTTAAAGTCCCAGTATGGCAGATTAATATGGTGGAGTTTGTTTTTGCATGAGAGCAGATTTCTTGTGATCCAAACAACTTGTGGGGATGGAGGTGCAGTTTTCTTTTCTTTTTTCTTTTGTTTTACTTTAATGAAACGTTGAAATTGTGTAGATTTTTTAAATAAAAGGTGAAAATGAGAAAGAATGCAGATTTATATTTACAGCCTTCTTTGCTCATATTTACCAAGGGTGCTAATACTTTTGACCATGACTGTACGTACAAACACACACGCACGAACACACACATGAACACATATAGGAAAAAGAAACACAGGCAACATACACAAACTATAATTTCCTAAATGGAGTATTAAATAAAATACGTAGAATGATTACATTTAAAATGGTATTGATAAATGCAAAAACTTACGATTCTAGAGCTGATGTCAGCAGCCCCCCCCTCAGTCGGGCAAATAGTGCAAAACAATATGCAAACAGTGGCGAGGAACCCAAAACTCCAGTGGAGGAAAAAAAAACTTGGGAGAACACAGACCCAACCAGGGGAACCAGTTCCCCTCTGGCAAAAGCTGCAGCATATCTACAAGCTCGATAGTGCTTGCACACCTGAGCTAAAATAAAATAAAATGTAGATAATAGGTGTACGATTATCAATAAGCAGTTTTGTAGTGAGGACTTGTCGGGTCCCTCTTTCAGCTGTACTTTCTGGTCTGGGTACGGACTACATCCTGCTCGCTGTGGTAACCTCTGAACATTGAGAAAGACAACTGAGAGCAAAATACTGTTCTTTAATGCAGTGTTTCTGGTTCTGGTTGCTCTAACTAATGCAGCCTAAATTCCTTAGAGGATTTGTATTATAGAAGTGGTGTGTATGCAAGGTTAAAGAGATGCATCTTTAATCTTGATTTAAACTGTCAGAGTGTGTCTGCCTCCCGCACAGTAGGCTACTAGGAAGACTGTTCCGAAGTTTCATCTTCCTGTTAGTGTTTTCATGCCGTGCACCTGTCCTGTGTAATTATCCCTTAATTCCCCCTATAAAATGCCCTTGTGTTTGCTGTCCTGTGCTGGTTTGTTTTGGTTCCTTGACTCTGTGTTACATTCTTCATCTGTTATCGTGTGTTCTTGCCCCGTGAGCTTCCCCTGAATTAACAACCCGATCTCATGAAATGCGTATAAATAACACGCTAGGTGCAAACTCGTAACATAAGTAAGCCAAATTGCAATTTTACGTGTATATCTACGCCAATCTTTGCATGGAAATGATACAGAGAGCCGCCATTTTGAAACATACATAAAGAGGAAACACTGAAATAATTCAAATAACATTAGGTTTAGGTTTAGGCTTTGGGTTAGGGGAAAGGTTATAATATTCACGCACACTAATATTAGGTTTAGGTTTTGGGTTAGGGAACAGGTTAATAAGACAAATATGCATGCACGCTAAAATTGGCGTATCATATGCACGCAAACATTGGAGTATATATACACGTAAAATTGCAATTTGGCGTACTTCTGTTACGAGTTTGCACCTAGCGTGTTATTTATACGCATTTCATGAGATCGTGCTCTGAATTAATCCTGTTCCGGCCCTGTGTTGTTTTGTGGTCTTCGTTTGATCTACTTTTGCTGTTCTACATTCTTCAAAGTATCTTCCTTTGTGTTCAACAAAACAAAACAAAATTATAAAGTAATTTTCCCTACTATGGTAGTCAATGAGGTCCAAGAGCTGTTTGGTTACAAGCATTCTTCAAAATATCTTTCTATGTGTTACAAGCATTTGAAGAATGCTTGAAACCAAACAGTTCTTGGACCTCATTGACTACCATAGTAGGGAAAATTACTTTATAATTTTGTTTTGTTTTGTTGAACAAAATAAATGTAGAATGTAGAACAGCAAAAAGTTCTGGGGCACCTTTGACTATCATTGTCATTTATCCTACTATGGTTGTAAATGGGGTCCAAGAACTGTTTGGTTACAAGCATTCTTCAAAATATCTTTCTCTGTGTTCATCTGAACAAAGAAATGTATACAGATTAGGAACAACTCAAAGGTGAGTAAATGATGACAGAATTTTTATTTTTGGGTGAACTGTCCCCTTAAATCTGTCTTTACATTTACATTTAGTCATTTAGCAGAGGCTTTTATCCAAAGCGACTTACAGAGAGTGTTTTATGTCCTTTCCTATTTCAAATATTTGTGTGCATTTCTGCTACTATCCACAAGAGGCTGCAGCATCACATCGACCTTGTGTAATGTTATCTTTACCAGGTAAACATTGCAACCTTCAACGGAACTACTGTATATGTGCCTGCCGGACTGCATTCAACAGGTGGTTCGTTTATAAAACATGTATTTTTGGTAGCTACATTAAAAAGTCTCGTTTTTCTTCACGATGATACAACATGCGTCACATGCGCGCGCTCCCGGCCAGGAGGATGATGGCACGCGGGCGGCCACTCCTCTGTCTCCTTACCTTGACTCCCTCTATAGCAACCGCTACACAACACTTTACTGGGTAATACAACTTTTCTTGGTGGTAAAAAGACCTTGACAACCGGTCATGGAGCAGTTTCCACCGAAATTTAGTAAAGTTCTGGTGACACCTGACCCACAATACATCCCAGGGTAAGTCTCTCAGATGTCGGTTATTTATACATTCAATGTTACTGACATTCCGCAACATTAGCCGTTTGTGTATTTTTAAATCGGAAATTGTATATAAACGTTTTTTATTATAACCGGTGCCCTTATTTTATTTAACCATAGTTTTATAGTAAAAGTTTAGTAAAACATAGTTTTACTTCAAATATCACATAACGTTAGGCTACTACAAATAATAAGCTAATAAAAAAAACGTTGGTTGCTTTGTTTAAGCTATTACAATATAGTAGCCTACTGCTCAACTAATAAATAGGCATAATAAATAAAGTATAAATATTAATTTAAGACACAAGTACTTTTATAATAGCCTACTATTATATTATTATAGTATATACAGTATTATATCACTATTATATTAAAAACGATACTGTGGTCTTGCTAGAATTAACATGTTTTTATTATAGTTTATATATTAGATTAGATTAGATTCAACTTTATTGTCATTACACATGTACCAGTACAAGGCAACGAAATGCAGTTTAGGTCTAACCAGAAGTGCAATAGCAGCAAGTGCAGGATATACAGTGGTTGCATAAGTTACATAAATAAATATTACAGAAGTAATTTACAGATGGAAATGTACTATGACCATGATTTACAGATGTCTCTTACTATAGACAGAAATTAACAGATGGATATATACTATGATCATAATATACAGATGGCTATTACTATAAACAGAGATTTACAGATGGATATGTATTATGAACATAATGTACAGATGTCTATTACTATAGACAGAGATTTACAGATGGATATATACTATGAACATAATATACAGATGGCTATTACTATAAACAGATATTTACAGATGGATATGTATTATGAACATAATGTACAGATGGCTATTACTATAAACAGAAATTTAAAGGTGGATGTATACAATAAATTAGGCTATGGTGAGCAGCAGTGCGATGGATATAGAGTAGTGCAATTAAATTATGGACAGAAGCTATCTAAGTAACAGTGCAATGGAAGAAGTTATTGCATATTTCAGTTAAAGTGTAGGAGTGCAAGATGCATAGTAAACAGTCGGTACTGTAATGAACAGTTGGTAGTGCAAATGAGCAGTCTGGTAGTGCAAATGAACATAAATGTTATGTATAGACAGTCCATTAGTGCAAATAACAAAGTGAAGTCAGGTGTGCAGTGAGGGGAGAGAGAAGAGTGTAGCAGTATATGAGGGGCAGTGGGATCAGTAAGGGGCAGAGTTATATTATTATATAAGTGAAGTAACCATGTTTTTTTATGATTTATTACCATTTGCATTACCACAATTTAAATACAGATACCATAGTAACTACTGTATGTAATGTGTTGAGTCACGGAGTCAGACGAAGGGAGGTTCAGGAACACAATATATATAATTTTTTAAGCATTTAGCTACATTTACACTTACAATACATTCAATAGAAAAGGAGTCTAGGTCAAAACTCTGGATAAACGAGTAGCACAAAGGTATAAATCCTGGAGACAAACCACTGGCACACGGCGACTACAAAAACGACATGAAATCACAACAAGACCTAATCAAGACTGAGACAAAGGAATGTGTTTTTGAAGGTGACAAGTAATGGGGATCAGGTGCAGGTGATCAGTGAATGGCGGGAAACTGGTGCACGGGATTATGGGAATCGAAGTCTATTAAAAGTCCGGGGATGAGTGAACGGGAACACAGGGTTGTTACAAACTATGGTGGTTACTATGGTTTAACTAAATATTACCAAAACACTATGGGTACTTTAGTTAAATCATGTGGGGTGGGTGTTTATGTTACTTTTTAGGAGATCGTGGTCAAATATTCATTCTGTATAACTGATAGTGGTCAAATATTCATTCTGTATAACTGTCCTTATATGGACATATGTGATTGCAGAATGCTATGATTGACAAAAATTATTATAGAGAGATTATTAAGATAGCATTGTCATTATAACTGCTTTTGAAATACACAAAGATAAAAATTTGACAAATCATCAGGTTACTAATGTACATACACAGACATAGTCATCTTATACATATTATTATGTGCTGATGGTTGTGTTTAGATATGCAGGCTACTGTCCTCAGCTGAAGTATCATGTGGGTCAGTCGTACGGTCAGTTAACAGCAAAGCTCCTCTCCTCTCCTGAGGTCTCTCACTCACAGAGACTTGTGCTCCATATGGGACGCTTCCCATCCACAGAAAATGACACAGGACTTCGTGATGAGATCCGGAAGGGAGGGTATGGAGTGAACCGAAAACTGGAGAAAATGATACCAGGATACACAGGTTATGATAAACTGACGTGTCACATGCAGCATTCTCCAGTCAGATATGATGATTTATGCAATAACATAACAAATATATATGTTAGATAATTTTTTCATTTAACTTCCTTAATGTCTGGTTTGCACTGCATAACATGTACCATGTATCTGTGTCTTGCACCCCAAGGTTTTGTACCAATGCGTCAAAACCACTTCAGCAAAACATATGCAGAAACCTGTCAAGAGGCTCTATCACAATTCAACCAGGAACAAGAGAGGAGGATTCGTATAGCCTGTGCTGACCTGTCTTGTTCTGTCAACAGCAGTGTCCCAGGCTTCAAAGTAAGCTGTCACGCTCACTTTACTTCCTTTTGACAGCTCTCCCGTGATGGGTCACCCTGTTTAATTATACATGCTAAATATCTGGTATCAAAGTAGGTCGAGTGTCACAAGACCTGTAAATGAATGGAAGTGCTATTACTAAACCGCCTTTCCAATCTGGACAGCAAATGATTTCAGGCAATTATTGGCCCTTTGTGTCTCAACAAGCTGTAAAAGTCTACTGATTTATTCACAAAAGTCCACAAGATGATTGAATATGTTTATTAACTAGATTTTTCGCTCTTGTTCTTAAAGGAATAGTTGATCAAAGATAAAAATATACACAGTTTCCTCACCAAAATGTGATTCCAAACCTGTACGACAACAGAAGTGGATAGTTAAATATACTGCCAAGCTTCCAAAAGAACAAAAGTAGCACCATAAAATATATGGTACAATAATATTAGTAAAAAAAAATATTAGCCCCCTTAGTAAATATGTGCAAAAAATGCTGTGAAAATATATCTGCATTGTTTCCCCTTTTGATCTTTTATTTAAAAAGTTCACAAAAATACAATGTTTCATTGGAATAAAAACAATTGAAAGTGTGGGGGGGGAGGGGGCGAGTAACATTATGAAATAAGCATTTTTCTCTAATACACTCTGGCCACAATTATTAGCCCCCCTTCATTTAATTCTTTTTGCTAGCGCCATTTGCAAGAAAACAGCTCCAAGTCTTCTTATAATGTCGGGTGAAGAATGCATGACAAATGATCTTAGACTATTCCGATTCAGAATTTCTCCAGATCCTTTAAATGTTGGTGTTATCTCCTCTTGGTTCACCCCACTCCTTTTCTATATTGTTCAAATCAGGGAACATGGATGGCTATGGCGGGACCTTGATTTTGAACACGGAGTCATTTTTTGTTGATTTTAATGTTTGTTTTAAACCAATGTGCTGATAGAAGATGTAACCACGGCCCATTATAATATTTTTAGCAGAGCAAATCAGGTTTAGATTTTTTTATCTGTTGGTATTTGATTTCAATTCAAACAATACATTTATTTATATAACGCTATTTATAATGTTACATTGTTTCAAAGCCGCTTTAAAGGAATAACTTTAAAACAGAAGTTAATATTAAAAATAGCAAGCAGTCCATCTTTGCTCTTGGTTATTGGTGAAAATTGCATGTGTTGAGCTGGGATGGTCAGTCAGGTCCACAGGTTCTCGCTACGGGTGTTTGGTTCTGGGATTAATTAGTAGTTTTTTTAAACATAATTTTTCCTCCCCATCTAAACGTTTTACAAAGTATAACACAAAGCAATATACTCTTATTTATACAGCATACTTTTGTCTAATTTGATGATCCTTGCCTAATCTTGGAGATACAGTAAGTTGAACAGCCTTTACTGAAACGTTTAATAAAAGCAGTTTATCAACAAGTATTCAAGACACCCCTTTGTACATCTATAACATAAGCAGACATCATAAACCATTCATTACCTGTAACAGTTCGAGAGACTGGCAGGTGAACACGCCACAGACTGAGGTAGGAAGTGATGGTTTATTCCACACAGACACAGCAGGAGAACACAAATAACCCACGGGCAAGTATTCCAAACAGGTATATTCCACAAAAATGGGTAAAGATTCCAAACTGAAAGTCAAAGATATTCCATAAAACAGAAGGGTATTCCAAACAGGTATATTCCACAAAAACGGGTAAAGATTCCAAACAGATAATCAAAGTTGTTTCATAAAACAGAAGGGTATTTCCAAACGAGTTATCAGGGAACTGACTGGTTTGACGGGATAGAGCGTCTGCTCTCTTGTTCTGGGTTCCAGGTCGGTACATGACGATGAAGTTAAATCGGGAAAAGAAGAGGGCCCAACGAGCTTGGGAGTTTAATCTCTTGGCGTCCTTGAGATATTCCAGATTCTTGTGATCAGTGATTACCGTGAAGGGGTGTTGGGCTCTCTCCAGCCAGTGCCTCCATTCCTGCAGCGCTAGTTTGATGGCGAGCAACTCGCGGTTGCCGATGTTGTAATTTAGCTCCGCCGGGGACAGCTTTCGTGAAAAGTAGGCGCATGGACGGAGACGGAGTGGGGTCCCCTGCCACTGGGAGAGTACAGCTCCAACACCGGAGGCAGATGCATCCACCTCCACGGTGAATGGCAGATCGGGATCGGGCAGACACAGGGTAGGTGCGGAGCAAAAGGCATCCTTGAGCTGGGAGAAGGCTTTCCGGGCTTCGAGGTTCCAGGACAGGAGTCGCCCCTTCTTGCCAATCAGGGCCGTGAGGGGTGCTGCCACACTGCTAAACCCGGAGATGAAGCGCCGGTAAAAGTTTGCAAACCCTAAGAAGCGATGTAGTTCCTTTACTGTCTTGGGTAGCGGCCAGTTCCTCACCGCGTCCACCTTCCCCTGATCCATCATGACTTGGTTGTGAGTAATTATGTAGCCCAAGAAGTGAATAGTGGGTTGGTGGAATTCGCATTTCTCCAACTTCAAGTATAGCTGGTGTTGGCGGAGTCTCTGCAGGACGGAGGAAACTTGCTTGACGTGCTCAGTGCAGGAGTGTGAATAAATGAGGATGTCATCCAGGTAAATGATGATGTACTTCCCCAGCAGGTCCCTGAAGATTTCATTCATGAAGCTCTGGAACACTGCTGGGGAATTTACCAATCCGAAGGGCATTACACAGTACTCGTAGTGACCAGTGGGGGTGACGAATGCGGTCTTCCATTCGTCCCCTGAACGGATACGGATGAGGTTGTATGCTGATCTGAGGTCCAATTTAGTGAAGATGGTGGCGTGACGGAGTTGTTCGAGTGCAGCAGGGATCAGGGGAAGAGGATACGCAAACCTCCGGGTGTGTGCGTTCAGAGTACGATAATCGATACAGGGTCTGAGACCCCCGTCCTTTTTACCCACAAAGAAACTGGAGGCGGCAGGGGACAGGGATGGTCAGATGAAACCTTGGTTCAATGCCTCCTTCACGTACTCCTCCATGGCCTTCTGTTCCGGGACAGACAATGGATAAATCCTCCCCTTAGCAATGATGGCCCCAGGCAGCAGCTCTATGGCACAGTCCCATGGCCGGTGTGGGGGAAGTAGTGAAGCTCTCTGCTTGGAGAACACGTCCTGGAACAACCGGTACTCAGGCGGGATGTCTTCCGTGTCTTCTTCGGCTAGGACTGTCTCGGCGGCGACATGTGCTGGGAGAGAGTGAGCAACCAATGGGGATTCAAAGTGCGGGTTTGAGTCCTCTCGCTTCTCCTTTGGCAACCAGCCTGTAATCCTTCCGGTCTCCCAGTCGACTTGCGGCTGGCTACGCTGGAGCCATGGTCGTCCCAGGACTATATCCGTTGTAAATCCCTCTAGAACCCAAAAGGAGATCCTCTCAGTGTGTTTCGGAGAGAAGTGGACGGTCAAGGGCGATGAGTGGTGAGTGAGTTGACCTTGGCCCAGCAGTTTGCCCAGGATGTTCTGGATGCGCATCATTCGCTGATTCTTGATAGGTGTAGACGGTAGACGGAGTAGACGGGCGGAAATGAAATCCCCGGCGGCTCCGGAATCTATGAGTGCGTAAACAAACAGGGACATACTTGGAGTGGATACCACTAACTTAGTTAACGGAAGGTGAGACAGAGAGACAGGGTTCTGGATGGTACTCACCGAGGAGCGAGCGGGGCGAATGGGACAGGCAGCGATACGATGTCCAGGGCCTCCGCAGTAAAGGCAGAAGTTCATGCTGTGCCTGCGGGTGCGTTCCTCAGGAGAGATGCTGTATCGGTCAATCTGCATGGGTTCGGGTTCCAGAGGGGTGGTCCGACCAGAGGCCGTGACGCGTCGAGGAGATGCAGCAGGACGGTATGGTGAGCAGGCAGTCAGACGCTGAGCTATGCGGACCGAACGTTGAATCATCTCTTCGAAACCTATGGAGTCATCGTATATGGCCAGCTGGAGCCTCACTGAGGTACAAAGACCCTGGCGGAACACGGAAATGAGCGCAGGCTCGTTCCATCCACTGACAGCCACCAGCGTCCGAAATTGTAAGGTGTAGTCAGCTACAGAGAGTCTTCCCTGACGCAGGCGAAGAAGCTGATCGGGCACTGACAGATGATCGGTGGTTTGTCCAAAGACCCCTCGGAAATGGTCCACGAAGAGTTTTAGTGTTGTAGTGAGTGGCCCTCCGGCCCACCAGATGCCCTGGGCCCAGCTCAACGCCTTGCCATTTAGGAGTGAAATGATAAAAGCGATCCTTGCCGTATCCAAGGCAAACTGGTTGGGATGAAGCTCTAGATATAACTCACACTAGAGGATGAACCCGCTGAACTCCTCCACGGCTGCTGAGTATCGATGAGGTAGGGCCATGGGACTGGTTGCAGCGGGTGAGGAAGACGGGCGAACGGTGAGTTGCGTGCGAAGGAGGTCGACTAGGGCGCCGATGGAATCCGGTGGAGGGGAGGAAGTGTCCGTGCTTGCTTGTGGCGTGGTCATAGTTAGGTCCGGTATACTGTAACAGTTCGAGAGACTGGCAGGTGAACACACCACAGACTGAGGTAGGAAGTGATGGTTTATTCCACACAGACACAGCAGGAGAACACAAATAACCCACGGGCAAGTATTCCAAACAGGTATAATCCACAAAAACGGGTAAAGATTCCAAACTGAAAGTCAGGAGAACACAAATAACCCACGGGCAAGTATTCCAAACAGGTATATTCCACAAAAACAAACAGATAGTCAAAGTTGTTACATAAAACAGAAGGGTATTTCCAAACAGGTATATTCCACAAAACAGTAGGGTACAAAAACGACACGCTGCACGTAATAACAACAATACCGGACCAAGAACAGAACGAAACTGGGACTTAAATACAAACACAAATTCAAGACAAACAAGAAACAGGTGAGTCCAATCAAAATGGCCAACAGGTGATGTGCAAGGGATGATGGGAAGTGAAGTCCATTAGAATGCTGGTGAATCAGAACGGGTGAATCGTGGTGTAGATGTCGGTGAAGGGGGCGTGACCGGCGCAGAGGCGGGAGTTGTTACATTACCGTTTTCGCGGTTCATAAATACAGCGAGTTGCATAACATATATACATATTTTGCATTAAAGACCGTCTTGCAGTCTTGTTTCACAAAAACATTCAAGACAAGACAGAAACCATGCTGTTTTAAAAGCCTGTCAAAGAATAGCATCAAAGAAAGCTTATACTGTGAATAAACAAATTTAAATAATCATAACTGTATCACAACTCCTGCATTTAAACGAAAGAAGACATATACAGGTGCTGGTCATGTAATTAGAATATCATTCCATTCAAAAAGTGAATATGGTGAATGATATTCTAATTATATGACCAGCACCTGTACATGACAGACATATACACCTAAGGGTGAGTGAAACATTGTGTAATTTTGTTTTTGGACTGAACTATTCCTTTAAATTTAATGGATGAGCACTGTCTCCCGTCAATGGTTACGACCCAAATGGTCTTGCTAACAAAAGTAGCCTAAGTTATTAGTTAAAAAACCTTTTTGACCTTTTTTCATAAAGGACATGTTAAAATCAACAGAAGTATAAATATCACAAAAATGTTTAATTAATTTCTTTAATTAGAAACTTTAAATAGGAGGTTATAATATATTTAAGCATTTGTTTGTCTAAGGAAAGATCCAAATTATTTCTTATAGACCTGACATGGTTGAACGTTTGTGTAATATAAGTGTTTGAATATTTTTTGTTTAAACTCAGTTGGACAAAGGAAAATGTGATAAAAAACGCAAACGCAATCTCTATTGCTGACGTTTCCAGTTGACTTGACAGCATGATTTGGAAAGTGTCCATCTTTCCTGCGCAGTTTTCACTTCGACCAGGCGCCCAGAGTTGAAAAATTCTCAACAGGCAGAACGCTCAGCCTGCAGTGGGCGTTTTCAGCCGAGCTTCGTTCGGCCGTGTAAAAGAGGAGAGCAGAAAAGAATAATTAGCGTAGCTGCTATTCATTTCTTTTAGACTAGAGATAATACTGGTATGCATTATGTGTATGCTTTGCTGAAAAGATGCGTTTTAATCTAGATTTAAACTGGGAGAGTGTGTCTGACCCTCAAATATTATCAGGAAGGCTATTCCAGAGTTTAGGTGCTGCATACTGTATGAGAATGCCTTTGGTGGATTTTGTTATCCTAGGTACTATCAGGAGTCCAGAGTTTTGTGATCGCAAGGAACGTAACGAGTTGTAGCGTGATTGAAGCTCTGTTAGATAAGCAGGAGCTAAACCGTTTAATGCTTTATAAGTGATAAGAAGTACTTTATAGACGGTTTCAAAGTGACAACATAAACAAACGTTACTGCGCATGCACGCTTTTGTGACCCAATAGAGTGCCCACACAATAGAGTGCCTGTAGATTATTTCTAATAACAAGCAAAAGAAACTGAGATAAAACGCTACTGGCCAAACTTGTCTCTCCAATATTTAGAATTTAGAAAGTAAATTTAGAAACTCATTCAACAAATTGTTTATTTAATAAAATGAACATACAACAAAATTAAAATAATAGTTTATTTAATACAATTATTATACAATAATATAAATGAATATTAACATAAATTAAATATAAATAGTTATATTATTACTATACGCGACTGCTATCAAAACATGAAAGTTTCTAAATTATAGTCAGGTATCAGACATTAGAGGGAAAAAGACTGTCAAATCTACAGAACTGCTTGTTGCTAATAATACGTGTGTGTGTGTGTGTGTGTGTGTGGTGTACCGTTTTGTACTTTTAGATATGAAATTAATATTTTATTCACTAGCTGTAGTTTAGGGCATTACATAAAAGTTCTCAGTAACTATGGCTGAGATAACTATAGGCAGTAGGCTACAGTCAAAAAATGAACCAACCTTTTTTGGACTTGGGCCTTTGTTTTTAATTAAATATTTTAGTTGCAGCCATAAAATGACTGAAATTATAATTATAAATTCTTGAAAAGATGTAAATTTTCATTGTTATCATTGTGTAATGAAGAATGCAAATATGCAAGAAAAAACATGTCTTTGCTTTTATAATTTACATACAGTTTATGCCATTTATGCCTTAAACCAGTGGTTCCCAAACTTGTTTCTGGGGACCCACAGCTGTGCACATTTTGCATGTCTCCCTTATCTAACACACCTGACTCAAATCATCAGCTCATTAAGGTAGAAATCCTGAACTAAAAGAAAACATGCCAGTTAAGGGAGACATACAAAATGTGCAGAGCAGTGGGTCCCCAGGAACAGGTTTGGGAACCACTGCCTTAAACCATGTTAATAATCTTTATGTTAAGTAAGATCCGTAAATATTTTTAAACACATACGTGTTGCTGCACTGTAGGAATAGTGGTTTAAGCAAGGGAAATTTGTATAGTGCATTGTATTGCACATTTCTTGCAGGCTTTCGAGAAAAAAATGGGAGCCTGTGCCCCAGTAGAGTTTTAGGTCTAGCAACGCCCCTGCTAGCAGCTGCATTTCACGAGTTTGTCTGCGCAGATATACAGTTATGATGCAGGATTAAGCGTAGAAAGAGTAAAGGGTATATGCGTATTTGGCGTGCTGGTCGTAGTGGGCTCCGAGCCCGCCGGCTCCTGACAACCCAAAACTCTCCTCCCCCTGGTCCAGAAGAGAGCTCTGGTTCTTGAGCCGGCAGAAACTGAGCTTAGACCCAGGGGAATTGCTTGTAAGGTTGTATTGACATTGCAGGATTTAGAACAACATGAATAAATTATGACAATTTTTGCCATAAACTAAGCCATTACAGTAGTGAAAAAATGTTAGATACAAATTCAATGAACTCATTTTTCAGACACAGTATGTTTACTTAACATGTATACATTTATTTAACATCTTTTGTTGTTTAACAATAGTGACAGAGATTTAATCATGTTGCTGCCCCTTTAAGACCGAAGGCATGCATGCATGTAATATACTAACACACATATCCAGTTTTCACCTCTTTATCTTTACTTAAGCCGTTATACCGACTGTGTTTACGTAAGATACTCCACAAAAAGCACATTTTGACACCTGTGTGTGTTTTTGACCACTGACAACTGTCTTTGAACTCGAGCGCGCGTGCGCGTGAGAGAGCGTCTGGTGTGCGTCACTCAGCGCGATTCCGCCTGTCTTGCCTTCACCTAATCCACAACGAATTGTAACTCCTGGGAAAACGGGATGCTATCTCTAAAACTTCAGGTGCTGAGGCCATTGTTGTAGCTGCTAGTTCACATTTTGGCAGCCTACCTGTCCACTGCGCCTGCCATACTGAGACTAGATATACAAACGCCCCGATCGCAATCCAATGACCGGGACACGCATGTTGAAATGTTATGTATTTTTTTAATGTCCGATAGTCCTCAAACAACATTCTAGTCCCGTCTCGTCTCGTTAACGAAGACACAGCATAATTTCGTCATTGTTTTTATCATCAGATATTAGCTTTAGCTTGTCAACGTCTCAACTTTAGTCACAGAAAAATGCTCGTTAACGAATATTTTTTGTCGTCGTCTTCATTAACGAAATTAACACTGGTGCTGGCTTCATGATTAAAGCTGCGGTGGAAGCACGGGCCCTGCTGGGAAGTCACTGCTGCGACATGCTGACTTCAGGATTAAGGGCTGCGGTGGAAGCACGGGCCCTGCTGAGCAGTTGCTGTGGCGATGTGCTGGCTTCGGGAGTAGGGGCTGCAGTGGAAGCACTGGCCTTGCTGGGCAGTCGCTGCGACGTACTGGCTTTAGGAATAGAGGCTGTGGTAGAAGCACAGGCTCTGCTGGGCAGCCGCTGCTGCAACGTGCTGGCTTTTGGAATAGAGGCTGTGGTAGAAGCACTGGCCCTGCTGGGCAGTCACTGCTGCAACGTGCTGTCTTCTGGAATAGAGGCTGTGGTGGAAGACTGGCTCAATCTTGTCACATATCACAACTATGCAGAGATTACCATCACATGTTTATTTAGGTTTCATACATTTAAATTCACGTGCTGTAAATCCTATTCTCTGAACTGCTGCACAAACAAACATGGCAGCGCCCGCTTATAACTGTTAGCTCAACTAACGTGATCATTAAAAAAGTGTTGAAACATCAAATTACATACATATACACATATTTGATAATCGGAATATCAGATATTTCATATCATAGTTAACAAGTTTGTGAATATTTTGAATAAAAAGAAAAATGACGTAAAAGCCATGCATCAGTCATACAGCTGCTGTAGCTCTGCGGTGTGTCTGTCACATGATAAGCAGTCCAGTGTCGCCATGGAAATATTAAAGTGCTACGTTCTAACAGTCGCCTTGAATAAAAAAACTCAGGCCGGGGGTCATTCTGAAAATGTTAAACTTACGTGTGAAAGGGTTAAGGTGTCTTTGGAACCAAAAACGGGTGACGGGGCGGTTCGAATCGTCGACAAAAAGGGGTTCTCATGCGGTTCTAGTCTGGGCTTTCCGGAGGTGTAGGTAGGCTAGCAGGGTTTGGTAGGGTTGGATGGGGGGATGGAGGTTAACGATGAGGATGAAGTGGCCTCTCCTGGTTTGATCCATCTTGCTTTGTTTGATGAAGTAGGATATGGTTTCTGGATCGAGCACTGACAGGTCAGAAATAGTGGGATGGACTAGTGGGTTGAAGGTGGCAGTGGTGAAGTTTTCCAAGCATCTTAGGAAACCGAAGAAACGTGGTGCTGAGAGTGCGGGCAGAGTGCTTGGTGTGGTATCCTTTGCGAAGAGTAGAGATGCATCTAGTTAGCACTTCGAGAGTAATGGGTTGACTTGCGTCTGGGTGGGCGGGATGACTTCTCTGGATACCTTTGAGGATCATGGAAGTTTGAGGGCTGGCTATGGCAGGGGAGGGTTAATTGAATATGAGTTTGTGGAAAAATTTTATTCCACTTAGGTAGTCTTTTTTGGGCTTGCTTGAAGGTTTTGATGTGTTAGGGAGGTGATGAAGGAGGAGGGGGTGGTGAGGAGAGAGAGAAGTTGGAAAAAGGGAGGTTGTAAGCCTGATAGAAGTGTTTGAAGTTTCTCCAAGCAGTGAGGTAAGATTGAAGGGTCGGGAAACCGGAGCCTGCATGCCCAGCGGAAGCAGCTTTGCGCTCAACTACAAGGACAGCAGAAATACTTGGGCAAAATACAATGAGACGTTGGGTTTGGCTTGGGAAATAGAGAGGAGGCAGGGGCTGGCAACCGCTGGGGCTGCTAACGAAGGCAGCCTAGTAATCGGAGCCTGTGTGCCCAGTGGAAGTGTAGTAAAGAAGAATGTTTTACATTAATCACGCAAGACGCAATGCTCCACATTCAAGGATTTACTGAGAACAGAGCGCATACAATTCAAAATGACGTTACATACAAAAGAAGTACACTCAACTCAAGTATTTGGATACATGTACTTCACAAACTTTATCAGCGAAAATAACCTGAGTCTGTACCTGAGGTAGTAGACATGCTAATGTTACATTCAAGTTCCACATTTTATGTAGTTATAAACCTGTAACTGATTTAACATGAATAATAAAATATTCACATATTCACATACAAACTTATCAACAATACATTTGAGTATGATTAATTATTTAACATAATGCCCCATTATTAACACTGCATTGGTAAACAAATATTATGTCCTATTTTATACAGTATACTGTATAATATTTCCCTATTGCTATACACCCACAGTACCAAATATTCCATACACAGTACACAAATATCCAACATGTCAAAGAAGCAGCTTCACACTGGGCAACGAGGGTGGCAGTGCGGGCCTGGCACTTGGGGCGGGAAATGTTTGGGGAAACTAGGACGGGTGAGCCGAAGCTGCCGGCTGAGGCGAGCTCATGCTGCCAGGATGGTTTGTGATGGTAGTAGCGGAGTGGAGCGGCTGTTGAAAAAACTCAACTGGTGGTTCCCTTAAGTCCGGAGCACGGTCCGAGGATGCCGGGGAAGGTCGTAAATGCACTGAGGGAGCGGGGAGGGCGTCGCTTAGATAATATCACAGCTGCGGCAGTGGTAAAATGAATAGAGAACAGATATGGAGTATATTGGCTGAATGTTTTTATGCAGAATGAGACAGCTTGGAGAGTAGAGAAGCAGACTAGGGATTTCACAAATTATGAACATGTTTTATGATACAGATGTCTACATCTGAGAAATAAAGACCTGAATGTAAACCTAAATAGAACACACGGGCAGCTGTTCCCACTCATGACGTGATTAGCCACCTATTTAATACAGATAGAGGCGCTGGCGCGGAAGCGTTCAGCCCTCCTCGCGTGAAGACCGACGAGGTAAAGACCATTCGACTCGTCCTGCGCGACTCAACCGAGCAACGAAACCGGCAACGCACATTAGTATCTTTTCTAATAATCCTTACTTTACTATTTTTCTCTCCATTCTTTTCGCCTTTTCTATCCTTACTCGCACAGCATGTGTTTCCAATTCATTCCTGTGGTCTCTCGCCCATGACACTCTCTCACGAGAGGAAGGCGGAGCAATCCTGCCAACCTTTGCACTATCTGTACCTCTTCTACTCTTCCACTCTGTCTTTCCATTGGTCTCTGGAATTGTCAATCTGCTGTTAATAAATCTGACTTCATCCCTGCATTTGCATCCCACTCTGCTCTTAGTATTGTAGGATTAACTGAAACCTGGATTACTTCTGAGAACACAGCAACCCCTGCTGCTCTCTCTAGTAACTTCTCTTTCTCTCACACCCCCCGCCAGCATGGGAGAGGTGGTGGCACCAGTCTTCTCATCTCCAAAGACTGGAAGTTCTCCACCTACCCCTCCATAGTCAACACCAATTCTTTTGAATTCCATGCCGTAACTATTACTTCTCCATTAAAACTCCACATTGTAGTTATTTATGGCCCCCAGGTCAACTGGGTGAATTTCTAGAAGAACTAGACATGCTGCTCTCGTCTTTCCCTGAGGACGACTCGCCGCTTCTTGTCTTAGGGGATTTCTACATCCACCTGGAGAAGCCTTATGCCTCAAACTTCCACTCTCTGCTAACCTCCTTCAATCTCCAACTAGTCCCCACCACAGGTATACATAAGTCAGGTAACCAACCCGATCTCATCTACACATGCATCTGTGATACAGATAACACCTTGGTTACACCTCTGCATGTCTCTGATCACTTTTTCATCACTTTTAATTTAATACTGCATCCCCTCAACTCACCAACCCCTCTGCCAGTCTCATTTAGGCGGAACCTGCGCTCCCTTTCTCCTGCCCATCTTTCATCTGTCATAGAAACCTCCCTTTCCATCCTTCACACACTTTGCATCACTTGATGTTAATTCTGCCAAAGACACACTTCTCGTAACACTAACCTCGTGTCTAGACACTATTTGTCCTCTTTCCTCCAGGCCAGCACGTGCTTCTTCTTCCAGTCCCTGGTTGTCCGATACTCTCCGGGAACACCGGGCTAAACTTAGAGTGACTGAAAGGAAATGACGCTGAACTAAAGACCTCGCTAACATCTGTAAGTATCAGGCTTCGCTCTCTATCTTCTCTGCAGACATTCACACTGCTAAATCGGCATTCTTTCATGACAAAATTAACAGCGCCTCAGACTCGCACAAGCTTTTCAAAACTCTCCTCTGTCCCCCTCCACCACCTCCGTCTAACTCCCTAACGGCTGATGACTTTGCCAGCTACTTCACAGACAAAACTAGGTCCATCAGCAGTCAATTTTCAGCTCCACCCATCCATGATCTCACACCACAAATACACACAGCAGACAATCTTCTCTCCTCTTTCTCTCCTCTTAAAGAGGATGATGTCTCTAAACTTCTACTCTCTACTCACCCAACCACCTGCCTGTTAGACCCATCCCCTCACATCTACTACAAGCCATCTCACCCACACTCCTACCATCGCTCACTCATATTAGCAACACATCTCTCAATACAGGAATTTCCCCCACTGCATTCAAGCAGGCCCGGGTAACCGCGCTGCTTAAGAAACCCACACATGACACTTCCCTACTGGAGAACTATAGACCCATTTCTCTCCTTCCGTTCATAGCAAAAGCACTTGAACGGGTTGTTTTCAATCAGGTGTCTACCTTCCTCACCCAAAACAACAGGCTGGACACCAACCAGTCAGGCTTTAAAAGTGGTCACTCAACCGAAGCTGCCTTACTAACAGTTACAGAAGCCCTAAGGAGGTGAGAGCTGAGTCCAAATCATCTGTTCTCATTCTCTTAGACCTTTCTGCAGCCTTCGACACGGTTAACCATCACATTCTTCAGTCCACCCTCTCTTCACTGGGCATCACTGGAACTTCACTCTCCTGGTTTGAATCCTATCTCACAGATAGATCCTTCAAGGTAGCTTGGGGAGGTGAAGTGTCCAAATCACACCAACTAGTCACCGGGGTCCCACAAGGATCGGTTTTTGGGCCTCTGCTCTTCTCCATTTACACCACATCACTGGGTTCCATCATACAAGCACACTTGTTTCTTTTGCCATTGTTATGCTGATGACACTCAACTTCACCTCTCGTTTCATCCAAATGATTCCACGGTAGTCACACGAGTCTCAGACTGCCTGGCTGACATCTCTTCTTGGATAAAAGATCATCACTTACAACTCAACCTGGCCAAGACTGAGCTTCTCGTCCTTCCTGCCACGCCGTCAGAACAGCACCAGCTTACCATTCAGCTTGGTCCATCAAAGATAACCCCATCGACTTCAGTGAGGAATCTTGGGGTAATCATGGATGATCAACTGACTTTTAAGGATCACGTTACTAAAACAACACGGTCATGGAGGTTTGCATTGTACAACATTAGGAAGATCAGACCGTTCTTAACAGAACATGCAACACAGCTTCTCGTCCAGGCTCTTGTCATTTCTAGACTGGATTACTGTAATGCTCTTCTGGCCTGTCTCCCAGCCTGTGCTTTCAAACCTCTGCAAATGATGCAGAATGCTGCTGCACGCCTGGTCTTCAATGAGCCCAAGAGAGCACTTGTCACACCTCTGCTTATCTCTCTGCACTGGCTCCCAGTAGCGGCACGCATTAAGTTCAAGGCACTGGTGCTTGCTTACAGAACAGCCACTAACACAGCACCCATCTACCTCAACTCTCCCTTACAGACCTACATCCCCTCCAGAAGCCTGCGGTCTGAAAACGATCGGCGCCTCGTTGTTCCTTCACAGAGAGGCTTGAGATCCATCTCAAGGACATTTTCTTTCACCGTTCCCTGCTGGTGGAATGATCTTCCTGTTTCCATCAGGACAGCTGGATCAATTTCACAATTCAAAAAACAGCTGAAGACCCACCTCTTGTGTCTCATAAGTGTCTCATAATATGTATATAAAAAAAAAAATTAAAAACACTTTCTACCTCTCTTCTCCTTTTCTAATGTTCTCTATATACTTGCTTATTCTATCTTGACGTTGTATCTGAAACTTTGTATTAATAGCACTTCTCGTGATTATTGCTTGCTTAGATGAATCGCTTGCTGTTTTCCTCAATTGTAAGTTGCGTTGTATAAAAGCATCTGCCAAATGAATAAATGTAAATGTAAATGAATTACTGATTCATTTGAATCGTTCAAAACAAAACACTGCTGTATGTTGTTCAGAGAAACGCAACCATTCTGTTTGGAACTATTGAAATTGGTGAAGTAGCGCAAAGACAGTGATTAATGATAATGCAATTAATAATAACTTCGTGTTTATGAAACTGTAACATTAAACACTCATGCAGTTGTGCTGATAAACTCTTGTCATTCGTGACACAACGGAAAAGACAGATTAGTTTGCAACATGCTGGGCCTGCGCCGCTAGCGGAGGCGACCTCACGCTAAAGATTGGCGGTGGACTGCTGGCTGTGAACGAGGTGGCTTGTGATGGAAACGGAGTCATACTCACGCTGCCGGGGAGGCTTGCGCCACTGACGGAGTCATACTCACACTACCTGGGCGGCGTATTACAATGGAGGCCGGTGCAGCGTTTCGAAAAACATGACATGGGCTTGCCGAGGACCTATTGCTGCTGCCTAGTGACCGGAAGTCTTTTCTTGCATGATCCGGAATAATTTTAGAAGTGACGGGGACCTTTGGTTGACTCGCTTTGCTAGCAGCTAGCGTGGAATGCTGCGAAAGAGATGGGGCAGGTAAGGCGATTTGACTATTTATTGAAGAGCTCACTTGAGCTGATAGGATAAGGCGTTGATTGCTAATGCGGAAAAGCTGACTGATTATATGCTCCGGCTCCTCCCGAATCTTGTTAATCAAACATCATTTTGAACCAACTGTAGTTTGTTTAATGATGATGCAGGACAACCACTGAGTAGAGCATTACAATAATCAAGTCTTGAAGTCATAAATGCATAAACTAATTTTTCTGCATCAGAAATACATCGAAAATTCTGCAGTTTGGCGATGTTTCTAAGATGGAAGGCAGTTTTTGTGACGTTAGAGATGTGGTTTTCAAATGACAAATTGCTGTCCAATATAATGCCAAGGTCTTTAAATGTATTTGCTGAGGTAACAGTGCAGCCTTCTAAGCTGTAATCTGTCATATTTTGCTTACAGGTCTTAGGTTTGATGAGAAATATCTCTGTTTTATCAGAGTTTAGCAGAAGAAAAATATTAGTCATCCAATGTTTTATATCCTGAACGCACTCTGCTAGTATTGTTAAGTTTGAGGTTTTGCCTGGTCTAAATGAAATGTATAACTGGGCATCATCTGCATCACAATGAAAACTAATTCCATGTTTTCTAATAATGTTACCAAGGGGCAGCATGTATATAGAAAAGAGCAGAGGACCTAAAACAGATCCTTGAGGTAATCCATAGTTAACTGGCGTTTGAGTTGATGATTCCCCACTTAAAAGAACAAACTGATATTGGTCAAATAAGTATGATCTGAACCATTGTAGTCCCTGGATACCAATATAGTTCTGTAGGCGATCTAAAAGTATGGCATGATCTATGGTATCGAAAGTGGCACTAAGGTCAAGCAAAACTAGGAGTGAGATGCCTTGGTCTGATGCTAAGAGTAGATCGTATGTAATTTTAACAAGTGCAGTTTTGGTACTATGATGTGGCCTAAAACCCAAATGAAATTTTTTGAAAGGAGAACAATTGCGCAGATACTACTTTTTCTAATATTTTAGATAGATTTGGAAGGTTTGATATTGGTCTATAGTTTCCTAATTCTCTAGAGTCTAAGTGTGTTTTTTTAATAAATGGCTTAATTACAGCCAGCTTAAAGGTTTTTGGAACATGACCTAGAGTGAGTGAGGAGTTAATAATATTAAGAATGGGCTCTACTGTAACAGGTAATAACTCTTTTAATAGTTTAGTGGGTGGGGGGGTCTAATAAACATGTTGTCAGTTTAAGGCTGAAATACACTACAAGACTTTCGCTCCGATTTTTGCCCATATTTTCAGTCTGAAGTTGTTGTAGAAAGTCTGCGCCAGTCTGCCGATTTTTTCACGTATTGTTTTCTATGCAAACGTTCAAAAATACGGAGCCGTGGAAGGGACATTGGCAAAAAATATTTCAGGAGACTAGACGATAGTTTCACATGTGCACGCGATAAGTTATAGAATTGGGAATTAATAGGTACATGTCTATATGCAGTTGGTAGGGGATATTTTAAATGTTTGACGTAAAACATAGACATCGTGTATTAATGCATAAATAACTTTTAAAAGGCCAAATTCATTACATAGCCTATTAATACGGAATAGGCTATGTAGCCTATGGGAAGAATCCCGGTGGCCTTGTTCATTGTCTGTACATACCAAAGTGATCATTCATGGCATTCGTTGAAAATCACGAATCGATTACGCTTATTATATAAGCATGTACTGTATAGTGTTTGCCCATTGTCCTACTGGCAGCATTTGACCAATAGCGCGCATATAATGACAAGCTTACATTATTTTGTGTTTAATACAATAATGAGCCTCTTCAATAAGCTTATTTTAATGACAATGTAGATTATATTATTATATGAGATGTTTTATCCAGGCCATTTCCGTGTAGTGCGAATTATATAAAGTTACTATCGAATAAAACACCCAGATTCCTTGCTGACGATGAGGGTTTTATGGAACATCCATAAGAGGTATTCTTGGTTGTTTATGGCGGTTTTCTGTCCAATGAGTAACACTTCCATTTTGTCTGCGTTCAGCAATAAGAAGTTGTTACTCATCCTGTTTTTTATACTGACTATGCATTCCATTATTCTATTGAACTGCTGTGTTTCGTTAGGCTTCGAAGAAATATAGAGTTGAGTATCATCAGCATAGCAGTGAAAACTAACTCCGTGTCTCTTAATTATAGCTCCTAGGGGTAACATGTATAGTGCGAAGAGCAGAGGTCCAAGAACTGAGCCCTGTGGCACTCTATACTGGACATGTGATTTGCGTGACACCTCATTATTTATTGCTACAAATTGAAAACGATCAGATAAGTATGATTTAAACCATTTCAATGCTATTCCACTAATGCCAACATAATTTTCAAGTCTATGTAAAAGTATTCTATGGTCAATGGTGTCGAAAGCGGCACTAAGATCTAATAGCACAAGTAACGAGATGCAACCACGGTCCGCCGCCAAAAGCAAGTCGTTTGTAACTAATCAGAGCAGTCTCTGTACTGTGATGTGCCCTAAATCCTGACTGGAATTGTTCATAGATGTTGTTGTTTTGGAGGAAGGAGCATAGTTGTGATGAGACTACCTTTTATAGTACTTTAGAGAATTCTTAAATTGCTGTTGTTATTGTGATGTTTTTGTTGTTGTTTTAATGTTATTTTATGATGTTGTAGCGCCTTGAGTGTAAGAAAGGCGCATTATAAAAAAAATTCATTATTATTATTATTATTATTATTAAAGGTAGATTCGAAATAGGTCTATAATAAACTAATTCCCTAGGATCAAGTTGAGTTTTTTTGATAAGGGGCTTAATAACAGCCACCTTATACGCTTTAGGGACATGCCCTAATGACAGAGATGAGTTAATAATACTAAGCAAAGGATCTATAATTTCAGGGAGCATCTCTTCCAGTAGATTTGCAGGTATAGGATCTAGCATGCATGTTATTGACTTAGAAGATCTAATAACTTTAGACAGTTCATCCTTACTTACAGTAGAAAATACTTGCATTTGCTCCTTAGGGGAGCTGTAATTTGTTGTCTGATCTGCTTGCGCAGCCTCCGGTTGCATAGTTGTAATTGTCTTTCTAATATTATCAATTTTATTTGTGAAGAAATTCATAAATTCATCACTGCTATGTTGATTTCCAATATCTGAAGATGTTGATCATTTATTTTGATTTAAATTAGCAACTGTGTTAAATAAAAACTTAGGGTTGTGCTGGTTATGTTTTATTAGCGATGAAAAGTAGGCGAATCTAGAAGCTTTTAAGGATTTCCTGTATGTTAAAACACTATCCTTCCAAGCTAGGCGAAATACCTCAAATTTAGTTTTTTGTGCGCTCCATTTTCCGGTCAGCTCTCTTTAGAGCGTGCGTGTGCTCATTACACCACGGCGTTGGACTGCTATCTTTTATCTTCTTTAGGCGAAGAGAAGCAACTGTGTTTAGTGTTTCTGAGAAGACAAGAGTTAATATTCTCAGTGAGGATATCAAGATCCTTCGTAACCTTAGTATGCTAAGAAAATGTAAATATCAATGTGAATATATTTTACTCATTGGGGATATTTTACTCGTAAGCATTTCTAGGGGGGCTAATAATTGTGTCCAGGGTGTATTAGAGAAAAACATTTATTTTATAATGTGACTTCCCCCACTTTCAGTTGTTTTACTTCAATGAAACATTGGATTTTTGTGAATGTTTTTAATAAAAGATCAAAAGGAGAAACAATGCAGATTTATTTTCACAGCATTCTTTGCTCATATTTACTAAGGCGGCTAATATTTTTGTCTCCAACTGTATATACAATACTGTATTTCTTCTGAAGCCATTTGATAGCATTGCGTAACAAACAGTTACGAGCAGGTGGGGACTATTTCTATGTATGCAGATAGACTGCGGTTAAAGATTCGGACAGGTCACGACTCGTTCGCGTGATTCAGAGTCAAATCCCATTTTTACAAGCTAATAACTTTGTTATTTGTTCACCTTCGGAATTACAACTTTGGCAGACTGTTTACTTTCAAACGCGGAAACATTACACAATGCATGAAATGTAATGTTTATGATCTTGTGAAATGTACTCTTTAATATATTATTTTAAATATTCAGGGTTCCTTAGAAGACAACACTGAAGTATTTAAGCCTGTTTTTGTTACAAAATTCAATAGCGTGATAATATTGTATATAGACGGTTTCAAGGCAACAACATAAACATAAACAACGTTACTGCGCATGTACGCTTTTGTGGCCCGAACTTCTGGTACACATCCACAATGAATAGAGTCCCTGCTGATTATTTCTGATAACAAGCAAAAGAAATAACCAGTAAATGACACTAGCTAGAAAGTTTAAAGTATGTCTAGTCAGTATTAATTTGGGTTACCAGTTGAAGAACCATTACTTGGCTAAACTAAAATGTGAGAAAGTTACACGACCCATTCAACAAATTGTTTATTTAATAAGATTTATATACAATACAGTTCAACAAATTGATTATTTAATACAATAAAATATTAATATAAACTATATAAAATATAAATAAAAATTAAATCACCTTTATTGTCTCATCACCACAAGTGGTGAGTGAAAGTCTTGGGTGCATGCTCAATACAAAGCATAATGCAGTTGAACAGACAAACAACTGTATGACAAACAACTCTATGACAAACAACTGTATGACTAAACAACCTTGTAAAGTAAGTGACAGTATGTAGTGCAGGCAAGCAATGCAAATTATAACAGATGGACTGTACAAAAAAGACAATATACATTTACACATATGCACATTATATATATACACAAGATATACACATTGGACGGTGTCTATAAACATTAAGTATAAAAAATATAACAGAATATACAGATATGCACACGGAGTGTATGTGTGATGGTTCAGCACATAGTGCAGATTGTTAATGGATGGTTATTGCATTAGTCCATGATACTGTAGTGTATGGTATGGTGAAGCGTGAGTGTGTGGAGTGTGTCAGTTTAAGTGTTGAGTTTTAAGTGTTGAGCAGTCCAATAGTCTGAGGGTAAAAGCTGTTCTTCAGTTGCCTTGTGCGGGACCAGATGCTCCGGTATCGTCTGCCTGAAGGCAGCAAGGAGAGCAGCCCGTGATTCGTGTGGCTGGAATCACTGATGATCTTCCTGGCTTTCCTCACACACCGCCTGGTGTAGATGTCCTGAAGAGAGGGAAGAGCGCTTCCCACCACATGACGGGCAGTTCGCACAACTCTCTGCAGTGCTTTGCGATTGCCGGCAGTGCTGTTTCCATACCAGGCGGTGATGCAGCCAGTTAGAATGCTCTCTACTGTGCAGGTGTAAAAGGTTCTGAGGATTTTGGGGCTATGCACTGCATCAGTGTGAACAGTCCATGTGAGGTCCTCAGTGATGATTACCCCAAGGAACTTAAAGCTGTTTACCCGCTCCACAGGTGTCCCGTCGATGGTGATAGGGCTATGTTCCTTGTCCTGTCTCCTGAAATCTATCACCAGTTCCTTGGTTTTATTAATGTTAAGTAGGAGACGGTTCTCTTTACACCAGTGTGTCAAACTGCACACCTCCTCTCTGTAGGCCGACTCGTCGTAGTTGGTGATCAGGCCTATCACTGTCGTGTCATCTGCAAATTTCACGATGGTGTTGTGTGGAGCTGTGTGTGGCTATGCAGTTGTGTGTGTACAGGGAGTAAAGAAATGGACTTAGAAAGCAACCTGGGGCGCTCCGGTGTTGAGAGTCAGAGGGGAGGAAGTATTGTTTCCCATTCTGACAACTTGACGTCTGTCTGACAGGAAGTCCAGAATCCAGCCACACAGGGATCTGTCTAAACCTAGAGCCTGGAGCTTCAGAACAAGTTTGGTCAGCACTATGGTATTGAATGCTGAGCTGTAGTCTACAAACAGCATTCTCACATATGCATTCTTGTTGTCAAGGTGGGAGAGAGCAGTGTGTAGGGTGAAGGCGATGGCATCATTGGTGGAGTGGTTGCTGCGATATGCAAACTGTAGAGGGTCTAATGAGGCAGGCAGCACAGAGCAAATGGAGTCTCTGATAAGCTTCTCAAAACACTTGCTGAAGATGGGTGTTAAAGCTACAGGGCGCCAGTCATTCAAGCATGTGATTTTAGTCTGTTTTGGGATGGGCACAATGGTGGACGTTTTGAAGCATGAGGGGACCACAGAGAGCAAGAGGGAGAGATTGAAGATGTCCGTGAAAATGCCAGCTAACTGGTCAGCACACGCTCTCAGTACACAGCCTGGGATGCCGTCCGGTCCCGCAGCTTTGCGAATGTTCACCCGTCGGAAAGATCGGGTTACATCCGCTATGGAGACGGAGAGTGTGCTGACCTCGTCCGTATCAGCAGCAGGTGCGCTCTCTATGTGGTTGGTGCTGTGCGCTTCGAAGCAAGCGTAAATAGATATGTTATTAGCCACTAGCCAGACCATCAACAAACACGAAATGACAATGACAATAAAGTTGGCAAGTTAACTTCGGGCCAGGTGGGTGTGTCCAATGAAATGTCTATGTCTTAAAAATTCCAGCAAAATTCCATCTTGATATGAAAAATGTATACAATCTAATGGCTTGTAATCAGTGGCATTTGACATCAATGACATTACATAAGATTAGGTTCAGCTTCATTGTTATTAGTAAAGAGCGGCTGGTCCTGGCATACCTGAAGGACTCTCTGCCATCTACATTGGTCTCACATCAGTTTGCCTACTGCAGCAATAGGAGCACAGAAGATGCCGTTTCCATGGCACTGCACTCTGTGCTCACACATTTGGACAATAAGAACACTTATGCACGTATGCTGTTTGTTGACTTCAGCTCAGAATTCAACACTATCATCCCATTCAAGTTAATAGCTAAACTTGAAGACCTGGGCATTAACACCTCCCTATGCATTTGGATTATGGACTTTCTGACCAACAGACCACAGCAGGTTCGATCAGGCTCCATCTGCTCCACCACCATCACACTCAACACTGGTGTACCACAGGGCTGTGTGCTAAGCCCCTTCCTCTACTCCCTGTTCACCTCCGAGTGCAGGCCTGTGACGACACTACAGTGATTGGTCTCATCAGCAACAACGATGAGACTGCCTACAGGGAGGAGATCTAGCACCTAGCCACATGGTGCGATGTCAATAACTTGCTCCTTAACACCTCTAAGACAAGGAGCTCATTGTGGACTTCAGGAAAGAGTCAAGAGGCGCACACGACACCATCCACATCAATGGAATGGCTGTTGAGAGTGTCTCCAGTTTCAAGTTCCTGGGGATCCACATCTCGGGGACCTGTCCTTGACTACCAGCAGACTGAAGAACAGTTTTTTTTCCAGAGCTGTCTCTTTATTGAACTCTGCCCTTCGCTGATCCCACTGCCCCTCATATACTGCTACACTCTCCTCCCTCACTGCACACCTGGCTTTTTTTATTTGCACTACTGGACTGTATACATAACATTTATGTTCATTTGCACTACCAGACTGCTTATTTGCACTGCCAACTGTTCATTTACACTACTGACTGTTTACATATGCATCTTGCACTCCTACACTTTAACTGAAATATGCAATAACTTCTTCCATTGCACTGTTACGTAGATAGTTTCTGTCTATAATTTATTTGCACTGCACTATATATCCATTGCACTGCTGCTCACCATAGCCTAACTTGTCATTGTATACATCCACCTGTAAATTTCTGTTTATAGTAATAGCCATCTGTATATTATGGTCATAGTACATATCCATCTGTAAATTACTTCTATAATATTGATTTATTTATGTAACTTATGCAACCACTGTATATCCTGCACTTGCTGCTATTGCACTTATGGTTAGACCTAAACTGCATTTCGTTGCCTTGTACTTGTACACGTGTAATGACAATAAAGTTGAATCTAATCTAATCTAATCTAAAGAGCAAATGAAATGCAACTGGCATCTAACCAGAAGTGCAAATATCAATGTGTTTTAATGAACGTAAATATGTGTACACACAATTGTAGTATTTGTATTTATTTAAGAAATCCAATTGTCTGTGTATAACTATTTACTGTTTAAGTTGATGAATGAGACCTCAAGCTAACAGTTGTTGTTTGCTGTAGCCTAGAATGTTGAACACTCCTCTGACACCCATATCTAAAGATGCTGCCCCCTACCAGTCCCCGGACCCCTGGAAGCCACAAGGCTCTCCATACTTGATGGAGGATAGCAGCCCACATAAGTATTTCATCTCAGGTTAGCCAGAGTTAAGCTTAAGCAAATGTATTTGTAATGTTTACCTCTCAGTTAGAGACATGACATGCTCATAGCTTAGAGCTTCTATAACATTTAGAGCTTGCCTAAACTTTTCAGGTGATTTGTAATATTTGGTTTTGTGTTTTTACAGGTTTTACTGGCTATGTTCCCAAAGCCAGATTCCTTATTGGAACTGGATATCCCATTATCACCAACAAGGCAATGATTCAATTTGGCAAAGAAATGAAGGCAGATCAAAGCTCTCTCAGACTGCTAGAGGAGGAGACCACTGGCTTGCCTTTGATCTCCACAATATACCCCTCCAAAACAGGCCTTCTGCCTTCCTACACAGGGCACATTCCAGGTATTTGATTTGAAAAAACCTTTAAGATTGTGGCTGCATTTCAGAAAGTATGCTGTTAATAGAGCAAACGTTGTTTTGGCAAATGTAAACATGGCAAATGTAAACATGGCTATTGTCTGTCAACAGGGTACAGATATAAATATGGCCAAACGTTTGGGCAGCTCACCCATAATGCTCTAGATCTTGTTGGTACACAGAGGATGAAAAGTGGGGAAAGCAGACTGAGCTGAAGAATCAGAATACAATTCACACATCACATCAGAAGACAATTAAAAGCATTTGGTTCAGCAAGCACCCACATGTTATATTTGTTGAGTTCAGTCTGTTGAGTGTAAAAAGTTGAATGACATTCACAATATCGCAACAATATAATATTTATCTTTATATACATTATGTACTTTGCATACATTAGCAATATACTAAATTTTAGATAATCTATGACTGTATTACTTTATTTTAAAGAGTAAGTATCTTGTGATTTTTAAGGTCCTACTTTGGTTTATAGTGTCCAACAACACGTTTAGTTAAAAACACTTTGAAATACTATGAAATAATTAACAGTGCAGATGAAATAAACAACAGGTTAGATGAAATAAACAGCAGTGCAGATGAAATAAACAACAGTGCAGATGAAATACACAGCAGTGCAGATGAAATAAACAGCAGTGTAGATGAAATACACACCAGTGCAGATGAAATAAACAACAGTGTAGATGAAATACACAACAGTGCAGATGAAATACACAACAGTGCAGATGAGATAACAACAGTGCAAATGTAATGTAGTGCAAGTAATGTTATTTTAATGATATCAAAATACCCGCTCTTTAACTAATTTAAAGAAAAAAAATATTTATCCAAGCACACACATAAACCAAATAATAACACTATAGATGAAAGATTAGATTTTATTTTAAGGTTCGAAAGTTCAACACCATAAAAACAAAATATTGTTGATCTTACTGTCACTAAACAGCAGGGGTCAGACTAGGGAGAACGTATGTAGTCATCAACTAAGGCCGGTATGTAACTAGTCCTGCAGCTGAAACACACAATAATTATACTCAGCAACATGCATCTTAATCTAAATAAAATAGGTATACTTTATACTATTTTATTGTGCAAATTGCAATATATCTGGCAATTGTAATACACTGAACACATAATACAGTAGGACAAACATATGCATGCGTTATTTTTTACACAGTCATGCAATTGAATATATTAATAATGGAAACTATTGGAAATACACCACAAGGAAATGTACTTTAATTGCAAGTATTTTGTCATATTTATAATGCAATAAAATTAACTGTAGATTTACAGCTAATGATGACCTGAGACAGATCAAGTGCAAGAATTGGTTGGAAAAGACTTCTGGTGACGACAGCTCCAGTTTTGTGCTTGAGTACTGGCAAAAATATCTATCCATGGCATATACTATCATTTGTTTTAAAGATAAAAATGAAGTCATGTCACTCAAAATCTGTATGTGACTCTTTTCTTTTGTGGAATACAAAAGAAGATATTTTGAGAAAATACAATAGAAGTCAATAAGGACCAGTGTCGTTTAGTTACCAACATTCTTTATAATATCTTCTTTTGTGTTCTGTAGAATAAAGTCATAGGTTTGGAATGGCATTAGGGTGAGTAAATAAAAGAAGGGGGGATGAACATGCCTTTAAGTGTTATAATCTAAAAATCTGTAGCATCACTTAATGGCTTGAAGTTTGTAATATTCCAAAGCCTCTTACAAAATGGCTTATTTTCCCCATTGCTAATTAATTGTAAGGCAATGTTCTGTATACAGTAGTGTCCAGGAACAGATATGGTGCACGTTTGATGATTGTACAGGATGTGTCGGTTCACCATGTAAGATTACAATAACAGAAATATTATTCAGTAACTTTTTATTGTTATGGGTTAGTTGTGATATTACTTCAGATTTAGTATATGCTCTGTATTTGCTGTGTCTCTGTCTTAGTTCATTTTAATGATCTCTGACAGTTTCCCTGTCCACACTGACTGTGCAAGCAAATCCACTTGTGATGCACCAATCTTCAGCCATTCTGAGGGCCGCCTGTAAAATGACAAATGTACATAAAGACAACAAAGGAAAGGTCATGCAAAGTTATGAAGAATCATAGCTTTTAACATACAAACCTCAGGTTTCCACTACTGTTCTTTTGTGCTTTTGTTGGCCCAACTGTGGTTCCACCTACAGAACCAAAGAGTCTGGCCCAACGCAGAGTGCTCAAGGATTTGTCATCCTGAGACCTTTGTGAAGATTCTGGAATCTTATTGTTTTCCATTCCATTGTCTTTATCCTCTTTCTTATGTGTGCTGTTAGAATAGCAAAATGTGGATTCACACTCTGAAGTGGGTGCCTGGTTGAGCCAATACCCGCTTGTTACCCTGTTGCTTGAGACATGACTCTTGGCATTCTTCTGTATAGAACTTATCTGTAGGATCTGAGATGACTGAGCAAGGAGCCTGTGTGGCTGGGCTGCTGTCTGGTTTTGCTGTTTATTTTGAGTGTGAGATTCAAATGGCAGATCAAGGTCAAAAGGTAGTGAGGAGAGTGGCTGAAGCAAAAGGAGCATCTCCTGGAACAGTGGTCCATACATTGGCCTCTGGGCCAGAGACAAGAAAGCCCATTGGTAATAATGGTCCTCGACAATGTCTTGTAAAAAGGTGTGTATAGAAAGGTGAGAAACCAAGTATTGCGAAAACAGACAAACAAATGCAGTCTATCCTTTTTAAATATCATAACACTCACCTATACAACTGTACAAATGATGAATCCAGAACTCCAAAGCACGCAAACTAAACAGCAATGCACTCATTAGATATTTTATAAAATAACAATTTTTACAAATGTGTTTAGGATTTTACCTACTTTAGGAGATCCACGATGAAGATACAGAGCCTCGTGCTGTGATTTGATAAACAGGAACATTTCTTTATCACAGACACCAAGCTGTCGGGCATTCGGGTAGATGAGCCTGAGAAGAGCGATATGTTGACTTTATTTAACCTTAACGTCTATAAGCTGCAGTTAAAAACAACTGATGCCTTTAATTTTAAAGTACAATCAAACTGGCTTTACAAGTCATTTTGATTCAATATTAAGAATTTGTCCATTGGTGAGTTGCTGTAATTTATAAAGAAAAAAAGTTGGAATTGCTTACTAAAACATTTTATAAAACAGTCAGATCTGGTCCTTGATTCTGATTGGCTAAGCTGAGTTCTAAGCTATTATAAAATACCCTGATTTATAACTGCCAACATAGCCCATGTATCACTTACTTGCTGCATTTTATTTGATGAAACCTGCTATGCATATGAAATAACCGTTTTATAAAAGCAATAAGCCCCGCGAAGCAGTGGGTTACATAAGTGCATATTATAACAGCTAAGGGGGTTTACGGGTTTACCGCTTCACATTGTGCCTAACAACGCCCCTTAGCTGTTATATTATGCACTGTATCTCACTGCTTCTCAGGGCTTATTGCTTTATTAAGTAGCACGAAAACATTTGTGGTAATAGCCAAATTTGCATTATATGGGATATTAAGTACAGATCATGTTCCATGAAGATATTTTGTAAATTTTCTACAATAAATATATCAAAACTTAATTTTTGTGAGTGGATGCAGCAAAATTGCTAACAAAAATTCCCGGAAACACGCTTAAAAACTCACTGCTGTAAAGCTTGGAATTTCAGCTCTTCAAATGTTGTGCTATCAGCCTAGTAAACACCTTTGGTAAAAACGTTTTTCATGATAAGGTTGACATAGCCCTTAACTTATTAAAGCAATGTAAAACATTTAAAAATGTAAAATAGTGAGTTGAAAATACTTGTAAAGCCAATTTGATTGTATTAAATTTTTAAAGGCAGCAATACACTTTTTACAGTATGTAGGGCACAAGAAAACCCCTAAAATAATTGGCTTGCACTGACCTGGATGAGCAGTGGCCTCTATGACATTCCACAATTTGTTGCGTCGCTGTCCAGTAATGAAATCCAATTTATAGGCTTTCAGTCCATCTTGAAGTATATTTTGGATTGCAGGGCAGAAGTTTTTCAAGACAAGTTGCCTGAGACTGCTGCACAGTGAACTATTTCCAAGTCTGATCTAGAAAAAAATTGCAACATTTTTATTTTTGCCTTGAGAAATCTTATATGTTTATAATGATACTACATGTCTTTATGTTGAAATAAATAGAGAATACGGTGTTATGCAAAAGTTTGGGAACCCCTTGCAGAATCTGTGAAAATTCTGTGAGTTACTTTAACAAAATAAGTGAAATCATACAAAATGCATGTTTTTTTTATTTAGAACTGTCCTGAGTAAGATATTTTACATAATAAAATGGTTTACATATAGTCCACAAGACAAAAAAAATTATTAAAATAACCCTTTGCATCTTTTGAATATTTGAACTCTTCCAGCAGTGACTGTATAGTTTTGAGAGCCATCTTTTCACAACTATTACAAAAGTTTCAAACATTCACTGATGCTCCAGAAGGAAACATGGTGAAAACCTTTTGAATTTGAAGATCAAAATAAATTGTACTTAATTTGTCTTTTGGGAAACATACAAGTATCTTCTATTGCTTCTGAAGGGATATTTCAACAAAATAAGAAAAATTTGTTCAATCTTAATCCTGTTCAAAAGGATTTCATTTCTTAATGCATCAAGTTTCCTTCTGGAGCATCAGTGAATGTTTGAAACTTTTTTAATAGTTGTGTTTGAGTCCCTCAGTTGTCCTAAGTGTGAAAAGATGGATCTTAAAACCATACAATCACTGCTGAAAGGATTCAAATATTCAGAAGATGCTGGAAAACTGAAGAATCTGTAGGAACTAGAGTTTTTTTTTGAGGAACAGTGCTCAGTTTAACTAAACAGCACAAACAAGGGACTCGTGAACAACCATCACAGCACAAAAAAAAACTGTCGTAGATCATCCAGGTACACACAGTATTAAGAACCAAGGGTGTCGAAACGTTTGCACAGGGTTATTTTAATCATTTTAGCTATTTATTTGTCTTGTGGACTATATGTAAACATTTTTTATGTAAAATATCTTACTTGGGACAGTTCTAAATAAAAAAGAATTACTCACATTTTCACAGATTCTGCAAGGGGTTCCCAAACTTTCGCATAACACTGTATATACAGCCATGCCTGTCAGTTTAATTAGGACCCATGGGTAATACTTATTTTAATTTTCATTAATTTCTGTTCATGCACAGTAATACATCTATCCAAGATGTTTTGTCCCACTTTCAATGTTTTTCAAAGAGCCTTCTTTGAATTTTACATCCTCCTGGGACTACCTTTTCTTCTGCTTCTTGTCTTGAGCTGAAATGCACTGTTATAAGATCCACTGCCAGACTCAAATCTTTCAACATACCTGGATAAAAACAGAAAGAGATGAGTGAAAGGAATTCATAATGAATCCTGCTTATTAATCATTTCAGTACTGTTTCATAATAACAAGGATATAAATGATACATGACTCAATTTTTATTTTGTTGCAGCAGTTGTATGTTATTTCTGACCCCTAGAGGACTTTAACAGAACTTTAAAAGAATATGTACTGTAATAGTATGCATGCTTATGCTTGCATAGAAACACACATACACATGCAGAGTGTGTCAGCCAATACAAAGCAGAGAGACCTAGAAGTAGGTCACATTTTCTCCTTCAGGGAAGCAGAGGCAATGCTGCAGACATCCACTCTGTATTTCTGTCCTCTTTATGTCAATGACATTGTAGACAGAATTGTAATTCTCTGTTCTGTTTCTATTTCTGCATTTGGAAAAAAAATGCTCTTATTCGGTTTCAGAGTACATATATACAGTATACTGTAGCTATATTTATAGTACATATGTTTCAATACAAAGCATGAGAACATAGCACAATAAGTTACAAAATCCAACACTGTTTCCTTTGGTTCAGTTGTAGAGCATGGCATTAGCTTGGTTTTATCCAAGGAAATGTGTGCAAATGAATGTATACTTTGAATGCTATGTTAGTTGCCACCTGCATTTAAAAAATGTAAGAATCCATACAAGTCGCTTAGCTTACTTCTCTTGTGTAGTTCTTCAGCTGATAAAGGTTCTTCTTGGGGAAGGCAAAACTCTTCAGTCGGTCTATCCATTCTAGAGAATGAGTCACTATGTCGATGTTCCTTTTTAACACCTGCAATGTTAAGAAAGTATGCCTCAGAAATTGTATCAAGACGTGCACATGAAAAAGCTAAATTAATTTAAAAATATATAAAGATTTTAGGACACTTACAAGATGGCCTCATTGACCCAAAGTAATGGCAGATGTTGGAGCTGAGTCTTTCTTTGGTGCACACCTCAAATGGCCACAGGGATCTTCGTCCATTTCTAGTTGAATAGCTGAGGGATGGGATGGAGGTCACTGATGTAGTGGCAGGAGAAGATCCATGTTGAGAAGGGTTGGATTCATCCTGAAGACTTATAGCTGACAGTTCCTCTCTGGTTACAGGTGGAGTCTGGGTCTGAACAAGGGACAATTGCTCTGGAAGACAATTTGGATGTTGATTTGTGGACATGAAAGACAGAGAATAAGCTTGTTGTTTTCCAGTCGAGGGATGTTGTTGGCTCGAGCAGGCTTTTGGACTCTCCTGTGTTTCATCTGGACATCTGTTCTTTAAATCTAAGTTCTGGCAGATGCGTCCCAACAGCATGCAGGAGTTGATACCTTGTAGATGACGGCAGGGTAAAAAAGGACTTGATGTGCAGGTGGAACATTTGTCTGAGCTGGTGGCTGCCTCCAGGTGGATGGTGGAGTTATATCCAATAGGCGAGAGATGCATATGTCCCTTGGTTTTGCAGGTAGCTTTAGATGGTCCAGGCTTGTTGTACTTGTGACTGATGTACTGATTAAGAAGAGCTCCTAGTGTCTTGCTCTGTTGTTGTCCTGAGGGTGCTTGAAGCACAAAAGGTGGGATGGGGAGAAAGGTGGGCCTTTGAGCTTTTGTGTATCGTACAACATCTTGGGACAAGGGACGTTCACCTATATATACACAAGAATAAGATGGGTAAACTTTGCACTTTTGTCAAAGAGGAGATACTTGATAAAATATTCCCTTACCTTCTTCTTCTAGGGAAATTATTGTGATCTTGTCATGGTTTTGGGTGATGAATGACAATGTATTCTGGTCTGAAGTATTCGCTTTTTGAAAAAAGGAGAACTTAGGAGAGTACAACCTTGATGGACCCTCTGTACTTTGTTTCATATATGAATCTCCATTTTCTTTCATACATCGAGCAATTTCTGCAAATGAGGTGGCATGTTGTCTGGATTGAGGTGAAGAGAGGTTTGTGTCTAGATGGCTAGGACAACTATTCTGTAGGACCCCTTGTTTTGATAAGGTAGAGCATTTCTGACTGCCAATCCAGCTTTGAGACTGAGGAGTGTTGATGTGGTCACAGCTCTTATGTTCTGCGATTCTTGTAGCAGAGAGATGTGATTTTACACGTGCCATTTGCTTTTTTGTTTCTTTTAACTGGTCTCTGGTGACTCTGGCATTCACCTTCTCGGTTTGCACATCACCCTAAAAAAACATTTCTATTAAATTTTCCAACTTGAAAAATGTATGAAATATGTTCATATTCACTTTCAATATTGTGAATACTAGATTTTGCAGAACACAAAAGAAGATCATTTTAAGAGGTTTTGTGTCCATAAAATGGAAGTTAATGGGAGCCAATGCGGTTTGGTTTTTAACTCACTCTTCAAAATATCTTCTTTTGTGTTCTGCAGAGAAATATAAGTCATACGATGACAGAATTTTCATTTTTGGGTGAACTATCCCTTTAAAGGGATAACTAATAACTTAATAACTAATGCAGGGTTTGGACTTAAATACCTGGTCTTTGTTTTGGTCAACCTTTGGCCTTTCATTTCCCTCTCCCTCTGACTGTCCAAAGAGGAAATATTGGAAGGGTGGAGAACAGCTACCCCGACTATGAGTTTCAGAGAAACTTGTCAAAGAGGACCAAGGTGTGTTGGGTGAAGATTGGGATGACAAGTCACATGTTACCAGTTTATAGTAATTCTGAGTGGATCCTGCTAGCCGTGGTTGACTCTGCAGATATATAGCAAGGTCAGAACTTTCCATTGATGAGAAGCCATCAGAGTCAAGTGGGTAGATGTTGCTGTTTGGATCAACACTGCAGGATGACCAGCTGTGCACAGGGTTGGAGCCATCTTGATAATCAGGACTCTCTAGGTTAAGAGGAGTCGCTGGAACTGCGTTGTTGGTTTTGTTGTAGATGGTGCTAAAGTTGACTAATACTCCATCAGAGCTGTTACAGGAGGAGTCTGTGATATAGTCTGTTGGGCTTTGACTCAAGGATTCACAGTTCAAGAGGATGTCAGTTTGAGCCCAACTATTATCAGGTTCCACAAGAGCATGCTTGCTGTAGTCTTGCTCATCTAACCAGTCTTGTTCATCACAATCCATGAAGGATATAGGGGTTCCGTTGCTATCCCTACAATCCTCACAACCTGTAGCCAAATCTTTCTGCTTTGCTTTGTTTTCTTTGGAGTAAATTTCATAGTTAGGGATTTTCTGGCTAAGTGAAGAACGTTCAGTTCTGCATTCGGTAGAGCTCCCTGTGTTCATACTTTGGGCTACATTAAAACCTTGGAGTTGTAGGGATGATCCTTCATGGTACTTGTGCAAGTTGTCTCCATCAGAGTCTTCATCATCCTCATTCATCTCTGATTCATGAATGAAGAGCTTTTGCCATCTAGGTGTTAGTCTGTGGTGTGATGGATGTGTTTTTCTTTTAGGACTAGTTAATGGACACATCTTGGAGAAATCAAAGAATTGTTGGAGTGTTGAGGATAACTCAAACTCTTTCTTGTCTTCTGTTTTTGTGGACTTGCAAGTAAGACTGTAATTTTCAAGTGCGTCCCTGGGCAGATTTCCCCTCTCAGGTAGAGATATACTGTGGGTTAGAATTAGAGAGCATGGACGTCTGGGTGTCTGTACAGAGCTATATAGGTTCCACCCAACACACTGACTATGAACTTGTGAGATGTGACACGCAAATAAAGTATCTCCTGGCTTTGGGGGAACATCCATTTTGTAAATACCACTTCAGAGTGTCAGTCCTTACAAAACAGGCTGGTGACATAAACAGTTCCTGGTGTGTAAAGGCAAAGCTCAGCAGAACTTGCGTAATCTCAGACGTCTGCGTTATTTATTTATTTGTTAAAAAAATCTAAATAAAGAAAAGGATATTTAGTATTGTATATACCTCTCTTGTATAATCATTCTGATAAAGACAGTCCCCAAAGGACTTTTTTCCTTTAAGAAATAAAGACCTTTAAGGTGCTCTGTGTAAAGAAGTAACTACTGACAGAAATGCAATATAATATACATAACTATGTCTTCAGATGTGTATAAAGACCTTATGTAATGAACCGTTATGTTTTTATTACCTTAGAATGAGTTATTTCTATCTACATACACAGAGGGTCCCCTTACATGGAATTTACCATGTTGTTTCTACAGTAGCCCTAAACGGACAAACTGCTCGTTTAGTAAATATGTTATCTCCTTTAGCAAAAAAATGAAAACGCAACGACATCTTTACACATAATATCGGAAATAATTCAGCAACCGTTTAAAATTTTGCTTTAAAAGCCACCTCTCCAACTCATTCCACTCGTATTTTGAGGGACTAAAAGAAGAAAAAAGCACAAAAAAACCTACACTAAAGATGAATTTGACTGATGTATTATTTATTTCTAAACGTTTTATAAAAATCGTGACTATTGGTATTGAAAATCTGATATCAAGACAGCACTGATTGTATATACATACTCAGCACAGATTGTATATAAATAACTCTAACCTTCAAAGAAATTGATTTTAAATAACAAACTTAATAAAAATTAGTTTAATAAATAAAAAATATATACATTAAATAAATAAATAAATAGTTACTTTTTTGATAAATAACATAAATATACAATATTCGTAAATACCATAGTGTAAATAATCTCCCACTATTGAAAATGAGCTTAGAATCATGTTTAGTTAACATAAAAAATAGGACCCTACAGTCAAACTATCAGCATGGAGAACTGCATCAACTCACCCAGCCGTAAATCTCCATCAATGTAAGATCCAGCACACAGTCACAGTCTCACTCTGTATGTAAGCAAACAAAACCTAATGCTCTGCATCCACTGAGCAGAAACAAAGCAAAAAAAAGGAAATGGGTCAAGTCCTTCTCTTACTTCCTCTTTAGTAGCATTTCTGTGTGTTCAACACTCTCTCTGCCTACAGTACAGCAGCTCTCAACCCCACGCAGCCCTATAGCAACAGCATCACAGAGCCAACTGAGCATGCTCACTGCTTTTGTTATCGAGGGATCATATTTGAGGGGATGGCAGATTTGCCTCTGCTCTCAATATGAGTCTGCAATCTGAATACTGTTTCTGAGAAATGAGAGGGCTTGAGAAGAAAATTGAGATCCTAGAGTGAAACTAATGTTTCCTAATTAAACAGATCTCACACACAGAAAAGATTATGGAAAAACATATTTTAGAGACTATTTTTAGAGACCCTTAAAGGAATAGTTTAACCAGAAATTAAAATTTGGCATTCTAAACCTGAATGATTTCCTTTTCCTTTAAACCACAAATGAAGATGTTAGGAAATATGTTAAGGCTGTTCTTTTACATTTACAATTCAACTGAATAGTGACCAGAGGCTGTCAAGCTCCAGGAGTAACAACAAAAAATATAAAAGTACCAGTTGTCTATACAAGTTATGATAAACTTTCTGAAGCCATTTTATAGGTTTGTGTGAAAAATGCTAAAAATGCATGTAATTTCACAAACATCTGATGCAGGAATCTCTTAGGATGACTGCATGTCTTATTCCAGGACAGCTGCATAAGAACAGGTGATAAAGTATATTAGGTATATTATATCAGGTATCGATCTAAGCTTGAATGTAAAAAACAACAACAAGCTCATCAGATTACTTCTTGCTCAATGATGTTCCAGGGTCAAAGCCAGACCTACACCACTCAGACCTTCTGTGTTTTCTGGATTTCTTCTGGCTTTTGGTTCATATTTTTAAAAAAAGAGAGAAATAAATACAATTAAAAATACAATACAAATAGCCTGTTACGATTCAGTCTAAGTTTCCTGTGTCAGTTTGGACTTTTAGTTTGTACTCCTTAGTTCCTGTGTCTTGTTGTAGTGTTTTGTAGTTCCTTTGTTCATTGGTTCTTTGTGATTGTCCACCCAGGTGTTTCTTGTCTGATTGTTATCCCTTATTAGTTTGAGTATATAAGCCTTTGTGTTTCTCTATTCATTTGTACTTCATTAATGGTATGTTTCTTTGTGTTCTTCGTGTGCGCCATGTTTTATTATCTGACCCTGTGGACTTAAATAAAGGACTTTACTGCATATGGCTCTGCTTTCCTGTTTTCCGCCTGCCAGTTCGCTACAGAATAAGTAAATGAGCAGTGAGCACTAGTGATGTCGAGTCCGATTAATTTCCACAAACCGGTTGTTTCGGACTATTCGTTTGCTTGAGCCGGTTCAAAAAAACGATTCCTCGGTCCTTAGGTCATCCGGTAGTGACGTCTGTGCAGATCGACCGGCGGGATCCTGAAATGAAAGCACCGCGAGAACAATTCAAGAGCTCGCTTCTCGAATGGTTTAAGCGCTCTCACAGTAGGCCTACCTGTCATACGCAGACGGTTCTGCACAGTGCCGCATGATAAAACTATTGTGTGATACATATAAAATCATTCAAATACTTTTTTTGGGTGGATGTATATAGAAACATATTTTAAAAAGCCTTTTGCGTGAATTCATATTTCAGATGATTGTCTTTTATTCACTTTATTGTGGAACAATGTCATTAACTTTTCCATGATTTAATAAACGGTAACGTATTTCCTGTATGTTTTGTTATTAAAGACACTTAAATTGCACATCAAGTAGCCTATCCTTGGTGACAAACATATTCACAGTCAAATGGAAATGACCAAAAAGCTGGTTTTCAACTGTACCTTTTAGCTCTGCTTTTCGATGGTAACTATAATCCTCTGCATAAAATAAGACCTTGGCATGAAATATCACAGTATACCATATATATTAACAAATTATAATATAATCAGCAAACACAAACTATATAGCCTATATTTTAATCTAGACAAAAATGCGTGGCGTAGGCTATGCAGGTATTATAAAATGTGCAACAGGATTGCATCTCGTCAACGTGTCTGACCCCTCAGTAATTTTCGGCTAACTTCAACAGTTAGTTGAACCGGCTCATTCGGTTCATTTTGTGTCGGACGTGATACTTCGGCTTTACGTCGCGTGTCATCGATCCGGAAGTGACGTTCGATTCAGCTCGATTTCGTAAACCGGCTCGCCCGGCTACTTTCTAAGAACAGGTCGGAACCGGCTCTAAAGAACGATTCGTTCAACATCACTAGTGAGAAAACAGTCTGGGAGAAGGACTGTGTACAGAGAATCATTTTTTGACTGTGTACAGAGAAAAACATGCAGAGTCCAAGAAGGTTTGTACATGGTCCTCGAGGGTACTGTTGCCTTGACTGAAGTCGGGCCAAATGGAATGCTGGATTCATGTTGGTCGATCGTTTTGTTATGATGGGGGCAGGGAAACCAGGAAAGCAGATCCATATGCAGTAAAGTCCTTAATTTAAGTCCACAGGATCAGATAATAATCTATGAAGCACACAAAGAAAATGGAGAAACATACAACAGAGAAACACAAGGGCTTATATACTCAAACTAATAAGGGATAACAAGCAGACAAGAAATACCTGGGTGGACAATCACAAAGAACCAATGAACAAAGGAACTACAAAAGACTACAACAAGACACAGGAAACAGGAACTAAGGAGTACAAACTAAAAGTCCAATTTGACAGGGAAAACATAGACTGAATTGTAATGTAACCAAGCCAATCAATAAACTAAATGTATCCATTAAAATGGTTCACAATAAGCCTAAGCCTAAAGAACTAAGCCTAAAGGTGCAATGTGTAAGATTAAGGAGGCTCTATTGACAGAAATGCAATATAATATACATAACTATGTCTTCAGAGGTGTTTAAAGATGTTACATAGTGAAGTGTTATGTTTTTATTACCTTTGAATGAGCTATATCCTTTTTTAAAAATGGTTTTATAAAGATTTATTTTTGGCCTTTTTGACATAATTCAGTGGGAGAGAGGACAGGAAGCAAAGTAGGAGAGAGAAGGGGGTGGGGTCACGTAAGGATTTCGACTCGGGTCGCCTGAAGTGCAACTGTGCCACATGTCGGTGCACTGCCCACGGGGGCATTGGCTCAACAGTATTCCTAAATGGACAAACTGCTTTACAGAGCGTGTTTTGTAAATGTGTAAATATTTTTTATCTCCTGCAGGAAAAAATGACATTATGTCCTGTGTCAGCCACCGTAGTGCTTCAAAAGAGAGGGGTGAGCGGTGGAGTGAGCCGTTAGATGGAATTCGTAACCTCACCACTAGATTACACTATATTTCACAAACTGGACCAAATAAGAGATTTGGTTATTAAAAAAAATTATATATGACACCAAAAAAATCTGAGGTTTTCTCAAACTTTATTTTATAAATCACTAATCAAGGCACATTTGGGATCTTGGTACAAAACTAAATATTAAAGCATAACAATAATTTTCAACTATTTTAATTATAATTATACAAACACACACACACAAATAAACACAGAAAAAACATCTTCGAAAAATGTTTATAGACAAATTAAAGGCTTGTACAGACCTCAATCCTATAGCATCTTTAGATTTATTTTTGTACAGTGTTTGTACTGTTTACGAATTACAAAATGAAAGTAAAAATGTTTTTGTGTGTACATGTGTGTTTAAAATCTTCAAGTAACCTCACACGTTTTATTAAAAATTAATCACACCTGTAATAAACATTCTCATTGATTTAAAGCTTCACTGCACCACAGTCATACTGTACTTAAATGTGGTGGGTTTTTTAAATTCCACTGTACTATTTAAATATGACTTAAAAATATTACTGTATATAACACTTTTACTAACCGTTCAGTGTATTCTGGCATTATGAAGTTAACCATAATCAAACAAACAGCAAGTAGATGCTTCACCAATGTCAAAGGTGGAATAAGGCTTGATGGTAAATAACATTGGTTTAGGATCTCTGACTCTCTTCATAGATGGTTCGATATGTCTGGGGTGTGCTGTCAGCCACGGGGGTCTCTGAACGAGGGAAAATGGTTGGCCTGGTCTTGATCGGTATACGCAAAAAGCGCCCAGACGTGACAAGGTCGCCATAACCGTGAGCATGAGAGAATGCATAACCAGATCGACGTGTGCTGATCCGTCTCCTTGGGAAGCGACGAGGGGGAGGCAGGGGCATGGCTTTGGATTGTCTTACCTTATGCCGCACCTGTAGATAGAAAGATTTTTAATACCTTTCAGTTTATCAGTTTGGCTTTTTAGGTGAGTTAGAGACGGCATGAAATGGAAGTTATGTTGTTGTTTTGTTTATTGTGACATACAGCCACTGAAAAAATAGGAGACCATTTAAATGTATTATTTATATGTATGTGTTTAGGTAAAATGTTTTATTTTGTGAACTAATAACAATATTTCTCCCAAATTTCAAACAATTATTATTTCTGTTGTATTTATTTGTAGAAAATGAGAACTGGAGAAACAGGTCAAATTAACAGAAAAGATGCTCTGTATTTTTTCAGATCTCAAATACTACAAACAAAACAAATTTATATTCACTTTTAAGCAATTCAACAGTAATATTTGTACATTTATTTAGGAAAAGTTACAAAAGTATTTTTTTTGTGATAACCTATCACAGTTTTCATGTGTCTTGTCATGCTGTCAGTCTTTCATATTGCTGTTGGATGACTTTGTGACTCTTGAGGTTTGATTTTGTTGAAATTCAACAGACACTGAACTGGAATGACCACAAAACTTCTAAAATAATAATGATTAAATGAAAATTTGGAATGGTCTCTTAATTTTCCGTGGCTGTATATCTAGGAGAAACAGCTTCCAGAATAAGTGAAAACAATCTAGAGCGATACAATTGATTGGATCGTTGTAAGTTGTAAGCTCTGAATAGCAGAATTTTAATATACATACATTTATCTTAACACAAACCAAAATGTCTGAGGAATACAGTATTACTGTAGTGATATAGTACTGCAAAATGTAAACCTTTAGGACAACAGAACACTTTAGAAAAAAGCGTTTTATACCAAACATGTCATTTATTTATGAATGACTCTGTCTCGTCAGATTATGACTCCACTGATTGTGGATTCCAGAAATAACCGTGACATTACGCCTCAGCGTGATTCTCTGTTGCAGCCGTGACACAGTTGTGACTCATTCTATACACATGTGTTCTACTCATGAAGAAAGAGGAATTTCACATTGTCAGCCTGTCGAGTATTGGCACAATGCCTGAGAGAGTTTCATTCTGCTCTTTTGAGCACAACTACTATAAATAAAAAAACATGTCTGCAAGGGCTATACAAATCAGATATGGAAAATGTATACATGGGTGATTTTCACGAAACCGCTGAAACATCATGGCAGTACAGATTTGAAAAATAAAACTACAGTTTGATATAACACAAAAAAAGAATCATAATCAAGATAATTGTGTTCTCTACCTTGGACAAAAAAATGAATTATGTATTTTATTTCTTTATCTGCTGAAATACTCATAACCGTAATGCGTCCTGTAAAAAATCTGCAATTTTTAAACTCATCTTTTTAAGTTTCTTTTTTGCATTGGATTTTTTTAGTTGTACTGACTTCCAAAAGTTGAGATAACTTACATAATTGAGTCAACTCAACAAGATTGGACAAAACCATTGCTAAAACCATTGCTAAACTTACTAAATTAAGTTCAGCTGATTTACAATCCAAAATATTTTTTTACAGTGTAATTTGCCTGAGAGTAAAATTAAAATAATCTGAAAAAACAATTGGATGTTTTACTAGACGTTCTCAAATTGACAGAATATTCATGTATAATAAAAATGAAGAAATAGTGGAGGAAAGAAGTGTCCATGACTGATATTCTCATCCTCCGTAATGTTTTTTAAAGACTGTTTAAACACGCAAATATATTTACATGAAGATTGATTTTATGTAAAGAAACACAACTACTAGTTCTTTTTAAATAGCTAACAAGTTAACAAATTAATTATTATTTTTCCAGTTAAAAGCTTAATATTCTCTTGTCACGCTGTGTACACGACTTTTTGCCTTCTCATTACCGATACAGGCAGTTTTCCTGTATTCTACATGTATAACATTCTATTAAAATATAATTAATTGATGTCATATTATGTATGATTAATACAAACTTGCGTAGGCACCATGGCTTGTTTTTAGCAAATGAGATTGACAGTTTTCAATGGGTACAGTAATGAGAATTGTTAAGGCCTTTTTTTGTAAATATATTTTTTTAATTGTGTTAAACTGTCAGTAAAGTTGATAAATGAATGCCTTTAAACATATCAATACATGTTAATACAAGTGTTTTTAAGAAAATCATGTTTGACATCTTGAAAGCAAGATTTAATGAGAATCACCCACATAATACATAAACATATACTGTATGTATATATATATATATATATAAACATATAAAACATTTTCTGGGTTACTTTAAGAATTTTTTCACAGTGTAAAGGCCATTACACACGGAGTCCGCAATTCGCATCCGAAATTTTCGCACGTTAAAAAATAAATACGACTTGACACTGTGTCAATAAGATTTACACACTGCCTCCGAAATTTTTGTCCATCATAAAAATACTATTTCTGCGTTTTTCACCTCCGTAGCAAGCATTTTGATGGGTGTTTTGAGAACTCAGAGCCAGCATACAAGCGAGGATGACGAATACGAAAAAATGTATTTCGGAGTCTATGTGCAATGGCCTTAAGTATTTTAGAATGTCCCATCAAGTGAGATTACTTGATATTGGAGCAGAGCTTCTACCACCCACCTTGTCATTGATGGTTGGCTTGAGTTGTATAAAGAGGAACCGGTGTGCCACCACAGGCAGAGAACACAATATAGTGGTCAAGAAAATAGTCAGCCACACGTTCGGCTGATTCAGGGAGTTTCTTGCAGTGCCTGATAAAATTTTTAGATTTTATTTGTCAAAACTTGGTGTCATTTGAAACACAAACATGCAGGTTGATGATGAGATAGAGGGACACTCACCAATGAAAGGAAAAGATGAGGTGAAGATGAGGTACATGCCATTGCTGTACATGGTAAAAGTGACAGCAAAATACACAGACAGACTCCCCCACAAGAAGAACTGATTCACTGCCGTCCAATAATACGTGTCCAAACCCAGCTTAAATACACATGCACAGTCAGCGTTTAATGAATTTACATAGCATAATCATGGTTTAACTGTACCAGTATGTTTTGGGCCACTTGTGCATTTGGCCCACTTGAGTGTTGCACATTGTGTTTCATAGTACTATGATAAATCAGAATTTACCTGCACATTGACGGCTATAAGCAGGCATGTTTGCGCCAATAGGGCGAAGGACTGATAATCCGCAATCTCTTTGCCGTCGTCTCTGACAGTGTCGTGCATTGCAGCCCACGGGATGAAGAACAGTATGAGTGAACTGTAGCAGCTGTGCAGCAGGATCCTCACGAAGGCCATTTTACTGAAATATTGATTCAGTTGACCCGGTGAGTATAGATGGGGGTACTGGAAGCTCCAGCGGTCATTCACATCCTGATGATGCACACAGGTGTAAGATCGAAATTATAGGATTAAAAATATAGGAATGTAATTTATAATTGGTGTCATATACTGTATTAAACATACTTGATCGAACAGACTGAGAGCAATAACAGGTAAAGCCGTATACACCAGGTTGTAGAGCGTAATGAACCATTCATCATACACAGTCTGTAAAGAAAACAAAAGATATGAAAATTACATCACAGTGAGCATCCAACTATACAAGTGGTTGACTTGAATGAGTTACTTAACAGCCAATATCGACCTCAATACCTAGAGAACAGTGTATGGCTAATTTACCTGCTAAAAACACTTTTAAAGCCTAGGCTTGTTTGGGCACTTTGAAGCCCAAACACACTGCTTGTTTTATTGGAATTGTCGACAACGCAGTAGGTTTTAATGCGACAATCCCATTAAAACAAGCCGTGTGTTGTGTTGTATTTTGTCGCTTCGGTCACATCCTGCACAAACAAACTCATGTCATTGTAGGGTTTCAAAGAGCTCCTAACATTCTCACCTGTGCAGAGAAGCCGCAGAAGAAGCCATACCAGAAGTGCACAAACGTGAAGGTGAAGTTCTTGTAGAAGAAGTAGCGCAGAAACTTGCACATGCGCAGGTAAGACCATCGGCCGTGCACCAGCAGGAGTCGCTGGAGGTAACGGAACTGAGCGAAGGAGAAATCGCTGGAGAGGACCGCCTGCATGCCCTCCTGACCACTAATACCAACACCAATATGTGCAGCTATAGAGGAATGATGATGTTCAGTATGACAGGCAAACACAACCTGACAGCGACTATAATTTCAAAGGTTTACACAAACAAATGTAAAATAGTCAAATATGAAGATGAAGACTACAGTCATATTAGTCGCCTAATAAAAGCTGATTCAGTTCAATGACTTCCTGTTTCTTTCACGCTTATCTCTGTGAGAAACACTCACTCTTGATCATACTGACGTCATTGGCACCATCTCCAATAGCCAATGTCACTGCGTTTTTGTGCTTCTTGACAAGTTCCACAACTTGAGCTTTCTGGAGAGGTGTGACCCTGCAACAGATCACCGTCTGGCACATGCACGCAGTCCTCAAGAGCTCCAGCTGCATGTCCTTCTGCAAACCATAAGCCTAAATGGAAAATGTTGGGAGATGCAAAAAGAGCAAAGGGAAATGTGCTGTATTACTAAAAAATGTCCCAAGATGAGGAAGAATTCATTATTGATTCAGTTGACACGGTGAGTATAGCTGGGGGTACTGGAAACTCCAGCGGCCATTCACATCCTGATGATGCACACAGGTGTGAGATTGAAATTATAGGATTCAAAAATATAGGAATGTAATTTATAACTTAAGTGTCATATACTGTAATAATGTCTTTCCTGTGGCCAAGGTCATGGGTTCGATCCCAGGGATTGCTCATATCCAGAAACAAATGTATAGTACAATGTAATGTAAGTCGCTGTGGATAAAAGCGTCTGCCAAATGCGTAAATGTAATGTAAATGATAGGTCAGAAATTTTTTTTTTTTTACCAGACTGTGGCCGTTTATTACCAGTCCATACTCCCCATCAACCTTCTCATCCTCCACCACTTGAGATTTTTTTCCCAGAAGTCTTTTCTTTACAATGGGTGGTTCATCTCCTGACCCAGGTGACATCTTTCTCCGGGCATTCCTAAATGTTATCGCAGAGTAAAGGTCTTTTAGAATGGCAGATTATGTGATGTATGTGAAATGATTTAGGAAATAGGGAGAGATGACACTCACACAAGCTCCTCTCGCACTTCCTCTGCTGTGTTGGCGGCTAATACAAAGATATCTTTCATCTCCTCTCTGAGCATATTACAGGAATAACCGATGTTCTCAGCCGTCTCTGAGGGACATTGTAACAGTCATGAAAACGTCATTGTCAACCCTACCAGTAAGCTAAACCTTTATCGAAATTCAGGCTGGTCTTGGCAAATCTTTCCAGGGAGTGAATGAATGAACTCACCCTGTTTGTCACCCGTCAAAACCCAGATTTTGATGTCAGCTTTGGCAAGTTGCTCAATTGTCTGAGGCACTCCATCTTGAAGTTTATCCTCGACTGCAGAAGCACCAAGAAGCTGCATAAACACATACCAATAAATATATTGGACAAAAGAATGAACACTCTTAAAGACATTCTTACTTTGATAGTGATGTTTGCTAAGACAGGTGTCACCTAATAACTTCACAGCAACAAGCTCAAACCACTTGGAATGTTTAGCAAACGTTTAGCAACGCCCTAGCAACCAAGTTATTCACATGCATGTACACGATGGTGCTTACCAGCAAATCCTTCTCAATTTCTTCATAAATTGCGTCCAGTTTTGCCTCACGATCATCCATTGCAGTGCTGGCCACATGGTGGCGCTGCTTCCATTTTGCAAACATGTCTTCATCCAGGTCTTTATAAGCCAGAGCCAACGTCCTCAAACCTTCTCCAGCATACTCCTGTCATTGTGTTAACCCTGTATATGTAACTAAGAGAGACTCTTATAGAGAGAAACACATACAGTAGAAACCCAAACGTGACTCACATTAAGATGTTCTGTGGTGACCTCCATGATTTTAGAGCAGGATGGATGCAGTCGCTCGTATATAATCGTGTCAGCTCCCTTACAATACAGAATCAGTCTGCCCTCTGGATTGCGAACTGAGGAAACAAAACCCATAAAAAATGCAGATGTGTATTATTCAGCCCTGTTTGTGGATATTGGTAATGATAAACAGTAATAAACCATTTTAAAAAGTGAAGAGTTCATGGTCTCACCGATAACAGACATTCTCTTCCGGACATTGTTGAAATCCAGCACTGCCAGTAGCTCGTAGGTGGTGGGGACTCCCATCTCCACCACAGAGATGGTCTCTGGGGTACGGGCGCGAAATACAAAGCCAAAGTTCCTGGCTGCGGTGACCAGAGCCCCTTCATCTGGGGACTGAGCCTGATAAAACAGCTTTCCTGTGGGGAAAAAATATTATATTATATATAATTTATATTATATTAATGATATTATATTATATATATAAATTATAGTTTATCTTAAAGTATATACATTATAAAGTGTAAAGTACATTACTATATATATATTTGTGCTCATACACACCCTTTGTGCAATCTACGAGATGTTTGTAATGAAATCAAATAAACACTTGGCGCTCACCTTCTGTTTTCTCCTCGGGCATGACAGTGTGACAGAGGGCCAGTAGCCGGAAGAAGTCCTGCTCCCCTGGAGAGCCCAGCTTCACTGCCTCCACCAGCTGATGGTCATAGAAATTGAACTTTGGGTCGGCCAGTGGGTTCCAGGAGAAGTCCACTTTTTCTGTTTTCTATGAATTATAGAAAATAATATAAACCGTGACTCATCGTCACATTTTTTACTTGTCATTACATTATTTGTAGTCTTGGCTACAAAAAATTATTCAATTGTTTTGCTTGGTAAATGCAAGTTTATTGAGTAACATTGAGACACCATTAAATTAATCAATTAACTATTAAAACAGCACAAACTGGAACAATAACATACAGTAAAACTGTATGTCCTTATACCTTGTTTTATTGTGTTGACCTATTTACTAATAGCTCTTTTACAGCTAAACCATCAAGAGATGTTTGTTAATTGAAATAAAATAAAGAAATAAAATAAATATTATTAAAAAACCTAAACTTGATAAATGTTGACTCAAGTAACATTAACCAACATTAATAAAATAATTAACTGAAAATGAATTAAAACTAAACCAAAAGTAAAACTAATAATAAATTAATAAATGAAATGTATATAGATATCAAATAAATAAATAATAAACCGGCAAAAAAAACAAAATTTTTACTAAAAAAATGACATAAAACCTATAAATAAAAAGCTAATTTAGAATATTAATACAATTACAATAAAACTATAATAATATTCTTACAAAGTCTTTGTATAATTTGTGAATTCTGTCATCTAAACTAAAATTTTAACTCAAATAGACCTGCCTGTGTAACACTGACACAATTATATAATAAAATTATATACATATTAAAGTTAAAGGTGCTTCACGATCCCATAGAAGAAGGTTTATTGTCTGAAGGTTCCATAAAGAACCTTTAACATCCAAATAACTTTTCTGTTTCACAAAAGGATTTTTGTGGCAAAAAGGGCTCTTCTGATTATAAAAAGGTAAGAAAGAGATGGTTCTTCAAAGGTCCTTTTACTGAAACGTTCTTTGTGGAACCAAAAATGCATCCTTCTATGGTATCGCTGTGAAGAACCTTTTTAGCACTTTTATTTTTAAGAGTGTATTAACAAATATATTAACAATGTTTTCGCCACCAACCTCAGTTATCTCAACCCTCTGCCCAGCAAAATCCAAAACGTCACCTGAGGAACATTAAAACTTATAGATGAGTTACACCCTCGACTGTGAAGTGTCACATTCAAGCACAAACATTTTGCGCTCTTACCATATGACTTCCCATTAATGGAGCACCGGTTAAAAGTCATGATGTTCTGGGTCAAAGTTCCTGTCTTATCAGAGAAGATATATTTGATCTGACCCAGCTCCTCGTTCAGAGTGGTCGTCCTGGCCTGGGCTGGTGTGTCACTCTTTACATGATACATTTTACGATCCCAGTCAATGAAATAACTGTTCCCTAGACGAAGGATTTCCACACTGTCAGAGAAACAAAACAAATTACAAATGCAGAGATTTTAAATTCTGTTTTATCACCAGATAACAAATGTTACACATTTAATCACTGACCTGACATAAAGCGAGATTGGCACTACAGTGTTGAGGATAATAACATAAGACCAGAACGTCAGAAAAGCAGAAAGAGATGCATTCGCTCCATCAGGGCGAGGAAGAAAGGCAATGAAAGAATTCCCTTCCTGGTATTCCCAAATCGCATTGCCAATGGACAAAATGGTGCACATGAAGGCCAACAAACCGAAGATCTAACAAAAAGACAAGAATATGAAACACATCTCTGTTGGCTGACAAACAACAACTTTGTAAAACAGTTTGATGATAGATGTACTCACAAACATCACCAGAACATTCATGAGCCGATCAATGCTGGTTCTCTTGAAGATGGACTTGCCAGAGTTCTGCATGAGCTTTGTGTCGGGACCTAATCGGGTTTGAATAAAACTGTTAAACTACCTTATTATCATACAAAGAATAGTTTTAAAACGACTAAATCAACATGAGTACACACCTCCAAACACAACCAAACCAAAGCACCACTCTGTGTTTCTTAGTGTACATCCTCTTAGCAGAATCCTCTCATTATCTAAAGCCATTGTCTCTCCACTGACTGTCAGAGTCCCTGTGAACTTATCCAGACGATTGTTTGGAGGCTCACAATGCACCTCACCTGAGAATAATGATTTTTGTTATATATAATTTTGATCCATGCATACAATGTTTTTTTGGCTATTACTACAAATGTTCTTGTGCTACTTAAGACTGGTTTTGTGATCCAGGGTCACAATATAAGGTGCAACTACTATCTGATGTAACTGATGTCTTAGTGTAACTCACCTTTGAAAGCGGCCAGTCTCTGGATGTCATTGCCCAGGTCTCCTGTGACTGTCAGAGCCTGTTTTACCTTCAGGTTAGTTTCCCTGAGACATAGAGAGAGAGAGAGAGAATGAAGGCTCAGATTCACAGTAATAAGAGTGTCTGTATATTATTCACATGTTGAATTACTGACCCATCCAGCTCAGCTGTTTCGATGTAGACAAGGTTCAGAGGTTCACTACTGGACAGCAGCAACAGATCAGCCTAGAGCACAAAATTATGGTATAAAATTAATCTTCATTACTTCACTGTAAAAAGTGTTTAAAAAGATTGTAAAAATGTTAATTGGTTACCAAATATTCAGTATATTGTATAATATTACTGTACCATAAAACCTTAACATATATAGTACAGTAAGTAAAAAGTCTTTATAACAAACAACAGATACCATATTTGTACTATAAATGTAACAGCTGCATTTTATAACAGTACACATCACTCAGAGTAAAAAAACATTTTCCAAGATGCCATAACACTATGCAGTATCCTTGTTTATGTCTTGTTTTCATGATCTAGTGGGCAGGATTGCGCCAGTATCTTGTCTTTGTGCTCATGTTCTGTGTGGAGACACACGGCTTGGGCGCTTCCGCCATTTGCCGACATGTTTTCATGTCGCGCGTCTAAGCCCCGCCCCCTCGTTCTCTCGTAATCATTCCATCAGTGTTCTCATGCCTCACAGCTGTCCCTGTGTCATTATCCCTTGTTTGTTTCCATATTTAAAGCCCTTGTGTTCATTGTCCCGTGCTGGTTCGTTTTGTAAATCTTTGTAATCTCTGTGAGTCTGTGAGTTTTGCCCCTGCCTCGTCTGTGATGTTTTTGAGTATGAAAGTGAAAGAAAGTGACCTATTTGTCAGATATGGTGACCCATACCCGAAATGTGACCTCTGCATTTAACCCAACCAGTGAATAGTGAACGAACACGAACACGCACACGCACACGCACACGCACACACACACTTCAAGTCGTGATCCGGGGAGCAAACGGGGGTAAGGTGCCTTGCTCAGGGGTACGTCAGTTGTTACCTGCCGGTACTGGGAATCGAACCGGCAACCTTCTGATTACAAATCCGACTCTCTAACCATTAGGCCACAACTGCCCCCCATAAACTACCAACCTATTTGCATTGGCCGGGAATCGGACCCGGGTCTCCCGCGTGGCAGGCAAGAATTCTACCACTGAACCACCAATGCTACATTACATTTACATTTACGCATTTGGCAGACGCTTTTATCCAAAGCGACTTACATTACATTGTACTATCCATTTGTACATTTTGTATAGTAAGCAAGTTGGGGTTAGGTGCCTTGCTCAAGGGCACCTCAGTCATTACCCACCAGCCCTGAGAATCAAACCAGCAACCTTCTGATCATGAGTCCAACTCTCTAACCAGTGTGCCACGACTGCCCACAACCTTTCCTGTTTTGGTTTCGTGTTTTTGCCCCCTCGTGGGTAGTTTTAGGTTTGCTGTTTAGCCCTGTGTTTTTGTTCTTATTTTTGTCCTGTTTTGCCCCCTTGTGGGTTTATTATTTATTAAAAGTGTTCTCTGTCGCCACCTGCTGTTGTGCACATGGGTCCTCGCTGCAATTCATGACATCGAGTTGTATTAGAAATGTTAATTTTCTAAGTATCTCTCTATCGAAGGGTAATCAAGTCTTATTCAATCTTGATTGTAAAAAGTCTACTGGTCCTGATAAAATAGAGCCTTACTCTTAAAAAATATCTGTGGATCAGATTGCGGGGACCACTTGCTTTTATTTTTAATTTAAGTTTAAGCAGTAGTCTGATACCAAGTTCATGGAAATCAGCAATTGTTCAGCCACTATTGAAAGGTGGAGATTCCACTTTGCTAGTTAATTATCGACTTATTTCAAAACTGTTCATTATACATCTACCCCTCTGATAGTGAAGACAGGTGTTCCTCAAGGATCAATCTTGGGACCACTTTTATTTTCTATTCATATAAACAAACTTGGCAAAGGAATTAAGTCAGCAAAAGTACACTTTTATGCAGATGATGCTATTATCTTATGGCTTCATCTTTAAAAGTGGCAATGGATTCTTTAGATTGCTCTTCAGTTGCGTGGCGGCTGCGTCGCGTTTTCTGTGTCTTTACACACCAGAACCATGCCTGACGTGGCGCTGGTGCGCTGCTGCTGCTGTAGGTGATATAGGGTGAGGCTGCCGACAGACCAGGCTCTTGTCTTCACGACAACAATTTCAACTTTTTTCACACACCTACTCCTTCCAAAATCCGAAAAATGGGTAAGTGGGCTGTCTGTTTATTTCAATAACATTTACAAATTTGTGTAGCTTTAAAGAGCTTATTTAGCCTACCTGATGTTGGACCGTCACTCAGAATACACACTACGTTGTTATTGTAGTGAGTCATTTTTTTTCATGTAATCACATTGTTAAGAACATAAGAAACAAATGGAAAATTTTAAATTACATTTATATCTGAATGTGAAAGTGACCTATTTGTCAGATATGGTGACCCATACCCGAAATGTGACCTCTGCATTTAACCCAACCAGTGAATAGTGAACACACACACTTCAAGTCGTGAACACACATACACCGGGAGCAGTGGGCAGCTATCACTGCAGCACCCGGGGAGCAAACGGGGGTTAGGTGCCTTGCTCAAGGGCACGTCAGTTGTTACCTGCCGGTACTGAGAATCGAACCGGCAACCTTCTGGTTACGAGTCCGACTCTCTAACCATTAGGCCACAACTGCCCCCATTTATGTCAACTTTCAAACATCAGAATGTCATTAATTAATATGTATTTGTGTACAAAATGACATATAAACATATTTTCCTATTCTATTTTGCCTGGAAACGCTTCCAACACGCTTGCGTGTCGCGTGAAAAATAGGCGTTGGTTCTATTTCTAGCATGCACGCGTTTTCCGCGCATCACACGCAGGCAGTCTGCAAGCTCTAACCTGTTAACATGGGAGCCGAATTAAAAACGGACACGCCACGCAGCTGAGACGCTTACGCCGCGCATCCAGTGTGTCACTGGCCTAAGTGTGTGTACACATCACTGTAATTGATAGGAAATGACAAAATGGACTTCATTGTGCCTAAGAAGGAAAAACCATATGTTGACTTTTTTCTTAAAAGCATTGTTGGGTAAATTACCATATATATCAAGCAAGTTGACATTTGTACAAATATTTATAATACTAGATCAACAGACAATCTCTTACTCAAGGTGCCAATTCCTCGCACAGAACTAGGTATCTACACAGATCTGCCTTTTCCAATTGACCCGCGTGTGGAATGAGGAATGAGGGTCCTACATACGGAATCTATTCTATCTCTTGCCTTGTTTAAAAACATTTTAAAATCTGTTTTCATGGAACAGTGCACATGTTTTAACAGCTGATCAGGATTTTTTTAGTTTGGTGATGTGTTTTTGTTTGTAATTTATGTCCTTTGCTTGACCAAATCTTGGAAGAGATATTGTATCTCAATGGGACCTTCCTGGTTAAATGAAATAAAAAATTAGACACGTACAATTGCAAAATTTAAAGTCTCAAACCAAAAGATATGTTCTGTTTAAAAGCGGAGGCTCATCCAGACTTTCCGTAAAACGCCTCGTTTAAACACGCCCTCACAAATCTACGTCAGTGTGTGGGAAGACCAACCTGATCTCACGAGTCACCCTATCTAATAAACAGGTTTGATGACTTTAGTAATTTCCATGAGTACAAATCTTACTGCTGCAGCATATCTCTATTTAATAGCAACAGTTTTGAAAGGGGTATTTTCTATTCCAACATGACAATGCCCCTGTCATAAGACAAGGTTCAGAAAGAAAAAATTGATTCAGTCAGTGCAGTGTGGAAGAACTTGATTGGTCTGCATAAAACCAAGTCCCGAGCCCAGCTGAACACATTTGGTGTGACTTTAAATGCAGTCTTTGAGCAAAAAACTCATCACTCCACATCAATGGCTTGTACATAGGGGTACAGCCAATTTGGAACAGAATAAAGGTGCTTCCAAAACTGTTGCAACAGAGATGGAAACAAAATTCCTTACAATGCCATTTGTAAAAATGCAATTTAAAAACATTTCAAAAGCCCCTTTACCTGCCCAAAAATTACGACTCCTGTGCATAAGTCATATTTAATTCAATTCAATTCAATTTTATTTATATAGCGCTTTTTACAATGAGCATTGTTGCATAGCGGCTTTACAGGAGAAAGAAGCAGAGAAACATAACAATGGTAAAATTACCAAACCTTTAAGTTAATTTGATAAAATAAAATAACTATAAAATAAATAAAAGCAGTCTCGCGGTGAGCAAGCCGGCACGGCCCTGTGGCAAGGAACCCAAACTCCAATGATAAATATATGGAGAAAAAACCTCGGAAGAAACCAGTCTCAGTCGGGAGGGCCAGTTCTCCTATGACGTGTCACAGCTGTACTCAGTGACTTTGGTTAATGGTTATTAAGAAAATGTTTAAGATTATCAGAGAGAGCTTTTTAAATGGAGGTTAAATCCTTACTAAATAAGGAAATAGATTTTGTTAAATCTGTTATAAGGAGTGTTATACGCAGGGAACGGAACTGTGATGGCATAATGTAACTGAGTGCAGCTGTAACTTCAAACTGCTGTCATGTGATGTAAGTTTAGCATTTAATACTAAGTATTGTAATACTGTTAGCATTAATATGACAACAATTAGTCCGTCTTTGATCTTGGTTGGTGATGGGGTTGCATGAGCTGGAGCTGGGATGGTCAGTCAGGCAGAAGGTTATCGCAAGAGGGTGGTACCGGATGTTTGACTGGAGCTGCTGTAACCTCTAGTTAGGGATGATATAAGACGTTCGTCCGGAATCTCTCCTCACCTCGGGATGACATCCGTCTGGACCTGGCCTAATCTCTCCCTATACCTCGGTTTCACATATGTGTTTGGTGATGAGTTCTTTGACACCAAAAGGTGTTCAGCTGGGTTCAGGATTTGGCTTTATGCAGACACTGACTGAATCAATTTTTTCTTTCAGAACCTGTCTCATACATTGTCATGATGAAATAGAAAAGAGCCCTTCCCAAACTGTTGCTATTAAATTAGAAGCACACAATTCCATAAAATATCATTATATGCTGCAGCATTAAGATTTGTACTCATGGAAAAGTCATCAAACCTGTTTATTAGATAGGGTAACCCAATACTTTTGGCAATACAGTTGTGGCAAGGGGGCGTGGCCACGCTCCGTCTGGGAGGGTGGAGCTACGATCCGGAGCACGGAGGGTAGCGAGTCCGCCACGAGTGGCTTCTATCCTGCTGTCTCTTGTTCCAGTGATTGGGGAGAGGAGGCATAAGAAGCGCCGCCGGGGCCGCTTCGAGAGAGAGCTTTCAACAAGAGCATGTGCACACAGGGAGGCGTGCTGATCTTCGTGAGACGACATAGCTGGGAGCTAGTTTTTACGTTTGTTGATTTTCGTTTGTTTGGGCGTTTTGAAAGCCACCTTTGTTTTACTTTATAATAAAATATTATTTGGAATTATCCTGCCGACCCCGCCTCTTTCCTCCAACTTTATCGAACTTATTACAACAGTGTATGTTGTGAGTCGTACAAAAACGTATGATTAAGCAATACTGAAGGCCCGCCCCTAAGCCCACCTTTAAACCTGACGTCACTGGCGTAAAAGCAAACATCATTGGCGCGAAAGCAAATCATACTAAAACGTACGACTGAGATTGTACAAATTCATACGAATTAGCCCAAATTAGCCACCTCGTTAAATACTTACGATTTTGCTGTGAGATTGCGTTGGGAAAACAATCTGAACGATCATTTAATGAAACCACTACCGCATTTAGAGTCACTAAATGATTGTTCAGGTTGTAACTCCCACATTTTATCGGCTAAAGACTCGTTTCGATTGTCAATTTAAAATAAACTACCACTGATAGATGCGCTGTGTTTTGGTGTATGTGGTTTTGTGTTCCCTTGTGTTGCACGTTTGTCATGGATGTATTTACCAGAAGAACTTTGTCCTACCCGCGGGTGAGTTCATTAAACCTCATTCCAACTAACCTCTGTGGTGTGCTCTACCTACCTGTTACCCCCTGCGTTACAGCGGGGTAGAGAGGATAATAATGTGTTTTTTAAACTGTAAATTGCGTAAGCATACTGTATTACAACAAAAACACACAATAATGGTAGTTTTAGCATAATGTTATGTTGTGTTAGTTAGCAATTATAAAGTATGGGTCTGATCAACACCACATATGTGATACTCATATTGTACATGCATATAACTTTGGTTGCAGGAACACAATCAGTTTGCATATCAACCTAGTCTCACGACAGTTTGTGAAATTTTGAATCTATTGATTCGTGTATATGGACAAGAATTTCCCTATATTCCTGTCAGTAAGCACTTTTTCTCTTAGCACCAAATTGTTTTTGTTTCACTCAGAACAACGTTCATTATTTGTAGATATATATATATATATATTTCAAACCTGATATCAGAATTTACATCGCCCATAGAAACAGCGGAAAATGGGGCATCTATGTTCATACAGCTATGATTGTAATTGTACACTCACTGTGACAAACTCATTGTTCTCCAGCTTGACAATGTCGCCCACTTGAACATTCATCCATTTCTCTTTCTTCAGCCTGAGAGCATGACATAAGTGATGGATTGTTAGTCTCGGTGTGACATACAATATATTTATTTTAACTGTGTGGGTGGTTTTTATGAAATTTTTCCTCCTCAAAATGAAGTAAAATAGATGATCAAAGTATAACATTATACACCTTTACTGTATACAATGCACACTTACTCTTTATCAATGAGTACTTCCACCTCTCGATTGTTAACTTGTTTATCATTCTTGTGTCGGGTCTGTGTGAGGTAAACATGACATTGCATGAATGGACAGTCAGACACATATGTATATTTCTCATAAGCACACAGGAAGCAAAGACTCACAATGTCATCAGAGAGATCTTTGGCTAGAGTTATAGACAACACCAGCAGCAGAGGAACTACAGTAGTGAACCAGGACAGAGAAGAGATCTGTGGTATCAACTGTTCAACACAACACAACACAACACAGATGTGAGGTCAGTTAGAAACAAGAACTATGAATACACAATGATCAATACAGAAAGGTTTTTATTCTAATAGCATTATTTAAATGCTTTAGAAACCTCAGTGTCTAGTTCAGATACCTGTAACATAAGAAGAAAGACAAAGTATGCGTTTGCCAGCCTCTGAAACTGCTCAAATAGGTTGAGAGGGAGGAATGTGAAGATGTTGTACTTGGAGGTCTTAATGGCATTATTCTGTCAGCACAGACAAGAGAAACGTTTAGAAACACTCAAACTCATGAATGTATGTTTTTATGAGTAAATTATATATTCCTACTTACCGCATACTTAAAAGAGAGATTAAACTCTCTGTCATTAGCTCGCAAGCGCCTGTCTTCTGCAAACAAATAGAAAAAAAAACATTACTAGATACATTTAAAAAATGATTGATTGAAAATAATATCACATATATGCAAAAATGCAGAATCTGCATGACGTTATTACAGTAGACATAAGTGTAATAAGTTGTGTATGTTATACCTTCTACTTTCTTATTCTTGTTTAAACCACACACAGACAGCAGAGAGCCCATGTTTATGATCACATTATCACGCTGGATAAAAAAGAACACAAACAGAAACCAAACCACCACATTTGACATTTTAGTGTATTTCAACCAAACTTAATATGTTTGTGCATTTATCTATTGGATTTATAGATGTAAAACGTTATAATTTATGTATTTTACATATTAGAAATGAAAGATATGCCATGTGCTTTTATATTATAGTATATTAAATACCCAAAATTCCAGGAGGCAAACACTGCCCTTAATAAAGTTATGTGATAAAAGAAAGCAATAAATATGATCATGTGATTCTATTACTTACAATCTCTGGTTTTGTGGTTTCTTTTACCTTACAGTCGCAGATTTGAAGTTATGGATAGCTTGTTATAGTGTGATCTACAGTACAAAACATGAAAAATAAAGAGATTATAAGAGTAATATACAGTACGGTCACATCATGATGAATTATGAAAAAACATCGTTCTGTTGGTGTCTAACTGGTTAATGATCAACTGGATGAAGGTTCAGTTTATTTTACAGCTCTGCAGGGGCTTATCAGCAAAACATGTTAATGATATGGGGATGTATTTACACATAGATCTATAGAAACACACACTAGTTAAAAAGAGAAATGTTGTCTCTTAGTGTTAATAGGCTACCCTTAAAAGGAAGAACATAAAAATGAATACAATAAAAAATAAGTATTTTTTGTGATTAAAAGAGATGTCCCTCAAGCACAATAAAATTGACCCATCTGAAAGTCATAACCCTGAACATTCTCTTTATCTAATCAAAAAACATCTTAAAATATCAAAATCTCTCATAAACCCTTAACTTTGGATTAAACTTAAATACAACATTACTTCTTTCTAGCAGAAAGGTACAGACTTTTCAAATACATAAACTAAATATAAAATTACTAAAACATAAAATTCTGTAGAAATTACAGTATTACTGGCAGCAGTTTGTCAGTAACTTACTGTAGATTTATATTTAGCAAATTTATTGGCAACAGTTTGATCAAAGATAAATGATGATTAAACATGAACAAGTCTTTATCTTTACAGAAAAAAACTATAAAATAACAGCCTTATGCAAGCACTTCTGGGAACCAAAAATCAGGAAAAAAAACAGAAAAAGGTTGATGAGGATTTTTGGTTCACAAAATGCTTTGCATGAGGCTGTTATTTTATAGTTTTTTTCTGTAAAGAAAAAGATTCATGTTTAATGTTCATTTATCTTTGAACAAATGGTTGCCAATAAATTAGATAAATATAGATCTACAGTAAGTTACTGGCAAACTGCTGCATAACTACAGCAAAAATGTTTACAGTGTACAATATGCAAATTTGAATATGATAACATTGAAATTAAGTGTATAACGTAATAAATAACATTTAGACAAAGACTAATTTTAACATATAAAAACTGTTTGCTGCGTTACCCAAATAGGGGGAAAATATAGTCGGGAGACTTACTGTACACAGTATGATACAATGTGATTAATGTTAATAAAATTTAATAAAAAGTTCTGTCATATTTTTCTCACCTTCATGTCATTCAAAACCTGTACATGACTCTTTCTTCTGTGAAACACAAGAAGATATTTTGAGAAATCTTAGTCTTAGTAGTTTTGTGTCTATACAATTGAAGTCAATGGGGACTAATGCAGTTCATTTACCAACATTCTTCTGTTGTGTGCAGAAGAAAGAAAGTCATACAGGTTTAAAATGACATGAGGGTGAATAAATTATCAAATCATTTTCATTTTTAGGTGAACTGTCCCTTTAATCTATTACAAATAGCTTTAACAATAAATACTTTCTAAACACCATAAAGACACAAGCAGAAGTGATAGTAAAACATGTGAAACAAGACATAGTACTGTATACTAAAAAGCAAATAATCACGCATAATTACATGTATTGTCTTTTATAATTTAATATTTTACAATAGTCTATCATAAAACGGCAACATTATTAATGACCATATACTGTCTGAAATCTGCCCACAACACCATCTGACCCTTCACCGTCAACAAGGAAAATCACACCCTTAAACACACCTTAAAACGTTGCCCGGCACCTTATCTCTGCTTTTGACAAAGTTTTTTCCTTTTATGTATATATTGATACAAAGATTATATATGCATTCAGGTTTTACATTGTAATTTGTTTTGTGTAGTTTTATTTACTTTTCTAACCGAGCACAACCACATCACAGGTGGACGTGCCTCTAGCTACAGTAGTCAATGAGTAACTCACTTTGAAAGTGAAAAAGACTTTTCTCTTTCAAAAACACTTTTCAAGAACAATAAACAAGGTCAATATACAGATTTGATATAAGAAAAGTGCATTAACATACCTGAATCAGACGTCTGCCATTCAAGATCCCCAGAGGAACAGCAGCGTTTCACAGTGAAGCACTGCCACATACAGTAAACATGCGCAGAACACGCACTCAAAACTTGACTACATTTCCCATAATGCAACAGTTCCTCAATAAGTTATGTGAACAGGTAAAGGTTTAAAGTTCAGCCAGAGGACACCGAGTAGGGCTGGGCGTAGTCACAGGCTGCAGGTTTGGCCTATGGTAAGGGTTAGGTGACTGAGGTGTGCTCAGAGAGAGAGAGAGAGAGAGAGAGAGAGAGAGAGAGAGAGAGAGAGAGAGAGAGAGAGAGAGAGAGAGAGAGAGAGAGAGAGAGAGAGAGCAAACAGTGGTTGATCTTTGGACTTTGGGCTGGCAAAGGGAAGCTGGTAAAATAGAGTTGGATGAGAAAATGACGTGGGCCAAACATTCAAAACCATGAGCCACTGCTGTTGACATGACAAACTACAGAATATTTAACAGGCAAAACTCAATATCATACATACAGTATCTAAAATTAGCACATGTAACTTTTCAAATGCTAACATTTGTTATAAAACTTGTAAAGAAATTTGATTTTTGATTAAAATGGCCTAAGATATTAAAGTTTAAAATATTTTCTTGGAATTTTATTTTTTAATTTATACTTATAACAAAAATATCTGCCAATGGAAAAATAAACGTATAAAAAATACATGTTTGAATAATAATAAAATAAATAATAACCCCTATACATAAAAATATATAAATAAATAAATATACAGCTACATTAAATGTTATGTTTTGAAAAATAATGTGAAAAATAACGTATGCGTAGGAAAATTTAAATGTAAGCAGAAAATATCAGAGAACACAAAAAAATGAGTAAAACAACCAAAAAAACATTATTTTGTATGCGATTTGCACAACTTTGTCTTTGTGTTAATTTTGTGCAATATCATTTAAAATGTGTTTAAAGTTCTGGCTTTCATTTTTTATTTATTTATTTATGCATATTATTTTTTAATAACACTACACTCCATAACACTCTAGAAATGCTGATTAAATGAAAATTTGTAATGGTCTCTTTTTTCTGCGGCTGTATATATATACACACGCACGCACGCGCACACACACCACACTATATTGCCAAAAGTATTGGGTCACCCTATCTAGTAAACAGGTTTGATGACTTTGATGAATTTCAAATCTTAATGCTGCAGCATATCATGATATTCTTTGGAATTGCGTGCTTCAAATTTAATAGCAACAGTTTGGAAAGGGGTATTTTCTACTCCAACATGAAAATGCCCCTGTCTATGAGACACGGTTCAGAAAGAAAACATTGATTCAGTCAGTGTGGAAGAACTTAATTGGTCTGCATAAAACCAAATAAAAAATCTCCCAGGCCACAATTATTGGCACCCTTGTATTTAATACATTCTGCAACCTCAATTTGTAAGAGTTTTTTCTTTTCAGTCTGATGAGGTTTGAGAATACATTGATAGTCATCCAAGTCCATTCCTCCATAAAGAATTTCTCCAGATCCTTCAAATGTTTTTTTTACAGATTAGGGAACTGGGATGGCTATGGCAGGATCTTGATTTTGTGTTCATTGACCCATTTTCTGTTGATTTGAACATTTGTTTTGAACCACTATGCTAATGAAAGATCTAACCATGACCCATTATAATATTTTTTAGCAGAGCAAGTCAGGTTTAGATTTTTTTTATCTGTTGGTATTTGGCATCTTGTGTTATTGCTGCCAAAAAAACTTTTTTATTTCATATGGTCATAGACCCTAGTCCTGTTTGAAGTTCCAGCATGTCAGATTAATATGGCAGAGTTTGTTTTTGCATGAGAGAAGATTTGTTTCTTGAACAGTGTCCCAGACAACTTGTGGTGATGGATGTGCAGTTTTTCTTTTTATTTATTTAATTTTTTCTGACACTAAAATCTTTGAAAAGTCTTTGGCCACTCAAAATATTCTCTTAAGACAATATAGACACACATTCTCTTTCAGGCTGATTTGGGCCCCCTTAAAATAATTTTACTTTAATGACATGTTGAAATTTTGTAGATTTATTTTTACAGCCTTCTTTGCACATATTTACCAAGGGCAGTTGTGGCCTAATGGTTAGAGATTCGGACTTGTAACCGGAAGTTTGCCAGTTCGATTCCCAGTACCGGCAGGTAACAACTGACGTGCCCTTGAGCAAGGCACCTTACCCGCGTTTGCTCCCCGGGCGCTGCAGTGTTAGCTGCCCCCTGCTCCCGGTGTATGTGTGTTCATGACTTGAAGTGTGTGTTCACTATTCTAAACTATATGATTTTATAGGTCATTTATTACACATAACAAACTGTAACTACTCTCACTTATTTAGGCTAAATCTTAATAACCACTCTAAGCACACTTACATGCTGATGTGTTTTGAGAATTCAATGAATGGATTCAGACAATGAGTCTCGTGAGTTCTGTGTTTGACATATCAGTTTTGTCAATCGTTCATTAAAATGAATCGGTTCAAAAGAGTCATTAGGACGCGAACCGGACATTAGCAGACGTGTTGTGCGTTCATCACAGCTGTTAGGACATCGCAAAAGATTGAAGTTAACACGTAAATCACTTCATTGCTGGATATGATTTGTTTTGTTTGTTTATGTCAGTTGTAGGAGCGGAATCCTTGTCAGAGAAAAGGAAATCTGTTTTGAGCGGATGCGCCACTTAAAACATGGATTCGGTCTTCTGGCTTTTTGTGATCGTGTCAGTTAGGCTACTTTTGATTGAACGTATAAGTTGGTACAATTATTGTGATGAGTTAAAAATGTGTTAACATGGTTTCTTGAGTACATCACTTTTTACAGTGTAGCACTTACATCAGCAAAACTAAAACATCAGAGAATAAAAAGGTAAAAAAATAACTGATTGAAAATGAATTGAAGATATTTGGAGATACAGTAAGTGCATTACAAATTGAGAGACTTTACATTTTGAAACATTGAAAAACTAAATTAAAACCAAAGCAGCTCAAAACATTTGTTTAAGATACTTTATGCATAAATTCATTAATTGGAGTGCACACACACGCGCACGTTGGTTTTACTATCTCCGTAGGGACAGTCCATAGACGTAATGATTTTTATACCGTATAAACTGTATATTCTATTCCCTAAACCTAAAGATCATAGAAAACATTTAGCATTTTTACATTTTCAAAAATGATCATTCTGTATGATTTATAAGCTTTTGTGCCCGTGGGGACCTTAATTTAGTCCCCACAGTGACACGCATCCCATGAGCTGGTGTGCATTCTGGTTTACGTCCCCACCGGCATATAAAAACCAAGTCCGCACACGCACACATTTCAATAACGCATCTTTCTGTATACAATACCAATAAAACGTAGATTAAATCTATTCAGTCCTGTACGTCAGATCTGTGATTATTATTAACATTGGCTGAAGTTACAAAATTACAAATGATAATGTGAGAGTTTCCACAAGTTGGCACAAGGAACGTTTGTATATTACAAAGAGTGATAGTTCCCCCCACAATACAGTCCAAACACTGCTGGTCTAAAACAACAGTATAGTAACAGTACTCGACAAATGAGAAAGTGACACAAGAGAAAATAACAACAAGGTTCAATCATGATTGGCAACATCAACAGACATTTTACAGTAAATATTGGCAGTGTTTTTCTTGTGAAAATACAAAAATTTTACATTGAAATTTGGACACACAAGGTGAAATGTTTTGCAAATGAGGGTGAATTGCTACCGTATATTTCCCCTCAGATATTTGCAGGTTTGTGGAAAACAAAGCACAAAACCGTGCAAAATTCACAAACTTCAGTCAAAGGGGAACAGTTAAACCCCTAAATCACAATTTTTTTCTTTACTTAAAACAAGGAATGAGGAGCAAAATCACTTAAACAGAAGAGGTTCAAATAACTTAAATAGAAAACATCAGAACAAATAAAATAAGGCCTCTTCAAAGTGATATACACTTAGTCACTTATTTTTCAATGATCAATATTAGACATGAAATATATTTATTAACATCTCATTTATATAATTTTCCTCTAAAATCTGTGATGCTATATTACAAACCTGTCTAGAAACGTAGATTACATAGCGCCGCAGGTGAACCTGTGATGTCATTTCACAAACTGCACATGTGAGCTTGAGGTTGTTAACGCCACCTGCTGGTCAAACTGGTCTTACAGGAAGTACCGCTCTACATTGTAAATGAATGTTGAATAATAAAAACTGTAAAAATCTGAGCAGTCATAAAGCCTAAAAAAGGCACTGGTGGACATGTCGCCTATGACCTGGTGTGTGAAATGCTTATGCGGTCTGTCTCAGAATTTGCACTACATGATTGCTTTCATCCATGCAAAGAAACCTTTCACAACACTGTGTGTGTGATATAAGAGCCCTAAACTGTTTCAGGGGCCACAACAATCACAAACATTATTTAATTTTTCTTTAACATGACACATTCACAGCATCAATAAATAAGGCAAGAAACAAAGCAAAAGGGCAAAGAAAGAAACAAAAGTGCAAGAACATCAAATGAATCTCTACAACAGACGCTAGCCGAATAGTACACTTACAGCACCACCTACTGGTTGGAGATCAATTCTCAAAGGCGATCACAGTTGGTTGAACCAAAAAAAAAACGTTTGAGTCATTGTGTTATGTACCTGACATGACTTTGGACCTAAACAAAGCACAGCCTATTGAACAACCTTGTCTTTTCAGGATGGATGCAGAAATGTTACAGTTAATTTTTGACACAGAGAATGTCAGTCATCTGTCGCCGGGGGTCATTCTCACCTCCCTTCTTCAGCCGAACGGGTCTCGGACTTGAGCTTCACAAACTCTTTGGCCACCTCATCACCTGATCGCTGGGAGAGGATGCGCATGATGGTGAGGCCTGTGTCGTCGATGTGTATCTGCGGGCCCAGCGGACACCAGCAGGCGCAGCTGGCTCTCGGGGAGACGTCTCGCAGCTGTATGACGGCAATGCCGACCACGCGGTCAGCGCGGCCGAAACAGTAATCCTTTACACACACCTGAAGTTCATAACAATCTGGACCGTCCTCGTTCCCAAGAATACTACATACACACAGAGAAAGTGAGAGAGATCAGAGATATTTACTGAACCTTCAGAAAGTAATAATCTCTAGTCACCATTTTTACTAGTTGTAGTAAACAGATACTAGTTTAGCTGAGTATATCTTATAGCTACAGTACAGCAGAATATTGTCTTATTAATGTCTGGTTTAGAGTTATTTTTGTCATTTAATCTTCAAACTCCAAAACTATTTTATTTTAACATGGACATAATTGTACCATTTAGGTTTGGGTAATATTGTGTGTAATGATATGTTTTTTTTCTTCTCATGACTCTTTATTTCCTTGTATTTCCTTCATTTCTCAATAACTTGTTTGAACTCACAAATGAAAGGTCTCGTTGAATTTGGGTGCCCAGCTGTTGTTCTTGGATTTGGTGGTGAATTTGCGTTTTTTATCGCTGAGGTGAGGGCCGATCATGGTGACCTCCACAAACGGCCGGAACATTCCTGAAGTCTGCCACTTCAGATCATTTGCTGCCACAACTAGTTGCAGAAAAATGTGATGAAACAAACAGAAGCATTTTACTTACAATAAATACAGCAAAACTCAGTTAAACAAGGCAAAATAATCCAATTCCTAGTGAAAGTTAAATCAAAAATTACAATTCCCTTTTTTCATGGAAAACTGCAGTGTTCATAATAAATGGCTTATCTGTGTGGTTCATTGTTTTATTTTTTTTAATTCATTTGCCATCTTTAATGTAATCTTTAATCTAAATCTGAGAATGCATTTCTGCCCTCTAGTGGCTAGATGGTGGTAAGACAGCTTGGGCAGAACATCTTTTAACTTCTTCCCCCAAATGTCAGTCTGATGCCAGTTCTATTTCAGAACGAAACACCAGTCTTTATACATCCAATCCATTCGCAGAAGATTCAAGTTTAAAACTAAGTGCATTTTGTGTTTTTCATCTCAATGAATTGGCCATAACCTTAAAAAAAGTAATGTTGGGCGACTGTGATTTATCTTAAAATGTATTCATTTTCTTAACATTTTTTTTTTTTTTTTTACAAGTGCTCAGTATTTAAAGTGTTTAGAAACAAAGTATTTGCTCTTTATATATTATTATTAATATATTTATATTTCTTTGAGTTTTTGGTAAGTAATAATAACATATATTTGTTCTATAATTTTAGAGCTGCCTTCTTAAGTAAGGGATAATGTACAGGCAGCCGGTTGTTATCGCAGAAAGAAGCCCGAAGCGTAGGGTCTTGTATCACACTGAAGGGGCTTATTTTGCGATAACAGCTGGCTGCTTGTATATTATCCCACTTATTACATGACTACTTGCCACATGAGAAAAAAACTGGACATTAAATGTGAATTTGAAATATTTTATTAGCTCATTTTTACCGAATGCAGACATTCTGCGAGGAAAAGCTGTTTACTTTTTTACCTATTTTAAGGTAAAAAATTACATTCAAATGTCACAAACATGCAATTTGTTTAATAATTTGTAAATATAAAATATATTAAAAGACATATTATAAAAAATTATTTTGTGTAATATTAAACTGTACCTGTCAAAATGATTTGCAGCATTCGGGTTACCGTGTTATTAGTTTTGAGCAATTGTTATCTGGGAATAACAAACCTGCAACGAGCCGTGTAATAAAGTGATTCATATTTCAGCCACAGAAATTAGATATTTTTAGTTTTAGTTTAATACAGTTTATTGTTATTGACAAACCACTTGATGAGTGATCGTTATACGTCATTGACACATATATCTCTCCTCCTGGCATTTGTCATAATGCTTTTCAAGGCAAAACACAGTTGTATGGTCAGTATGAAGTGCTGCTGTATAATGTCTATTTTTATTCGTTTTATGATTTTAGTCAGGCACCATATATCCAGTCTGTTTACAGGGAACATAGAAGGAAATGTATGTGAATTTACCACACACCTTTTATTGTAACCTTGTGCTCTCCTGTGCCTGGATGAGTGAAGAGGTCAATCTGTATGGAAACTTCTCCTACCGTTTTATCAACTCCAGAACCTTAAACATACAGTACAGAAGGTAATATATAGACATGTACAAATGTAAAAGTATAATAAAAAATTAAATCAAGCACTAGCGAAAGAGACATAGAAGCTGTGGAAGCTGACTGGGTGAATCTCAGGAAGAATTGTTAATCTAAAATGATTACCAAACAAATAAATCCAATACAACAAACAACAAACTAACAAATCAAAATAAATAAACAAATCACAAATGTATGATAACTATAATGTCTATGTAAGAAGTGTGCTAATATATGCTTTATGCTAATGCTTTGTGAGATTGACCCCATTGGAAAACACACAAAAAAGCAAATAAACCCAAAAGAAATCGGGAAAGTGATCTGGTACATCTATCAGAACCAGGGAGGTACAGAATGATTATTGATGAGAGGATATTTGGGTCTCGGGGAGTCTGTGGTGACCTACCCCTGGAGGGCTGTATTTTCTCACTAGCTGTTATCCTCATACCCTTCCCATTATGCACTGGGGCAAAGACAGAGGCAGAGAAAGCAGTGAAAGAGATAACAGTCAAAGCATAGCATTTAACAACAACGTCACAAAAACATACATGAGAAAATACTGAGATCAGCAGGAAATAAGAGAGAAAGCTTGAAAGTTTGAAGAGAAGATCCTTATTTTATACACAAACACATTTGGGACCAGTGCAGTTTTATAATGCTCAACACCTGTTGGTATAATGATGGTAAACAGACTAAACAACAAGTAATAAAGTAAAATTTTTATACTGAAGATGCAATAGACAGATGTTTATGTTGGTAAAATTTTTATTGTTTGCTTTCTCTCGCTGTATTTCTTACCTTGCGCATGCTCAGTAGTAACAAATGTTTTGATAAGCGTGTCTGTGGTCTGGGTGTAAAGGGACAACGCGTGTCGCAGCGAAGACAGTTCTGGGCTTTTCTCCAGGAAGGCCTTTTTCAAGCCATTTCCACCAGCATAAAAGTATTGCTAAGATACACAAAAACGATCACTAAGATTTATTTGATACTATAGACTGATGTTAAAGACAGACTGTGACTATTTTTACCTTTATTGTTTCCAAAGCCACATCCATCACGGCACACTGCTTAGGCGACAGGCTTTTAGCATCACCAGACATGTGATCCTGCAAAGCCAAATAACATTTAACTAAACAAACCAAATCTTGTATGAACCCTATAAAGGGTACAGTGCAGAATTGGTCAAATGTTATATTTCAGTTGGGCTAAATTTACAGTTTTTAAGAGTTTACAGAGTTTCATGAAGGTGTTTAAATACAGCATTATCAATATTCTTCTGCTGGTTGATTTTGAGTCAAGTCAAGGAGATCATAAGATAAAAATTAAGAAGATCGTGGCTGTTCTGTACCTTGAGTTTGGAGAACTGACCCAGTTCTTTAGCTGCTGAGAAAAACATTCCCTGTCAGGACGACAGCTCAGCGTTAGAGTGGAAGGAGAAACATTACTTCTACTCAATAATTTAAACATTAAGGGATTATTATGATGTGTTACTTGCATAAAGTATTTAAAATATTCGTATACATTCTAAAAACCATTTATTTTGAATAGTTTTTTAAGTACTGCATTTAAAAATCCATTGCATAATGTACTGTATAAAAAAGCCAAAAATAAAAATCCTGTCCTTACAGTATTTTTTCGCTCACTCTCTCGTGTTCTTTTTAAGTATCTTGTTTAAAAACCTAAAGCATTTTTATGAAACATCAAGTTCTTTAAAGCAACAACATTGTATTTGGCCTGAAGTTAACTTCCGGTCTGTGTTTGTTGATTGGTTTGGCTAGTGGTTATTAATTTAATTTAAATGAATATTTATAATTGTATAATAATTGTATAAAATAAAAATTTGTTGAATTTTATTGTATATTAATTTTAATAAATAAACAACTTGTTGAATGGGTTGTGTAACTCGCATTTACGTTAAGCCAAGTAATGGTTCTTCTACTGGTAACCCAAAATAATACTGACTAGACATACTTCTAACTTGCTAGCTAATGTCATTTACCACAGTACAGAGACTGCTCTGCTTACAAATGGCTTGCTTTTGGCGTCTGACCGTGGCTGCATCTCGTTACTTGTGCTATTAGATCTTAGTGCCGCATTCAACACCACTGACCATAACATACTTTTACATAGACTTGAAAATTATGTTGGCATTAGTGGCATAAATAATCGTTTGAATCGTTTTCAATTCGTAGCAATAAACAATGAGGTGTCACGCAATTTTTAATGCAAAGATGACATTGATTAAGATGTCTTTGTCATGACAACTTGACATTACCAAGACAACATAAAACTAACCCTGTCATAATTAACATTACATTAAAATGTCATTAAGTGTCAATACTCTGTCAAATAGTTTCATGACGGCGTAATAAAACTATTTGACATACTATTTTAAATTCATATTATATTTTTATTTTAAATGTCTTTTCAAGGACAAGCTAAAGTATAAAGACATCATTTTCAGTTTTGACATAACAGTAAATAACTGAGCTAGTGTCTTGTGCGTTTCAAGTGGTCGCTCGCGAGTCTGTAAAAATACGGGCAGGAGCTTTTTGAATTCAAACGGTCAAAGAGAGTCAGTGCATCGCCTCGGGTTGACAGAGACATTTCTGTGGTAAGTCAGAGAAATAAATTAATGTGTTTAATCATGTTAGAAACGTGAATTATTTTGTACTAGACTCCTTTGTGCACTAAATATCTGTTGAATATGTTAAGGTTAATGATTTAAAACAAACTGTAAACATTGGCAGTCAGCATTAAATAATGTTTAATTTCCTATATTAGCGTTCATAAAACTGGAGCGTTCATAATCTCAGCAACTTGTTTCCAAAGGAGTTGTCAATGTTTTTAAGGTAGATTTAAGCCTGCCCGCTCACCAAAGCAGTGTTGCCGTGATAGAGCATCACTACTGCGGGCGCCGCAATGCAGAGGAACCGACCGTAGGAGGAAGCACTTGTTGCGACTGTTTGCACTCAGTTGGCTCAAGTCCAGAAGTCTTTAAACAGGGGGTGAGTAAATCATTACATTAATTTGTTGAGTGTCAAAAACATATTCATCCTATTATAGTTGAGTAATGTTTTGCTCATCCGCTATGTTTGCTGTGTATCATTTGGCTCTCGCCAGAGAAAGATGGATAACAATCCAGATGCAATAATAAACGCTTTCTTTGGTAACTTATCTCTGTTCACGTTTTGTTCACAGCCGTTACTTTATCCCGCATAATACAGCAGATGAATTATTTTATAATGCATTTTCAACATGTTTTTTTTTTTAAACTTGTTTTCTGGGTTTAGCATCAGAGAGAGATAAAGCCTGCAATCAAGCTATTAAAGCAGACAGCAGAGAAAACATATTATCATTTTGGATGTGTTGTGTTGGTGTTGCCATGTAAGTATGTGATCATCTTAAGCAAATCTAAACATTTAAAAAATATTAGTGTGCACATGGCCTAAATTATTAATTTTGTTGAATTTGTTCTTTGATTCATGAATTTGAGATACAGTTTGGGAAGGACATTAATCCTAATATAGAGACTGGTCTTCAGTTTCTGACCATAAACATCTTAAATGTGGCAAGACATGGAGTAATTGTTTAAGTAAACAATTACTTAAATACAAGTTGATGTAATATGCAGATTTTATATTAACTATTGATAGCTAGAATGGGCCAGAGCCATTGAGAGAGAGAGTTGCGCCAATGGAAGTTCAAAATGTTCGCGTGTCATGTGATTCATGGAGCCTTCAGATAGTTCCTGGAAGTTATGTTTTCTCTTTAAATGCTTATTTATTAAGTGACTTACGACTTTAAATTGGTTAAAAGTTCGTCACAATCGGTCTCCTTTGCTGCAGCTTCATGCGTTACTACTTTCGGGAACTATTGAGAGGCTCCATGAACTGCCATTGCTGTGAAAAAACTGTTCCATTCGAGTCAACAGAGTTGACGCAACTCTCTCTCTCTTAATGGCTCTGGAATGGGCCATGCACTTGTGTGCCAATAGTTTTGTTTTTGTTTACAGTGGTGTTGCAGATCTGGAGAAGAATGCTGCACTGCACAGCAGAAAATAGCAGGTTTCACTTCTGTCTATACAATAAGTTTTATGTTAACTTGTTTCTGTGTTTTTTTATTTGAATAAATAAGAGTACAAAGAAAATCTCTGATCACCCTGTTATTCCAAACTGTATGACTTTCATTCTTCTATGAAAAGTAGATGTTTGGGAATATTAAGGAATTAATAACCACAGTCATCAATTATGGTAAGAAGGCTAAAATAAAAGTGAAAAATGACTGACAGGTTTGGGATTAAATTGGGTTGACTGAATCACAGAGTGTGGACTTTATCTTTATGAGGCTTTTATTGTATTCTTAATTACTCACTAGATGTTAAATATTTTACCAACGACATGACATGATCCCATTCATTTCAATAGAGAGCTGGCAACTTCTAGTGACACGAGCAGTAGCAACCGTTGGCGACTGAATGGGGCGTGTCTAGCGACGCAACAAAGTTGAGAAATCTTCAACTTCATGCAAATGAAGAGCGACTTTCAGGAGAGACAACCAATAGGGAGCCACAGCTCCTGCACCAGCCTAATACAAGCTTGAATTATTTCATGGACCCAGATAGACTGGTGTTGGCGCTTTCACCACATATAAATAGCCGCAATGGCAAAATGGACGCTTTGTTTCACATTAATTTTGTTTCACATTAATTTTTCAGAATATAACATTTAATGCACTGACTGCATTAATATTTAGTGTTTTCCCTCCGGAATGTTTGTACTGAGCGGCAAGAACTCTGATTCGCTGTAAGCAATAAAAACAATACTTGTGGTTAATGGTTTAATGTCAATTTGTTTATTTAAAGATTTAATCTTTAATGCTGTTATGAATTAGTGGTTGTTTATGTCAGTTTGTTCATTTAAGTACTTAAAAGTCCTGAATGCTTCAACACAACAAAATATTTTAATGTTGTTTCAATAGTAATAATTTATATGTTATTATGTTTATTATTTATGGTTTAAATGTGTGCATGTTTACAGTCAGTAAATATGTTAATATTTAATAATCAAACTATTAAATTTTTTTATTTCAAAAGTAATTCTACTATGGTTATTTAATCGGTTTTAATCTTTAAAATATTTTATTCACATCTATGATATTTTCAAAAAAATCCATAAAAAAATAAACCCACAGATGGAACAAAAAAAGATTCAAAAACAGAACCTTTTCACAGTCTACAAGGAAATCTACTCTTCTATTGAGCACCAGTTTTGTTAAAGCAATAATGTGCTACATGGTACCTTTTATGGTTCTACATAGGCATAGGCGCACCTATGATTATGAGCCAAAGAACCACTTTTGGTGCTATTTAGCAACATTTTCTCTTAAAGTGTATAGAGCTGACAGGAATGAATTGGGCAGAGATGGGGGAGCGGGTTTGGCAAAGGTCGGGAATCACAGACAGGGCTATCGACACCGATTAAATGACAGAAAATCTTGTCAATGGCAAGGAAAAAGATATAGTTGGCATGAAACTGAAGTATCGATTGTCGTTTTTGTCCGTTTCGTGTTTCCAAGAGAAACGGCTTATGAAATGAGAAGAAAATGGGTAACACTTTCTATGAAGACTATGCTTATAATGAATTATAGTCCCATTTATAATTATTTATAAGTAAGTCTTACTATTCTATACATTTATAAAGACTCGTTAAGACCTATAATGCATTATAAGAACAGTTATAATTCAGTCATGCATTTGCTTTGTCGATGCGCATGCTCATAATCCATTATACATTGATTTATAAATATTAATAAGTCAGGCGTATGGTTCCATGGGTGTATTTATAAAGACACAGCCTGCATTTGCTATAATGTTATTATATTATAATTACAATGACTTATTAGTAATTCAGATTTATTTATTGCAGTTTGACAATAATGTTGCAGTATTTTGGTAGAATGTAACACTTAAAAAAACATTGTTTTAGTAAGATTTCTGTTTTCATTATATATAATTTTTTATTACTTTATATTATTTTACTAATATATTTTATTATAGTTATTATTGTTCAGTAGTTGCAATTACAAATAAACAATTTCAAATGCATAATTAGCACAAAGGAGAGATTTTATTAATACTTATAAATCAGTGTATAATGGATTATGAGCATGCGCATTGAAAAAGCAGGTGCATGACTTATAAGTAATAAATAATATAAATATAACTGTAACTGTTCTTATAATGCATTATAGATCTAAATGAGTCTTTATGAATATATTTATAGAACAGTAATACTTACTTATAAATAAGTTTAAATGGGACAAACATTCATTATAACCCTAATTTATAAGTAATTATAAAATAATATACATGTAACTATAACGGTTCTTATGATGCATTATAGGTCTTAACGAGTCTTTATAAATATATTTATAGAAATTAATACTTATAATGAATTATAGCCCCATTTTTAATTATTTATAAGCATGGTCTTCATAGAGAGTGTTACCTCATGTAGGCTGGGACTTGATTTTGTCCATCGAGAACTGATTGGATCATGGGTGTTGCTAACAAAACAGAGGCACATTTGAATGCCAGTTTGCAGTCAGTCAGTCATTGGAGCTCCGCCTTTGCGAAATTCCTCATGTAAAAAAGTGTTAAAAAATGATGTTGTTTCTGCGCAAGTACTGTAAAAAGTACCGTAAATGCTGTCCCTTTAAAACTGAGATTTCAGAATTGTGACAGTGTTGTCAATCTTACAAAGGTGTCATTGCCTTGAGGAAGGATGATGGTTTTCTCCAGGCTGTTCATCACAATCCTCCACAGCTCCTTCAGAACTCTCTTCAGGACTGTTTTCTCACACACCGACGCAAACAGCATCAAACTGCACACACACACACACACACACACACGCATGCACGCACACACAGATCAGCAAATAATTCAGGTTATTAAAGCTTGACTAATTGTGAAATTAATTTCACTGACTTTGCATCCAGGAAATCCATGAGCGGCCGAAGCATGTTATCAGAATCCACCTCCACCTGGTTACGGTTGTTGGCGTTCACGGGGCCCTTGATCTGGTACAACAGACTGGCCATTTGCCGCATGCAGTCATCAATGCGGCTCTGAAACCTACAGCCAAACATTTTTACTTACATCATCTTAGAATATGTTGTACTGCTAAAACATTGTATTATGTCAAATACTGACGTGTTTCCGAAGGTGCTGCTCAGCTCATCCAAAACATTGTTGAGTTTGACTTGTAGATCATTCAGGATATCACTGGCTTCTGTGTCCAACTGCACAAACAACACACAAACACACATACACAAACTTATTTTAGTTTAATACAAGTGACCGAAATTAGTGAGACTTTTTGCAAACTCATGAACCACCCAGTGTACCAACATTTTTAGAACATCACTTCTGTTTTCAAAGTATAACGATGTAAAGGGGTAAAATACCACAGTGGAAGGGAAACATCAAGCTACAGTACAGTCAATTAATACAGTCTCAGTGAGAAAGGAACAGATTAAATGAGATCAAAGCCCTCGATTGTGAAAATTATGTTTATAAAGTTTCAACAGTCCTGTACACTTGTAACCCACCTGTGTACCGCTGGTCACCACCTTTAGAGGGAGCAGAGCAAAAAAATATGTTGAACTTTTAGTCATTTCAAACAATAGTGCAAAACAACAAAGGAAATAAATAGGCAGAATTAAAAGCGATGAAGGGAATTACAGGTAACGTTAGACACATTTACACATTTGGCAGACGCTTTTATCTAAGAGACTTGCATTACATTATACTATACATTTGTTTCTAAGTATGTGCAATCCCTGGGATCAAACCCAATGACCTTGGCGTTGCTAGCGCCATGCTCTAACCACTGAGCTACAGGAAAGCTATATATTAATGGCCAGTAGCAGCATTCCAAGATTTTCTAGTCCCAGATAACAATCCCCTAATAACACAAAGTCAACCAGGTACTGTGAGTAATCTTGACCTTAAAAATGATTTATTATTAATTTAAATATATGCCTAAATAATCACATACATGACATAGAATAGAATATTACTAATGATGAAAAGAAATTGCATGTTTGTCACGTTGTGTTTGTACTTTGTACTGTCTATTTGTTTCAAATGAGTAAATAAAGATTTCAAATATAATTTTTTTTATAAAATCTTCTGTAATTACACTACATCAGGGTCCTGATTGTCCTATTCGGGTTTATTCTGTGATAACAACCGACTGACTATACATTGTCCCTTACTTAAATTAAATTATGTAAAGGGCACAAAAGTATGGGATGGGAGGGGAAAACTTTGACTCTCACCATTCTCTCCCTTTCGGTTTTGTCAGGCTATTCACATAATAGAATGGGGGGAAAATAGAAAAATAAAGAAACTGCTGATCTTTATTTGTTAAGAGACACACTAACCAACTTCAGCATACTAAACCTAAATGATCATATATTATTGTATATAAATCCACAGAAAAAATTAAGAGACCACTCCAACTTTTCATTTCAAACCAGCATTTCTAGATGTATTGTGGTCATTTCAGTTCAGTGTCTGTTGAATTTCAACAAAAATCAAACCTCAGGAGTGACAAAGTCATCCAACAGCAATGTAAATGACTGACAGCATGACAAGACACATAAAACTGTCAGAATCATTTTTGAACTTTCCCTAAATACATGTACAAATATTACTGTTGCATTGCTTAATAAAAGTGAATATGAACTTGTTTTCTTTGCAGTATTTGAGGTCGTATCTGAAATTATGCTTTGAAATGGTCTAATTTCAGTATATATAATAAATAAACAACCAAATACAGTAAATAAAAAATACATTTAAAAAATCGAATTAAAGAACAATGCACTTCATGAAAATAAAAGCTAAAAACACACCTTCTCCTCTGAAACATCCATCTATGGGCAGAGTTCAGAAAAAAAAAAAAAAGAATCAAAATCGGTCCGAGCATTAAAGCATAAATTTACAGTATGAATGGCACTCGCATAAACCAGGTGACAGCTAACTTGACTTTACTGACATTTTTGCAACGATTTTAAAACAAACGGTATCAAGGTTATTTTACAATAGATGTACAGTATGAAGTCATTTCACTTCAGGTTAACACAAGTGTGCCAGCAAAGTAACCTCAGATGTAGCTCGGCACATTAACTATGGACATGTTCAGGTAAGAGACCTTTACTGTACTTTAAATGCACTAAACATAATACACATTAAGGTTTGTTATCTTCACCAATATATTTTGAGTTTAGTCTGTACAGTAAAGTTGAGGATTGAGGGTTCTTGTAGGAGTTCATTGGACATTTGTCAAGTGATTTAGATAAACCAAAATAAAAAGATATTAAATAAACCACTGTTAGATGCTTCAGGGAATGAGACATTCACATACAATCAAAGACGACTGATCATTATAGACAGATATGGCTCCTGATTCTGGGACAGTAGGATCCTGGAAGATTCTTGGGTTATACAGAATGAAATGACTGTAGGGAAGAGTCCACCAAACCCCACCCCGTAACAAACCTTCTGTGACTCTTCATCACACTCTTCCTCATGTTCATCCAGCTAGAGAGACAGAAACTAGATTATTAGCATCAAAGGTTTCCTAACCAACCATAGTAAAATTATGATGTGCGGAGATATATGGCCAGCAGATGTCACAGATGTCACTAAGGTTTAAAAGTAGGATTTCCTAAACCATATAAACAATTTATTAGATCCAAGTCTGCATGACTTCAGTAATCTTTGACTAATCGATCAGAGACACACCCAAAATAAACACATCTTAACACTAACAGTGATTTCTTGTACTTCCTGAGCATATTTAAAACAACATCAATGACCTGTCTCCTGACCTGACATTCCACACATAATATTTGTAGTCCCATAAACTCTTAACAATTTTCTGCACATCCAGGGCCGGACTGGGACTCTAATTTAGGCCGGGAAATCCCACAGTCATCCAGGCCACAAAATTAAGGAACCACAAACCTATTTTTAATCCTATTTTTTATTAAATTAAAATATTTTAAAACCATCACATAACGTGCTGATAATGCTTCATTAAACTGACAGTGCATTATTTATGAGCAAAATAAATACAGTTTAGCTCGAGAAAGTAACAATAAAACAAATGTAAAAAACTGTTGATTGTCTTTATCACATGGCTAAACCACAAAAGCATGTTTAAAAGATTTATACTACAAGTCTTGAACTGAAGATTAATTATATATTTAAGTTTTATTAAAATAAAATATACAATATATGCCTTACAATATATGAAACAATTGCATTGTGCTATCAATCATTTCTCTTGCACTGACTGAGTCAACATCAGTTTTATGACTAAGTCATTCCCTTTAATTAGCCTACTATTGAGCTATATTACAAAATATATTAAATGATATTTTGTGTATGAGCCGTACAGTAAGCTAGTAAAACGCACAGCAATATTCACATATGATTTAATGGCTTACTGTAATTAATATAAATATTTTTAAGGGTAGGCATTATAGCTGAAACCTACTATACAGACTGTACAACTGGTTTTGTGCTGTAAGTCATTCCGTTTAAATGCTATTGAGTTATAAACTTCCGGAAGTTATAAACGTGTATTTTAATGTGTATGTAACTTTTGAGACGGTTCCTAAATTCACGACTATTGAACGTCCAAGCCAGAGCGAAGGCTTTTTGTCTACAACTCTCACTACACCTACAAGAAAGAGAACAAAAACAACACGGATAAAGTTTTATAATTAACAAGTCAGTAAAATAAGCTTCTTGAAGAGGTTATTATTAACGTAATGCAAATTCTGCTCGTGGTGAGCACTGAAAGTGAAAGGGTGCTTGCGTTGCGACGCTCTGCCTATGTGCTGCTGTGTACGCAACACTTCAGTACATCAATAGGCTGGTTCGACTTCATGCGGCGGTGCAAGATCTGGCAGGTGGGAGACATCAAAGTACCGCGAGAGCGATTCGAAAACAAATGCGATTTTCGAATCGCTCTTGTGGTACTTTGATGTCATCCATGAAGTCGCACAAGCCTAAAGTCTTTGATAAAATGGCTGCAGGCCAAATGAGTTACCAAGCCACCGGGAATCGTCCCTGGTTCTTCCGATGGGCAGTCCGGGCTTGTATACATCTATAAACTATAACTTATCTACTGTACTTGGTCTAGACACACTAAGGAAATTACTAGAGAGTCAGGGAGTTGGTATTTCAGATGTACAGTAATACTATAGAGTGTACAGGACTGTACCCACCTCCCAGTCTTTGACATTTTCATCAATAACCTTGAAATCACAAACAAAAGTAGATCATTGAGTTTCCCTCCATCCATGTCTCATAACAATGTCGATGCTTAAAGTTACACATTAAGATCTTGTATGTTTGTTCTTGACATCTCAGCATACCCACCTCTTCCTCATGATCCACTATTGCATCCAACTTCATTTAATAAAATAAAGAAATATTCCACTTACTGTTCATCTTAAGCGTTAGATCACATCTATTCTCAGGGACGTCTACCAAACTTTTAATACTATTAATACTGATTTACACATTTCTAGCCTTACACATCATTCATTTTTTCCATATAGAAAAATACATTAATAACAATAATAATAATCAATAATAACAAGGCTGGTCTACCATGAGCTCTAAAGCTCTAATATCTGCTACTGTAGAAAACACAAGTCATCATGGAATTGTGCTGTGTCACAATTCACCTGCCTACTATGCCCTAAAAGTATGAATTGGTGTATATTATTGATTGAAAGTGACATCATTCGAGTGTTCACCCTAGGACATTTCTTCATTCATTATTTCTTATGTATTGTTTACTCACATTTATTAATTCAGTGACGCATCTCTTATTTAATTTCATTAATAGGGTGGAGCATCACTAAACTCCGCCCTCTTGTGGTGAGTTGTGGGTAATATCACCCATTTGGGTGTTTACGATCTACATTTCGAATTTTCAGTAGAAAAAAGACAGCCATCTAAGAATACTCATTTCAACATACTATGATTTGAAACGTACTAATTCAAATAACTATTTAAGACGGATAGTACTCAGGACGCAGGGCTGGAATTTAGAACCAATGAGTTCATACAGTTGCTGTTTGGTCTTAAAATTGGTGATTTTTTAAAGTCTCTATGAAAAAAATGTATGACGAAGAACCAAAGCGTTTAGCTACTGTTATTGCGAAGTACGAAGTACAGTACATAAAGAATTCAAATCTTTAGGACAAACATCTACAACAGCTAAAACATACTTTTCTACTTTTCTCTTCTGTCTAGATACTAAGCCTAAAGACAAGAGAGAAATATTTGCAACTCATGCTTCCATCTAATAATCATCTACAGATAACAAATACAACACAAGTACAATGAAACATAGAAGTGGCAAGTCTCATTATTTGTATAAATGACAGCGCAAACAATTTAGCACAAACCAATATGAATGAGTGAATGAAGCATTTATATAGCGCTTTATTGTGTATTGCTGTACAATCATATGAGGGGGTCTCTCCCCCACATCCACTTGGCTGATGCGACGGCAGCCACAGTGCGCTCACCACACACCAGCTACAGGTTGAGAGAGAGAGATAGAGCCAATTTAGAGGGGGGGGGATTATTAGGAGGCCATGATTGACAAGGGCCGGTGGAGGAAATCTGGCCAGGACAACAGGGTTTCACCCCTACTCTTTTACGAGAAGTGCGATGAGATTTTGAATGACCACAGGGAGTTAGGACCTCGGTTTAACGTCTCATCCGAAGGACAGTGCTTTTTTACAGTATAGTGTCTCTATCACTATACTGGGGCATTAGGACCCACACAGACCACAGGGTGACACCCCCTGCTGATCTCACTAACACCTCTTCCAGCAGCAACCTAGCATTTCCAGGCGGTCTCCGATCCAGGTACTGATTTGGCTCAACCCTGCTTAGCTTCAGTGGGCAACCAGGCTTGAGCTACAGGGTGATGTGGCTGCTATATACCTCTGGAGTTATTGCTTAGTTATGCTGTGAGACAACACAGGCCTCTTATGTCCTCTGATGTCTAATGAATGAAGAGAGGACGAATTGTTCTGTTTTAAGAAGGTCACCTTTCAATGCTGTTCTCCTACCTGTTTAGCACCCATAGATTCGAACATCTTCTCAAGCTGGACACGTAACTGCTGCACATTATTCATCAAGACACACGGCTGAGGACAGACGGGGAGAGAGAGAGATTTATTAGAAAAGACTTTGAGCTAGCGGAAATGTCATGGAAAATATCAGGAGAGAGACTTACAATCTTCTCTTTATCACAATAGGACGGGAAGCTCTTCTTGAGAATGGCGCTGTACTGAAGGAGAACTTTGTCGATGGTCTGTGAAGAAAAAATATCAGAAGTGACATATAAAATACAGCATCAACAATCAAACAGAAGACGACGTTAACATTTTAAGCTAACTAGACCTGAAACATCACGTTTCTGAGTTCTCAGCGTTGCTCATAAAACCATCAGCCCTATAAGCTCTCCGCCACACGTCCAATAAAAAAATCACGGGGTAAATTTGTTTTTATGGATGGGACATCAGAGAAGGTTGCCAAGCTTAGCTAAAGCTTGATTGATATGACTGCATTAAACATTTCATTCGATTAGAATCTCTTTCTTTCAGACAAATGTTTTTGTCCCATTTAAACTCTTCATTGCATCCAGATGCCCTTAGGCTAAAAAGGACTATTCCCTCTTAAATCTCAGACAAATCTAGAAACAAGATAATGCTTTGACAGTTGACATTTGTTGTGACGTAAATCTATTTGTAATTTAATTAAGAGTGACGCCGGTCCACCTTGGCGAAACGGCGGCTGTAGAGGGCAATGACTTTGGGGTCGGGACACTCCAGTTTCTTGATGATCTCAAAGCTCTGGTTGAGCTGAGTGAAGATGTCCACCACTGAACAGGAGAAGAGGGCGTGCTCAGATGTCTGCTGAAACTGGGAAGGGAATTAAAAAAACACATATTTTTGTTGTAGTTTTACTATATGTCAGTATTTACAATTATCATGATATTAAAAACAATCATGTAAATGTTTTAAAGAATTCAGCATATAGATAGAAATAACTCATTCAAAGGAAATAAAAACATAATGAAATGTAAGGCCTTTAGGTCTTTAAGTTATGTATATTATATTGCATTTCTGTCAATAGATCCTGCTAAATATCACACATTGCTCCTTTAAAGATAACAAACTTTGACCGTGCGTTCAGACCGCCGACGGTGAGAGCGTCAAAGTGGCCGGAAGTCATTCATTTTCAATGTGAGCCAGTGGCGAGTGGCGGCGAGCAGCGGCGCGTCTTGGCCGTTGAGGGCGTCGAGGAGAGAAATCAGGTCAACTTTATGGTAATGAGCTATGACGCAGTTCGGCGGCAACCAATGGGAATGTACAAATCCACCGCTTGAGAGGATTCCAGAGAACGCAGCCCTGTACAAGAGAAGCATTCGATCTACGTCAGAGCGTCCAAGCATCCACAAATATTTCTACCAGTGTTGTTGGCATGGCGGCCTGAGCGATTTCTGACGTGCTCGCCGTCGGCGGTCTGAACGTACAGTAAGAGGTAGATCATAAAGAGAAACATCTCACTCCATCTTTCTTATCTCTCTCCAGAGCTCCATGCATAAACTCCATAGACACGTCTTCATTCTCATCCAGCCACTGCAGGACAAACTGCTGGAACCATCTAAAAACATAAAACACAAGAGGATCAAGATTGTGTTTTCTTGCATGTGTTTGGTTGCAGAAGTCATAAGGTTTCTCACATTGGGTACTCTGGCACGATTCCCTTGAAGGAAGGCAGATCCTTCACATATTCGTTGTACAGCCATTTGACCTTGAAGTGCAGGTTCATGTAGTCTGCGCTCCTACACAGCCTGTGCTTCTCATGTTCTGTGGGGGGGGAAATCACAAAACCACAGAAACATTTCTCAAAATATCTTCTTTTGTGTTTTACAGAAAAAAAGAGTCATATACAGGTTTTGAATGACATGACAGTGAATAGATGATGACAGAATTGTTATTATTGGGTGAGCTATCCCTTTGAACCAGCCCAGACCAGTCTGGATTTTATAATGTTTAAAATGTGTGCAATGTTAACAATGATGACAATGTATAAATGCCCCAGGGTTATGTATTTAAGTAATGTTTGTCGACCCAAACATAGACAAATGCTGAAACACACTGACCTTCCATGGCGTACTTCATATCCTGAGAGAACTGATTCCACATGACTTCAGAGCTCAACTTCCCCACATTCAGTTCCTGAGGAAACCTACAAGAAACCGATGATGACGTCAAATCATTATGACATCAGATCATGAGTTCTAACATTTCAATCAAACAGGGTGTGTGTACATTCAGGTAGACTCACTGGTTTAATACAGGAGTGTAAGAGTTACGATCCTCCTCGATGATGGACACTATGAGGGTGATGAGTTTAGGCCAGAAGTCCAAGTTCTTGATGCTCGGGCCTTGATCCTCTGGAGTAATTTCTTCCTTATTCTGATAGAAAATATGAAATATTTGCTTGAATGTCTTACAAAATGAAGTAAAAGACAGGGGGACTCCTAATTTTATCATTCTGTGCAGATATTATTTTCAATAAAGGACAGATTTTCTAACCGTGTCTCCAATCTGAGGATACTGGCGACTGTACAGCTCTTGACAGTTGTTGAAGATGTAGTCATAGGTGGAGTTAAGACAGGCCTTCACACAGTCTCGCACAACCTGACTGGCTCTTGGAGGACTTTGCAGTTCCTGGACCTGACCAGCGTGAAGTGATAAAGAGAATGATAAATACGTGCTGATGTAGGTGTGTAGAGCACCGCAGGGGTGACAGAAATTTAGTAGGCTAACCGGAAAATTAGCGTCGCAATAGGTTTCCCATATGGGAAAAATCCATAGGCTTTTGGAAGATCACAAAATAAGCTCTGTGATTAACAAAGGTTTATGATACTTACATGTTTTGTCTATCAAGATAATGTTTACAATTGAAGACTACAGTAAATACAATCGCCAGAAATAAAAAGCTAATATGGGCTATAAACGCATTTAGCAACTTGTTAGCAACTGCCATTTTTAAGACACAGAAAGTAAAAATCCTAAATGGTTTAAAGATGATGCGTTTTATGTCGTTGAATAAAATGTAAAAATATTTGGAGCTTTTGTTAACCACAGAACTTACTTCTAGCATTCAACCAAAAACCTAATTAAAAAACTATTGACTTCAGGACAGTGGAACTGCAGTGCTAAAATGCTAACTTGCTAAATATACGTCATCTTTGCAAAACACAAAATTCCCAATTTGAAAACTACAGGAACACAATGTTAGCTTTTATTGAGACTTTCGTTTCAATCTGTACCTTCATTCGGAAAAAAGTGATGCTGGTCAGGAGGTCGACAGTAGATTTGAGGTCTTGTAGACGCTCCTTACTGCTCGCAGGGAAGTTATTCTAAAATCAAGAGACAATACAATGTATGAGAATAAACTATTAAGGGTCAAACAATAGTTTAAAATTAAAAAATGACATCTAAACTCACTCGATACATTGAGAGGTCAATGCGCAGAGAATTGTGAAGTTGATCCAGCAGCTTGACAAATCGTTCTTTCTGTTGAAGAAGAAAAATACTGAAGATCAGTCATTTAATTTTCAGTAATGTGAGGTAAGTAAATAATGACACAATTTTCACAATACCTAAGAGGTAAAAAGCAATAGGCTATACAAAATGCATGTACTCAAATGTTTATGTTTTGAAATCACATCTAGTGGCATCAACAAGTTTATTTGTCAATGGAAAAGAATATCATTCACAACTAACAGTGTTCTCCTGACATAATAATTACAGATTGCAATAAGCCAAAGTGTTTTAATCCATAACAATGAATTGAATTGAGCGTCCCATGATGCTTTACTTAGCTGGTAAGTCAATACAAGCAACAAAAGGACTCCCACAATAGACACTTTCCATCTGCAAAATGGTCTTTAGATTTTTAATTTCAGTTTTCTTGCAACTAGGGATGCACAATATTTATCGGACAGATACATTATCGGCCGATGTTGGTAAAAATGACGTCATTTTTATAACTACGATAAATAATTGAAATCCGATAACTACATCCGATAAAATACGTTTGCTGGTAAATCAATAAACAGTCTGATATATATCCGAGATTTATCCGCTTTCCGAGTGGAAGTGACTGCACTCAACCGCGCTCAACTGTCGTGCTCATTACGTCATCATCTGTGAACAAACATGTCTTCGTCGGTCTGGAAGTTTTTCTCCGTGGCAGCGGATCAGAGCATGTGAGTGAGCGACACATTCTGTGACATTACAGTCTATATTTTAATTACATTTTTATATAAAGAGTACCTAAAATAACTGTATACTTGATATTCGTTAATTTATTTCTGTGAACATGGCTGCCATAGTGCAGCATTCAAAGCAATCGCGCAAAAAATAAAATGCACTTACAATGAAAACATTTATTATTACTGGATTTAAAGAAACACTTTTTTTTAAAGAAAAATAGACCAAAACACAGGGAAAGAGATCGCATTTGTCAGCCGCGTATGACATTGGTTTATTTAATTTCAGAAAAGCAACCGTTACATTGGTTATGTATGACACTGCAATGATTACGTCTCACGAGAATTAAATAACAATTTGAAAATGTTTTTTTTCCAAGATTAGCCTGTATCAAGCTTTGTTGCTCCGCACCGCGAGTCTCTGTTGCGCTCGTACCTCCGCAAACGGACGAGGAGTTTATTGACGCGCATGCCATTGTTCTATTATTCAGGCTCATGCAGTGTACACGGGTCAGTAATTCAGCAGCGAAAAGCAAATCACCAAAAGTGTTGAGCGTGCGAGCGGAGCGGGATTTTCAGAAAGGCGCTCAACGCTCTGCGAGAAATATTAACACTCACATGCTCTGCAGTGGAGGTGCCAACAGAGGGAATCCTATTGCTATTTGCAAAACATGCTCAGCAAGGATTCTGAGAGGAGGGAAAAAGGTGTCAATTTTTAATACAACCAAACTTATATATCACTTGAAAGGTCGAATATGTATTGAAAGAATAAGAAGCAGCAGTATCTAAAGTTACAAGCGCAAAGCAAAGGGAGCGTTGTTCCCAATCAGCAGGCATTTGAGAACAGAGACAGTGAAAAGTCTGTCAACTGCATAAATGTAAATGTTAACTATAATTTCAGGTTGAATAGATGCTTTTTGTTTGTTATGCATAAAATACTTGAATTAAAATGTGTTGTTAATGAGTTGTTAATTGCAGATAAACAATAGTCCTGTTAAACCCTTTCTGTTATTAAGTATTGTGGTGCCTTACACACAAAAAAAGAGTCAGGAGGACTGATGTTTGCTGTTATAGTTAGGCCAGAACACTAAAATATCAGTGCATCTTAGATTTTCTATTCTCCTGGGAGCACTAATTGAAGGTTATATGAAAATTATAATATAAAAATATGAACGTATTGGTTATCGGTATCTGAATAGGCCATTAGGAGGATTTAATTATCGGTTATCGGTATCGGTTAAAAATGTTCATATCGTGCATCCCTAGTTGCAACAGCAAGGAAGTTGCTGACACATTGAATCATTGTCAAATCTCTATCGAATTCAATTCAATGAACGTTGAACATCTCATTTATCCCATAACTCAACCTGTATGTTCTGCACCAGTTTTAATGTTAAAAATATTTTAAAAAAAATATTAATTCAAATTTGTTATAAATAAAATTAGTTCTTTTTCTTCACAAAACTGAGTCAGGTGCTTTACCATTCTTTTCAAAAAAGTACTTGAATGGATAACCTGCACCTGAACAATTAAAAAAAGGTCAATATAATAAAACAAGAAATAATGATGTCTGTACAATTTTATATTCAGTGTAAGGATTTTCTTGGTGCAATTTTGTGTGATGACCAAAATCCTTGTCAGAAGTATAATTTACATTAAAGACAACACATGCGTTTATCAGTTTTTCATGACTCTCTGTATGCTGTGTAATAGTTGAACGTACCCCAAAGTTGGATGCAGCAAATCTGTCGCTGGCGGAGACATTGGTGGATGCAGTGGTGTGGGCGTAGTAGGCGTTGATGTTGGCCAGCAGGGTGCTCATCACAGCAGGAACCCCGGGACACATATACTTAGAAGAAAGACATGCAAAGTGCCTGCAAGCACAAAGAGAGAGAAAAAGCACAATAAATGTGTTTCTCTTCATATTTATACAATTAAACAGAAGGATAATCTCTGCAAAACTAGACAGTTAACTTAGTTTCATCATTTACTCATCCTCATGTTATTCCAAATCCTGCATGAAGAAAAAACAAGAGAACATGATTTCCTGACCATCCTTCACTTTTACTCTGGGAAAAGTAGCGTACGCACCAAGTAAAAACAAACGGCAAGATATAGTATAATGGGTTTTAGGACATTGATATATGTTTCTCATGAAGGGGTATTTTTTGTATATTTTAATTCAATAATCTGGCTGATTGATTAATTCTGAGAGAAAGAAGATATTTAACATAGGAAAAAAATCTGCTGGTAATTGATTGAATCATGAAAAGTGGTCATTCATTACTGGAATGGAGCCTGGAATGGAAACACTGCCAACACTGTCTTTTGAGAAGGCTTTTAGCATGTGAAGGTTAAGTTAATCTTCTAGAGCATTTCAACGTATACCAATTGAAGTGAATTAGCATTAGAAACATTAACTGGCCTTAAAGGGACAGTACCGAAAAAAAAAAATTCTGTCTTCATTTACTCACCCTGGAGACTGGCAAGCGGCTAATAATATAATTATTTATATTTTATTTATTTATATTACTATTAATTTATATTAATATTTAATTGTATAATATTTGTATCAAATAAACAAATTGTTAAACGGGTCGTGTAACTTTTTCACGTTTAAGTTTAGCCAAGTAACGGTTCTTCTACTGTTAACTCAAAATAATACTGGCTATACTTTTAACTTGCTAGCTAATGTCATTTACTTGTTATCAGAGATAATTTGCAGGAACTCTATTCTTTGCGGATGTGTACCGGAAGTCATAAAAGTGCACATGCGCAGTAACGTTTGTTTATGTTGTTGCTTTGAAACCGTCTATATAGTTAATATACTGTATATATATATATATATATATAGTTAATCTATGCATGTGGCCTTGATGATGTCATCCTCACAGGAAAGACATTTTAGAGGCGAAGCAAATTCTTACATTTTCATGATAAATGATTGCAACATTTTTACAATAATGTACAGTGATAAAAATATGCAACTAGGAATGTGTAATACACCTTTAAGTTCTACGTTGATGTAATGTTCACTTTATTAGAAACAGAGATAGAGCAGAAAATATGTGTAGGTGGACAAGGGGGTTGATGTATTGAATAAGTAAATAAAACATACGTCATGGCCTGGTAGATGGATTCAATCCCATAGCGCATTGAAAACTCATCCACTATCTCTTGGGCCACGTCATCAAAGTAGACCTTCCAGGCGTCATCGCCACGGGCATCAGGGATCTTTACCGCACCCTGGCCAAGCACGTCTGTGATGTGGTGAAAGAGGTTCTGAGAAAAACAACACAGAACAGGGATCACAGCATTGTTTACATGCTATGGACATAGTGTAGTGTTTATGTTGCTGTGATGTTCTCATTTTACCTCATGTAAACAGGTGTACTGGATGTGATAAGGGGCCACTTTTTCTTCACCCTTAATTTCAACGCTGATCTGAAGGCGAATGGCACCAGAAACGGCAGACTTGTCTGTTCTTTTCTCTGTGGTGTGACACACACAGTGAATGTATTTTTTATTACTTGTTACTTTTTTACTATTTCTCTTCAATGGAAGAAAAAAGTGGAAACATGTCGCCCATAATTTTTACATGACTTGGGCCAGTAAGAAACCACTCAGATAACCATATGTACCATCGAGCAATTTTATATCTTGATTTCAATCTTAACTATTAAAGAAACATAGCAAACGCAAAGCAACACCCCACTGGTGACAACACACACTCAAATCACCTAAAGATCTTATAATAGAAATACAGGGTTCTTCTCTTCCCAACACTTTGAGCTGACAAGCAAATTATTGGGATAATTTATATGTGTCGGCTAAGTGGAGAATTTCCGACTGAAGTGGGCTACATAATAATCAAGGAGGATCTCTGTTCTGAAAGAGGGCGAGACAGTCAAAGGACATGAAGCTGAATTACTGCTATTGGGAATAATTGTTACAACAGATGTGGTGGTCAGATGAAGACTAGTAGAGCGGTGAACTGGACCGCAACAATGAGCAAAGTGCAGACTGTGACAGATTAAACAAGAGATAAATGAGATGTATTACATCAGAATGATATGGATTCAGAGCAGAAGATTTCACGGCTGGTAAATTTTAATCTCGATGCGCACAAAGAGACAAGCTGTCAAGCGGTGAGACGTGGGTAATGGAGTAGAAACACAAATCCTGAACTCAAGGCCCACACTCCACTTGAAGATGCTCAGAGAGATGGCCTATATTCTGAGATTAGTGTTTCGGGTGCTGCACTGTCCTGGTTCTTCTCCTATCTCACTGATAGACAATACTTCATCACAATGCATAATTACAAATCTCCCACTACTTCACTCAGTCAGGGAGTTCCTCAGGGCTCTGTTCTTGGACAATTACTATTTATTACTTATGCCTCTTGGACGTATTATCCGCAGTCACGGTCTTCACTATCACTGTTATGCGGATGATATTCAGATTTACACTGCATGTAGACCAGATTCTATATATATCCACCAGATCACATCACTTTCTACCTGTGCAAATGAGCTAAAGGCCTGGCTAAGTTCTAATTTTCTCAGGTTGAATCTAAACAAAACAAAAGTATTAATTAAAAGGCCCCCCTTCACTAACAAAAATTTAGTAAATGCCCTTAGTCTTAACCTTGATGATGCAACAATTTTTCCATCTGCCACTGTCAGAAACCTAGGCATTACTCTTGATTCAGCACTGACTCTGGATGATTATATTAGTAAGCTATCCAAAGCTGCATTTTTCCAACTACGTCGCATAGCCCAACTTCGAACATTTGTTTCTCAAAAAGATGCTGAATCATTAGTACATGTCTTTATTACATCACGTCTCGACTATTGTAATGCACTTTTTGCCAGGTTACCACTGCACTCTATTTCTCGTTTACAATATATTCAAAATTCTGCAGCAAGAATACTAACTCACACTAAACGATCTGCTCATATCACCCCCATCCTATTTAAACTCCACTGGCTTCCTGTATCATCCCGCATTGTGTTCAAAATTCTGCTGCTTACTTTTAAATCACTCCATAGACTTGCCCCTTCCTATCTCTCTGATCTACTGTCTGCTTATGTTCCGCCTCGATCACTTCGATCTTCAGGTTGTGAATTTCTTACTGTGCCTAGATTTGGACTATCCTCCATGGGTGGCAGATCGTTTTCTGTAATTGCCCCTAAACTATGGAACTCTCTACCACTGTCACTAAGATCAATAACCTCTCTCTCTGTATTTAAATCACAACTCAAAACCTACTTATTTACCCAACACTATCAGGCACATCATGCTTCTTGATCATGCTTCTTGATAGTTTTTTCTTTTTTCTGCATTGTACTTTGTTGGCACATATACTTATTAATGTCTCCATGGTTACTTACACTTTCTTTTATGTATTTTTGCTTATTGTTTGTATGATATGCAACTGCAGTCTTGCCATTTCTGGACTGGGCAAATTCCTACCGTCCATCAAACTCTCAAAATTGAGAGTAGAATGTCTGTCAAAGATCTGTTAAACTGTTCACTTTACTGTTTAATTGATTATGAAATGATCTATTTGTAACTGTGTACTGATTATCTATGTACAGCATCCTTGAGCCTGGGAAAGGCGCTATATAAATTAAACATTATTATTATTATTATTATTATATGTAGAGATGGGAACCAAGAACAGGTTCTTATTCAGAACTGGTTCTGTTTTTTTAAAAGAACCGGAATGAGCTAAATGAGCTAAACCAATCACAGCAGACTAGACCATCTGACCAATCACATCAGACTACGCTAGCGGAAAGGCGGGGATTAGACCGATGAATCGCGGAACGAATCATTTGAGAGTCAGTCAAGAAGTAAGGTAATAAAAACGGCTTATTATTACGAAATAATAGTGTTTTAACACCATGTATGTACATAAACCTGTTGTCGGACACTCCATAAACCAAAGTAGACCCTTAAAAATCAGAAGCTATTTACTCTTGATAATCGCACACCTATATCTTTATTTTATCTTAGTCTAGTTGTGCAAGCACTGTTGAGCTTGTAGAGATGCTGCAGTTTATGCCAGATGGGAACTGGTTTCCCTGGTTGGGTCTGGGTTCTCCCAAGGTTTTTTTCTCTATTGGAGTTTTGGGTTCCTCGCCATTGTTTGCATATTGTTTTGCACTATTTGCCCAACTGGGGTGGCTACTGACATCAGCTTTAGAACTTACAGTTTTTATATTTCTGCATATTCTATTTTATTAATTTAATACTCCATATAGGAATTTATAGTACATATAATATGTTACCTGTGTTTCGCTTTCCTATATCTTCTGTGTGTGCTTCTCTGTAATAACACTGTGTGTGTGTGTGTGTGTGTGTGTGTTTGTGTGTGTGTGTGCGCACGTGCGTGTGCATCAGTGCATGTGTCTTGTGCATCTGATTTGTATATGGGTGGGTATGTACTTGTGTGTGTTTGATGAGTGTGTGTGGTGTGCCTGTGTTTTCTTACATGTTCTTAAATTTTGGTGGTGTGTGAAATTGGGGTGTATTTTTCTTTCAGTTTGTTGTTCTTACTTTCCTTTTTACAAATTGAATGCTTTGCTTATAGGTCCGTGTATCTATTGGTCATTTGATTTTTAGTTTGAAATTGAACAAAAAAAGCGATTTCCGTGAATTCCGTGAAAAACGAGAATTCGGCTTGATTTTTCGTTTCTAAGTTCACGGGTAAAAAACGAATAAACAGTATGAGTACTCATTTTCCACACATGGGCGGTGTTAAAAGCCCTCTTACGCTGATTGGCCAACCAAAGATTACCAAGTGACATCTTTGGTTGTCCCTGCCTCTGTTCCGTGAATGAACAGAATAACAGTCCTCCGCTGCTATTACAGTACGGATTCTTTTAAACAACCGCACACAACCCGGACAGGGCAGGTCCTAGACTAGACTTTCTTCTGTGTTATTCATATAAAATATTTATATCACAAATGTAGTTTGCATCTTTCTAGCTGTCCAGGTTTATATCTGCATGGCAAAGCTGTGCGAGACACTGGGCAGCACGCAGTGGATGCATTACACAGTATAGTGATGCACAGAATATGTTGATTTATGTGTTAATATGCAGCATTCATTGATTTTAGACAACATGTTCAGTTTTGGGCAAGGAAAAAAGCTGGATTTATATGAGAAGATAAAGTATTATTTTGTCTCATCATGATGTTAAAATTGCTGCATTGTTGGGTTTAACACATCTTTTCCACAAGTTTGCTTCTGCGTACTATTCCATCAAGTTTGGTGAAGCAAGATTAATTCTGGACAGCACGCAGCAGATGCATCTAGTGATGTAGTGGTGAGGCAAAGAATAATGTTGATTTAGGCTATGTGTTAATACTCAGTCAGTTTATTGTAGACAATACGCTTAATTTTGTACAGAGGGGGGAAAGCTTGATATGAGAAGACAAATATAATCTTGTAGAGATAATAAGTATTATTATAGGCCTTATGGCATGTATCAAGTTTAAAGAGCTTGGGGCCATAATTACAATGAAGCATTCATGCATTTCAGACACTTCTAACTAAAGAAACAATACATAGGCTATGTGCATTTACCCAGTAGGCTACAGTTGGTATGAGAGAAATGAAACGTACTGTAATAGTAGCAGAGGACTGTTATTCTGTTCATTCACGGAACCGAGGTGGGCAGGGACAACCGAAGACGTCACGTGGTAATCTTTGGTTGGCCAATCAGCGAAAGAGGGCTTTTCATACCGTTTACCATTTTCATACTTTTAATACAATGAGTATTCCCCGTGAATTTAGAAACGAAAAATCAAGCCTTTCTCGATTTTTTGTTTTTTAAATAAACGAAAAAGAAAATGGCCCATGTCCGTGTACCTTCGGATAATTCGTTTATTCATTTTGTTTTTAAGACGGAAAAACAAATAAACCGATCATTTTTTACATATTCCACCACATACATGAGCATAAAAAACAAATATAAGACACATTTTTGGTTTGTTTTCCTCAATATTTCTTTAAATGCATCAAACAAATATACAATAAAACCAAAACGAAAAATAAAGTATTTTTACGAAAAAGCGCGTTTTAGTTTTAGCGAGGCAGTCGTGGCCCAGTGGTTAGAGAATTGGACTCATGACCAGAAGGTTGCTGGTTCGATTCTCAGGGCTGGCGGGTAACGCCGTTCGATTCTCAGGGCTGGCGGGTAACGCCGTTCGATTCTCAGGGCTTCCCTTGAGCAAGGCACCTAACCTCCACTTGCTTACTATACAAAATGTACAAATGTATAGTACAATGTAATGTAAGTGGCTTTGGATAAAAGCGTCTGTAGTCCACCGGAAGTTCAGCTGCAGCCTCTGGTGACCAGTGCTGGTATAGCACATTAAGGGCATGTTAAGCGCAAGATCACTATCTTTAAAAGACATCGATTTTCAGTGGCGTGTGCCACTAAAACCATAAATAACCATATATAAATATGTAGGTAGTAATTTCTGTGCAATGCAGCAGTATTACTAAAAGAATGGACAGGCGTGCGCGTCAGTGCTCGTGTCAGAGCGATGTTTAACCATAACCCCCATTTAATTCATAGTAAGAGAAGCTCGTTTTGCACTTTAATGTGATAAAAAAGTGCCCCTTTGTTTGCACTGTTCGTAAAAATGTTAAATAAAAGACATCTACATACTCTACATACACGTGTTTATAAAAATAAGAGTTATTAAAAACCTGTAGCTATTGCACATTACATTATAAATGATTGTAAACACATAAGCAAAGTGAGTGTCTAAAATAAAGGTTTATTGTAGTGACCCATGATAAAAAATTATTCTGTGAAGAATTATATTTTTATAATAGATAGTCTGCATAATCAACATAGCCTAATGTCTCATATATTACTACACAACTACTCACAATTAAATTTTATTTCAAATAAAAACAATAGAACCCTGCCCAAAACACTATATAATATGTAATGGACTCATTAGTTATAATGGGACTTTTGAAAAGGTTTATAATGGTATTAACCATTACATTTTCTATTGTGTTTTGAGCAGAGTTTTATTGCTATGCAATATAATGTAATGTGCAGTGAAAGTACAGGTTTTTATTAACTTTATAAACACGCCTTTGTAGAGTTGTATGTGTTTTGTCTTCTATGTTTAATATTTTTACGAAAAACATTTTACTGTCCAGAACCATCCGAAGTGCATCTTCATCTGTGTAGCGTAACATCATCCAAAACGAGCAGATAAAGTAGATCAAATCTATGATGAAGCTTGACGTTTTAGGACATTTCTCGGGGGTGTGTACACAATTCCTGGCTCGCCTCTTCCCCAGATCATTATATGAACAGTGCGCATAATGAGGTGATAAAGGAAAAACCGTACCACTCCTTACTTTCATAAGGATTATAGGCCTACATAATTTTTTTGTTTCGACCTGAATTTGTTTATTTAAAAGTTGACATTTCAAGCTTTCTATAGGCTACATATATTTCTCATGTCGTTGAGGCAAGTATTCGCTGAGATTTAGGTTGTTTTACGTGTCTGTGAAGAGAGGTGGCAGAGAATGAGAAGGCAGACAATGCAGAGAACGCACCCTGTATTTTTTCTTTATTTTACAAAACCACAGCATTTTGTTGTTATTATGAGTGTATACACATAAAAGTAGCCCTTTTAAAGATTCAAATGATGTATTTCTCTTATGTGTACGATCAAAACTGACAGAGTAATTTATGTTCTTTTGGACGTTATCAGAAGGTGCCACAAACCGCGCCGACGCGTTTGTCGACCTCAGAGGGTTAAAGATTGCGGTCTTGCGGAAGTTCAGCTGCAGCCTCTAGCGACCAGTGCTGGTATAGCACATTAAGCGCAAGATAGCTATGTTTAAAGACACATTAATTTTCAGTGGCATGTGCCACTCTAACACATGTAAACAACCATATATAAATATGTAGGAAGTAATTTCTGTGCAATGCAGAGTTAGACTACTGAAAGAATGGACAGGCGCACGCGTCAGAGCGATGCATCTGACAGCGCAACCTGATCTCACGGGAAATCGTTTATTTATTATTTATTATATAACCTAGGTCAGTAAGCCTTCCCGCTGTCCAACGCAATCTCACGGCGAAATCGTAAGTATTTGACGAGGTGGCTAATTCGTATGAATTCATACGTTGTGAGTCGTACGAAAACGTACGATTAAGCAATGCTGAAGGCCCGCCCCTAACCCCGCCTAACACCTAACGTCACTGACGCGACAGCATGCGTCACTGGTGCGACAGCAAGTCGTACTAAAACGTATGACTGAGCTCGTACGAATTCATACGAATTAGCCAAAATTAGCCACCTCGTCAAATACTTACGATTTCGCCGTGAGATTGCGTTGGACAGCGGGAAGGTTTACTGATCTAGGTTATATAATAAATATATATATTTTTTATTTTTAACGTTTTAATTCAAAGTGAGAAAAGCTTGTTTTGCACTTTAATGTGATAAAAATAGATGTGCCCTTTTGTTTGCACTGTTCGTAAACATGTTAAATAAAACATACTCTACATAGGCGTGCGTATTTATAAAAATAAGATGAGTTAATAAAAAACCTGTAGCTACTTTACATTGCACATTACAAGAGATTACACATTGCACAAACTAAGAGATTGTACACAAATAAGCAAAGCGAGTGTCTAAAATAAAGGTTTATTGCTATGTATTCGAATGTCAATTTAAACTGTCTTAGCTAGTGACCCATGATAACAAATTATACGGTGAAGTTTTTATAATAGACAGTAACATTAGATAGATAGATAAACATTTAATGTCACAAGACTAATTCACAACTCACAACTAATTTTTTTTGTCAAAAACCAATAGAACCCTGCCCAATTCACAATATAGAAAATGGAATAGATTCATTAGTTATAATGTTTTTTTTTAAAGGTTTATTGCAAAATAACTAATGGTTTATAATGGCATGGAAACCATGAACTTTTCTTTGATATTTTGGGCAGAGTTCTATTGCTATGTAATATGAAAGTACAGGTTTTTAGAAACTTTTATTTTTTTATAATAGCCTAGCTATATCTTATTTTTATAAACACGCCTAGGCCTAATGTAAAGTTCAACAGTGCAAACAAAAGGGCACATCTTTTTTTATAAAATTAAAGTGCAAAACAAACCTCTAGCTCGTACTATGAATTTAAACGGGGGTATGGTTAAACCTCCAGCTCTGTCAGGGGCATCGCTCGGACACGCGCGCCTGTCCATTTTTTCTGTAACTGCATGGCCTACTGCTGCATTGCACAGAAATTACTTATATATTGACATATCGTTGGCCTACACCACTAAAAATCGATATGTAATATAATCTTTTAAAGATAGCGATTTTGCGCTTAACATGCTCTTAATGTGCTATACCAGCACTGGTCACCAGAGGCTGCAGCTGAACTTCCGGTTGATTAAAACGAGCTTGTTCATAAAAATACTTTATTTTTCGTTTTGGTTTTATTGTATATTTATTTGATGCATTATTCAAATATTGAGGAAAACAAACCAAAAATCTGTTTCAGATTTGTTTTCTATGTTCATGAAAATGATGGAATATGTAAAATATGATCGGTTTATTCGTTTTTCCGTTTTGAAAACAAAAACGAATAAATGAATTATCCGAAGGTACACGTACCGGTGCAATTTTCTCATTCCCGTTTGTTCAATTTCAAACTGAAAATCAAATGACCAAAAGATACACGGACCCTTATAGTCATTTTGTATCATGTATATACAGCTGCTTTGCAACAATGTAAATTGAAAAAAGCGCTATATAAATAAACTAAACTTGATTGTATACATGATTTTAAGTATGACAGTTAACATTTAATTATTTCATTAGTTTAGGAAAATGTGTCTTAGCCCTCAAGGGACTATTTGGCCAACCAGCTTATTCCTGTTCGAAAAGCAGAATGTTACTGTGTATAATTATAGTGTAAAAATAGCAACTTCGAAGCACATGTGATTGATGGCCTAGCATTACTCAACATTACTAATGACCTTACAGCAACACTCCATTCAATTAAGGTAAAAAAGTTAATAATATAGTTAATAATATTAAAATTGACAATTTAAATGGAACCGGAATCGGAACCGAAACATTTCTTACGATACCCAAACCCGACCCATGTGTGTCATTTATCATCTTGAGCAATTCCCAGAATTCAATCTGATTTTTTAATGGAGGATGGAAATACATTTGTATTATGTCTCTTGACACAGAGATCTCATGACTGTTAGAAACATCAGGGTCACAACAGTAGAGAAATTTACCACAGCAATGCTAAGAAAACACGAATTCTACGAATTAAAGTTAATTTAATTTACAAAATTATGACTTTCTGTTTGCCATGTATTAGGAGATACAAGGGATGTTTAATTGTGTAAGAAAGAACATTGTGAACAACTTGATGTTGTGTGCAAGTATGAAACAAGTCATATCGGTTTAAACCAACATGAGGGTGACAAAATAATAACAGAACTGTTATTTTTAGGTTAACTGATCCTTTAATACCAACTAGGGCTATCACAATATCTAATTTTCACTATGTGGGTATCGTGACCTAAAAAACCCCACAATAATGATATTATCACAATATTTATCCCAATGATGCCATCAGTAAAATTCTATTTTTTATATTGTGTTTTGTCTGCCATTTGGTCAATGAATTGCATTAAATACAAGTGTATGGAGAGAGTTTGTAACCATTGTGACTCTTAAGACAAAATTTTGAATTGATGCTGAATAGTTTACGATACTACGATATGTGTGGAACTAACACGGTATCGATAATCAACAGTGGTGTCAAAAGTATTCACATTCATTACTCAGGTAGAAGTATAGATACTAGGGTTTAAAAATACTTCTGTAGAAGTTGAAGTATCAACTTAAGCTTTTTACTCAAGTAAAAGTGTAAAAGTACTGGTTTCAAAACTACTTAAAGTATAAAAGTAAAAGTAATGTAAGGGAAAAAAAGGCCATTAAAGACAAAAGCGTAGGCCACGCCACATGAGCATATTGTGCACTACCCCACATCCTTCTCAAAAAAAAAAAAGTTCTAGAGGCCATAATGTTATATTAAAATGTTAATGTTGAAAAATTTGGGATGCACCAGGCTGTTTCAGCCGCATATATGCCCATTGAAAATGAACGCATTTTAGTACAATGCAAATACATTAAAGAACCATATATCATACCTGTCAACATTTGGGTAGTTGCTGGGGTGTTGTGCAGGGCAAATAGGGCTAACATAACATAACTTTCATTTCAAATTTAAATGTAAATCAATATATTTAATCAGAATAATAAGACAGACTGTTTAATGCAGCTTTGCAAGATATTATTTTAATTTAATATTTACATTTTGCAAGAGATCTCAATGTCAGACATGAAATAAACGCAGTTTAAAAATGTACAAGCAGTTTGTCCCTTAACGCTTCCCGTAGTTTGGTAGTTTTAACTTTGGTTTATTGGTTAGCAGATTCTAGTTTAATTAGACTACTGTTACAGTACAGAAATACTTGAAAAACTACGAAAATATTACTTCTGTAGACCAAGCACTAGCTGTAATGTAGACTACACTGCATCTCCCTGACGGTGGAACGATCTGTCATGTCTACAGTGAGCGGACGCGGAGTGGAATATGCGGACCTTAAGCGGCGTATTAAGAGAAAGTTTGAGAATCCCCCCATTGTTTACGTGAACGCGTTCCGTTTCCCGGTATTGGAGTAAATAAGGAGAAATAACTGAAAATACGGGAGAAATAACAAAACGGGAGAGTGGCGGGAGATGGGTGTGAAAAACGGGAGACTCCCGGCCAAACCGGGAGTGTTGACAGGTATGCCATACATGTAACTTATATTACTGAGCAATAATAACAAAATTCCAGCTTACCTCAATATGCTTTTTCAAATCCGACGGCGAGTTTTTGAAAGCCGTTAGCTTTGAGCTTGCAGCGCAAAGTTGTTTTGCATCATTTCGAAAAATTCTTAATTTGTGGAGGACGAAGAGAAAGCACCCGTTTAATAAATGAGCGAGTAGTGGAGAAATAATAACTTTTAAGAAATAATCTTTTTTGAGTAACGAGCGCAACACTGGCTATATCCTTGCTGGAGTGTGACGTGATTTGTGTCATGTGCAGGTGCAATGGATCGCGTACAAACCAATAGGGTGTCAGAATGGTAGGCTATATGTTTATACTTCTCATCCAACCACAATTAAATTCACTCACGCGCGATTTATCTGGATAGGTTTTTTTAACGATGACAAGCTGGAATGAAAACAAGCCGAAATGAAATAGGATTAACGAGGCTATTTTTTTTAAATGTAAGGAGTAGAAAGTACAGAATTGCGTGAAAATGTAAGGAGTAGAAGTAAAAAGTCGACTGAAAAATAATTACTCCAGTAAAGTATAGATACCCAAAATTTCTACTTAAGTAATGTAACGAAGTATTTGTACTTCGTTACTTGACACCTCTGATTATCAATGAGTGGGGGGGGGGGTATCGACCGATATGGATTTTCCAGTGCCGATGCCGATACCGATGTTTTTTCATCAGCCTTAGCCGATGACCGATACGGGCTGCCGATTTTCTTGAGCCGATATTTGGAGACGATACTGCTTTTGCTCTCTCAATTTACATCATAAAAATGACACAATGATGATACCAAATGTTACAAGTCTCAATTTAAAAAAGGAACATTTATTGAACTTAAAAAAACTATATTTAACAAATAGTAAAGACAGGTGAGGTAGAACAAGTAGATAAACAATATTTAACAAATATTAAAAACATGTAATATTGAAAGTAAAAGAGTTCAGTGCTGAAAATACTGAAAATAAATATTTAAGCATAAATAAAATAATTACACTATTGCACACAGTAGCAACAAGCAAGCAGCATAATAAAGTGCACACTGTACTATACTTAATTTTAAAAGTAACCAACTATTTACAACCTAGTCATTTAATGCTTAGGTCTAAGTTTTAGTGCACTTAACTTAACTTAATCTCTTGTAGAGCAAATGGCTTTCCTTAGAAGATATGGAAAATGTAAACAGTAATACTGAACAAAAAACAACTTAAAAAGAATTGTGCATAACATGCGCATTGCCCCACTTCTTTACCCCACACACCCCTCACTGAAAGTTCTTAATACTCCCAGTTTAGGAGCTGCAGGTTATAATGGAGGAAACAGAGACGCTCTGCATTTTCTCCCGTCAGCCTATTCCTCTTTTTCTCATATTTCTGGCTGACCTCGCTGAATACCCTCTCACTGGGAACAGAGGAGGGGGGTGGACTGAGAAATTTCGTGATCTTCATTTTAAACAAAACAAAATCGATTTTAAACCAAATAGATTCTCAGTTTATTATGAATTAGGGGCCGTTCACATATCTCGTCTAAAACTGCGTGGAAAGCACAGCCGCGCCGCTTTCTCCTTTCCACAAGTGCTTACGCTCCCGTGGCGTCTGCCGTTGCTATGCAACCATGAACTGCGCTCTCCACAATGACGAGGAAGTATCAGCAAAGGATATTGATTTCTAGCCCTTTACTACTACATATAGTTATGGAGATGAGAAATAAAAACCCGCCCTGTCCAGCTATGATCAGCTGTTCGGCTGAGCTTTCGATGTTGTCATGGAAAGGTCGCTTGTTTTTTGTCACATGACCTGCATTCGCTTGCGGCATTCTGAAAAGTTGAGATGTTTTCATCTCACCGCGGCATAAGCGCGACTGGGCAAACGAGCGCGCTGCACCGCATGCGCGTCGCTTCTTTTATGAGCACGCGTCCAAACCTCATGCAGCCAGGTTGTCGCTGAATAAATCTCCTACAAATATCACGGAACAACGTCGGCATTATTTAATCCTATGACCAGTGTTTGTATCAGCTGCTGTATGCATATGGATAGCCTACAACTTAGCTATTTGCAGCTCCCTAAATACAATGGCAAGCAGTTTTATAGACGAGGCATTCGGCATTTGCGTTTTCCATTTGGACCCACAAACTTTCTTAGCTATAGTTGCACGCACATATAGAGCAACGTGTTTCCATTTTCAAAGTGTATGGCAATATTTCAGCTAAGTCAAACAGTTAAAAGATGCTTTGAAAGTTTAAAATTGACCAGAGCAGGCTTCCAGCACTCTGCTAGTGGGGGAGGAGCAGTGCATGTGAACTTCAGCGTCTCCAGCAACACAGAGCTGCCTGTGGACGCCTGTCTGTAAATAATGCCGGGGAAAAACTATCGCCGAACGCAGCAGCCGCATATTGGCCGATGCCGATACACATAAAACCCGCAAAAATCGGCCCGATATATCGGCCGGCCGCTGTATCGGTCGATGACTAGTATATGGTATATTGTGACACCCTTAATACCAACTATACCAAAGTCAATGTTAACTTTTCATGTTCTGAATGTGTATTTATACAGTAACCTAGTATTTATACAGTAGCGACAGTTTTATCGACAACCTTCAACTCCTTCCTGAGATCGCCAGAACACCTGAGGTTGCTCACTCTACCTGGCTGGGCGGAAGTGCTCGCAGGCGGCGTCGAGATCGTACACAAAGGCGGGGGAAGCACGGAGGACTAAGAGCTAAGCTAAAGCTAACACCACACCGGCTCTCTTTACGCAGCATTTTCCTTGCCAATGTTCGGTCACTGGTGAACAAAATGGAGGAGATTCGACTCAGCATCACTTACAGCAAGAGACTTTTGAACTGTAATGTTATGATCTTCGCTGAAACATGGCTACACAGCGGCATACCAGACAATGCTATTGAGCTAGCGGGACGCCACACACTCCGGGCGGATAGAACGTTAGATGGCTCCGGTAAGACAAGAGGTGGTGGATTGTGCATTTATATTAACAAAGCTTGGTGCACGAACTCTGTTATTGTCGGGAGAAGAGGGGCATCAAAGAGGCCAAGCACTGCTACAAGCTAAAGGTAGAGGAGCACCTTTCCAACTCCGACCCTCGACGCATGTGGCAAGGCATCCAGGCCATCAGTGATTTGGACAATAAGAACACTTATGCACGTATGTTGTTTGTTGACTTCAGCTCAACATTCAACACAATCATCCCATCCAAGTTAATTGCTAAACTTGAAGAACTGGGCATTAACACCTCCCTATGCAACTGGATTATGGACTTTCTGACCAACAGACCACAGCTGGTGAGATCAAGCTCCATCTGCTCCACCACTATCACACTCAACACTGGTGTACCACAGGGCTGTGTGCTAAGCCCCTTCCTCTACTCCCTCTTCACCTCCGACTGCAGGCCTGTGAATGGATCTAACTCCATCATCAAGTTTGCGGACGACACTACAGTGATTGGTCTCATCAGCAACAACGATGAGACAGCCTACAAGGAGGAGATCCAGCACCTAGCCACATGGTGCAACGATAATAACCTGCTCCTTAACACCTCCAAGACAAAGGAGCTCATTGTGAACTTCAGGAAAGAGTCAAGAGGCACACATAACACCATCCACATCAATGAGATGGCTGTTGATCGTGTCTCCAGTTTCAAGTTCCTGGGGATCCACATCTCGGAGGACCTGTCCTGGACTACCAACACCTCCAGCCTGGTCAAGAAGGCTCACCAGCGCCTCTTCTTCCTGAGGACACTAAAGAAGAATCAGCTGTCCTCGGATATCCTGGTGAACTTCTATCGCTGCGCAATATAAAGCATTCTGACCAACTGTGTCACAGTCTGGCATGGGAGCTGCTCTGTTGCAGAACGCAAGGCACTGCAGCGGGTGGTGAAAACCGCCCAGCGCATCACAGGGACTTCACTTCCAGCCATGGAGGACATCCAGAGGAAATGCTGTCTGTGTCGAGCTCGCAGCATTTTTAAGGACTCCTCTCATGCCGCTTACAGACTGTTTTCTCTCCTGCCCTCCGGCAGCCGTTTCAGGTGCCTCCGGACCAGGACCAGCAGACTGAAGAACAGCTTTTTTCCCAGAGCTGTCTCTTTATTGAACTTTGCCCCTCGCTGATCCCACTGCCCCTCATATACTGCTACACTCTTCTCTCCCCCCTCATTGCACACCTGGCTTCACTTTGTTATTTGCACTACTGGACTATCTATACATAACAATTATGTTCATTTGCACTACCAGACTGCTCATTTGCACTGTCAACTGCTTAATTACAGTACCGACTGTTTATATATGCATCTTGCACTCCTACACTTTAACTGAAATATGTAATAACTTCTTCCATTGCACTGTTACTTAGATAGCTTCTGTCCATAATTTATTTGCACTACTCTATATCCATTGCACTGCTGCTCACCATAGCCTAACTTATCATTGTATACATCCACCTGTAAATTTCTGTTTATAGTAATAGCCATCTGTATATTATGTTCATAGTACATATCCATCTGTAAATCTCTGTTTTTAGTAATAGCCATCTGTATATTATGTTCATAGTACATATCCATCTGTAATTCTCTGCTTTTAGTAATAGCCATCTGTATATTATGTTCATAGTACATATCCATCTGTTAATTTCTGTTTATAGTAAGAGACATCTGTATATTATGGTCATAGTACATATCCATCTGTAAATTACTTCTATAATATTGATTTATTTATGTAACTTGTGCAACCACTGTATATCCTGCACTTGCTGCTATTGAACTTCTGGTTAGACCTAAACTGCATTTCGTTGCCTTGTACTTCTACATGTGTAATGACAATAAAGTTTAATCTAATCTAATCTAATCTAATCTAATCTAATCTAATCTAATCTAATCTAATACCGGCACAATGACAAGACAAAGTGTAATTTCTCTATTGGGAAGTACAACTCATGCCACAGTTTCTGGATAAAAAATATTGTATAGATATTGTAGATATCTAAAAATAATGAGAACGGAAAATATATCAAAAAACACATAGACACATAAACCATTAGTTGAGGACTTACCCAGGTTATACCAGACGTCCATTTCTCCACTCAGTGTGCGCACCTCGATGATGCTTTGGCCCAGGAAATCATCGGATTCTCTCTTCAACCGCTGCTTTACTCGTGATTTTATGTCGTCATCTTCATCCCACACACGCACTTTGATCCGGTCGGAGGAGTTGTGGCATTCACTGAAGGATGACATATAATGCTGCAGTTACCCATGTGTTGTTACAACTACACAGCTGTTTTCTGATTTTCTAGGAGTGATGCTTTAGGATATAGATTAAAAAGATGTTTGTGTGTTATTGGACCTTTCAGTATCACTGTGATAATAACACTAATAATAGTAATATCCCAATATTGACACAGCAAATGAAAATATATAACACCTGAAAGTGCAGAAATGCCACAGGCGGTACATACAGAATAACACTTCATCAAAGAGATGGCCTCAAATTTGTTATATCATACTTACAAATGAAACTTCTCCTCCCAGACAGGATTGAGGTTGCCGTAAATAGTCTTGGTCCTCTTCTTGGTTTTCCCCACCTGGACAGTCACATAGGGGTCACTGGAACCGGTCTTATCTTTAGCCTGCAGACCCTGAGCACAAACAACTACAACAGACAGACAGATAACACGCCAGGTTAAATTAGAGGTCAAAAGATCAACTGGAAAATGAAAATTAGTTTATTACCATGGTACATTTAACTACAGAAATATCATGTTTTCTGTTATATGGTGGTACATATGAACTGATCTTTAATTCGGAATTTGAATTTATTTTTGCACGGCATGCACCTGTGATGGTGATCTTGGCCGACCACTTTGAGGTTCCATCTAGCACGCTCTGTTTGATGGTCTTCATCTGCTGAGCGTGGATAGCCTTGCTGACCACAAACACATCTCGGATGACTTCAAAGATCTCAGGCTTGTTCCTCTCGCGAATCTTCATGCGATCTTTCATGGCCATGATGATGTTCTGAGTACGATCCTCAGCCCCATGTTTGGAACTCTTCTCAGCCGCACCTGAATGAAAGAGAACATGATGGTTATCATCAGCATGTTGTCAGGGTTCATTTGCACAGAGCTGAAAAATAACCTGCTCAATATAACACAAAAATTTGTGTTAAAAAACAAATTATTAAACCAAACTGGCAGCAAAAAAACAATAGACAGAACTGCCATTAAAATAAAAACAGAAACAAAATGTCTCTAAATATGAAATACCTTTTCTTGCCTTGTTTACATTTGCATATGTCTGTCTGTCCGCCTTTTTATTTGTCATAATTCTATAGCAGACAATTATACACTCTTAAAAATAAATGTGCTGCACGATGCCATAGAATATTTTTTTGTCTAAATTGTTCCATAAAGAACCTTTAACATCTGAAGAACCTTTCTGTCTCACAAAAGGTTTTATTATAGTGAAAAAACGTTCTGCAGATTATAAAAAGGTAAGAGAAAGATTTTTTTAAAGAACATTTGACTGAATGGTTCTTTGTGGAACCAAAGACGGTTCTTTTATGGCATCACTGTGAAGAACCTTTTAAGCACCTTTATTTTTAAGAGGCAATATTCATCTAACTTGACTAAAAAGTGGCACAGTTTATACGACTCTACCTGACTGTTAATGTAATTTTACCTCTTATGATCTTGACAGATTTATCCTGTGCTATAACCACAAAAATGCTTCTACGCTGAGACATAGTAAAGAAAAATTGCACAATATGGCTAAGCTTATCAATTCAATCAACATCCGGTCCAATAAAATATGTGTGTGTGTGATAATTATTCTACTGTGAACATCACCTTATAAATCATTTTCTTAACTTCAGCTAATGGACCTGTCAAGCAGTGTAATGTCATTGGGAAAAATCTATTTGTACTCTATAAATCACAGGAGACACTGGACCAATTTTTACAGTATCAAAATTGGGTCACTGATAGATAGAACCTCATATAATACATTTATTAAGAGAAACAGAAACGCACATGTTATGTATGAAAGCTGTAAAAGCTTTCGCTTATACTCACGTTGAAGGCAGTCTGCGTTTAGCAGTTCTTGGCATTTCTCATGGCACTTGACCCCGCATTCAGTACAGCGCATGCCCTGCCGTGCGATGCCCCACAGAAGCCCTTCGCACTCGTAACAGTAGGTGGGTGTAGTGGCAGTCCACACCTCAAAGTTGTGGGGTGTGGTACAGGAAATGGGGTAAATTAAAGCTTGTAGTGTTTTCTTATACACATGGTTCTTCTGCAGAAGATAAAATAAACAACAACATAGATATAATGTTCATACATAAAAATGAAAGAGTAAACTAATCAATACTATGGTATAACAAAACTGTAAATTATTTTGTCAAAAAGAATTCAAAAGAAATCAAACCTATTATATTGAAAGTGGTCACCCTTTGCCTACAATTTCCAAAATTGTATTCTTGGCCAACTTCTTAAAGGGACGGTTCAGGCAAAAATTTAAATTCTGTCATAATTTCCTCACCCTCAAATTGTTCCTAATCTCCATAGATTTCTTTGTTTTGATGGACACAGTGAAATATATTTGGATGAATGCTTGTAACAAAACTGTTCTTGGATGCCATTGACTAACATAGTAGGAAAAATGACAATGGTAGTCAATGGTGCCACAGAACTGTTTGCTTTCCTACATTCTTCAAAATATCTTCTTTTGTGTTCAACAGAACAAAGACATTTATAAAGCAATTTTTCCTACTATGGTAGTCAATGATGAACAAGAACTGTTTGGTTACAAGCATTCTTCCAAATATCTTTCACTGTGTCCATCAAAACAAAGACATCTATAGAGATTTGGAACAACCCGAGGGTGAGTAAATGAAGACAGAATTTTTATTTTTGTATGAACTGTTCCTTTAGGTCTCAACCGGTTGGGTAAATATTGGACAGAACACAGTGCTGGGTCAAAATTACCCAATGCTGGGTTATTTTTAACCCAATTGTTGGGTTGTCTTTACCCAACCATGAGTGACAACAACGCAGCAGTTGGGTTGAAATAACCCAGAATTGGGTCATTTTAACCCAGAAGTGTGTTCTGTCCAATATTTAGCTAGCATGGGTCAAAAACAACCCAGCACTTTTTAGAGTGTACACGTTCAGATGGAATAAGTTTTAAGAATATGAAAAACATTGAAAAACATTTAAGAACTTTTGAACAGTAGTGTATACAAAAAAGGTGTTTTTACTAACCAGTTCTTCATCTTTTATGGAGGAACGCGAGGCCATGGCAGATGCAATGCCAGCCTTCCTGGCCTGAACCAGAGACTATGATAAAGACAGTAGATGTTAGAACTTTTCAAAACATTGCACAAAAACCCCACACATCAACCCCGGTGAAACAAACAAGTAAAGGAATGTTAGTGTGTGTAATAAATGTCAAACAGCAAAAACCCAGAAATCAATAGGGGTTGTACCTATAAGAGCCCCAGAAATCAAAAGGGAAACTGGACAGAAGGGGGTTAAAGAAAAAATGAAACTATAACTAGTAACTCTAGGTAGGATTAGAAGTAATCTGTTATCCAAAAGCCCCTTGTGAACCAGCCCAAGTAATGGCCCAAACATGTCAATGTATATAAGTGGAAAAGTAATCCAACTTTTAAAATAATCTAGTTTCTTTTTTTGCTTGTATATCAAGTAAGGTTCCAATCGTTTGCAAATATATTCAAAGACTTTTAGTATACATTACTTGCATTGTATGGTAAAGACAGCAAAAATGGTTTGACAAATGCATTAAATATATTTAAGAATTATTTAAATAACATAAACATGCAATTCATTATGATGACACTAAATTCACTGCAAGTGTATGTTTTAACATAAAAAATGTGGCAGTAAGCTAGACTACTAAAAGCGAATGAATTGTCACCTGCAGTCTTTAAGGTAAATTAATATGAAGGTAAATTAATTTTTGATGTATTTGCACACCATTCGAGAAATACTGATCCCATGGATACAGTATCATCAAATCTTGATATACAAGCAAAAGGCAGGTTCAGTTACATGGGTTATTCTGAAAACTTACCATAGCCTGACCATGCAGAATGAATGCGTTCAAGACAGTTGAAGAAGTTTAATTTAATGTTTTTCATGGGGAAAAAGAGGGGTGAGAAAGATTTTTCAATAACTTCCTAAAGTTAGAGTGGTGTTTTGTGATGTTTCATTAGTCTAAACATCATTTATCTAGAGAGTTTCAAAACTACAAATAATACAATTTTCTAATAATCACTATTTTTTATACAGAATTGAGCAATTTTAGATTTGGAATGTTGTTATTTCTTTTTGGAAACACCATTATGTTAAGGGGACTATCATTTCTCACAGGTATCTTTTTTCAATATGAGACCACATATATGCACTTACCACATCGCTAACCAGAGGGATGGCTTTCTTCTTTCGCAGATCGGGCATACTGTCAATTCCAAATATTCCACTCCCATTTCTGTAAAAATCAACACTTTGTACGAGACAATTTTCCATGTTTAATAATTAATACATTAACACCTAACACATTCATAACATGTCTCTAAACTCTCATGAATAATTAAATTCATAACAGAAATGAAAAACTAAAGTCACTCACTGTATATTAATAAAAGAGCTTTGTAGGAAACTTACCCAGCTTTAACCCAAGCATGCCTGGATTTATCTCCATTTTCTTTTCCCTATGGCATCAGAACAGTTTAGAATGACCATGGTGTACAAAGGCACTTAAAAACCCTGAACAAATCAAAAAAGTACAACTAAAAATCTAAATGACATGACACAGGATTGGCTGAGTTTCACCACAAGGCTTGCGAAAGCCAACCACAGCAAGATGTCCAAAAACAAGGGCTTGTATTGAGAATGACATCATCACTGAAATACTTCATCCACTGACTGATGTGCAACTCATGGAATCAGAGCAAGACATGAATGAAAAGCGAAAATCGAAAACACAATCTTCAATGGAGTTGTGGGTTTTACATACAAGGTTAACCATTTGATAAATAGGTACAACTGAAAACTAAAGTCCCCCAATAGCAACAACGCAACAAAACCAAGATTGACATTTCAAACAAATTTAAAGATGCCACATCACATGAAAATAGCAAATGATACACAGAAGCATTAAAGGCAGATCTTTTTTGTGTAATGGAAGCCGTATAGGGCATACGTGTATCATGTTACAATAAAAAAACGTGCATTCAAATGAACTTAGGATAAAAATGACATTCAAAAAAATAATAAAATGACTGGGAATTGATCAAAACATAATCAGGACCTGATCATCTTCCCTGCTTCCCTCTGTAAAACAAGGCACAAAATAGGAGAAAAATGAAAACAGTGTGTTTAGTTTTAAGATTATCAAAGGTTGACTTTGCCAAGCTTTACTAGTGACTGGACCCAAAGGTAAAGATAGATTTGAGAGTTGAGAACTGTACCTTGTTTAAAATCTTCTTCAGAGAATGTGCTCTTTGAGGCATTGGCAATCCTGGATAGACAATGTCGATGTCTTTTCTCTTTGAGAACACGTTGAATATTGGCAAGGCACTTCTGGTGGTGAGGATCAACAAGGGCAGGTTCGTGGCTAAGCTCCGCCTGTTTCGCATTAACATCTGTCTCCAATAGTTCTGAATGAATGCCTTCAGGGTTTATTTCAGTGTTGCCTGGAATGAATGCCGCTTTGTCTAAATCTACATTTGCTGAACTCAGATTCTCATGCAGGCTTGGTTCTGGAATACACTGCAGATTGGAACGTTTCCGGTCTGTATTCAAGTTGTCAACTGAACAGCTCTCCGTTGGGGTATGTGAAGGGGAGACAGTGCTAGGAGTGGATACAAGAGTATCAAAGCACTGAGAACAATGCCGTTGATTCTGTAAATCCAGCTCGTTCTTTCCATTAAATGAGACTTCGCCGCTCTTGGATGACCCACTTAGGTGGTCCAAAGTCTCCATGTCAGATTCCTTAAAAGTGCATCCTTCAAGTTCATTTGCATTTGAAGCACTTGAAACTATGGACTTGGTGTCCTCATTTGGACTTTGGGGTTCAGGGGTGTCAAGATTCATCAGGGCTCCCCTTAAAGCAGATTGGAAGGTTAGCATGGCTTTATTGATCTTCATAACATCATATTCAACATAAATTGGCTGGGACTCTTCAGTGTCAGTATTCTCAGAGTAATCTGGATTGTAGTGACCTTCAGAAGCACTTGGGAAGACTCCCTCTGTCCACTCCATATCCAAAGGGTCTTCACAAATGCATTTCTTACAAGAAAAATCTAGATTTTGGCAAGCGTCATCACAATCCGTCATTCCAACCGTTGAACAACTAAGGCTTCGCGATGGTCCGCTGCATGATTCATCTGCGTATGCATCCATGGTGTGGTAACCTGAACTTCGCGAGTACATGCAATTCGACGTGCAGTCCCATCCACCATCACTCGGGGTCTGTTTCTTTGGATTCCTCCAATCAGCAATACTTGAAGTGGATGGTGGGTCATTGTGGCTTCCAAACAGTAAGGAGAGATGTTCGGAGCTACTACATGACGAATGACCCGGTGTGCTGCTGGTCTCGCCTCCATTGTACCTGTACCATGTCTCTGCATCATTTTCCAGTTCATTTGTACTGTTTTGGCAGGAGCAGTAATCTTCCTCACTCCATCCAGTGTCTCCACTCCATCTTCCCTCTCCACTTACACTTAACTGCATTTCAGAAGTTCTCCAACCACAGCTTTGTTGGTCAACCTCTCTAGAATGATAGCTGCCTTGATCTCGACTGTTGGAACTATGACCAGAGGAAAGTGAGCTAGTGCTTGTAAACTCCTGCATGTAAACACATTCCCGGTGACTATAGCAGGACTTCTCAACTCTGGAAGGTTTGTCAGAGCTCTCTGGATATAATTTGGATCCTCTAGGCACATTGCGATAGTGAGTTTGTGCATCCCATCCTGACATATTAGATCTGGATATTGCAGCCCTACTTTCATCTTTATCCAATTTTTTATGCTTTATTGGACTATTATTTCTACTTTGAGATACAGCAATAGGAGTCAGCCTACCAGGAGTCCTCTGATGAGCCCTTCGAGGTGATGGGTTTCTTACAGCACCTACAGAGTACATCTCCTCAATTTCCATCAACACAGCATCTACACAACAGGACACCTCATCCACTGAGCCACTTACAGATGTCAGGTATTGTCTCAAGTCTGAAATCTCCTCCTGGATTTTATTAATCCCCTGCAGTTCCTTCAAGATGTGCTCCACTATGGTGCTTGAGCTTCCTCCTCTTGCATCTTCTTCCTTGTTCTGACTTTGATGTTGTTTATTATCCATGGCACCTCTTTCATCTACATAGTTAGGGACACTATCCTTTGCATGATCGGTCACCTCTTTCATTCCCTTGATGCATGGGATCCTGACATTTCCCTCACTGTTAAGCTCCACCTGTCCCATAAAGGTACTAGTGCCGGTTTTAGTATGACTTTCAAAACTACGCTGAGTTGAGAGACTACACGCATGACTGGGGGGATCTCTTTTTATACCACATATGAACATGTCATCTTCTATCTCCACAGGAGACTGCTCAGTGTCAAAGGTAGGGTACTCCCCTGAACCCTGAAGGAACTTTTGAATCTTCTTACGTAGGCCTCGACTGACCTTGGGACTTGGGGCTCGCTTCTTGCCAAGGTCTTTATTCTTTGACATTTTTGTTGGCTGAATTTCACTCAAACTATTTGTTTCATCTTGCTCATTGGATCGGCTCCTTGACAACATCCCTTAAAATGAGGGGGAGCTTCAGGTGCGGACCAGAACTTGGAAGCTCTGGTGTAAATTACTTAGCTGTTGCATTTCACCTTTGATACACAAGATGTTTTCAGTGTTAGATCAAGAGAATCTCATTGTCTGAGAAGAATGACAAACAGACTATAAGACAATTTGACAGATACATTTTAAAATCTAATTGATTACTTATGTACTTGTACAGTATGTCTATGCTCATTCAAAACAAGTGATCTTGCTATTAAAACTATAACTGCCTATCCCATAGACTCCAAATGCATGAAGGACAACTGCAAATGTCTGTTTCATAATTTATACTATTAGGGAATTTGATAACAAGCAAATACATCCATTACAGCAAGAGTGTGAATATGCTCAAATATCTGACATGTAGTGAACAAGTACCACAGAGGGGAAAATGATAATGTAATTACAATAGAAATGCATTGGAAACAGGGTTGATATTGTACAGCTGATCTTAGCTTGCCCATTAACCTATCAGTCATTAAGACATATATTGTAAATAATTAAAAGAGTTTTGTCATGGTCCGATAGCACAACACATTATTTTCAAGCCTGTCAGCCCAGCTGTATTCAGTATGCGTCATGATTGTTAAGCAGAACCTGCTGGGCCTAATAGCAGCTTCACCCTGTTTCCTGTCTGTCAGAAAGCCTTGTGCCTGTTCATTTTCTCCATTTCATTTATTTAGCATACTTTGCCATCATTTTCTGGTTTTAAGACAATTTCCTTTTAAATTCTTAAGATAATACAATATATTATGACTGTCATTGGCACTACTGTAGGTCCTCAAAATACAATTTGATTTATTATTAAAGAGTTTAGTGCTGTATATGCATATATATATATATAGCAATGTAATACTTTTCGTATAGATGGTTTCAAAGCAACAACAAAGAAACGTTACTGTGCATGCGGTACACGTCCGCAAAGAATAGAGCCCAAAACAAACAAGCAAAAGAAATAAGTAAATTACATTAACTAGCAGTCGTGGCCCAGTGGTTAGAGAGTTGGACTCATGACCAGAAGGTTGCTGGTTCAGTAGTAGTAGTCAGTATTATTTTGGGTTACCAGTAAAAGAACCGTTACTTGGCTAAACTTAAATGTTGCACAATTAATTAAACACATTGTTTACAATAATATACAATAAAATTCACACAAATTGTCTATTTAATACAATTATTATGCAATTAAATATCAATATGAATTAATATCAATATACATAAAATATAAATAGTTATAATATTAGCCACTAGCCAGACCGACCAACAAACACAGATTCAATGAAATCATCTATAATAAATAAAATATACACTTGCCACAGACGCATTGCAACTTTAGAACCACTATATTGAGTTAAAGTATGAAACACCTCTAAAGTTAAACAGTAAGGTAAATTAAAAAAAATCCCTGGATAATATGTTACTGTTACTGTTTAAAGATGTAATATTCTAATATAATTTATATGCAGAAATATGAGGTTTACAACAAGCAAGCATAAAATAGTAGGCCACACAAATCATTAATTGAAATTCAGAGTCTGTCCTTTTGTTACTCTCCAAAAGCATTTAATGGCCAACATGATCTTTACTGTGACTCCAACAATGAGCATTTAGGTTGGCAGCTTTCAAGGGCACATTCTGGCTGGCTGCCATGCGTCTGCAACAGACTAAAATGGATTTAGGGGAAAGCATACTTTATGACAGATTTTTTCTAGCGCTGACCCTGGAAATGGCATATATATTTTAAAATGGAGCACTTTAAGTAATATTTTAATAATTTAAACTGTTTTATCTAATTAACATTCATGAGACATACTGTAATTCCACACTCATGTTCAAGACTTAATTTAACATTAAATCATAATGAATACTCTGAAATATCTAGATCTGATTTTTAAAAAAGCAATCAGGTGTCTTAACATGATAAGAGTACAGCTAAAATGTAATAATCATATACAAGGACTGCCTTGTAAACCAGTGAGGATACTGATATGCGATTAGAAACGCCTGGCTAAGCTAACTGGAAATATATTACACTGATAGAAAAGATCACATTCTTGCATAATTTACTATCAGCCTGACACGTCTTCTGAATTTATAATATTAAACTGCACTACTCTGCCAAGTTAAACTTAGTTTTTAGGTCAGGTTTGTATTTTGTGGAAGGCAAGAAGGTATAAGACGAGGCTCATATTAATCTAAACTCAGAACTGTGGCTCCATGCTGTCTTAATTTACTTTGCTGTAATGTAATTGCATGTACAATAAATAATAGTATATATAAAGTTTGAGGGTTTGGAGGTTCTGCTATTGATCTGACCACGAAAAAAAAGGAGTGGGTGGTCCAGATGATGTTAATGTAATGTGACCTTGTACACTAGCTGTGTAAGTAAAAAATATATACAATAGAGAAACACACTGCTACACAGCATGAGCAAACTACATTTGAGATGTTAAGATGAAATCAAAATGAAACATTATATTTACATTACTGATTTAAGTTCCTATAATCTAATTCCGGATGATTCATTTAATATTAAACTGTTACAGAAAAAAATACAGAGGTAAATCCTTCAAATTCAGTTTTTGCAGGAAGTAAAACAGCAATCTATTTTAACCACTACACATCACAGCTTCGGAACAATACATAATACACAAAATGTTTTTTATTTAAAAAAATGTTTTCATTATTTTATGCTACTAAATCAGGTGCAACAGTAACATGGTTTCTTCTTTCTAAACCTTGTGGTGTTTGAATTATGATCACTTGTACTTTTGAATAACATGAACAAACTGAGAACTATCATTATGGTTAAAGACATCAGTTTACTATTAACAATTACTTTTTAATATTTTGCTTTTAAAACACTATACAGTATGATTTATTGTATAGGCAAATCATTTAAAAATGTCTATATCATATTTAAACAAAGCACTAATAAAATGCAAAGATTTTTCATAAGATACACAACATTCTTCTAATACTGTGCAAAAAGTACTAAAAAAAACTAAACTTACCTTACAGATAAACTGTTTAAAAACTAGATTTCACTTAGATTGTTCCAAAAGATCCAAAACAATCAGGAGAAATATAATTCCAGATTTCAAATCTGTAACTACATCATCTCTCCTGTTTTGCATGAAATTACCCATCCGCCCGCTTTGCCGTCCAACATATCTTCAACAAAGAGGCAGATCTCTCCGCACAGTGACATTCATGCAGTTGAGTGGCTATAGTCTAGGCTTGTGTGACAATGTCAAAGAGGAGTATCTCTTCCTCAAACAAACAACCTCTCTCTCTCTCTCTCTCTCTCTCTCTCTCTCTCTCTCTCTCTCTCCACTATTCCTCTAGTCTCTTATCGGCACTCTCTTGCTGTGCGCCCACCCTGTCAAACAGTACTATGTTACTGTGCGTGTAAACACCAGGGTTGAAACCAGTGACAAATACAGTCTGGTCATATTACATATACAATATAACTCAATTTACTGAAAAATAATTATTTATGTCTTTATACAGCTGAACAATGTGCTATACCACATCTACTGTACAGTTTTGTCTTCCACTGTATTTAACTAACAAGCTTCAATATAAGCATCTCCAGTTCCTGTCAAGCAGCAATCATTATAATGGAGCCTCAATCACGAGTGCTGTATGCAAGATCACTTAATTAGCTTTAGTGCTGTTACAGTAATGGAATAAATTACTCCATCTGCTCACATTCATATAGAGGTCTTCTTCGGACATGTACAGTAGTGGCCAAAAGTAATGTACAAAGAGCATTTTTGTACTACATTTGTTCTCAAGTGAGATTAAAACCTTACCATATGAGGTGTATGGTATAAGATGAACAAAACACAAAACTTTTTTTTTAGTAAAGTTCTTGTGCTGGAAAATCCTATATTTATGTATGAAATTTCATAGCATATGGAAGCTATTACAATTACATTTGGAAGTGGAACTTCGTCCACCATTAAAATTCAGGGTAACGCTTTAAGATAACGGTCCGCAATGTACTGCATAATTAAACAGATTTTACAGCGTAACTAATTGTAACAATAATGTACCTCTACAGTACATATCTGTAGGTAAAGGGGAACAAAATGCAAAGTTCAAGGAATAAAAGGGTAAAAGTCAAAAAATTCTAAAAATATTTATACTGTAAGTATTTTATAATTAAGAGGTAACTATTTTAAGATTACTGGTGCATGACCTACAGTAGCTAGAACAATCTTAGCATGAACATACACTACATTTTTGTAAGCACAATGTATAAATATAAGCTACCGTGGATAACTACAAGGCTCTTATTTTAGTATTATATTTTAGTATTTTATTATATAAACATTTCAAACACTGACTCCAGTGGTGCAAGTTGTAAAGCCTGTGTTAGTTACTTATTTCGACACCAGAGACCGCGGTTCGAATCCACCACTTGCCAAACTCGTAAAGTTTAGGTGTTAGGGTACATTTACATTTACATTTATTCATTTGGCAGACGCTTTTATCCAAAGCGACTTACAATTGAGGAAAACAGCAAGCGATTCGTCTAAGTAAGCAATATTCACGAGAGGTGCTAGTAATACAAGGTTTCAAATACAACGTCAAGATAGTATAAGCAAGTATATAGAGAACATTAGAAAAGGAAAAATAGGGGTAAAATTTTTTTTTTTTTTTTTTTTTTTTTTTTTTTTTTTTTTTTTTATGAGACAGTTAAGTGCTCATGGAAGAGGTGGGTCTTCAGCTGTTTTTTGAATTGTGAAATTGATCCAGCAGTCCTGATGGAAACAGGAAGATCATTCCACCAGCCGGGAACGGAGAAAGAAAATGTCCTTGAGATGGATCTCATGCCTCTCTGTGAAGGAACAATGAGGCGCCGCTCGTTTTCAGACCGCAGACTTCTGGAGGGGATGTAGGTCTGTAAGAGAGAGTTGAGGTAGATGGGTGCTGTGTTAGTGGCTGTTCTGTAAGCAAGCACCAGTGCCTTGAACTTAATGCGTGCCGCTACTGGGAGCCAGTGTAGAGAGATGAGCAGAGGTGTGACATGTGCTCTCTTGGGCTCATTGAAGACCAGGCGTGCAGCAGCATTCTGGATCATTTGCAGAGGTTTGAAGGCACAGGCTGGGAGACCGGCCAGAAGAGCATTACAATAATCCAGTCTAGAAATGACAAGTGCCTGGACGAGAAGCTGTGTTGCATGTTCTGTTAAGAACGGTCTGATCTTTCTAATGTTGTACAATGCAAACCTGCATGACCGAGTTGTTTTAGTAACGTGATCCTTAAAAGTCAGCTGATCATCCATGATTACCCCAAGATTCCTGACTGAAGTCGATGGGGTTATCTTAGATGGACCAAGTTGGATGGTAAGCTGGGGCTGTTCTGACGGGGTGGCAGGAATGACGAGAAGCTCAGTCTTGGCCAGGTTGAGTTGTAGGTGATGATCTTTCATCCAAGAAGAGATGTCAGCCAGGCAGTCGGAGACTCGTGTGGCTAGCATGGAATCGTCTGGATGAAATGAGAGGTGAAGTTGAGTGTCATCAGCATAACAATGGTAGGAGAATCCATGTGCTTGTATGATGGAACCCAGTGATGTGGTGTATATGGAGAAGAGCAGAGGTCCAAGAACCGATCCTTGTGGGACCCCGGTGACTAGTTGGTGTGATTTGGACACTTCACCTCCCCAAGCTACCTTGAACGACCTATCTGCGAGGTAGGATTTAAACCAGGAGAGTGAAGTTCCAGTGATGCCCAGTGACGATAGGGTAGACAGAAGAATGTGATGGTTAACCGTGTCGAAGGCTGCAGAAAGGTCTAAGAGAATGAGAACAGATGATTTGGACTCAGCTCTTGCCCTCCTTAGGGCTTCTGTAACTGTTAGTAGGGCAGTTTCGGTTGAGTGACCGCTCTTAAAGCCTGACTGGTTGGTGTCCAGCCTGTTGTTTTGGGTGAGGAAGGTAGACACCTGATTGAAAACAACCCGTTCAAGTGCTTTAGCTATGAACGGAAGGAGAGAAATGGGTCTATAATTCTCCAGTAGGGAAGTGTCATGTGTGGGTTTCTTAAGCAGCGGGGTTACCCGGGCCTGCTTGAATGCAGTGGGAAAAATTCCTGTATTAAGAGATGTGTTAATGATATGAGTGAGCGATGGTAGGAGTGTGGGTGAGATGGCTTGTAGTAGATGTGAGGGGATGGGGTCTAACGGGCAGGTGGTTGGGTGAGTAGAGAGCAGAAGTTTAGAGACATCATCCTCTTTAAGAGGAGAGAAAGAGGAGAGAAGATGGTCTGCTGTGTGTATGTGCGATGTGAGATCATTGATGGGTGGAGCTGAAAATTGTCTGCTGATAGACCTAGTTTTGTCTGTGAAGTAGCTGGCAAAGTCATTAGCCGTTAGGGAGTTAGACGGAGGTGGTGGAGGGGGACAGAGGAGAGTTTTAAATGTTTTGAAAAGCTTGTGGGAGTCTGGGAGGGTAATGTTAGGTAGGGCTTTATTATCTCACCATGGTTACCACCATAACTAAAATATATTTATACCAATTTGTATAAATATAAGGATTTACACTCTGTTATTATTAATGCATTACAATACTGAGGTGCAAATTGTATTTGCCACTATTTATAAGTACCAATATAACATCTAACTGTTATTTACACTTAATGCAAAGAAAATACTATGGAGGTATTTTTAAAATACTGTGTCGTGTGTAAAGTAATTATGAAAGTACGATTATGTACGAAATTATAAAAGAAGAAGCTTACATTGTGGAGGAAGCAGCTAGACAGAAAGCTGAGCTTAAAGCAAATTTACACACACTGCAGCTAGAAAGAGCAGCTGCAGCTGCTATTGCTGAAGCAGAGGATGAACAGCTTGGAGAGACAGATCGTAAAAGTTCCATAAGGTTGTCATTACAGAACCTAGTAGAGTTTTCCAGTGAAGGTGTTACCTCTCTTGGCGTGCAACAATCAGCCACAAATCCACTTCCAGACTTAAAGGCACTTGATCTCTCAAGTCTACCATTGCCCCAGCAAAAGTGGTAAAACAGCAAGAAGCAATATGATAAAGAGTGATGTGCAGTCAAGTGAAATCAGTGACTATGAGTTCAGCGAGTTACCTGGTCAACATCCTGTAAAGAAGAGCACTAATTGGAATTCTGGTAGCAATCCCTTTACTGTAAGCTCTCCAAGAAAACCCTCCCAATACAGTGAACAGCCACAAGGTGCAGCATAATGATTTCCACTCCATCCAGTGGCAAGCAAACCCATCCACTCCGATGGACATTACAAAATATCTACTGCGGCATTAGATGGTAAGCTCAGGCTTATTAAAATTTGATGATCATGCAGGGAATTACTGGGCTTGGAAAGCATCCTTTCTTAGTGCCACTGAAGATTTGAACCTCTCAGCCACAGAGGAGCTTGATTGGCTTTGTAAATGGCTTGGACCATCGTCCTCAGAGTAGGCTCTGCCACACCGGCTCTCTTTACCCAGCATTTTCCTTGCCAATGCATGGTCACTGGTGAACAAAATGGAGGAGATTCGACTTAGCATCACCTACAGCAAGAGACTTTTGAACTATAATGTTTTATTTTTAATGGAAACATGGCTACACAGCGGTATACCGGACAATGCTATTGAGCTAGCGGGACGCCAATACACTCCGGGCGGATAGAATGTTAGATGTCTCCGGTAAGACCAGAGGTGGTGGATTGTGCATTTACATTAACAAAGCTTGGTGCACGAACTCTGTTATTATTGGGAGACACTGTTCAGCTAACCTTGAGTTTTTTCATGGTTAAATGTAGACCATTTTTTCTGCCACTGGAGTTCACTTCCACCATTATAACTGCAGCTTACGTTCCCCTGGATGCTGATGCCAAGCTTGCTATGAAAGAATTTCATGCAGCCATCAGTAAACAACAGACTGCTCACCCGGAAGCTGCGTTTATTGTTGCGGGTGATTTTAATCACTCAAACCTAAAGTCAGTGCTCCCCAAATTTCACCAGCATGTTTCCTGTCACACCAGAGGAAACAAAACCTTAGACCATGTTTACACAAACATGGCTGGAGCTTACGTCGCGACCCCCCTCCCCCACCTGGGACAGTCAGATCACCTTTCTTTGTTCCTCACCCCCAAATATGCACCCCTCATCAATCTTGCGAAGCCATCAGAAAGGACCATCAAAGTGTGGCCTGTGGGGGCAGATTTCACACTCCAGGAAAGGTTTCTACATGTAACTGGTCCTACTCGCACCCGCCAAGAGCGGGCCTCGAACCGGATCGGTCCAGTATGGGAGTCGGGCGCTCTAACGAGGAGGCTAAAGACCGCAGTCTCTAGCGTCTGTCGCTAGAGCACCTCTTGAGTGAGGTTTACGCTGCACAGCTCTTCACTAGCTGGCCTCCGTTACATACACACAGACTGGAGTACATTTGCTCCTCAGGCCACCAGTGGCTCTCACACGGACATTGACTTTTACACCTCCTCTGTATTGAATTACATCAATACCACCATAGACAGTGTCACAACTCAGAAGCAGATCACCACATACCCAAATCAGAAGCCATGGATGAACAAGGAGGTGCGCCTCCTGTTGAAGGCACGCAATACTGCCTTCAGATCAGGTGATGCCTACAGCACATCCAGAGCTAACCTGAAGAGGGGCATCAAAGAGGCCAAGCACTGCTACAAGCTAAAGATAGAGGGCACTTTTCCAACTCAGACCCTCGATGCATGTGGCAGGGCATCCAGGCCATCAGTGACTACGAAACCTGCCACTCCACCCCCGCAGCCACTGATGTCCTCTTCCTGAACGAGCTTAATGACTTTTATGCTCTCTTTGAGAGAGACAATAGAGAAACTGCCACCAAGCTCAAACCCTCAGCTGACCACCCACCAATCACACTCTCCTCCACTGATGTTTGCAATGCACTGAGCCAGATCAGTGCGCACAAAGCCGCTGGACCAGACAACATCCCTGGACGCGTACTCAGGGCATGTGCTGAGCAGCTAGCTGGCGTTTTTACTGACATCTTCAACCTGTCTCTTGCCCAAGCAGCTGTGCCAACATGCTTTAAATGCACCTCCATTGTGCCAGTGCCAAAACACTCCAGACCATCTAACTCCATCATCAAGTTTGTGGATGACACTATGGTGATTGTTCTCCAGTTTCAAGTTCCTGGGGATCCACATCTCGGAAAACCTGTCCTGGACTACCAACACCTCCAGCCTGGTCAAGAAGGTTTACCAACACCCTTCTTCCTGAGGACACTAAAGAAGAATCAGCTGTCCTTGGATATCCTGGTGAACTTCTATCACTGCGCAATAGAAAGCATCCTAACCAACTGTGTCACAGTCTGGCATGGGAGCTGCTCTGTTGCAGAGCGCAAGGCACTGCAGCTGGTGGTGAAAACCGCCCAGCGCATCACAGGGACTCTACTTCCAGCCATGGAGGACATTCAGAGGAAACGCTGTCTGTCGAGCTCACAGCATTCTTAAGGACTCCTCTCATCCCGCCCACAGACTGTTTTCTCTCTTACCCTCCGGCAGGCATTTCAGGTGCCTCCGGACCAGGACCAGCAGACTGAAGAACAGCTTTTTTCCCAGAGCTGTCTCTTTAATGAACTCTGCCCCTCGCTGATCCCACTGCCCCTCATATACTGCTACACTCTCCTCTCCCCCCTCAATGCACACTGGCTTCACTTTGTTATTTGCACTACTGGACTGTCTATACATAAAATGTATGTTCATTTGCACTACCAGACTGCTCATTTGCACTGCCAACTGTTCATTTACAGTACGGACTGTTTACATATGCATCTTGCACTCCTACACTTTAACTGAAATATGCTATAACTTCCATTGCACTGTTACTTAGATAGCTTCTGTCCATAATTTATTTGCACTACTCTATATCCATTGCACTGCTGCTCACCATAGCCTAACTTATCATTGTATACATCCACCTATAAATTTCTGTTTATAGTAATAGCCAACTGTATAGCATGTTCATAGTACATATCTATCTGTAAAATTCTGTTTATAGTAATAGCCATCTGTATATTATGTTCATAGTACATATCATCTGTAAATTACTTGTATAATATTGATTTATTTATGTAACTTATGCAACCACTGTATATCCTGTACTTGCTGCTATTGCACTTCTGGTTAAACCTAAACTGCGTACATGTGTAATGACAATAAAGTTGAATCTAATCTAATCTAATCATCATGCTGCATGTCTACAACCTGCTCAGTTGCCTTTTTTACAACACTTGATGCAGGCCTCTTCCTTTTAGTCGTAGGGGCTTTAAAGAGTGCCTCATCACTCACTTGTTTAGCACCATTGCCTCCAAAATTGATAGTCTGCTGCTTCTTCCACTAAACAAATGCATTGGACACTTTTGCCCAGATGCAATCTTTTAAGGATGTGCTGAAATAAACTCTGTACGTGAATCATAGGAATGTCGTGAAGAATGTCGATGAGGATTTTGAATGAGAAGTATGAGATGTACATCAACATTACTAGTCACCACAATGCCAGTCACATCAACTCTTCTATTATCAACAGTAGATGCATCCGTCACTTTAGCTCTTACATTATCAGGTTCAAAGTCAGAGACATTAACCCGCTCAGGTCATGCCCACACTTAAAGCATTTCATAGCATCAGAGGTTGCCAAGACCACATAATCAAAGCCAACACTTCTAAACTTAAAAGCCACATTCAATTCTTCAGCATCATTTTTCAAAATCATGTAGATTTGCCTTCTAAAACAGACAACATGTTTAAGTAATGGAGATTTACAGTTCAATGAGATTCATTTGTGATACTATTTTACCATGTCTTGATGGAAAACTTGCTCAGGAACACTTTTAACCACCAGCTCACACGCCTCTCACTCCGCGAGAGAGAGAGAGAGAGAGAGAGAGAGAGAGAGAGAGAGCGAGAGAGAGAGAGATATTCAATCAATCAAAACAAAGTGTTATATGTTTAGTTCACTTGAGTATTTATGATATCCCAAATGTGTCTAACAATGGTTGAATCCAGAGAAATCAGCAAATATAACCAGTCATTGCATAAAGAGAGACATCTGTCAATGCCATCATGTCTGTTTTCCTCGGTTTCTACTGTTACTGGCATAGAAATCACAGGTGTGTTAGTCTAAATGCGGTGCTGCGCAAATGAAACAGCGTATGAGCTTAAGATAACGCAAGAGTCACTTGACAGTACTGCTTTTGAATAATTTGTGAGCCGTGTCAGTTTGATTTCCATTGACAAGCTTGCGCCTTTGTTTTACGGTTTTGCAAGCTCTTGCGGCAACAAAATATTATGCCTTTAACTTTCGGCTGTAACTAACCAACTACAGATCCTTTCAGTTCTGTCAATGAGTGGTCATTTATTTTTGGATGAAGTATACTTTAAATAGGTTAAACTCAACCAATCCCGAACCGATGTTCATGAATGAGATGAATAGAGAGCTATAATGCATACTTACCCATTTTAAAGTAAGTAAATTATATTAATGTCATACATTTCATAAGATGCTGGCAAGTTGTGCAGGTTTAAAGGATAAAATATGCGGATAGTGTTGGAGTTTAATTATTAGCCAGAGAAGGGATAGATATAGGAGATGGAGGGCATGAGCTCCCTACTGTACCTCCCTAAGCTGAACTCTCACTTTGTTGATCGCTTTCAGCCAGCGCACTCTGGATGGAGAAAACGGTAGCGATGACCTGTCAGCTCTTAGGCTGGAAAGAAGAAACATGTTAAATGAATATACAGCAAATGAACACTGAAGTCACTCATAAGCCACCACAGTAACCATACCTTTTGATAGATTTATCAGGCGTTTTGTCCATCTGGAAAACCACTTCCTTTTTGGTGCTGCTCATTTCCTTTCCGTTATCCTTGGAGGACTTCAATCCTTCACCCTCTCCCCAGGACATATGTCCATTGGTAGGGTGATGTCCATTTCTGGATGGTCGACAGCCAGTGCTGTGGAAGGAATGGTAGGTCTCCTCTACTTCTGAGCAGACAGCACTTTCCTGTCCAGTCTCACTGAGCTGAGAACTAGCCTGACTAAGGTTCCCAGAAGAGCAGAAACGACTGGAGTCCACAGGGCTAATGTTCGCAAAAACAACAAAAACAAAATAAATTCAACAATAAATTATGAAATATGCTAAATGCTATACACTAATAAAAACTAGTAGAGATAAAAAACTAATAGAAATGTACAAGGTACATGGAAGCAAAGCACATAAGACACATAAGCAATGAGGACTAACAAATCACACATAAGGGAAGCAACTATCTTAAGCGTGTTCAGTAAGTGTGTTTACATGCACATTAAAGTTCTGATTATGACGAGACTTAATGTGTTATTGAGTTTAGAATAATCAAAATAATGTAAAATCAAAGTAAAGAAGACAACTAAAAATAAAAAATAAATATATATATATATATATATATATATATATATATATATATATTATGGGGGGCCAAACAGGAAATAATTATGTAAAATCTGAATATATAGTTAAAAATCCTGAATATATAGTTATAAGTCTGAATATATAAATGTAAATCTAAATATATTGTTATAAGTCTGAATATATAAATGTAAATCTGAATATATAGTTATAAATGCGAATATATATAAATGTAAATCCTGAATATATAAATGTAAACCCTAAATATATCAATGTAAATTCTGAATATATATGAATCCTGATAATATAATCAGGCATATTAACAGACAAGTTTTCAAGTTTTCCAAATTATATGATTCAATCAATGAGATTTTGTTTTAAATCTTAATTTACACCAACACTACATTGACATTTACTTTATAATAAGCATCTTCTTTCTTTGTTCATCTCATTTGTTTATTTTTATTTCTGGCTATAGTTTCAAAGTGAAAGGGTCCTTCATAGTTCACAGCTCAAAATGGCTGATTTCTACATTTATTTTCACATGAAGAACTAAATCTGAGTGTTCTAGAAAGATCCAGACATATTGAAGATCATATACATATGATTTTGGCTTTATTGGACTTATTGACTCTGCAGTTTGATGGACAGATGTACCCTGAGATTGTCCCCATGTCTCTTGTCTATCACGTTGCTGCTAAAGTGTCAATAAAATCACTGTTCGTCAGCAGATTGTTAACAATCTCCCTAGTCCTCTCAGCCATGATTAATTCTGCCGAAAACTACACAACTACACTATATTACAAAAAGTATTGGGTCACTCTATCTAATAAACAGGTTTGATGACTTTAGTAATTTCCATGAGTACACATCTCAATGCTGCAGCATATCATGATATTCTATGGAACTGTGTGCTTCTAATTTAATAGCAACAGTTTGGGAAGAGCCCTTTTCTATTCCATCATGACAATGCCCCTATCTATGAGACAAGGTTCAGAAAGAAATCATTGATTCAGTCAGTGTGGAAGAACTTGACTGGTCTGCATAACACCAAGTCCTGAACCCAGCTGAACACCTTTGGTGTGACTTTAAATGCAGACTTTGAGCCAAAAACTCATCACTCCACATCAATGGCTTGTACACAGGAGTACAGCCAATTTGGAAGAGAAAAAAGGTGCTTCCAAAACTGCTGCAACAGAGATGGAAACAAAATTTCTTACAATGCCATTTATAAAAATGCAATTTTAAACTGTTTCAAAATCCCTTTTTCCCATCCCAAAAAGATGACTTCTGTGCACAAGTTATTGATGTTTGGTGATGAGTTCTTTGCTCATAGTCTGCATTTAAAATGACACCAAAATGTGTTCAGCTGGGTTCAGGACTTGGTTTTATGAAGACCACTTTTCGGGGATTGGGAGATTGTTAACAATCTGCTGACGAAGAGTGATTTTATTGACACTTTAGCAGCAACATGTGATAGACAAGAGACATGTTAATATGCCTGATTAGATTATATATATTCAAAATTTACATTTATATATTTAGGGTTTACATTTATATATTCAGGATTTACATTTATATATTCAAGATTTACATTTATATATTCAAACTTATAAATATATATTCAAACATATAACTATATATTTGGATTTGCATTTATATATTCAAGATTTACATTTATATATTCACATTTTTAACTATATATTCGGATTTACATTTATATATTCAAACTTATAACTATATATTCAGGATTTAAAACTATATATTCAGATTTTACATAATTATTTCCTGTTTGGCCCCCCATAATATGTATACATATATATATATATATTATTTTTTTTTTTTCAGAAGGCATACTGTGGTATTACTATTACTTACTAAAAACAAAATTGTCTTGCTGACCTGAAGGAAAAACGACACATAATTTTTTTGACATTCACTTTAAATCAAATCTAAAAAAGGCAAAAATGCATTTTAAGAAATCAGATTTTGTCATAATCCTAAAATCATGATTATGCATGTTAACATTCATTGCAACATAAATGGTTTACAAAACCATTTACTGTGCTTCTACTAGCCTTTTTGGAATCAAAAGGTCCTTTTCTTGCTGTAATCCTGATGAGCCATCTGTAGAAAGTGGGGTCTGAATATGGATTTCCAGTTCTTTTTGAAAAGAAGCATCAGGAGTGGAGGTAATAACTAGGGATTTATCTGCGTCATTTGCTGGAACAGCAATATTTTTTGTTTGGATTTCAGTATCTGAGCTCTGTTCGGAGTTCACAACAATTTTTTGTTTCATGTCACTAGGCTGTATAATACGGCCATTGTCCTCCTTTCTACCCATTTTATCATCAATATCTCTTTTATTTTCATCAGCTTCAGGCTGGGTTGTAATAACATTGGGAGTCTGTTGCTTAGGTGTTGGAGTCTCTTTCTGCCATGGAAAACCTAACTTGGCGCCAAACAAAGATGTTGGCGTTTCTTCTTTTATAGCTAAAGTCTTCTCTTCTTGAAACAACCCTGCTGAAAATGACTTCAATCCAGAAAGAAGCTTGCCTTCTGTGTTCGGTATAGTGGGTGAAGAAAAGAAAGATCCAAAAGACTTTCCAGCATCTGTACCTCCAGACATGAAACCAAACTTTGGTGCTGTTAAACCTGGCATGCCAAATATAGACTGGGTTTCTGCTGTTGGAGGCTGTTGACCTATTTTTGAGTTGCTGTCAATTGCAGGTATAGATTTGTCTTTGGCTTCAGGTTCAGAAACAATGACAACAGTTTTGTCATTTAATATTTCAACCTCTATAAGAGGTTCCTTAACATCTGTTTCAGATGGCTGACAAGCTTCAGTATCTACAGCAAGTGTTAAATTACACAATGAGACATCATTAGCAGGCATTTCTTTCAAAAGTCCATTTAATTCAACTTTGTTAACTTTGCCTTCACACAATGCAACATCCTTTGAAAGTGATAATGAAGCATTAGGTGCGCATTTATTTTGGTCTGGCTGAGGAGATTGAGGAGCCAAGTTAACAGATGGTGTCATGCCAGTTGTTTTTGGTGTTTCTGGTTTGAACATATTGAAAAAGTCATTTTTTATAGATTCTGTGTGTAAGCTACCAGAAAGGCTAAAGAGTGATATGTTTCGTAGATGTGGTCCTGGTTCAGGTGAAGACGTTGTTGCTGAACTTGTACCAGAGAACATTTTAGACATGAAACCGGTGACAGCTTCAGCTGATGAATCTATGACAGATTTCTGTGGATTAGGAGGTTTAGGTTGCTCTTCAGAACCAGAGTCCTTTGGAGGTGCGTTTTCCTTATGCTGAGGTTGAAAATCTGTGGACTGAATCTCTGTTTTTGTACTCTGCTCTGAGGTTGAATCAATATCCTTTGATAAAGCTACTCCGGGTATAGAATTGATTGTCTCCTGTTCAACAAATGATTTCATAGCAATTGGCTCAGAGACTTTTTCATTCTCAATAGATTCAACCGAAGCAATAGAGGTTTCTTTTACTTGTTCATCTGAGGGAGCAGGGTGCTTCATATTATCATTCTGAGGCTTTTGTGGGTCAGATACCTTTTCTTTCATGAATGCTTTAGTCAACATGCCAAAGCCACCAGTTTTTGATTTATCGTCAGTGCCATCCCCTCGTGAGAATAATGATGTAACCTTGAACAACCCCTCAGTTTCTGATGGTTTAGATGTTGGTTCTGTTTGATTAGGTGTCGATGTTGAACTAGGATCACTGAAAATGGAAAAAATACTTTTTCCTGGTGTGTCTTTTGTAGCTCCTCCAGGTAGAATACTTCCTAATAAAGAAGGTGTCTGAGAGGTGGCATGCTGTGAACTTGACCCGCTAAACACAGAAAACAAACCTTTTCCTGATAATTCACTGAATGCAGAAGCACTATTTTCAACTGTATTGCCTGGACTGGGCTGTGAACTAGGTCCAGAAAACATAGAAAAAAGATTTTTGCCAGGAATTTCCTTTGAACCTGGAGCACCAGGAAAAATACCACCAAGTATATATCCAGTCTGAGATGAAGCATTTTGAGAACCTGATTCAGAAAACATAGACAGAAGGCTTGAGCTTGCACCATCTTTCTGTGGTGCAATACCCGGAGAAGACACCTCTTGGGGTGCTGGTGACTTGCTAGATTCAGGAGATGCAACACTAACATCAATACCTGGTAATACCTCTTGAAGTAATTTTGGGACAGGGCTAGCTGGATTAGAGATTGATGTAGTCTCCATCTCACTTGGCTCAAGTGCAGATTCACAGAGTCCTTTACCTGGGGCATCATTTAGTAACTGTTGCAAGGAGCTTGGCTGTAAGATTTGTCCGGTGACCACATACTGTAAGCTTTGACTTTGTGACTCCTTAAGCTCTTTATCATCAAGAGTAGTACAATGTGTCACTGATTGTTGTGGGGAGTGCTGTGAGCTATGTACACTAGATAATGTAGACATTTCTTTCACAGACTCTTTACATGGCTCATTGGTTGGGTCTAATTTAGGCACGAAGTCGCCCTGTATAGGTGATGGGTGACTGGATGTACCAGAACCTGAAACCAAATCATTTGCTGAAGTCTCATTAGAACTCAAATTAGGCAGATTTCTACTTGTTTGCTCATTAGGGGAGAAAGTCTCTGGCACTCTTTTCTCTGAAGTTGATCTAGTTGTTGGTTGAGGACTTTGGGCTCCAAACATGGAGAATAAGCTTTTTGCTGGGCTCTCACTAGAGTTTGAAGATCCTCCTAATATTCCACCAAAAAATGATTTCTGTGAAGCTGGTTGTTGACCAGGACTACCAAACACAGAAAATAAACTTTTGCCCAGAGGCTCTTTAGGTTGGTCCATCTCTTGAGATGTAGGTTGAGTGGTAAGCCCCGGTTGTGATGTCTGATGAAGATTCGGACCACTGAACATAGACAGAAGTCCTGTCACTGGAGTATCTTTAGGTTGATCAGCTCCAGTTGATGGTGGAGTCTGATTTGAGGATCCAGGCTGTGATGAAGTCTGATTACCAGAACCACTGATCATGAAGAGTAATCCCATGCCTGTTGTTTCTTTTGAAGGTACAGTGCCTGATGTTTGATTTTGGTTGGAAGAATCATTTGTTTTTGAAGACTGCTGTGTACTAGTACCACCAAACATAGAAAATAAATTCAGACCTGGAGTCTCTTTGGAAGGAGCAGATCCTGGTGCATTAGACTGACTGGACAACCCTGACTGTGGTGAAGTCTGCTGCACACTGGAACTACCATAAAAAGACAGGCTATTTTTACCTACTGGTTCTTGAGAAGAAGCAGAACCAGTTTGAGACTGAGCCTGTTGCTGACTGGAACCAGCAAATATGGAGAGCAGCCCTTTGCCTGAAGATTCCTTTTTAAATGATGGTGCCCCAGGGAACATATCTCCAACAGAAAAACTAAACAGCCCACTGGAGTTTTTGGAGGAGGCTTCTGGTTTTGTCTCCCCAATTGGCAGCACAATTTGAGATCCCTTTGGTGTTGGTCCTTTGTTAGCATCTGTAGAAAATATGTGTGATGCAGAGACGCTTTTTATGTGGAATGATTGTGACACATCAGGAAATTCAGGCTCAATGCCTTGTACACAGGTACTTATTGTTTGCGGTTTATGAATTCCTTTAGGCATTGTTGTCGTTTTTTGGCCATCTTTGTTAACTTCAAATTTCAAAGGGGCTGGTGACACCTGTGAGGAAGACGATTGTAGATGGTTCTGTGAATCTGTCTGAGAAGGAGGACTCTCTATGTTTAAGAAATCACTTATTGACCCAAAAATGCTAGACATTGCATTTTTTTCTTGTTTTGGGGTTGAATGTTTTACTCCAACAGAAGCAGATCTATCTTTCTCTGGTTGTCCAGTCACTGACTCAGAGGATATAGAGGTCTTTGTTTTTGGCTCCTCTACTCCCACTGCGGTCTTGAAAAGATTTAAAAGCCCTCCTGATTGTTCTGATGATCTTCCAGAAACTTCTGGATGGCTTGGTTTGGATGCTACGCTTAAGGAATTGCTTGAAGCTGTAGAGGTAGAAACCAGGGATGTTGCAGAAACAGAACATTCTTTTGACATTGTGGCTTGACAAGATAGTTTAGGTTTCTGAGATGATGTACCCTGAGAAGTTGTGTCAGATGGAGCTGGTTGAGATGTAAGCAAAACTCCAGATGTTGTTGAAACTGGTTTTAATTCTAACTGAATTGTACTCTCTGACTGGATTAAGTTGCCCTTTATGATCTTTGATTTGAGACTCTGAAAACCTGTTGTAATAATATTTTTGCCCTGCTGATCATCATTTTCGGTTTCAGATGCTTTAGTTAGTTTGCTTTGAATCTGTCCTGGGTATGGGGCATCCCTGGAAATTGGTGACCTTAAGCCAGTTGTGGTTTTGGTTTCAGAACTTTTGCCAACAATGGAGAAGAGGAGAGATGAAATTTTATTAATGGATCGATTTGGCTGCTCCTCTCCAGTTTGTACTCTTTTTTGCCATTCTTCTTCTGAAATTTCATCTATGTGCTTTACTTGCACTCCGGTGGATGAACGGCGTCTCTGTTGAGGCTGGTAGCAGCTGTATTCACCTTCTGTAGATGAATTTGTGGTAGGAGCAGAACCAAACGAAATAGAAACCTTCTTAGATAGCACTTCTTTTACTCCTCTGCTACCAATATTTCCACTATTGTAGTTAACACCATAACATGATAGATCAACAGCTTCCTGAGAAGTATGCCAGTAGCCACAGTTGTTCTGAAACTGCTGTCCTGTGTCCATCTTAATTTTGTTGAACTGAAAAGTGGAAAAATCAAGGGCTTGCTGTTTTTGATTGAGAATAGACTCCTCAAACATCTGGGAGAAGCGCTCCAGGTTCATGTTCATAATTTGGTTACCTTTTCTATAGGCTGCAGACAAGTCAAGTGGGGCACTTAGAAATCCGGCTTCACCTTGGTCTTGCCCTGGAAACCAAAGGAGCTCATCTTCATTGTAGATAGAAATCTTAAAACCACAAACCATGACCATCCTATTATTTAGCCAGGCACTAGGATAGAAGTCCCCTGTATTTCCCCACTCTTGTTCTGGAGCACATGCATAGACATATTGCCCAGACCCATCTGTCAGCAGGGCATAAATATACTCATAATCAGTGTAGACAAAATATCCACAATCTCCATCATCTGACGGCCACCACATTCCTTGGTCCAAAAGTGAAAGCCATTGCTGATACCACTCTGATTCCTCAAAATACACAGATTCATCCATATCAACATTGTTTGTCAAAGAGTGGTTCCAATTATTGTGACGTGTGGTTAAATTAACATTGCTTCCATTACTTATCAGTTGACTATAAATGTCTGACGTGCCTTGATAGATATGTTGTCCATTAGCTGAGTATGACAGATGTTGAGGAGTTTCCTCATAATAACCCTCATGATAGGCAATACTGTTCAGACTATAATAACTGTCTGCACTAAATGATTGCCACTTGCTTAACTTATTACCTTTCATGCTCAAATTAAGTACACCTTCAGATTCCTGCGTACTTATCACATCCAGACTGCCATGGCTATTCCAAACTCTCATTGAGCTATTAGGCATACACTTAGAATGCTCTGGTTGATTATTTCTCTCTCCTTTGTTAGTGTGCCATTTCATCCCTGGTTGTGTAAGACAATATTGCTGATTAACATCCATAGTTAAATTATTCAAACATTCTTGGAATTCATCACCCGGTACATTTTGATGCCCATCTGGATAGTAGCCCAGTGACTGATTATTCAGCTGTTGCCACAAAATAGATTCATGGATCCATGAGTGTTCATCATTGGGACTAAGTCCATAATTTGCATATAAGTCTTGTTGGTGACCATACTGTTGAGATAAGGAAGGATAACTCTTCCTTAAATAATCCGGTAACATTATTGCTTGAGAGGTGCAAACAAGAGGAAAGCTAGAAAGATTTTCAGTGCTATATGAAGTATTTCTTGTATGACTTGAGGGCAAAAGGTTTTGTGAGTTACATAAATGAAATAAATGACCAGTGCTATTTGAGGAGTATGAAGCACTATTTTGTTGTGATCTTGCATAGCTTGCTGGTGTCCTCAAATCAGGGCTCTCTGTGTCATAGCTGTTAGGCTTGTTAATTATGTCAGATACCCAATGTCTATGTCCTGAGGAAATTATAGAGCTGGTCTTCAGATGTGATCCTTCAACAACCATATTTCCTGGTCTGGTAGAAGAAACCTCTTTTGTATTCTGGTTAAATGTTCCAGGTAAGAAACCTTGGTGAGTAAAGGACTTTTGGGTTTGCATTTCAGCATGACTGTGAGAGGGTGTCTCAGGCAATCGTCTATTTGATTGCCCCTGTCGAGTGGAAAGCTCTATTGGTACGGTTTGCTGCTTTTGTTTAACTTCAAATGTATTTTGACTGTTTGGTGGTAAATCTTCAGTTGAGTATGTGAGTTTACTAAACAGATCAGACAAAATACCTGATTGAGAGGATGCATCTTGTCTAGCCTGATGAAAACCTTGTTTTGTAACAGTTGACTTGTTTTCTTGAGAAAAAGATGGTGTTGTCTTTTCCTGTGACTCAGCAGATGACATTTTTAGAAAGTTACTGGTGAGACTACCAGACTGGGATTTTTGTTTAAATGAATTATCTTGAAAGGGAATGCTTTGTCGTATTACATTTTGATGATGTGGTTGAACTGAAGTGGTCTGACTGTTGGATGTATTTATTGGTTGAGTTGACAGAGAAACATTATCTGAAGAGGTCAACTTGAAAAGGCCAGATAGAAGGCCTTCTGGTTTAGAAGAATCTAGGTGGGATACACTTTCAATTTGTCTAGGAGCATCTAACTCGTCTTTCGAATCTTGGCCTGATTGCTGATATTGGGTTCTGAACTGTTGAGAAGGTTGTTGACAGGAACTTAGTGATACCTGTTGCTGCTGCGACATCGTTGCTTGAATATTAGAGACAATGTCAGAAGAGGCAAATCTAAAAATACCTGCCAAAAGTCCTCCCGGCTGAGGTGGAGCATTCATTGTTGTTGACTGGTTCTGAGAGAACTTATTGCCTTCATTTTGAAGTGATGTATGTGACACATTATCTGTGGAGGAAACTTTAAACAGACCTGAGAGAAGGGGATTAGACATACTTTGTTGGAAATTAGTTTGGTTTTGTTGGCAGCTTTGTTGTTGATTTATTCTTTGAGCAGACTCAGTTTTTAGTTGTGGCTGATTAGATTGAGTATCTGTGGTTATATCACTCAAAGATGCAAATTTCTTGAATCCTAAGAGTAAACCTCCTTTTGGTTGTTGATGAGGGGCTGCTTGGGAACCTGATGTTTCATCAGAAGGAGCTGACTTAAACAAACCAGAGAACAGGCCCTGGTTTTCATGAAGATATGTTTTTTGTTCTGCAGCATACAAGACTTCATTCAGACCATGCTTTTGGAGCACTTGTTCCTTAGAAGAAACTGAATGAACTTTGCTTTGCTGCTGCACTATTGTATCATTCTGATTTGACTTTGGAGGAAGTGGAGAGTTCTGAATATTAGGCCTTTGGGTAGCTGCAACACCAGGTTGTGGGTCAGTGGGTGTCATCTTGAAAAGACTTGAAAACCAGCCTGTGTCTGTGTTCCTCTTAGTCATTGTCTCATGGGGTTCTTTACAGTCTTGAGGTGTTGATTTAGTCATTTGCTTTTTGGTCTTGTCATGTGCTGGAGAAGGAACTACACCTGTTACTATATTTGGGGCAGAACAAGTTTGATTTGACTTGACTGGTTGAGATGGGATGTTTTTGGATGCACTTGCATCTTCACAAGAAGCTAATTTAAGTAGTCCAGAAAACAGTCCTACTTCAGCCTTTAGGGGTTGTGGGACAGACACATGTTGAGAAGAGGGTAAAGGTTGCTTCATTTTGCCTCCAGGAGAGGATTTATCTAATTGTGCCTCTACCTTGAATGTGTCCTTTGCTGATCTAAATACAGGAAAAACTGTTTGTGTTTGAGCTTGAGCAGGCACTGGAGATCCATTTGAGATTAAGGAACTGAGAGATATTTTAAAAGGAGTAAAAAATCCTAATTCTTCAGGTGCTGTTTGTGCTATAGGCTCAATGTGTGCCTTATCAAAAGAGGTATTTTGATAAGGCACAGTTTTTCTATGACTCCCAACACTACACTGGTCCTTCAGCTGCTTTTTCTTTAGGTCAATATGATTTAGATCTAGACTGCCATTCTGAGAATAACTTTTGGCTGTCCCATTTAGATTGTTTACTTTTTCCAACACTGAATTCACAGAGGATGGCATCTCATTGCGAGTTGTGACACCACTGTATTTATTTGGCTCATTTTTGATTGGTTGGGTTTGTTCGTTTACCCCCTGTGACTTGGGATCAAATGACTGGAAAGGCAGAAGAGGTGGTATTGAAAACCTTTTATCATACTGATGCTCCTGAGTAGGGGATACCACAGCTACTGGTGTGGAGCTTGGGTACTTTGGCATAAAGGAAAACAGTTTTGATATACCAGAGTTAACGGGAACATCACCTGTCGTGTCTGATTGCTCAGCAGACTTGGATTCCACATGTTTTGAGCTTGAAACAACTTTTTCAGTTAAAGAGCTAAATAATGAGCTCATGGCATTCTTTACCCCTGCCACTCCATTGTCAGAGACACCAGCAGAATGGCTTTCGTTGGCATTCTTGGGTTTTTCGCTTATTACCTTAGAGGTAATACCTTGCTCATCTCCAACAGCATCTGTTCTTGCACTATCCTGGGATGAAAGCCTTGATTTGTTAGACTTCGGCAAGGATCCATATCTACTGATCTCCTCTTCTTTTTCAGCTAGATATTCTGATACAGTTTCAACCAGACACTGTAGCTCATCCATAGGATCAACATATTCATTACTTGGTTCCTCTACAGGAGACAACATGACCTCTGGAGCCCATCCCCCAATTTTACCCTTTCCACTCTTCTTATATCTTAGTCTTTCAGTTGGGCCAACGTTAGTTGAAAAATAGTGACCATAGAGGCCATAATTTTTTCTCTCTTCGGCCCTGAGTGCTTTAGCTAACAATGACATTTCCTCCAATTCCTCCTTAGAGCAAATAGAATAGAGAAGCTCATCTGAACCATCAGAATCAAAGCCTACATCTTCCCTTAGTCTGGCTGCTTCCTCCTCCTGATATGCGACATAATTTTTCAGTGTGTTTCCTAACTTGTTTTTTGCCCACATCCTAGTTTTGAAGAGCAAGCCATTTTTGTATGGCATCAAGCATGGAATCGTGTTTTCATCTGTCTCCTCTATTTCTTTCAGTTGACGTAACGCAAGTTCACCCTGTTTTTGATGGAGAAGGACAAGATCTGGCGGAAACAGCTCAGCTCCAGCATACTCCAACCCTCCTGGGTCACAGATTTTTTTCCTTTGTCTACGGTCAATAGTGGCATAGCCTTCTGGGTAAGCAGCATTCAGTGAAGCCTTTTTGTTTTTGTCTGGAGTCAGCTGGTTGATTACCGGGTCATGACAAGCCTTTTTAATATGAATAACATCATTTTGCCTGTCTTTTTCATCAACCCATGTCTGTCCCTCCCTCTCAAGAAACTTATCCAGAGCACTTTTATCCTGTAGTTTGTATTTAATCTCCCAGTCCTCCACACCCATGCCTGAATCTACTGGGACAATCCTAACCCTACCCCTCTGATTAAGAGTTCTTGCAGAGATAAAAAAAAAAAAGAGATGGAAGAAAATAAAAAGGAAGGGAAGGGAAGAAAGAAAGAAAGAAAGAAAGAGAACATGCATTTCAACATAAGATAAAAAGATAAAAGTTTGCAACAGTAAGAACATAAAATCATGATGCTGTAAAGCAACAGGATGAAACACAAACTTTGGATTTTTTTAGATTTTTTTTATCTAAGCATAACTAATTATTTCCTGATAAACAGATTTTAATGTTTAAATAAAAAAACTTAAGCATACATTATGTCATGTATACCCAATGATTAGGTTAAATCACAGAGCACCTTATACAATTTTGACTGTCAAACCTTGGCAATGGTTGTTAACCTTAACATATGCACACTTATGAGAACAGAATGTACCTGCTTGCATGGTGGTCAATATAGTCAATGTCAAAGCTATGAAGAGAGTCAGCGCACGAGTCCATATGTTGCTCAAAGCGCGGTGCCATTGGATACTGGTGAAGTGAGGAGTTGGGCTGGGCTGTGGTGTGGTAGCGGGGAGGTAAACTACTGCTAGTCTCACTCCGGTAGTCACTGTCCCTATCGTCCATTGCACTGTCCAAGTCATCCAAAGCTATAGGGAGAAACAGACAGCTCTGATTAGACATAAGTACATACATATACATTTGTTTTAGATGTAATAATTTTTATTTTCAACCTTTGCCACTGAAGGTGCAAGTACAAATTTAACATCTAAGCAAAGACAGAACTTTTCCTTTTATAACAAAAAAGTTTTGCCACACAATACAAGAGAGTTTAACGGAAAACAACTACTTACAACTTACAACTGAAAAACAGGGTATATCTTAACAGGATAAAGACTCAAGGAGAGGTGTTGGGAATATGATCTTGCATCCAAAATGAATAATCCACCAAAACAGTCATGCTAACATTGTTAGCTCTAACAGTGGATCAGAACTGTGATATACAGTGTATATTCGTTATTTTTGTGTATATATTGTGTATTTTGTGTAGGCCTACATATTTTTAACATTTGTACATTTTTAAGCCATTGTTATGACTAACTATCTATCTAGTTTTATCCATGGTCACTAAACAGTTTTTATAAATGGTTTTTATTAGTTAATAGTTATTATTCAAAAGCATTTATCTGTGGGATGGCAATTGTGTAATTGAGTATCTAAACACTTCGGGCTCATATGATGGCGAACAGCACAAAACCAGATTGAGGGGTTAAGGAGGAGGGTTCCAGGAAAGAATCTAGAGGGTTATTACATTAAATCTCAACACAAATTACATACTCTGACTGTCGGCCCATCTGAAATAGTTGCCTGGTGAGTTTACAGTAAAACCAAAAGGGTGAGGAAAAAAAGTACAGAAACAAAATCATTGACAAAGACTCACATTTCCATTCCAATGTGAATTATCTTTCTGAAAGTAAACTGAATCAAGATGATGCTTGAGCACAGGGTAAATGTGAACATTTAGTTATCCACTGAGCATAGGTGACAAAAATAAAATAATAGAGGAGTGACAGGAGAAGTGAGGCATCAGGCGTGATGCTGTGGCTCCATCTAGTGTGGAAGAGTTACTTACAGCACTGAGAGGCAGCGCATGGCAACGGCCATCCTGCTACTTCATTCTGTAAAGGAAAACACAGTAAATGTTTCATCATGTGTACAAACACATCACTTTAAAAAAAAAACAATCATAAGATTATTATGACTCTCAATACTTTAATGATGCTTTATGTTATTAGTTACCTGTTATCAGTGATCAAGTATTTTAAGTATGACGGATTACTGTCATTCTTATTCATGTAAAGAATCTAAACAGTCTATTTTATTGAATGTGCAGATTTAAAAAACATCCACAACAAAACTCACATCAAACAACAGTCCAAAAGTAACAATCAGCTAACACCACATATAAACAATATTTGTCTTTGCTTCAGTATTGCAATATTGCAATTTAAAACATATAGGGGGAAAAAAATCAAACAAATTACTTTTTGTCCCCAATAAAAATATTGATAACCCTGGTGTAGCTAAATGTACATTTTGGATGCTTTAGAGATTCAATATATATTATTACAAAATAATATTTATTGTGTGATTAAACTGTTCAAATGTATTAAACAGATGTGTACTGTACATGCATATTTTATTAGTCTGTTACATTAGCGCACAGAAGAAATAGCGCAAAACACACACATACACAGATCTTATACCACAGCTGCTGTAACACTAACTATTAAATAACCAAAAGAGAAAAAAAAGGAACAAAAACATTAAACAAATATTTGCCTGCCAAAGGTCTGCAAAATGAAACTATTATACAATTAAACTGTCAATATAGTTATGATTTTTTATTATTTCTGTTGGTGTAAAAATAGCAATATGGTGACAGTATAGTTTAGATGCAAATTTAAAAGTATTAAATGCATATACTGTGACTGGTTGTAAAAGAATAAAAACAACACATAGCATTTGCTGACTACAGAATGTGCAATAATACAATTAACCAAATGTTTTGCAATGTTTAGTATTAAAAGTACTAAAAGTATATTTAGTATTAAAAACCTGACACCAAAAATATGTAAATGAAATCATACAATTGTCAAACCATCTTGACAACATATTTTTATATTGCTATAGCACACGTTGTACCTTTCAAACATTGACATTTTAGCCTTTGGCAAAAAAGTTACTATAACAGTGTCCTTTACCTTTTCCCCATTCTTAATATTTTAAAAGATGCGATTACATTCAGTGTGAACTCTTGTTTATATTGTAACCAAACTCCCATTATCCTTAAATACTGAAAGCATGCAGTTGTTCAGTTGCAGATGCACAGACCGTACCTCATCATGCATGCCCATAGAATTGATGCGTTCCAATTTTCCAGCCCAGTATCGAGCCTCATCCTCTGGGATTTCTGTGGAAGAGATGCTAAGAGTTGTGAGATGTACAACAGCCCAACACATAATCACAGCATGTTTGCAAAGTATGTAAATCATTTGCTTAGAGTTTTATGTATTCAGACCCCTTTAAATGTATAATGAGCGAACTCACTAAGAGAGCTTAAAAATAGTCTGCAAGTTAAAAGACATTATCCCAAAACACTTAATTTTAACAACAAGTATTAGAACAAAGGTATGCTACATTTATGGACAATTATATTATAAAAAAGGCCCAGAAATATGTTATTCTACATATTTGTTTGCAAACAATCCATGTTTTTTTTACACTCAGTCATCAATATACACACTATATTGCCAAAAGTATTGGGTCACCCTATCTAATAAACAGGTTTGATGACTAGTAATTTCCATGAGAACAAATCTTAATGCTGCAACATATCAATATATTATATGGAACTGTGTGCTTCTAATTTAGTAACAACAGTTTGGGAAGGGCCCTTTTCTATTCCATCATGACAATGCCCCTCTGTATGAGACAAGGTTCGGAAAGAAATAATCGATTTAGTCAGTGTGGAAGAACTTGACTGGTCTGCATAAAGCCAAGTCCTGAACCCAGCCGAACACCTTTTGGTGTCATTTTAAATGCAGACCTTGAGCAAAGAACTCATCACCAAACCTCAATGACTTGTGCACAGGAGTCGTCATTTTGGGACAGAAAAATTAGCTTTTGAAACAGTTTTAAATTGCATATCTACAAATGGCATTGTAAGGAATGTTGTTTCCATCTTTGTTGCAACAGTTTTAGATGCACCTTTCTTCTGTTCCAAATTGGCTGTACCCCTGTGCACAAGCCATTGATGTGGAGTGACGAGTTTTTGGCTCAAAGACTGCATTTAAAGTCACACCAAATGTGTTCAGCTCGGTTCAGGACTTTGTTTTATGCAGGCCAATCAAGTTCTTCCACACTGACTGAATCAATTTTTTTCTTTCTGAACCTCGTCTCATGACAGGAGCATTGTCATGTTGGAATAGAAAATACCCCTTTCCAAACTGTTGCTATTAAATTAGAAGCACACAGTTCCATAGAATATCATGATATGCTGCAGCATTAAGATTTGTACTCATGGAAATTACTAAAGTCATCAAACCTGTTTATTAGACAGGGTGACCCAATACTTTTGGCAATATTGTGTATTTAGTATCTATTGACAAGCGATGGTCCAATAGTTTTGTTTAAAGCTTAGGTTCTGTTTATTAAAGCGGAAATGAACCATTCAATCAAATGTACATTATTTAGTAAACTTACTTACACTTAAATAAAACAACATATAACCGATTCGATACATGTAACCATTTAAGAAAAAAGCGAATGTTTGTTATGGCTTTTGGAGCAAGGGCGCCACCATCTTGCAGCGCCACGGCATGTGACGTCACGGGGTTGGTTAGCTACATTGAGCAGTGACGAAAAAAAAGCATTTACTTGTATACTTTTGCAAATACGCACTTATTTTGACATGGAGGAAGACGAACTAGAACGAGCTGATGAGCACGTGATCTGTCTAATTGCTTATGCATTTGAGCCAATACGCCGAGGGGGCATAGCAACGTTACCGTTACGGGTGGAAGAAGTTGTAAACCCGCTGCCAGTTTGGGGTGAAGAGCGGGTTGGAAACACTACTTGGTGTCAGTGTGGATGGTGTGTGCCGATGCCAACCGTGGTAGAGTCTATCTGCTGTAAGGAGGCTGGTCTGGATCATATGTTGTGTGGCCATTTCTGCATCACCATGGTGCGTACATTTAATTTATTATGCCGCGAGGTGGACGTGTTGGAGGTGGCAATGCTTTCGCTTAAACACTGGAACGCCCTATTAACAGCAGGTAAGCTAATTGTCATCTATAAAATATGTTCTGTATCATTGAACAAGTGACAGTGTAATGCACATGTATGTAAACTCTTATTGTATGAAGCGTTGTTTACATCACCTTGGGGCTTACGTTAAGAAAACAATCATCGTGTGGTGTTTATCTAAACTATGGTAAAATACATACAGACATAGGATTTATCTAAATTATAGTGAACACCAAAAATATTTATTTTACTTTTAAGTACATTAAAAGCAGTCATCAAGTAAACAACAACAACATTTATTTATAAAGCACATTTAAACACAATATAAATTGATTCATGTGCTGTACAGAGTACAAAGCAGATATAAACAATAAACAATTAAAGGTTTGCAAATAAACAGCCATATAAACATTAGATTTACGATATAAATCAATATTATGTACACTACCTGTTTTAATCTATTGTGATACAAATCTAATAAATGCAATAACTAATAAATTGTTTTTTTATTAGTCTATTTAGGTTGACTGCATATAGGCAGTTTACACTTTGGACCAGAGGGCATTTGGGGAAGAGAACGTCTCCGGTTACTGTCGTAACCTCGGTTCCATGAGAGGAGGGAACGACACATTGCGTTAACAACACTAGGGGTATATCTCTTCTACAAACCTTTACTGAAGCCTTATTGCACAACGCCAGTGAAATCAAATTGAAACTGGCCAATGTCGGTCAAGACGGCGCTTAGGGGCGTGGCAGCACCTCTTATAGTACACTGCTCAATATAGTTAAGCTCATTGGATGTTACGCGAGCTTAGGCTTTGGGCAAAATTTGCATATCCACTCAGTTTTATTCTGAGCCGTGTTGCCGCACTAGGCTCAGGGCAGCAGTTAACACAGCATTGTGAAAATGTTAAGAGGGTAGTAGAAAGCAGCGAGCGGCAAAGCCGGGCCTCTGCTAACAGGAAAATAAAGTCGGGTGGGCTTTATCCATGCCGATGAAGTTTGAAAAAACCTAGTAGTGCGACGAGGCGAGTTAAACGGGCGGAAAAGGGGGCATCCCGTCTTCGTATTCCCATCCCAAGACACAATAAAGCATCAATAATTCGAACAATGCTGAAAAAAGTCGTCTGTGGGGGCTAGCATAGGATACATCGCTACACTAGCCCCGCCTATACGACCTAGCTGAACACCGCATGGACAGAGTCGCTATTAGCTGCAGGCAGCGGCGGGGGACGCCGTAACAGACAGCACTTGTGCCGCCAGGGAGGACACATCCAAGTGGTAAAATCTGGCGAAGGTATTCTGCGAAGACCAACCAGCTGCCGCACAAATGTCCTGAATATATACACCCCCCTCAACCAAGCCCATGAGAAAGCCACAGCTCTTGTGGAATGGCCCCTAAGATCAATAGGGCAGTCCTGCCCCTGACTGGTGTATGCCAGCGTTATCGTGTCCACTATCCAGTGAGACAACATCTGCTTCGAAACAGGACATCCCTTACCTGGTCCGGCCTAGCACGAGAACAGTTGGTCAGAGAGCCTAAACGAGGCAGACCGCTCAATATAAAACCGCAAAGCTCGCACCAGGCACAGCGTGCGCTGATCGTCATCTAGTGAGGCTGGCGGCTCCGGAGAAAAAGCGGGCAGGGATATAACTTGCGCTTTAAACGGCGTCGAGAGCGATTTAGGCACATAACCCACTTTTGGTTTGAGCGTGACGCTGCAGTCGTTAGGTCCGAACCGCATGCAGGCGTCGTCGATCGACAGCGCGTGTATGTCCCCCTACACGTTTAGCCGACACTAGTGCAAGTAGTAGGGCTGTTTTCATAGAGAGCTCCCTTAGACCGGTCGACTGTAAAGAGAGAGCGCTCTTAATACCAAGGCCAAATCCCTGGGTGGCATAGTGGGAGGGCGCGGGGGATTCAGCCTTCTCGCGCCTCGCAAAAATCTCACCACCAAAGAATGTCTTCCCACCGAGCAACCGTCGACTGGTGGGTGGACAGCTGCAATGGCCGCGACATAAACTTTCAGGGTAGATGGTGAGCCGCCGCCATTCAAGCGATGCTGCAGAAAAGCTAGAATGTCAGACACGGGACAAAGCTCCGGGTTGAGATCGTTTTCATCGAGTGGGCATCGAGCATCTCTTTCGAGTGGGCTAACGCTAGCCAATCGTCCAAATAATTCAGAATGCGTATTCCTCTCGCTCTCAGAGGGGATAAAGCCGCATCCACTATTTTTGTAAATGTGCGCGGATCCAATGCCAGCCCGAAGGGGAGCACTGTGAATTGGTACGCGGTGCCCTCGAACGCAAACCTCAGGAAGCGTCTGTGGCGAGGGGTTATTTGAACATGAAAGTATGCATCTTTCAGATCCACTGAAATAAACCAGTCCCCGGGCCGAATCTGCGCGAGGATCTGCTTTATCGTCAGCATCTTGAAAGCGCGTTTGTACAGCACACGATTGATGGGTCTCAGGTCTAGAATCGTCCGGAAAACCTCCATCTCTTTTCGGGACGACAAAATAGCGGCTGTAGAAGCCGCTTTCTATTTCGCTCGGAGAGACTACCTCTATCGCTCACTTCGCGAGGAGGTTGTCGATCTCCTGTCTCAACACCGGTATATTTTACGGGGCGACTACGGACGGGACCACGCTGTTGAAGCAGGGCGATCTGCGCCGAAACTGGAGCGAGTAGCCGTTCTCTATTATATTCAGCACCCAGGGAGAAATACCCGGAATGAACTGCCACGCATCTTTGTACATATGCAATGGACGAAGCGCCTCGTCCAGCACTCTCCGGATTTTCCCGCGCGCAGGAGAAACCGCTGTCAGCATGTGCGCAGAACTGAGTTCCACCGAGAGAGCTCTGACTCGCGGTAACCAGAGTAAGAGATGGGGCATATGTGGGGAGTAAAGTCAGTGCATCGCCGTGAGGTCAGGGGTGCAACCAACCCGGCACAGTATGAGACAGCAGCGGCTCGCAGCATGGAGGCGGCGAGCCTGTTGCATTCATAAGGGGAGGTAACTGCTCTGATTGTGAAGATGTTTGCATTTTTATTACATTTGACACAAAAACATTCACAGCAAAAACACTCTCTTTGTCGCCCGCAGCCGCTAAGGGGACAGACGAGAGCTTCGGGCTCTTCGCTTCGCGCCCGAAGCCGATCCTCCCCCTGCTCGACGATCCCGCCTAGGACCGTAGCGCTTCTTAGGCGCGTCCCGCCACTGTTTGGGGGCGAACCGCGGGCTCGGCAGCTGCGGAGGTGGAAGGCGCTGCGGGTGTGGACTGCTTGGCCGTTCTCTGCGCCGACTGCACAGATGCGGATCGGTGACGCGAAGGCGGCTGGGCAGCATAGCGCCCGGGAAGCACCTGGCTCATCGCACGTGAGCGCTTCTGATCTTCAGTGAAGATCTGGAAGACCTGGAGAACCTCCATCGTATGCAGAGCAGAGGCGGCCTCTCCAGAGGCCATGTGGGCGGTCATTCGGCACGGCTTAGACAGCAGCACAGCCTCGGACCGGAGAGAATATGAGAACGGGCACAGGTGCGCTGCAATCGCCTGCTCAACGGGGGGAATGCGCGCATAACCGTGGGCTTCCGCCCCATCTACCATGGAAAAAAATCGCTGATCCCGAGGCGTGGGTGCGCGCCGACTGGGGTGCAGACCACGTCTTCACGACCTCCTCGTGAACGTCGGGGAAAAAAGGCGCGCGTTTCTTTTGGGCGGCAGCGCGGCGGCCTGGCTGAAGAAACCACGTATCCAGCTTACTCCTTGCCGGCTCGTCGGGGGAGTCCCACTCGAGACTGAGGTCTTGCACAGCCCTGGTGAGGACATGGACGAGCTCCTCGTTAAGCGCAGCGGGGGCATCCCACTCCGCTCGCTCTCTGTCTGACTGACTCTGACAGATCCCTGTCTGAAGCCGCAAGCGACATGAGCTCATCCTCGTCTCCCGAAGCGCCAAACTGGACTACCTCCGCGGCCTCGTCCACGGGACGGAGGCTCTCTTCGGCGAAGAAGACTGGAGATCCGGGGGGCCAAGAGCGCTGATGGCGGTCTGGCACTTCATCTCCCCGGTGGGGGAGGGACGGCGGTCCCGCCAGCGGGACGCTGCCTAGCAAAATCTCAGAGGGCGGCGACTCTCCAAGCCTTCAGCACCTGCACTGGAAGGTCCTCACAGTGCGGGCAATTAGACTCAGAGAGAGCCTCCTCCGCATGGGCCAGACCCAGGCAGAGCACGCAGTGTGCGTGCGTGTCCTGCGGGTCGATGGGCCCCGAACATAAAGCACAAACTGGCATGCTGGAACACACGAGCAGAAGGATCCTCGACAATTTCCTCTTCTCCTGGGTGTATCCTCAACAGCATGCAGACAAAGGTGAGTGAAGAAAAAAGATTCTGAGTGTGTGCGGTCTAGACGGTGTACTAAAAGGGGTGCTGCCACACCCCTAAGCGCCGTCTTGACCGACATTGGCCAGTTTCAATTTGATTTCACTGGCGTTGTGCAATAAGGCTTCAGTAAAGGTTTGTAGAAGAGATATACCCCTAGCGTTGTTCGAAAGGGAACCGGATGCCTATTCCAGCCTGTGCTGTCAACTCTATTAGGGCTGTTTTCCCCTCTGTGGATTATCATGAATTCGAGTATGCATACCTGTATGATGCTTTTTAAGCACACAAAGTCTGCTATTACAGGTGATTAACTTTAATATTTCATCAAGTGTAATGTACATTTAAAGGTTTACTGTCAATAAATTATTACTATTATTATTTTTTACTGTAATGAGACTCTCTGACAATGAACTGTCTGTACTAATATTATAATTATAGGAACACTAGTAAATAGATAAAGTAATTCCTGAGAGAGACTAAACTACCCAAAAATAAAAACTAAATGGGATTTGAACAATAAAAAGAGGATGAGTGGATCTCAAAACAACAATGCCTATTGGAAAGAACACTGCAGTGTTTTTACAGTAATGGAAATCCAGAGAATTCAAAATTATGTTATGTAGTCATAGAACAATCCTGGAACTGTAAAGAAATCATGTATGATGTCATCAATTGTCACTTTAACTTTCCTGTCAGTTTATTAACTCATCATCATTTGTGTTGTTTTTGCTTATTCACACTGAGCTGTGTAACAGGGCTGTGTGGATGCAAATCTGCTCAGATGCTTAGCAACAGTCTCTGCTTTATTTGGTTTTTCGATAGCTTTGTGCTGGGCCAGAGTTATGAGAGGCTCCGTTTTCTCCTGTAATGTTGCCCGAATGGATGTCGACTTACACCTATTGATCACACTTGCCACAATGTTCTTCCTGAAAGTATAATCTTTGTCCACCTTCAGTGGAGTCACCACATACTGCTGAGAAGCTTTTGAGTACTGGTGTTTATGTTGCTCCTCACCTTGCTTTGTTTTTGCGGTCTCTCTGTTCACATTGCTGTTGTGATCTAGTGCAGCAACACGCAGGCGTGCCTCCAAACTTTCCCATAGAAATTTCTTCCTCTTTGTGGCATACTTTGTGTAGAGAGAGTGAACACTTTCTAGCTGTCCTGTGTGAATGCCTAGTGTGGTTTTCTCCAATTTCTTTAGGAGCTATTTGTCAAGCACTATCTTCTGCAGGTGCTGAAAGGCAGCAGAATCAGGGAGGAGCCATGGACGCATACTTTCTTCCTCTGGGGTGTATGAAGGATGCTCACATTTGATCATTGTCTCGCCAGATACCCAGTTGTGCACATTCGTAATGTGATGCAGGATTGAGGTCCACTTCTCTTTTAACTTTGTCACGCTACCCTTACATGTTGTGATACTGAACCAAAGGTGGTTAGTGATCATTTTGATTCACTCAAACAACTCTTCATTGTGGCACTACAGCAGTCGTTTTCGAACACACTTAACAATGTGCCAGAGATCGTACTCATGCTTTATTGTTTTATATTCCAGACGCATGACTTGCACAGATGGGTGGCAGTCGGTTGCCAAAACAGATAAGGTCACCCCACAATCTACCAACTTTGAAAGGCACCTTTCCAGACCTTCCACCTCCATCCAGTAACTGTTCTTCACCTCTGTCACTTTTACAGTTTCCTGGGCCACCACCAACTTTGACTTAATGTCCATGAGCGAGTAGGTTCCAAAAGAAGCATTATGGCCTGGGCTGTCATAACTGCAGTCTCCTTACACAACTAGCGACTCATCAGATAAAGTGCTCAGTACTGCCTCATTGTGTAATGTCCAGGCATTGCCAAATCCACATTCAAAGACTCTTTTGCCACAACCTTCCCAATGACACACACGAAACAGCTTCAGTAATTCCACTGTAGAGACAATACTTTTTCTATTTTGTGAGACTTTTGGTTCATCAATTTCACTGATACTTTTATCTTATTGCCTCCCTCTTCTGTTCCCTGTTCAGATGCATCAGTCTGTGTGCCGACACTGACTGTCAGGGTGCGGACACTGCCTGTCTCCTGTTCTATCTCCTCACTGATGTCGACTTCTGGAAACTTACTGCTGGCCACTAGCTGCACGCATGTCTGCCTAACCTGTAACAAATATCTAATGTTTATATTTACCCAAATGATGTTGATTGCATAAAAGACCCTGAATAGTTAAACATATTAAAATAGGACACCTTTTTGTTGTGATATTCTGAAAAATGTTATTTTATTAAAATAAAAATGATGTGTGACCACTAGAAAGGTTTGCTGTGTTTTTGATGGACATTAAACAAAATTTACTTAATTTTTTATTAAATTAACCATTTACAATTATTAAATTAGCATATAGAGTAGCATATAAAAAAATCTTTGAACCATGTATATTTAGCAGCTATTTTTATTATTTATTATTTATCTAAAACTAATTTGCATTTCTTGTAAAATAAAAAACTTATAGTAAAATAATATCTGGCACCATGTAGTTGACCAATAGGGGGCCCAATGTTTTATAAGGGAATTGTGGGCTGATTTAATAGGCGGAAGAAATACTTCAAGACAACAACAGAGTAAAGATGGTTAAACTTTATTGCACGCAATGCAAGAAAACTGAAGTAACGTTGTGTGGCAGGAAAGATGATGTTATTGGAGATAACATTTGTGGATTATACAGAATTACGTATGGAGACTGGTAAACATGGAGTCAAGGTAAGAAATATTAATTTTGCGGTTAGCATCGACTTGTATGTTGTGAAATAGCAAACTGGTGTATATTGGTTGTGGTTTGTATTCATTTTTGACGGTCATTTTCTTTTTCTTTTAGCAACATAATGTAGAACCAGTAACTATAGAAATCTTGAGGCAACGGGATTTTGTCAGAGTCTATATTGGGGTGGCACGGGTCATCAGTTTGAATGTGTTAACTTATTATGTCTAAATAGGCGCTTTAGACATAATAAGTTACGTTAATGCTTTTTGTGATCGATATGCTGGATATCGTAGTACGTTCAGGCGTTTGTGGTTTGATATATACTATACCTGTTTTTTCATTGCCTGACTGTCACGTTTTAGAGCCCTTTCCCTGCGGCGGACTGACGCCTCTGTTTTTCTGTTGTCAGTAAATGTTGGGCGGTCTGTAGAGCGTGCATTATACTGAGAAAAATCAAACACAGACGGAGCAACTTAAGTTTGTTGCTGCGGCGAGTTATTAAATTTCCCGACTCAAATATTTTATTATCTATGTAGTCTTTTTCTAAGAAATGTTCACTGCATACTCTGACCTCAGCGCCCATCGGAGGGTTTTTTCTTTTCAGTGCCGCTAGCCAGTTAAGCAGCACTGTTTTCCGTTTTAGAGGCAGTTTGGCCTTTAGAGGCCTTAGCTTTAACGCTATAAAAATCGTTTTTACATCCAGGAGCAATGCAGTAGTGCCCCCCCCCCTTTTGTCTTGTCAAAGTTATGGCTGGAGTTATGTGGTTTCCCAGTCTCCATCTTGTTGTCTCCGTCTTTAACTTTCCCTGTTCTGTCCCCTGCTGTTTTTGTTTACCTCAGGCAACACAACCAACCCCGTGACGTCAGATTCCGTGGCGCTGCAAGATGGCGGCGCCCTTGCTCCAAAAGCCATAACAAACATTCACTTTTTCTTTAATGGTTATATGTATCGAATCGGTTATATGTTGTTTTATTTAAGTGTAAGTTTACTAAATAATGTACATTTGATTGAATGGTTCATTTTTGCTTTAAGGCTGCAAAACAATATTTGACTCTAACTCAAATAATTGAATATTTTTACATTTTGATTTAGCCTAAGCCATGCCCCTTCTGCAATACCGATACAGTCCACCAGGGAACACAGCACACAGTTTGGAAAGGACTGCTTCAACCTGCATGTAAAATGTATCAAATCGCATAGAATCTTTTGAAGATGAACGGGATGCTGGAGCATGAATGCAACAGGAGCTGCTTCAAAGTGCTCAGATGAAACGGACAGGCTTATGAATGGGATCAATGGCAGGTCACCGGGCCAAACACGACATGTACGAAGGTTCGACCTTTCGCACATCAACCTGCAGTGTGTTTATTGGCCCACAGATTACTTTGTTAATACTTATATCCGATTTATTCCAAAGCTTTACCCACAAAAGCCACAGCTGGCAAACACTTATTCATTTATTTCCTTCTTTTAAAAAGTCTTGTGCAAAGAGGAACAAATGACCTGCATTTAAAATGACACCTAAATGTGTTCAGCTGGATTAAGGACTTGGCTTTATAGAGACCAGTCAAGTTCTTCCACACTGACTGAATCAATTATTTCTTTCTCAACCTTGTCTCATACAGAGGGGCATTGACATGATGGAATAGAAAAGGGCCCTTCCCAAACTGTTGCAACTAAATTAGAAGCACACAATTCCATAGAATATCATGATATGCTGCAGCATTAAGATTTGTACTCATGGAAATTACTAAAGTCATCAAACCCGTTTATTAGATAGGGTGACCCAAATACTTACATAAAACAAAAAAAATAATTTTACCTAAACACATACCTATAAATTGAAAATGGTCTTTAAAATGGTATTTTAAAATGTTTATCTTTATCAAAAGGGCTTGGAATGAGGGTGGTAAACTATGAATGATAATATGGGAGAACACACTAAATAACACTGAATCTCACCGAAGGGCAGCTCAAAGCGAGCGTCCAGTATGATCTGATGTGCGGTTGGGTTTTTGGTCCCATATATTTCATCCGCTTTCATCAGAACCTCAGAGTTCAGACATATCCACTCTCCAGGACCCTCCTGTTTTAAGAGATGAAGGTGTGAACAGGTATGGAGAACAAATAAATATATTATTGGTCTAAAAATTCCATTGAAATGTTAAATGATAAGATCTGAAGGACTGACCTGCTCTGAATGACATATACTTTTGAGAGGTATCCAAGCTGTTCCTAACATGGTGTCCCATATGAGACCTTTGTTCCACACCTCTACGATGAGGCCCAGGTCCAGTCGGCTGATTTCACTAAGACAAAAAACAGAAGTCGAAGGATGGTTCAAGAGCAAAACACAAATCAAGTATTTTCTATAAATGACCAGCAGTGTTTTATTGGATTAAAACTGGTTTGTCTGAGTGACAAGGCTAGGCAATGCTAAGATTTTTTTTTGTTTAAATCTTAATATTACCTCCCTTCAGTGGAAACTAAGATGGCACAGCTGCGTTCGGTCGCCGTCCAGGTCACTCCGCTTAGATTGTGCTTTTACTTTTTTACATACTTTTTCTTTCTCTTTCTACACGTTTTACATCTGCACTGGTTATTTATGACACAATAACACTTTTGGATATTGGTTACCTCTGTACTGACCTGTTTTGGGACACTTTATCCTCTAACTCTTCATGGTCACCTGAAATTCTTTGGAACAAAAAGACGAACAATGGCCATCCACGAGGCAACGGAACAAGAAATACCATGGGAAACATGCTGGAATTTGCAACAGATTGAGCAAGAGCACACAGCCCTCCTATGCCGAACATTTTACTCGCCAATGTCCAATCCTTGAAAAATAAGATGGATGATCTTAGAGCCAGGATAAGTTTCCAACGGGACATTAAGGACTGTAAAATCCATTGTTTTCTGAAACATGGCTCGCAACCTCGGCCCCGGACTCTGTTGTGACGCCGTCTGATAACTTCTTTGTTTTGCGGATGGACAGAACAGCCGAGGCTGGAAAAAACAGAGGTGGTGGAGTGTGTTTCATGATCAACAAGAAAACGTGTGACTACAGGAATATCTCCACTCTGTCACACTCCTGCTCGCCTCATCTAGAACATATATCCATTTCTTGCCGTCCATTCTATCTACTCCGGGAGTTCTCATCGATCATCATTACTGCGGTTTAGATTCCACCACAGGCCAACACCGGTTTGGCTTTGTCTAAATTTCATGATGTGCTTAGCGGCTACATAAACAAACATCCTGATGCTGCTTCTATCATCGCGGGGGACTTTAACAAAGGCAATCTCAGGCAGGTCATGCCTAACTTTTATCAACACGTCTCCTGTCCTACTAGAGGCCTTATATGCTGGATCACTGCTACTCTCAGTCTAAGAATGTCTACAAAGCCCACTCAATACTCGCTTTTGGCAAAGCAGACCATGCTGCCATTTTTCTCACAACTAAGCAAGCAACTGAAACGATAACAATCCTTCTCAAATCAGAAACCGTGGGTGGACAAAACTATACGTGCGGCGTGAACAAACGCACTGCAGCATACAATGCCGGTCTCCAGTCGGGGGAACATGAGCGAGTACAAAGCATCATGCTATTCTCTCCGCCACACAGTTAAAGATGGCAAACTACTGAATCTCAGTCTGAACTCTTCACTCTGTGATTGGATCCAAGATTTTCTCACTGGCAGACCTCAGGTAGTGAAAGTAAGCCGGTACACCTCCAACTCCTTCACCCTGTATTCTCACAGCTCCACTTCTATTGTCAAATTTGCTGACAATACAGCGGTTCTGGGCCTCATCTCCAACAACAAAGAGACCGCATACAAGGAGGAGGTAGAGAAACTAGCATCTTGGTGCCAGGACAATTGTCTCTCTCTGAATGTGACCAGAACCAAAGAGCTGATTGTGGACTTCAGAAAGAGGCATCAGCGGACCTATAATCCGCTTAAGGGCCGGGTATACTTCATCCGTCCTTGTCTGCGCACCGCCCGCATGACGTCATTTTCATCATCAGAAAGGTCCTCAGCCCATCCGCGTGCAGCCCAAATTTTGAGACCGCGCAGACAGAATGCGTACAACAGCACATGCATGAAAAAATGTTGAATCAGCTGAGTCCACTAGGTGCCGTACTGCACATGCGTCAAATTCGTCCATCCGCGCTTTTGCGCGTTTGAGTATGCTCAAAAAGCTGTGCGAACGCGTCTGTGCATGATACGGACGCAGACGCGGAAACTGAAGTATACTCGGGCCTTTATGATTAGTGGGACCCCTGTGGAGAAGGTGAGCAGCTACAAGTACCTTGGTGTGAACATCTCTGAGGACCTGACTTGGACTTCCAGTGTTTCATTGAAGAGACTATGGCGGCCCATAGTCTTAAAACGAGCCAATTTTTTTTCTTATAACAACATAAATATTTCTAACGTTGAATTCTGCACCGTGGTTTCGTTATTCTGCCATTTTTCACAGCACTGAATGAAATGCGTCCCCCTCTTTGTTGCTTCAGCGCAATGTGCGCAGCACACACAAACACGTACTGTACGTACAAGCCACAGGTACAAACGCACGCTCGCTCGCTACTGCCTCAGCTTTCGCGGTTAAAATGCAGAAGCGCAAACTTGCCAGGATTTGAGACGTCACAGGGTTTAGGTTTTTCTTAATGGTATCACAAGTGCGACTGCCAAAGTGATCAATATATTTTTTGTGCGTTATAAATGTAATGCCCAGAAATGTTCTATTGTGCAAGCAGCGCATCCAGTCACTCCATTTGGCCTCAAATCCTTCGCTAATCACTTATCTATCAGTGCCCCGTCCCCATAATACGCAAGTGTAAGAGAGGCGCATTCAATGCTAAAGATGAAGCGAGTCAATCAATGCAGCATTCAGTTCTCACAGGTTGGTTTAAATTTGTGTGCGCAAGTCAGCGCAAAACACTAAACTGAGTTCTCTTTCACATCTTCTTATTTTGAAATGGACATACACTATAAACAAAAAATTACGGTCAAAATCCTCATATTAGCAAGTATCCTTATAAAAGTAATCTGTTTCATGAACATAAACAGTTGGGAAATGCATGTCGCAGTTTAGATCCGTATATCCATATACTTACTCTTAAAGGGGCAGCAGCATAATAAAGATCTCTTTATAATGTTCATCAAATAACAAAAGACGGTTCCAAAAACACTCACTCATATTAAAGGAATGTTTTCCTCATACAAGTTGTTCACAACAGATAAAGGAAAAGTAGCATACAATAATTTTAGTTTGTTAAAGATGTGCATTAAATATGGTTGAAGTGTTGAAAGAGAGTTTGTGTATAAACCATAATGATTTATATTAAGTTGTATTTAATTTTTTTCAGAACATGAGCATTTGTAATGTATTAGGCCTATAAGTAATTATAATATGATATAACTACTATAACGGTATATAAAATATGCAATTAATATATGGTAATAAATAAATTAGTTCAACTGCTATGGCTCATGCTCTACATGTTTTGACTGTTTGTGAACTCCCATTTTAGTATGTGTTGTGCCCTATTATCACCAATTATATCTATGGAGCCAATGATTAAATTGGAATTGTATTGTTTATAGATTGAGTGATTTAATTTTGCTCTTAAAATGCACCAGATTGCAGCATTTACCTATAAAATATGCAACATTTTCTTATGGGGGCATGCCCCTGCAGCCCCCTAGAGGAAAGTACGTTGAGCCCCCATAGTCTCACAAATATCTGTGGGAAACACTGACTTCATACATTCAAACACAGGTGAATAAAGCCAGGCAAAGACTGTACCATCTGCAACAGCTTAGGAAATTCAGGGTTTCACCAACAATCCTTAAAATGTTCTATTCGGGGACCATAGAAAGTGTTTTAACTCTCTTTAACTTTCACACTGCATCTCAGTGTGGTATGGTAACAGCTCCAGCCAAGACTGCAAAGCCCTTTAGAGAGTTGTGTGCTTAACTCAGTGCATCTCAGGGTCTGCTCTCCCACCCCTGCAAGACATCTACCTCAAACGCTGCAAGAGCAGAGCCAAAAAAATAATCAAAGACTCCAACCACTCGAAGCGCTTACGTAGCCTGATGACCAAAACAGAGAGACTCAGAAGCTTTTTTCCCAGGCCATCAGGCTCCTAAACTCAGTCTCTTAACATCATACCGCACTCTTTGCATGCTTAGTACATCCAACATAGAGACATTGCTACCTGCACACAGCACTGACTGCTCTTTCTTGTAATGCCGCTACTTTTTTGCATTTTTGTGTTACTATTTGTTTGCACATCCCTGTTCATGTAAATATTCACAGTTTATTTTCTATCATAGACTATATTACCTTTATCTTTATATTATTTATATTTTGTTTACCTTTGTTTAGTATTTTATAATAATTGCACTATCTTTGGAGCTGATCTGACTTACATTTCACTACTGGTTGGTTGTATATCTTCTATATAGCTGTGTATGTGACAAATAAAAATCTTGAATCTTGAATCATAGGCATTCAAAACAAAGAAAAAATATCAAAATGTGTGAACATGAATGACACCAAAAGTTCTCAAAATAAAAATGTTTGTGTCAAATTACATAAATCGACTTCAAGTTTGGTGTAAAATAACATAAAAAAAACTATATTTTTACAAGCTACCAGAACATTGCAGTTTTTTGCAGTTTTGCTTATATACTGTAGATTTTAAATTCTCAAAAAACAGACAAAAATATCCTCACCCCGTCTATTGGCATACACATTACCATCCAAATATGCATGTATTAATAGCAATGTTTACCTTAGCAAAGCATCTTAACAAGATACAAATGATATTTAGGAAACATGAATCAGTTAAACTTACTGTTCAAACACTGAAGCACAATCAGCATAAAAATTGGAATGAAAATGTTTGTCTGCTGTAACCGCTTTCCTAATAACTGTGGTTTCATAACATCTGCCAACAGGATGTGTTTTTTTCCTCTGTGAATGAATGAGACAAGTGTGAGTGTTTGGAAATCCATTAATTATTCATTTAGGCCTTCAATTGTCTCCAAAGTGCGGTGAGGACAAGATCGCTCCGAGCCCTCACAGGGGCACATGACGAAGAATGCCTCATTCGTTTGTTGCACTTGTTCATTTTCCAGAATACACAATTTGAGTAATAACTAACTGTCAGGTTGCTATAGAGACTGAAAGACGCAGGCCCGGAGACACTTACATCTAAAATTCATGCACAGAGACATATGGATGGTTCACACATTCAGACACGCAGAACATCTGAAGTACAGCGATACATCTAAATGATACAATAGCTTCACCCTTTGATCAAACAAACAATTGAGGAGCTATATAAACAGATGTAATCCCAACAGCGACACTCGTATATCATCTAAATTGATTCGCTAAGTCAAACAGGCTCAGAAAGACAACCAGCAAAGCATGTTTTCCATCCGCATCAAGCATAACCACAATGGACAGAAATTGGTGCTAAACCCAAAACAAAGAAAGACATAAATCACATTATTGGTTTTAAATATCATTCAAGAACAGCCAGAGGCAACTTTTTTATAAGGCCTTACATAATATTATACTTACCTTTCCTTGATATTATGCATAAGCCACCTCATGAGTTTTGTGTCTGATCCCACATTGTTTCCAACAATGCAACACATCATCAGTTGTGTACATCAGCCTCATTGGGTGTTTCGGCCCTTTACCACAAGACACCCTCAGACAAGGGAGGCCCAGCCCAGGCTGATCAGACCTGGGTGTGTGTTGCATTGTTGCATGGTCATTGGCAGCACATGCTGTGTCCATCTGCTTCAATCTTCTTTTTCAGAGACTATGGATAGTTCGCGAATTTCCCCTGCTGGACCTGTGATTAGTGCAACAATTACTTTGCTGGTAGTTTGGTGGCATCACACCTCACCGCAACCATACGCGGCACCCAGATGGCTAAGGCTGTCCTAGCCCCACTGGCACCGCTAATGCATGCTCAGTGCCCTCGGTTCCGTATGGCATAATACAACACAACACAACACATGACACCACTTTATTACAAGGTAATTTGGCAGCCCAGACTTTGTCCATCCGTTTCAACCACAACCAGTGGCTGCTTCTCTCCGCAACAGTAGCAAGTTCTTTGACTACCCTCTGTTGGAGTGGCCCTCTAATCCCAATTTCTTTAAGCAGTCTTGTACTGGAATTGGCCACAAAGCCCCTGCAACCCACTTCTGCCAGGAACACTTTCGCTGTCCAGCCCTGCTCTTTTGCCTCAGCTGCCAAGTTGGCATACCGGAGAATCTTCCTTTCGAAGGTTTCATTGATGGCCTCTTCCCAAGGTACAGTCAACTCAACTATGATGACGGTCCTGCTGGAGTTAGACCAAAGAACCATGTCCGGCCTCAGATTGGTTGCTGCAATTTCCAAGGGGAAAGTAATTCTTGTTTAAGTCAACTCGCATTTCCCAATCCCTGGCTATATTCAGCAGGCCTGAGGATGGGGATAAGGGCTTGGTTCGCTTTTTCTGCCCCTCCCGAATAAAGGGCAGCCTTTCTAGCAAGTTAGTCGGGCGTTTTGGGGCATGGCATTTGCTGCCACTCTCTTGGTCTCTAGTGCTGCCGCCTTAGTACTTGATTGTGGCACCATGTTTATCTTCCCAAGCTCTTTCTACAACCCACTAGTAAATGATTATGGTTTGCTGGAGCTGCACACAGGTGATCAGGCTGGTCCACACCATACATGCAAATTTGTTGGTGAGGGCAGCACATCATATGTGGCTCTGACGATGAAACTTAGTCTGTTTGTTTCCATACTCCAAAGATCACTCCAAGTGATTTTGCACCATTCAATGCCTTCCCACCTCATCCAGAGGGCTTGAGAGACTGCTCTGGTGCATCTACTTGCTTCCTTTTGATGTCATACCTCCTCTACCTCCAGGTGATGCTGTTCGGTTGGTGTAGCTTTTTGCCATGAGGGTATTGCTTGTCCCAAACCAAGCCCCCCTCTGCCATTTTGGACTTGTCCTACAATGTCCCTGTGTCTGAGGGCTGCCTTTGCCTCCACTACCACTGTTACTGGGTTCCATTTCCTCCCAGTTGCTAACGATGGAGCAGCACTTACACAGGTATCGCACGATTCTTTGAGTGTCATCTCCAGCCTTGTTTTGGTGCATTTACACTCTTCCAGAGTCTTCCAAAGAGTTGCTTATTGCTACCATTTGTGGTACTGAATTACAAAATTAAATAAATTAACTACACACATTTCATATTTTAACATACATTAGCTACTGATCGGTTGTATATATAATCTTTGAAAATTACTTATTGACAAATAAAATAACAAATTATTGAGTTCTTGTACTGTAAATAGATCATAGACAAACGCACCTGGCCCGAAGTTAACTTCTGCAGTCTTTGTTTGTTTATTGGTCTGGCTAGTGGCTACTAATATAACTATTTATATTTTATTTAATTATATCAATATTAGTTTTTACGAATATGTTATTGTATAATAATTGTATTAAAAATTAAAAAAAATTTAATTTTATTGTATATTAATTTTATTAAATAAACAATTTGTTGAATATGTTGTGTAATGGGTCGCATTTAAGTTTAGCCAAGTAACAGTTTTTCTACTGGTAACCCAAAATAATACTGACTAGACATACTTTTATCTTGCTAGCTAATGTCAGTTACTTGTTATTTATTTTGCTTGTTATCAGAACTAATCTGTAGGGACTGAGGATGTGTACCAGAAATTAAGTTTAGGCCACAAAAGCATGCTGTTACGATTACGGCTGTCTCAGAGACTCCCGCTCGCCAGCTGAGAGCTCCATCACCGGAGTTCTAATTTCCCAGCAACCCTTGCGGCTCTGATTACCCCACACCTGATCCACATTAACTAGGCTTTATATGCACGGTGGTTGCTTCTCAGCTTCGCGAAGTCTTGTTCTTGCTCCGGCTGACATCTCAAAGCATTTGTGGATTACTTTGTGGATTATCTGTTATTGATTCAGACCTGCCTTTTGGATTACAAAACTTTGTTGCCCGCCCTAACCTCTGCTTGTTTACGGTATTGTGTTTGCCTTCCGCCTGCCCCAAACTTTGCCAGTCTACTGTTTATGATTGTTATCTGCCTGCCTCGAACACTGTCTGTCCATTGTGTACGATTGCTATCTGCCTGCCCTGAACTCTGCCTGTTTTTCGTGTCTGCCAGAGTGCTATACACCCTGTTGGCTATCTGCTGTTGTCTTGCACCTGCTGTAACAATAAAGCTGCACATGGATCCACGTACATCTGCGTCTGACCCTTCGTTACACATGCATGCGCAGTAACGTTTTATTAACGTTGTTGCTTTGAAACATCTATAGCTAAAACATGTGCAATACCATCAATTAATATATTTAAATGGCGTAATTGTTTTACATTTAGTCATTTAGGTTTTTTGTGTCATATAACATAAATCATCAAGGGATTGAGAATTTAGAAATTAGAAAACACAGCTATTGGTTGAAAGTGCAAATATTTTCAAGATGTAATGCACAAAAATTTTTCTTCAAGAAGGTTTCATTAATCAATATGAATTCCTATCCATTCTCTCTGGAGCCAAGAATCAGTCCCAGTGGACACTAACAAAATTTAATGAACCTTGGTGCTGCTTTTAAATGCTCTTGTGCGAGCCAAGATGTACAAAAGCTTGAACAAATTTAAGGGCTCTGTTCAATTACAAGGACATTTGGCATTCTGAAGTTCCATTATTGGAGAAAGACACAAGATCATTAATAGCAGATGATCCCATTATCCCATTCTAACATATATGGGTGAGACACTGATACATTAAAGAACATATTCCTATACAATTGTTAAGAAACTATATTATATAAGTTCCCTATTCAATAAAAAATAAAAATGTAAGAGCCATACGCATCTAAGTCGAAAAAAAGTGATTAAAATGTGATATAGGTTGTGTTGATTATCAGACCTCATGCAGAGCACATGGGTTCAATGTAACAACAGGGCGGGAATTTAAATAGATATGAATCTGTTTAGAGAAACAAATGAGCGACAAAGAACACAAAGCCATTTTACTTCCTGGAATAACCCGTCTTGTAGAAAACAAACATTTTTGGGATGTGAGCCATATAAGCATGTGGTTATCAATGACCTTTAATGTATTTAGTTTACTAATAGTAAACACTATCAGTTTAAGTTAAATGTTGTGCTTAAGGAAACCAGTGAGGTCGAGACATGACACACGGATTATCAGAGCTGTTATATGGTCAGCCAACAAAAGCTTTTTAAAGCAGAGTGTTTGTGGTTGCCCGGTGAGATATCTACATATGCTCTCTCTGCTCTGACAGATGAATGACCCGTGGAGAAACGTCTGGGCCCTTCCTCCACAACCTCTAGTGTTAAATCAGTATATTAATAACGTGTTTTTTACTGAGATGCTGTGACAAAACCTGTTTAAGATTTCTGAAACTTACAACATGAAGTCCTGCTCCCAGCATGGCTGATCTCCCCGCACAGTGATGGTCGTACTCTTCACATTTTGCACTTTCAGTGTCACATAGGTGTTGAATTTATCTAAAAATAAAGAAAAAACATTTAAGGTGGGGTTTAAACTATAGACAATTAGTGGCGTTTGCTACTACCACCAAACACTATTAAAGAGACATACTCTTAAAAATAAAGGTGCTTAAAAGGTTCTTCACAGTGATGCCATAGAAGAACCATTTTTGGTTCCACAAAGAAGCATCCAGTCAAAGGTTCTTTAAAGAACCATCTCTTTCTTCCCTTTTTATAATCTGAAGAACCCTTTTCTTGTGGCACGAGATCTGGCGATATCCGATGTGTCTCACAAGAACACAATATCCTCACGCAATTGGCATGATGGAGTGTTGGGCAAGAAATTGCGACCACTTAAGTCGCATATACTCCCTATATTTAACCTGTGCGCCCTCAAATTATATTTCAGAGCATTTGTGTGAGTGCACATTTTGTTGTGGTGCGACCTATTTTCATTACTGTACAGAACATGCTAATAACTGCACAAAGTATGTGCGTGCTGTGAGCTTCAGTGACCGGCCTGGCCATTCATAAAGACAACACGATTTACCATCCCGCAGCGCTACTTTCCCATCATTTTTCTATGTAGACACGCGCTAAACGGACGGTTTCAACATTCGTGTCCGTTCATATTTTGTGTCTTCTGCGCACGTATGTTCGTTATTTTAAATGTAGACGAGCGACACGATCGAAAGGCGCATGCGGTGCGACGTGCTTCTTTTTCTAGGCGCGTCAAGTCAAGTTCTTCCACACTGACTGAATCAATTATTTCTTTCTGAACCTTGTCTCATACACAGGGGCATTGACATGATGGAATAGAAAAGGGCCCTTCCCAAACGGTTGCTATTAAATTAGAAGCACACAATTCCATAGAATATCATGATATGCTGCAGCATTAAGATTTGTACTCATGGAAATTCCTAAGAGTCATCATTCCTGTTAATTAGACAGGGTGACCCAATACTTTTGGCAATATAGTGTAGTTCAACCAACCAAGATTTACACAGAGCTAAAGCTGGTTTGTGGAATGCCTGGGAATCCCAGAGGTGATCATGTGACTGATTAAATAAAGACTGAGCAATAATGCAGTGAGCAAATGTAAAGATTAGTGCGACTAGGCCCCTCCCACAACATCACTGACTGACAGACCTGACCGCTATAATCTCACATCAGACCTCACAAAAGAGATGAAAAGCATCAGCCTACTATTGGGCTTTGCCTTACATACAATTCAGAATGATACATATACAATACAATAATTTGGACAGCATTGCTGTTTATAAAATGACGTAAAATATGATACATGATATTTTGTCACACGACATCACAACCGCTAAAATTTGATGGCATTAACGTGGTGCTATATACATTTAAAGAGCTTTAGTTTTACTTTTTCTTTTACTTTTGTATGTGTATACATCAGGTATGACATGAAACATTGACAGAACCAAGTGTTGGGTTCTAATGTAACCTGTGCTAACCTAATGTAATCCAAAATGCGATGCCTGGCAACAACCCAGCATACTGTAGGTTAATGTATAACCCAACAGCTGGCTCTATCCATATTTTACCCAACCGTTGGCTGATAACAACCAGTGTAAACTTGCATTCTATACACACGGCAGTAGGATTACTGAGACTGTGACATAACCAGCACTTTTCATTTCCTGTCTGCCCGCGACAGAGGCCGGACAACACGTGCCCGATAAACTCCCCCATCCCCAAAGCAAAACAGCCTCATGTCATTTCGAAACTGTATGACTTCTTGAGTCCCCATTGACTTCCATTTAAAAATATGTTTGTGTTCCACAGAAAAAAGAATCATATAAATGAGGGTAAATAATAAACCTAAATACAACAAGGTTACACAACCTATTCAACAAATTGTTTATTTAATACAATTATTATAAAATTCTGTGCTTAAGGAAATCTTTATCATCGAGCACAGGGTCTTATTGCTTTATTCAACAACAGCTGTAAAGTTTCATGTTAGCTTCAGCTCTTGAGAGCTACTGAAACACAGAGCTTTACTGTGCCGGGTTTGTTTCCTTGTTTCAACAGGTTTCCATAGAAACAAAGGGAATCAGGCTTCTCCATGACAACACATTCCATCCTGTACCTCATTCTAGATTCATGAGGGATCCGAAACAGAAATGTCATCTCTCGATTGTGCGTTACTTCTGACTAATGGATTGGAAAACTCAACTTAAAGTCAATAATGAATGATGACATGTGGCACAGTCAAGAAGCTTCCAGGTTTGAGCAACCTAAAATAAACCTTGAAAAGTATATGGAGAGTACTTGTACACCCTTATAAAGCCACTTAATGGGACAGTTCACCCAAAAATAAAATTCTGTCATCATTTACTCACCTTGGAGTTGTTCCCAATCTGTATACATTTCTTGTTCTGATCAACACAGAGAAAGATATTTGGAAAAATGCTTGTATCTGCATTGACTACTATAGTAGGAAAAACTACTATGGTAGTCAATGGGGTCCAAGAACTGTTTGGTTACAAGCATTCATCCAAAGTGAGTAATTCATGACAGAATTTTCATTTTTGGGTGAACCATCCCTTAAATTTAACATTTAAAAGTTTACGAAAACAACATCACACTGTCCAACAACCACAAAGCTAAGAATATTTGCATAGGATTTCCATTGCCCAGAGAAAACCAAATGTTGTGTTTACATACCTCTGAATCACTTTTAAAGTAAAAGAGAAAGAAGAGAGAAAATTGGCTTACCTACAGATCCATGGAGTTTGGCTTTCTTAACTGAAAGAAAAAACATAAAGATTGGTCAGAAACACATAACAGATATTATTGCTGTGTGCGTGTCACATGTTATATACATTATGCATGTTTGTGTTTTATCCCGCTGCCACACTAGACTTTCAGAATATGAAAAAGTTGATCATTTCAAAGGATTTTTTTCAAGGATTTAGACTTTACACTGGTTCTATTATTGTAAATCTTGTTTTTTTAAAAGCTGTATTGTGCAAAATTGGATTGTCTGATATTATTATTAGCATTTCCTTGAACTGAAAGTCACGTTGTGGCGTATCAATATTCTATTGGCCACACATCATCACAATATGAATTTGCAAATCTTGAGTTACTGGAGTTCCTCAGGGATCAGTTCTTGCTCCTCTCCTCTTTTCTACATATACCGCCTCACTGGGTCCAATCATTAAGGCACATGGGTTCTCATACCATTTTTATGCAGATGATACGCAGCTTTACCTTTCTTTTAAGCCAGACGACCCCACCATCTCTGCCCGTATCTCTGCCTGCCTTCTGGACATCTTATTTTGGATGAAAAAACAACTAAACCTTTCCAAGACAGAATTCCTTGTTTTACCGGCCCACCCATCAATTCAACACCACTTCACCATTCAGCTCGGATCCTCAACTATAACACCCACCAAGTCTGCGAGGAACCTGGGGGTAATGTTTGATGACCAGCTCAAATTTACCTCTCACATTACAGCAACCACTCGAGCATGCAGGTACGTGCTTTACAATATCAGGAAAATCAGACAATTCCTATCGGAGCATGCCTCTCAGCTTCTTGTCCAATATCTGTTCATATCAAGACTGGACTACTGCAATTCTCTACTAGCCGACCTTCCTATACAGTCAAGCCACTGCAAATGATCCAGAATGCAGCAGCACGTCTGGTGTTCAATTGACCTAAAAGAACCCATGTAACACCCCTCCTGATTTCACGTCATTGGCTGCCAGTTGCCACTCGCATCAAGTTCAAATTGCTGACACTGGTCTTCAGAACAGTAACAGCAAATTTGCCACTCTACCTTAATTCATTGCTCCAGGTCTACATCCTTTTCCGTCACCTTCGGTCTGAAACACACATTCGGTTCCTCTGTGGTGAATTACCTACCAGCTTCTGCCCGAACTGCAGCATCCTTCACAACCTTCAATAAACGTACCTGTTCCGCATCTATCTGACTAACCAATATTTGTATGTTTTGTCTAAAAAATGTTTAAAAAAAACAGCAGATTGAAATAAAAAAAAAAACGGAATTTCTAAGATACCAAACTTGAGTGGGTAATTCCTAAGGAGTGGGCAGCAGCGAGTGAAGTTTGCGAGTGCATGTTTCTGGCTATTTTTGTTAGCAATTTTTTCTGCATCCACTCACGAAAATAAAGTTTTTATATATTTACGGTAGGAAATTACAAAATATCTTCATGGAACATGATCTTTCATACACTAATTTTTTTTTTCAATTTTGTGTCACTCTGTAGCTCCCATACATTCATTTGTGTTATTTTAGTAATTCTAATTCAAACTCACATTTCAACCATTTTGAACAACACTCATGTCATGTCCGAGTTAAAGACCCAGCACACCAGGGATTGCTCTGTGATTTAGAGGATTTACTTCTGCCTGCAGTGGGATGAATATGCCAGATGGATGCTGGGATTGGATGGCAGGCTGTGAGACATCACAGTGGATTATGAACACACATTTCTTTACAACTTCAAAATCTTTCTGGCTATCATGAGATGAGATGTATTGCACATGGGAGCATGGCTAAATTCGTCCAGAGCCTTGTAGGACATTACAATGAGAAAAGATAACAATGCAGTCAAGATGTCCACTTCTGGAAATCTCGCCACCCACCGGTTGGTGTGGGTGAGGTTTCTGTGAGCATCTTAACATGGTGTGGGACTATTTTCCACATTTCAAAAGTTTCGCTATGGCCTAGGGTCATGGGCCACTATGTCAGTGGAAACTTTGTGTCACACATTACTGCGGAGCAATGAATTAGCATGTTAAAATTCAAGCCTTAAGATGCTCAGTTTAGATAGAAGCGACTAGACAAGTTTCCCATGCTACATTAGGCCAAAGTATATTTACGGAAGTCATGCCCCTTTGACGGGCCATGTCTGCAATGCCTCCAGGAAGCTATTTCAGTCATAAGCCCTATTCGGACTGTAATTGTTTCTCATAGGGACGTAAGATATTTTCACCATTTACAGGGGTACATTGGTGATTTTAATGCCGTTCGAATCCAGAATGTCAGTATTTTTCTCCCTCCACCGGTGGAAAAATCCCCAGCCGAATAACCTACTGTTTTTGATAATCACCAAGGTTGTGTGGTAATTTAATTTTATAATGGGTGTTAAATCCAAAATACGTTTTGTAAGTAGGTTCTGCCCACTTAAAAGCACCGTAGAGTGTTGCTCTTCTAGGAGGTTCAGGGATTATAATGTATGATGCATTAAAAATACTGCAAATGGCAGCATAAACAGCACAACATGACTCAACTAACGTCACATCACACGTGCACATGCAGCGCTTTTGCGAACGAAGAGAAACAGTTCACTGACTTTTATTCCATTATAATTATTATATATGTGCAAATTGTCATGTGACTGAGCACGCAAGAAGTGCAATTTCCGGGTTCACAGGATTACAAACTCACACCTCCACTGTGAATTTATCTCTGTCCGAAGGCATGAGGAGCCATGCAAATATATATATACGTTCTTATGAGAAACAATTACCATCCGAATAGGGCTATAGTCTACTTGAAACATTTCTAAAAAACTATTTCTAAAATCGCTGCCACGTACTACCACAGTATGTGATTTTGGATGGAGGGATTGATTTAGAAGAGGCTGCAATGGACAACATTTAGAACTGGGCATATAAGCCAACACTATAGTCAAATATTAGGAGGAAGCAGGAAGAGCAAAGTATAAAGCAGGAAGTGGAATCCAGGCATCTGCTGCTGTTGTTGCCAGCGTGACACTACGGTTAGCCTGCTGGATGACTGTACAGGGTAGCAGCAGATGGCCAGAGGATTACATTTACAATCCTCCACTCACTTCAATGTGATGCATCACCTTTTAGATACACACTCAGAATCAAAAGGAATAGGAATTGGATACTTGAAATTAAAATTTCAATTCCACTTATCAATTCCTGTGTGCATATTTTTTATAAATGTGCATGTATTAACTTGTGATAAAGCAGAGGAACCACAAACTGACCATAGTTTCATTATAGTAACTACAGTTTAACCATGATGTAGTTCAACTATTATAATACAAATTGTAAAATCAGACAAAACATAGTCGCTATGTGTATATATACACAGAACCAGTCAATAAGCAGGCTAAATGACCATACAGGTTGATATCGAAATGTTTTACTTGGAATCAAAACTGAGACTCGATAAGAATCCAAATCAATAAGAAGAATCGGAATCGATAAAATTCAAACAATACCCAACCCTAGAGAAAATATTTTTATTTAGTGATAAACAAAAAGGTTTATTTTAAGAAAATAATGCTTTTATTAAACTGTAAACACAACCCGGAGCACTAAGATCAAATGACACCACACAGGCTCACACTTTAATCTCACACAAGTTTTGAATCTCGTTGGACTAGTCGTCATATGCATGTTTCATCCTGACACGTATGACAAAATTGTGAGAACTAATAAGATTTAAAGATGAGACTCGTGGAGCCTGCATGGGCCATTTTGTCCAGTGATGTATTGTTTAAATTCAAACAAAACTAAATAATCTAAAATTATTAATTGTTTTTCTCATAAATATATTGTTTTGCTTCACAAAACATGTATTGACCCTCTGGAGTCATGTGGATTACTTTTATGATAAATTAATGCACTTTTTGGAGCTTCTAAAATGGGTCTCTGTCCAATCCTGGGTGATGATATTTAAACACTCAAAATATTCAGACTGCACCTAGGATGGCATGAGGTTGGGTAAATTATGGATTAAATATGGTAAAGTTTCTTTAAATTAACTGTTGTACCTAAAAGCAGGACCCACTATTTTTCTGCTTGAATCTATAATACTCTAAATAGGGAATCCAGTTAATTCTATACTGAAAGTAATTCATTCTGCAACACTTTTAATAAATAATTCAAAACAAAGAATCTTAATTCCAACATCAGGAAGTTGGATGCAGAGTTGTAAAAGCCATCCATGCATACAGCACATGCTTACCAAATACAGACATGATAAAATACACAACATAGTGTACAAAGCCGTCTGTTCGCTAACTAAATTCATGTCTTTAATTAAACGGAGACCACACCAGATGAGCAATCCACATGACTGTAATAAAGATGATCATTTGATAAATCTTTGTAAATATGCACAAATTCAATTACTGTGCGAATCTATCCGATCAAATCTGTCATGCTAAAAGGTTTTCATTCTAAAAGTGGTTTAGAAGGTGAATGTCCAAGGCATATCATCTGTATTTTTCAGGACGCAAGTGCATGCGACCCTACATTGACGCTCTTTCTTTTCTTTGTGTGTCTTAGATGGGTGCGTGGAGATTGCTCATTTGTGTGTGTAATGACATTGCCATGGAGATGGGCCTTTTGTCTGAAAGGCAATAAATAAGAAACAAAAGCATGATCCTGATGAAAAGAGCAGGCTGTTGAGGCAGGAAAGCCAATCACGTGACATGGCTCCTCTGGTTAGTGTAAATACAAGCAATGCATTATGGGAGTGGGAGTTGCTGCTGTTACAGGCACTCGTCACATTCTCTCTACATTAATATCTATACACCTAGATATATTTTTACATTGGTGTGTGTGTGTGTGTGTGTGAATATATATAAGCATTATCCAATTTCTAATAAAAGCTGTTCTAGAATGTTCTTTTACATTTTCATTGATTGATATAACAGTTTGTGTACAATGAAGAACAATCTGAAAACTGCAAGACAAGGTGAAAGATGCAGAAGACTTAACAAAAAGGTTTTGTGAATTGTGACCCACCCACAAATCCCAGCTTCAAATGCAAACAAAGTCTGTGTGAGGAAAAGTGTGTCATTTGTGAAATCTGAGTTTCTTTTGAAATCTAAATAATGCTTGTATTTCCTTTTAAGGAAGGAAAGATTGCTGAAAAAATCTGCAGTTGCACCCAAAGCTGTCTCGCTGTTAACTGACTGACATTTAGACATAAGAGATTTCTTTAACACTTCAACCCTTAAATAAAGTTTACACATAATTCAGTCCAGTTTGTAATATTTTGCTTTCCAAAAACTCTTTGAGTGTGTTTCATTTGTGTTACTCTGTCAAATATCCAGTCCCCATCACAAAGCCTTCACCTCCTGATGTGGATGAGAAATCAAGTGATCAAGAAATCAAGTGTCCCATCCGACCCACACACCATGCTCAGCCTTCAAGCAATACTGTATGGACATTAAGCAGAGACACTTTAACCTCAGACAGCAAAAAGCAAAGCAGACATTGCCACTGCAGAAGATGGAACGTAGATTAGAAAGAAAGGAAATGTAGATGTAGATGTAGATTTAGATCTGCGACCTGCCAGTGAGCAAAGATAAAAGGCCTGTGAAGGTACATGAGGAGAGATGAGACATGAGGCGTTTGATCTGCTTTCCCTCAGCAGATCCCAATGAGCTGGCAGCATTTACAAAATACTGTGTTAAAATATGACTAAATCTCATATTATAATGATATGATATATAATAAGATTCTATTAACTACTTTAATAAAACTTTAAACCTTTAATACAATTTAAAGTATATATTTTTAATTTTAAATAATTAACTTAATATTATGTTTTTTCTCAATGAAAGAAAGACTTAAAAAAATACTTAAACAGTCTCACACACTCTCAGTCTTGCTAAATGATCATTTTATAACTAATAACATATTTAAAAAAACAATATAGCCTACTATGATGTTGTATAAAACGAAAAGGATGCAAATATGCAAGAATAATTTCTGTTTTAACCAACAGCAAATAAAATATTTCAGAAATCAATATAGTTTTTTTCCTTCATTATAGTTCAGGAAAACTCTACCCCAGTTTTTATTTTCTTTAACTTTAGCTTTATAATATCTGGTTGTTTGAGCTCTACATGGGCATTATCATGACGCCAAACAGCTGGCTCACTCCAGAACAGTCAAACCTCACATTATATAATATTTCACCCCTAAATTCTTGGTTTTCTAATTATGAACGACAAAAACAGTCACTTAAAACAAACAGTTAGCATAAAGTAAACAACAAAATGTTTTTAGGTAAACAACGACCTTTTCACTTTTTGAACAAAAAACATAAAAAACATCGCAACAATGTAAGCTGACATGTGCAAATATAGTTTTTAAGTTACAAAACATATTTTAACGCGACACGTACCTCTCACGCAGAGGAGAGACATGGCAACCGAAGTTTTTCTTCTTGGTTAAATCCTGTGTCCGTATAATCTAAGATCTCAGCTCTGCAGCGTCCTGTCCCGTGACATTTTAAATGATGTCACGAGTTAGTTCACTCCGCGTGAGCGCACTACCGAGGGTCGATGAAGTAACTGAAGACTTTTCCACAGGTGACGCGTCCTGATTTCAAATGTCCCATCGCCATCATTAAATTGGATGTGTAAAATCTCACCGCAGGAGGGGCGTGGTTTAGAAGGGTATTTAATTACGTCAAATCTGCCACTGACCAAGAAGGCGGGATGTGCTGGACTGTTGACCAATGGAAGAGATAATGGGTGTGGGCTATGGCTCGGTAAACAGAGAAAAGGAACAGGAACAGGTGTAACGCTGACAAGTTCACAGTGACAAAACTGAAATAAATGACGTTTTCTTTTCACAGTTATGTTAGAGAAGTTTGAAAGGTTTATCTAAAATAGCAACGCTATTTTTAGTTTTGACTATTCAAATGCTAGGAGATTCTGTTCTTTTACCGATGTAAAAATATACTATTTCTGTCTGTTAATGAATATGTCGTATAAAACATGTATAAAATATAAAACATGTTTTTTCCTCAAATTTGACAACAATTAAAATGTTAATAATTTCTAACTTGCTCCACAAGCTTAAAATTATTTCAGGTATTTCTCTATATCGCCATCTAGTGGTTGAATTAATAACAACGCTGTTTACGTAAAAAAAAAGACACTGGAATAATATAAAACTCGAACCTGATGACATTTTAATTCAGATTCTTAAAATAACATTCTAATTCGAGTGATAAGTCTAATTTCCATGTGTTTAAATGTGCATCATTTAAATACAGCGTGCCCCGGAACACCACATGTACAGCATTGGTTTCCCTGCATGTGTTTCATTGACGGACGCTCGTGATGGTGTAACGTTCATTTCCGCAGGGTCACGTTTGTAGTAGAAGCCTAAGAAGAGTTCGTTCATTTCTTGAAAATCATCCCTGAAGCTGATTTCATCAAGATTAAACATGCTCAGGACAGTGGTGTGCCGGGCAGGGAGCGGTCTTTTAAAGGTAACACATTTTTATGTAACTGTAATAACGTTAACTGTCTCCTGTTTGACACTTGAACTGAATTTCAAATTCTGTGACACTGCCTGTCATGTGTTTAAGTTACGCTTCTCTTTAAATCGGTGAGATATAAAGATTTTTATACAATGATATACGTATATTTTATTGAGGCATTTAATTCTGATAATAACAATTCTATTCTATCTATTAAATGTCTAAATATCGCAAAATCAGGTGCTTGTGACATCAGCCTACTGTCACACTACTGAGTGTATAGAAACTAATTTATATGAACATCACTTAGTTGTCATAAATCACGACTGTGGTCAGATAAGTTTAATAACACAATTGGGATTATGAAAACACTAAAACAACATGCAATACAGCATTTATCATTTTACTCTGTCTGATGTGGCATTAAATTATATTTAATGTACTGTCCTAAAGATGTCAAATTGTTATTGGCTGTACAGCAAAGAACACATTTTGTCTAGCATACAATTTAAAAAAACATTTAATACATTTTTATAGTATTTTACATATTTAGGCACGTTCATTTTTGTGCAAATAGAAATGCTGTTGTAGGATTGTTCTCAACATGAACTGTGATAATACAGACATGTATTTAAATCAACAGTGTTAAGAAAAATACTATTGAAATATAGTGTCAGTATGTACTTTTTGAATTTACATTATGAATTAACTATTAAACCATTAAATTCAATTAGAAAATTAATTAATAATTTTTTTTAAACAGAATTCATAAAATAATATGTAACATAATATAATTTCATTTGCATTTATATGTATATGTATAAATGTAAATTATTGTATTCTGTCTCTTGTGCGCAAAGTATTCACGACAAACTGTACCAGTGCTGTGGGGCACTCAAATCCAGCAGCGATGGGCTTCCAGCCTCCCAATGAACACAGTGATTCTGTTCGTACCCCAGCAGGAAGCTTGGGTTGTGGAGAGAATGGGTCGCTTCCACCGAATCCTGGAACCAGTAAGCTCCTCTATCTCATAATGACTTCAGTTTGTTTTAAATTTGTTTCCAGCTCATAACACATTGTTTTAACTTCTGCAGGGTCTTAACTTCTTAATCCCAATCCTGGACAGAATTAGATATGTTCAAAGCCTCAAAGAAATAGTGATCGATGTACCAGAACAATCAGCTGTTTCTCTTGGTAGGTGACACGTTGGCATATGTTTCACTTCCCTTTTACTATAATTTATTATTGAAATGAATCTTATATGTGTTGTATTGCTTTTAGACAATGTGACACTACAGATAGATGGAGTTCTATATCTCAGGATACTTGACCCTTTTAAGGTAAGTTATAACAGCATTCAGTAACTCAGTGTTTCTGTAGACCTTTGTTGTATAATAAAATGCTGTTATTTTCTTCTAAAGGCCAGCTATGGAGTGGAAGACCCAGAATATGCCGTCACTCAGCTGGCACAGACAACCATGAGATCAGAGTTGGGAAAACTCACCCTTGACAAAGTCTTTAGAGTAGGAACTGTATATGAACTTGTCCTAAAACTGTTTGTCCCTCAGCAAACATAAATAGAGTTTCATTGTTATGTCTCAACAGGAAAGAGAGTGTTTGAATTCCAATATCGTCCATTCTATAAACCAGGCGTCAGATGAATGGGGTATTCGTTGTCTTCGATATGAGATCAAAGACATTCACGTCCCCCCACGAGTTAAAGAGTCTATGCAAATGCAGGTCAGAAATCTTGTAAACTGGAATGATTTTTATCGCATATGAAACACATCAGTAATGTGATTTATATTCAGGTTGAGGCAGAACGGAGAAAGAGAGCCACTGTTCTGGAGTCAGAAGGAACCAGGGAAGCGGCCATTAATGTGGCGGAGGGTCGTAAGCAAGCTCAGATTCTGGCGTCTGAGGGAGAGAAGGCTGAACAGATTAACCAAGCAGCTGGTGGGTTTATATTTAAGATCTGGCCATAAGAATATCAATAATAATAGTTGTGGATTATAATATTATTGTTTAGCTTCTTTTTTAATCTTAATTACAGGTGAAGCAAATGCTGTTTTGGCCAAAGCTGAAGCAAAAGCCAAAGCCATCAAACTGCTGTCAGAAGCGCTCACTCAGCAGGTAGATCATGACAAGTCACACAGCACTCATAAACCATTACACTGTATTCATAGAATGCATATTCATGTGTGTGAACGAATACGGTTGTACACCCGAGTCAAAACAGCAAGAGTTCAGGTCATTTCACAATACTAAGGACTCTTATTGACATAACCTTCTGTGCAGAATGGAAATGCCGCAGCATCTTTAACTGTGGCTGAACAATACGTCTCCGCTTTCTCCAACCTGGCCAAGGAGTCCAACACGATCCTTCTGCCCTCAAATACAGGAGATATTAGCAGCATGGTCACTCAGGTCTGACTTCTGTAGCTGCCATCTAGAAGCTCAGTAATAACAATCATTCTCAAAATGTTAATTTAATTCTGTTCGGTTAAACCTTTACAGGCCATGGCTATTTATGGGAGTTTAGCCAAGACGAAACAAGCTCAGAGCACGGCAGAGAAGACAACCCCTGAGACGACAGAGATGCTGTTGGATGGGAACACTGCTTATGAAAATGATTTTGGCCACAAACTTTGATTTAGAACCTAATGCTCGCAAGTTAATTCTGGCACATCGAAATTAAAGATGTTGATACCTCAGTTTCTGGTTGTTGAGAAAAAGGATTTTACTGTGTGTGTTTGTGTGCAATGTTGTGTTCCTCTGTTGTTTTTCATTATAATAATAATAAATTTGGGATATTTTGTTTCTCCTTATGATAATCTCACCCTTAACTTTCAAATGTACAATTGAAAAGTGTATAGAATGGGAGAATTGTCCTTTACATTATTAAAGTTATGTTGGCAAATCCTTAAAGAAAACACCTTTATATTAACTGAGGAGATTTTGTGATTATAAAGCATTTATTGACATTTATTTATTAGTTGTATTTTTAAACCAAGCTTAATATCACATTTAAGTAATAAGACAGTGTATGAACATTAAAGTTAAAACACTTTGGATAAGTACAATACAGTCACACTATATTATAACATTGAGATTAAAGGTGCTTTAAAGAGTCATTTTAAGGTGATGTTTTAAAATGTTTATTTTGAATATTATTTGAATAACCAACATGACCAAACCCCTATGTAATGACACCCTGTCCATATTCTGCATTTCTAACCTTCGATTATAAAAACATTTATTTGTTATTTAAAGAAAAAACATATACATCAACAATTAAATGTAACCCTTCTTGTTACATAAATAAAAATGTGAAAGTAAATTTAAACAAACTTGAGCACTAAATTATAGAGGAACATTGATATTGAAATATTGGTCAAGTCAATCACATCTGGGATTGCATGAGGTCCAGTAAATCAAGAGAGAATTTTCATTTTTGAGGAAACTATACTCCCTTGATAGACCTTCACCTGTAGAAGCCTATTAAGATTAAGACCATAAGTGACTTTTAAACGTTGAAGTCAGAAATCAAAAATAATTCCAACCACGTCACAGAGCTTTTTCGTTGGCGGATCATAGAGTAATTTAACAAATTATAAACAAGACATTTTAGTGACAGTCAAAACTCAGTATTTCTGTATAAATTAGTACTGAAAAAATGCAGACAAACCCACGATCTTATAGCCCTCACAAATAACTGTCATTTCAAATTATACAACACAAATTTGCCTCTCGTGAATTTCCTTCTTATAAATTATTTTACATTAACCGCACTGCTTCACAGTTCACCTCTAAGCTTGCTGTGCAAATCTTCTTGGTCGATTTTGTCTGTCTGCTGATACCAGCGGTGATGGGCGAGCAGGGCCAGATTCCGGGCGGAGACGGCACTCATCTCCATGGCGCTGGCCGCCCGCTCCATAGCGTTGAGATAGTAGAGGTGGTCGTGTAGGATGAACGGAGGGGTTCGGCGCTGCGGCGGGGTGTATGAGGGATACGCGAGCCAGCGCTTCTCCACCACGGAGTCCCAGGAGAGGAACACTTTCTTCAGTTCCTCTTGAGACACTGAATCAGATGAGAAGATCTTCCAGACTTTTTGCTGACTGGCAGGAGGGCGGGAGTAGCCCTCGGAAATCTGAACCGGGTCTATAGAGTGCAAGCTCTGAATCACAGAGGCTTTGTTATCCGTTGTGAACACGTCAGAAATTAAAAAGTCTTCTGGCTTGTACGTGACACCCAGATAGGACACGTTGAGCATGCCGTGGACCAGCGTGGTCACCATTACGTGAAACTGGCCGGGGAAATGGGACGGAATGGGTGGGGAGAAGCTGGAGAAGTTGATGTCAGATAAGCCCTGATGGAGGGGTGTGGCAACTATAACTATGTCGTACATGGACTGGGCAGAGCCAGATTCGCTGATGTAATTCACTTCATAGAAGTTTGCAGATACACCTTAAAAGGTAACAAAAAGAAGCATGAATACAATTGTGGCGACATATATTCAAGTGCAAACGGGCAATTCCATGCAAATGTTAACCTTAAGCCTTGCACACCTGGACAATTATCACGTGCGCTTATCGCCAGCGTTTTTTTTAGACGTTAATCGTTTTGATTTTTACTGGCAATGAGCCGAGTGAAAGTGCAAATTCAGCAGTTCCAAGTACATAAAAGCGCCAATCTCATTGGTCGGCCAGTTTTTAACGCAGCATGTCAAACCAAAAAAACAATTTTATGACACTTTTACGCCTGCCGCTTTGCACATCGGTGCACACTCACATTGACACCCTTTGTTGTGTCACGAGGCGTTAAACATTGGCGATAAACGGATACGATTATTGTCCTGGTTATTATTGTCCTGGTGTGCACAAGCCTTTAAGATGAAAAAACATGTTTTTACCAAAGGTTTTCACCATACTGATAGGTCAGATGTCAATATTTGGTGGTTTAAATACCCATGTCAGGTGTCTCTTGAAGTTATTTTGTGTGGTTTTAAAGAATAGCTTTCCATAGTCATGTAAGTAAATTGTCTATGTGTTCTATGAAAAGTCATCTCTTCTCCATTTGGTGGGTATTATTTGCTTCTGCTTTGCACATTTCAATTCACTGAAATCCTACAAAGTATGTTGTCTCTCAAAAAGGTGTGTCCTGTTTTGTCACATCCTTAACACGTGTATATTTCCCCCAGAAAACTTGTGCATAGACTGTTATTTTTCTGATGTCTGGACTCTATAATCAGGGGGTTAGTAAAATATAAAATATATCAGTAAAAATACATTGTCTAAGTTTTCAAGTTTTGATGTAAAATGTCACATCCGTAATGGTGGAATTGTGTTTTAAAGAGTTCAAAAGCACCAAAAACATTTTTGTTACTTTTACAATACAGTATATTTAATAGCTGTACCAGATCTGGATGGTCTCGTCTTCTGAGAAATGGATGTCACCCGAGCTTGTACAAGTTCAGCTTTGCTGTGGTACAGAAGCCCGAAACAAACCTTTTTATTTCCTCCATCTACTGCCCACAACCCTGGGTCCATTGCTGATATCGCTACAGCTCCTGCGAGAGATGTACACAATATTTAAAAAATACTTGAGCTATGTGTCATAAAATATTTATAGAAACCTAACCTATGACACTTGTTATGAACACAGCAACATGCTTTAGAATTCGGGCATACCAACAAACCCATGCAGTCGAACAGTCTGGCCGTAGTTAAATCTCATGATGGGTGTTATGATATCGTTGAGAAAGACCTGCGAGAATCCTTCAGCCAGCATGGTCTCCTCCAATGTCCGATTGACCAGAGCGACGTGATCATCTCCACCCATAGCATGCAGAAGTTTCTCCATACTGGAGAAGGAGTAGCCAAACTGTTGGTACTGATATATCCTATTGAGAACAAAGAAATTAGTTTAGATGAGCTTTAAGTGATGTTCTGGGATCAACAATTACAATTCTTAAATAAAAAACATCATCAATTGACAGACCTCATAAACTTGTCCAGGACACCCTCCATCCACATGGGCATACGAATAAAGTTCAATCCATATCTCCACAGCATGCGTATGAAATTCACTATGTACCAGTCACTTTCTTCATAGATAAGTTCCTTTCCGTCAAATATTGCCAGTTTGGAAGGCATATCAGGTTGTGCAGACAGTCCTAGTGGATGGATAAGAACAGTCAGAAGCTCTGCAAGACTGAATCAAATGAATCCAGTTGAGCATTTCGCACAAACGCCTAAAAGAAGGGAACTAAATGCTAACCGAGTCTGTCCACAAAGTGCTTCATGTGCAGGTTGAGAGGGTGAATGATGCATCCTCCCGTCTCATAATCGTGTCCTCCGATGTTCGCAGTGGCCAGACGACCTCCTACAGTGTCCGACTCAAACACTTCGATCTTTACCGACGGACCAAACTCTTGTCTCAAGAAATACGCAGCCGCCGAGCCTCCAATACCTCCCCCGACTATTGCTGTAAGCAAAAAGGCAGAACACTTGAAACCAAACAACACTGGCCCCCATTGACTTTCATTGTATAAACACAAAACCCCTGACACATTTTTCAAAATATCTTCTTTTGTGTTCCACTGACAGAAAGAGTCATATACAGATTTTGAGCAAAATAAGGTGTATAAATGATGACATCTTTGAATACAAACTTTACCAATTTTCTTTGGTGGATCTTTCTCATCTGCAGCAATGGCCAATCCCCTGAGTCCAACTTGACAAAGCCCAAGAAATAAAAGAGTTTTCCAAGGCAGGAATCTCAAAGCCATACTGGGAATGTAGTATTTCACATTCACAAATACTGACACCTGTTTGAAAGAAGTAAATGAAGAAAATAATAGTCATGAACATGTGTCTTAAATATACGTGCAACATTTGCTAAGCACTGCCCATGTTAATATCCATTACATATCCTAAATATAACCTGCTTGTCTCAAATATGATATGAACTTTGGAAAAAGTGGGCTGTTGTTTGTCGTCACTAATATTAACTCGTGTTACATCTAAACTGCATGACAAAAAAATACAGTAGATTAAACACCATTTATTTTTACAAAAAGAAAGGGCGCGCGCCCTTGCGTTCAGTTGCACCTGACATGCATCAAGCATTTTAAGACGTTGCATCAATTTTAAAATCAGTTTTGTTGTTGTGACAAAGCAAACACGAATAAATCAAACTCAAACTTTCGACTATTATTTATTTTGCAGTTATAAATCGTTACCATTAAAAAAATGAAATAATAAAAGCGCTGTTAATAGTAACGCAAAGTAAGTTATGGCAAAGATCGACGCAATAACTTTACTATAGCACATTAATAAAACTCTTATGCAGATTTTTCTGCAGATTCTTATGCAGATCAAATGTTTTGCAAAATACCTTGTTAAAGGTAGAAGTAAACAATCTGACCAGACCGTATGAAAGTATTGCATGTACACAAACAGTCGCATTAGATCCAGCAGCCGTAGATTCGTTCCAGCAACACAACCGGAAATGTGATGCACGCAAGAGCGGAAGTAGTGTGCTTGACTGCAAGGCACGCTGCTGAAGTCGTAGTAGGAGGTGACCTTACTATTTAAATTCAAACTGTTGTAATTTAATTCAGTTATTAATATTTTAGTGATTATTTTCAGCTCTTGCTAGTAAAATGTCTACAGGAATGACTTTGTAGAGTCGCCGGTTGATATGAAAGTCTGTGTTAGTGATAAAAGCAGTTAATCTGAGATCAGAAATGGCAGAAGCACAGCAAGCTCGAGTGCAGAAAGCAGTGGAGGATATGGTTCAGAGTCTGGAAAGAGATCAAATTCGTAAAATGCAGGTAATCTTTATTTGTTTTCTCATAAAACCTAAAAAGTGACCACATTTTGAAATCTTTGTTGTTTCTTGTAGCTCATCATTGACCCAGAGTTTATATTAATATTATTATAATAGCTTCTTCATATTATTGATGATGTTATTAAACATAGCTTTGTGTACTTTGCTTATTGTTGGCTCCTAAAACATTGAATGCCTATGTGTTGAATGGAAGTGACTCCTATATGAATTAATTATAGTATGATTAGGATATACAGTTTTTCCATCAATTAATACTATGTATTAGCCACAATCTGTTTCAATTTGTTCAAATTGTATTTCTTTGTAAGTAACTGCTTATAACACTATAATTTCTCTATATATTTTAAGGGACGCATGTTTCGCTGCAGTGCAGAATGCTGTGAGAATCCAGGTGCCTCTATGAATCAGGTGCATCAGTGTATAGACCGCTGTCATGCACCTTTGGGAAAAGCTCAAGGATTGGTCACTAGTGAGCTTGAACAGTTTCAGGTAAGTTTTACAAGGTCATTCTGGAATATTTTGTAATATATTAACAAAATATGTAACACACAAAGTTATTTTTTGTTTATAGGATCGTCTCACACGATGTACAATGTACTGTAATGACAAGGCCAAGGACCTATTCGACTCGGGTGCGAAGGAGCCTGCTGTGCGGGCACTGATGGACAAATGTGTCGGCAGCTGTGTGGACGACCACCTGAACCTGCTGCCCAGTTTGACCCGCAAACTGAAGGAAAGCTTGAACTCTATACCTCAGTGAAGAAGCAGACGCCATATTTGACTGTGGCTGAGCAAGGCTATACAAAATAGTTTAAATGAACTCATGTCTTTACAGAGCTTGAAGGTTATGCCAGGCTGTGTCACCTCAATTGAATGGTGTGCGCTTGTTTGATGATGTTTGTGGTTTTTGTACAGACAAAAAAAGCTTGCCATTTGTTAAATGATAAACGGGGTTATAGCTATTATATAAGTTAATGTTAACTGATGTTTGTTATGATGGATGGTTGGAATACTTGATTCTGATTGGTCAATTACAGTATCCTGCATTATAATGTAATTTTTTCATTCAAGTCTCTTAAATAATTTGCTCTTGATCATTATACAATAAAAGCTTTATAGATTTAATTATTGAGATGGCACATTATCGCATGGCTTTTTGAAAGTATTTTAATTGAAATATTTTATATCACTTAATAATTAAGTGACCATTATCCTCCAAATAACTAGTTCCCTATGTTATATATCCATTTCTATACTCATAAAGCAAGTTGACTCATTTACAGTATGCCAACCATTATTCCAAAATAACCCTCCGAGTGACAAATCCAAATTATTCCTGACATATCAGTCATCTGACCATCCGTCATATGAGATGTCAAAGAAAATTGTCAATGTTGTTTTATTGAACTTACACAGACGTCTAACCCATTATGCTTTGGTCCAAAAGGTTTAACATTTAGCCAAAAACACCTCAATGTTTATAAATGTCTTTTAACTGTACTGTTACACTGAACACCTGTAGAGATCACATAAAGTGCCCTGCTGATCAAAACCAACTTTGCTGTTTGTACATCAGCATGCACTGACAACAAGAACATGAAGTTAGCACCAATTTCAAACTATTTTAACAGTACAAAATTGATAATATGATAGTACGTTTTCTTTTTGATAAAAAATGGGAATGCCTGACATATTATCAACCTGCCTAACAAGAAAAATGACAAATGAAAACTTTGTACATATAAAACAACTTCAAACTATGAAAAAAAAAATGATACAACAAAGAGCACTTGTGATGTGGTAAGATTTGGCTCTTTGATGCTGAAATACAGCAAATTATTTAAAAGGCACCTGACTATTAACAAATGAATGATACCAATAAAAAATATACACAAGAAAAAAGCGAACCAAACAAAAACAAGAACAGTAAGTCTCTGTTAATGACTGGACTGATGGGGTGATGTGGAGGTCATAACACACTGTGAGAGCTGCTTTCTGGCTCTGATGTGTCACCTCTCCTCTCATTAGCTGGAGATGTGTAGAGGAAGTTACAGCACACATATAGTGGAAAAGACAAGAGCCGGCTGTCCAGATTCATCACCACATACTCCTGAGATTATGAAAGAAATGGGAAGCAAGGTCAAAACTTTATGAAGTTGCAAGGTAATCGATTTTACTCTGACCTCATGATAATACCTGGTCCTTTTCAAGCGTAACAAGCTGGTAGCCAGTTGAGCGGCTGCAAACTACTTTTCCACTGTTGTCAAAAGATGCAAGGCGCAGTCTGAAACAAAGTAAAACACGTTTAAAGCTACTTTGTTCCTTCAGTATTTATCCTAAATACTAAAACTTACATTTTTCAATTACTCATTTTAATAATAATTGAATGACTTTATATGTTATCTAGAAATGAACAAGCAGGTATGTCTGTGATACAGAAAAAATAAATGTGTGTTCAACTAACCTGTATTAAAAAATAAATGTATATCAGCTTACCTGTATGCAAGGTGTCGTCGTGGCTGTAAGCTGACAGCGCCCCCACATGGCTGACTGAGTGTGTTTCTTTTAAAGATAATGAAGCGGTTAGTGTAGGTCACCAGCAGGTCAAAACCATAATTAAACCCAGTCCATCGCCAACAGTACTGTAGGAGAGAACAAAAAAATTATATTTATTAACAACAAAAATCTGTAGTCAATGATACAGTTGTTACCAAAGGGGTTGTCCAACTTAAAAACACAGACATCTCTTTTTACATAAATATCTTATAAAATATTTATTACAATTTTGGATTATGTTAAACAGTTGTACTTGGAGTGAAAACTACAGCTCAGTTTGATTTTAAGCAGGTTTGGCAACACACATGAGCAAAGCTTATGGAGTCAAGGCCCAAGAGAACAGCTTTGAAATATTACTACGAGAGGATCAACAAATATTAATCAGACAGGACTGTTGTCAATGCTTGCATTATTTTCTGTGTTTTGTTTGTTTATTCGTTTTTCCTGTGAGCTTTTGTTTTTCGATGCATTTGTTGGTATATTAGAATAAAAACCATTTGCCTTGATAAGCTGTAGTTTTCCTTTTTGCCAATAAATTTTGTCTAATAAACACCTTGAATGGCCACACTTTTGGCCGCTACTGTATTTTAGAGTCAAACTCACATCTCCATCTTTGGCCAGTTTTCGGCCGCAGCGCATGCTGTTCAGTTCAAACTCCTCTCTGTTGGCTTCTTGTGGCCTATAAAAATATCATAATCATATATTTATACTATAATTATAATTATATGTTTATAATGTATTCTGTCCCCATTCAGTACAAATTTCCATAAGTTGATGTTTAACAGTGCAGGTGGTTCTCTTACCCATTATCATTGTCATGTTCCGTCCTCAGCATGGCAAACCACTGCTGTTTGTACACATTGTTCAGCCACTCTGAATAACAGAAAAGAGAGAATACTTGGTTAAAAAAGCACAACAGCCCCACTAGTGTCAGTATCAAACCAACCACAGACAAATACAAAGTGGCTTATGCATATTACAGACAAACACAATGTGAGTTTCCTCAAATTAATTCGTTTTAAAAACTGGTTGACGGTTCAGTTTCTGGGTCATACCAGGAGGCAGGATGTTATCCCGTTCCAGCATACGGGCAGATGCCAGGTCATTGATGATGTACTGTAGACGGATGTGTCTGAAAACAGGTACGAACATCATCCCATCATCTGTGTTCAGGAAAGGCTCGTCGTCTCCAGTCTCTGTTTATCACAGTGAGAGTTAGGATATAGATTTGTTTATATGTATATGTGGTATATTTGTGTGTGTGCAGAACTTACCACTTCTCCTTTTGCAAAGCCCGGCATCTGCATCAAGCAAAAGCTGTTTAATAGGACCGTCCCAAGATGGGTTAATCTGTAAGAACATCCACTACAGGAGAGAAATAAGATACAGGTTTAGTGCAATGCTAAAAAGACAGAGGTAAAGTCCAACCATATGATGTCACTCACCTTTTTCAGTGCAGTGTAGACATCCATCTCAACTTGCATTACAAACAGATCAGAAGACTGAATAAGCTGTTCCATAATTTCCACCCTACACACAACCCATCGAATAACATCAAATGTACACACATCAACACTGAACCTTTAAATGAGGTCAGATAGAGATACACACTATGAGATCATACCCAAGCTCCTTCATGAGGTCCACATTCTGATGAGTCATGAGGTTATTGAGAAGCCACTCTAAACATCTGTAACAGAGAGAGAATGCACCATGTTTATTATAACATACAATGTACATATTCATATATGAATGTAATGTATTATGTAGTTATTAAACAAAATGACTAACTTCTTCATGACGGAGTCCAAGCCATACATGGTGGCTGAGTTATAAAAGCTGCACACAGTTTTGACATTCACATTGTCCTTCATGGTTTCTCCACACTGCTGAATCAGTCCATCCTGGCAAACACAAGAAAAGAGTAAATTACTATTTAGGATGCTGAAACTTGAAGAATACACATCACCAAAGTCAAAATAAAAATATGGATCTTTTGTGCAACAGAAAGGTAGATTCAAATAGAACCATAAAGCCATAAATAGCATTTATTTTCATAACACATTTATTTTTAAGACTGTATCATATAAAGTGTAGCATAATCTTGATTAAATCACACAGATGCAATCATAGCAGTTTACAATCTGTTTTATTTTACATGGTGTGGGTGGCCACATGGGGGAGACATGTTTAATCACGTGACCAGCAAAGTACTACATACTTTATCTCACTGACACCTGGTTATGTGAAAACAATTTTTCAATGGCACTGGAAACTGAAAACTTTTGTTCGAGCAGTGCTACATTTACGCCACTAGAAGTCCAACTGCTACGTCACTGAGTTCACCTTTAACATTACACTTACCAGTTGAAGCATACAAGCAGCAGCAAGAATATTAACAACCCGGCTTGGTTTGATCAATACATCATCCCGGTAAAGTGACCCAAAAACCACTTGCAGGGCTACAGAGAAAACAATGAATATGAATAATGTTTTGTGTCCAATGAGACGAGGACAATTTTTGTTATTTTTTAACATTTTTCCAGCTTCTATGATTATAATAATTAGTACCATGTTTAATTAATAAGAATTAAACAGATTCCATTTCATATATTTGGATTAACTTGTTAAAAAGCATTTTCAAAAATTTCAACAGTATAGAGCAACAGAAAAGGGGCAGAAATAAGATAATCTAGCGTAATATGATTGATGGAAAGTGGATTCTGATGAACACAAAAAAAAACTATTTTCAAAATCCTTACCTTCTGTGTCAATATTCTGATCTGGAATCTCCAGCTGAATAACTATCATGTTGGATTCTTTCCAGGACCCACTGAACATGCTGGAGAAATATCCAGACTGTCCACAAGACGATGACAAGAGCGTTAAAATTGTGAATCAAACTAAAGACACACCAGGCAAATGAATGTTTTCTATCTACGCTCTTTTATTACAATAACACTCAGAAAACTGAACAGTTGGACAAACCTGACACATGTAAATCTTGTGTAGGTTCCACTCCTGCCCAAGGGCACAGATTTTGATGTCGCTGTTTTCTCCATTCAGGAAAAGCGTCTGGTAAATGTACTTAGAGGTGCTTTTCAATTTCTTCCTGTTTAAGTACCAAAAAGCAAGAGGCAGGTTAAGATGAAACAAAACGTTAGATGGAGACTTGGATCAAAACCACACTTTTGCCAGGCAGAGGATAAAACACTAACACACTTACACTAAAAAAGAGACCACTGAGACATATAGAAACTAGGAATGGGACTATCATAAGGTGACACAGGTGTTCTTACCTGCGTGGTGTGTCCAGCTGACTGTCCTCCTCTTCCGGCTCACTGTCACACTCACAGCGCGAGCTGCGTTTTCTCTTCCTGCACTCGCACCCGTGTCTGTTCCCTGCGCACTGTCTCTCCGCAGTCTCCTCTGGGCCCCGAGGGGTGGACTGGAACCGGCTCCCAAATGAACCCATATATATTCGACCTGAACCACCACATCATTACAGCATCATTGTAAACACTTATAAACAACAGCGTGCACGACTAGTAAACTTCTCAGTTAAACTATAAATAACACCTAACTTACTTCATATGTGGTTATTTTAGCTAGTAGTATAATGTTATTTTATTTATTAACATAATTTATTTTAATAGCATGGTACAAAGACAGTGAGGTTGTGCTTTGAAATGGTCAACTTTTATAGCATTCTCGCCGATCTGGTGTCAGTATTAACGTTATGTTAATATTTAACATGATTAGTCGTTTTACCAGTAAAATGGTTTACATGGGTAAGTTAGATATTCTCACCTCTTGTAAACACTCCACACACGCTCCTTCCTTACAAAACACAAAGCACGCCCAAAATATGTTCATAAACAGCTGCACAATGACATCGTTAGGCTTGATGAAGGTTTATCTTGGATGTTAACGACATTTACTGCTTAATGTTGATTTAATCAAATAGCCATGCTGATTGACAAATAACAAACACAAGCTACGCGACGCGTCTCTCCTCAACGTCACGTTTCTCAGACGCTCAGGAGGTGCTACTGCCACCTAGCGTCACGGAGTGGATTAAACAATAGTTTTTTGCTTTAAATCCTAGAAAATCGTTTTGATATATATAACTTATATATCCAAAGCTGTTTTTAAGCAGTACTTAAAAGCAATAAATGAGAATAAAGACAAGAATATAATATAAAAACTGTAGCATACAGGTATTCGTGTTATAGTCCATCTTTTAAGCTCTGTAACAATTAAAAAATAAATGTGCATGTATTGTGAAACACTGGGAATCTTGATAATGTGCTGTTTTCATTTTAGGAAACATTTGCAAGGCTAGTCCATCCTTTAAATAGCGTGGTTAATATTTCACCCACTTATATATTTTATTATGTTTAGAGTATGAAAATATAAGCTTTACAGTAGGAATGATCCTTGTATTCCTCTTGTAGTACTCTATTTTTATCCTAAACATATGAACTTAAAACCCCAAATCCCCAAATCGTATCACCCACACACTTACATAAACCACATTTGTCCACTAGAGGCGCTGCTCGTTTCCAGTTCGCCTCAAAAGGGCGGGGCTTGTGAGCGAACCAGCCAATCAGCGTCTAGATGTCGATCAAGTCCTGTACCTTTTCTGCGTCGAAACACCCTTTCAGGGTACTGTGTGCGTTTGTTTGACACGTACTCCAATCTGATGAGTGTTTAAATAAGCCCATGGATCGTAGATAAACTGTTTCGGTCGGTTTTAAACTGACTTTATAAGCTGGAAACATGGAGCCAGAAGCGAGTGACGCGGTAGCAGGTAAATAATGTACTAGTATAGTAAAAGATTGTGCATGGTTCGATTGATAACAAATAATAGATGTAGTATGCTAGAGAATTACATGAAGTATGCATTTGAACATTAGGTTTTCAGATTATCGACTGATTTATAAAGTATAATAGAGTGCTGATTTATTTATTTAGTTGAATTGAGACTAAATAGCCATTTTTATTTTTAAGGCCTGAATAGCTTCAAGCTCTTGACAAAAATTGATAAGAAATATGAATTTGCAGACTTTTTGGATGTCAGATTTTTGGGAAATTTGTCTTATGTATTGTGCAACTTTTTCAAGTGACTTCCTATGGGCTGTTTTGCTGTATTACTTTCCAGTTGGCCCGTATGTTGAACCATCCAATAGGAAGAAAAAGACCAATAAAGACATCAAACGGTCGACCCCCACCCCGTCCGAGCAGACCAGCACCATGAAGCGTCTCTTTGGTTTTGAGAAGGAAGATCTCTCCTCATGGCATCGACTGGTGTGTCTTCTGAATCGCCCCACTGACCCGGCCTCGCTGGGCATATTCCGTTTCTTATTTGGTAAGTTCTGTAATTTCTATTATACGTAACATAAAAATATATCAAATCTACTCAAAATCTATACAAAAATGTGTTTGTATAATCATAGGTATGTTAATGGTGCTGGACATCACCCAAGAACGAGGCTTAAGTCACCTGGACTACAAGTATTTAGACGGGGCACCCGTGTGCCGCTTCCCTCTTTTTAACTTCCTAAAGCCCCTGCCCATGGACTGGATGTACTTTGTTTATTTTGTGATGTTCCTTGGTCAGTGATAATCTGTACAGTGAGCACATATTGTTTTGTGTTTATCTCAACAAAACTGATCGTCTACATTTGTGTGTGTTTCTCAGGCGCTGTTGGTATCATGCTTGGCCTTTTTTATCGCCTTGCATGTCTTATGTTTATATCCTCTTACTGGTACGTGTTCTTCCTGGACAAAACGACTTGGAACAATCACTCTTATCTATACGGGCTCATTGGCTTCCAGCTTACACTCATGGATGCCAACAGATACTGGTAAGATACCTCTTGTATAGTGAGGTACAGTTCACACAAATATAAAAATTCTGTCATCATTTATTCACCCTCATGTGGTTCAAAAAGTGTTACTCTTCCGTTTGTAAAGCACAAAAGAAGATATTTTGAGAAATGTCTCAGTGGTTGTGTACAGATAATAGAAGTCAATAGGGTGATGTTGTTCGTTTACCAACAAAATCTTCAAAATATCTTCTTTTGTGTTCTGCAGAAGAAAGTCATGCAGGTTTTTTGCATGTTTGTTGATATTTTCTTTACCTTCAGGTCATTAGATGGACTCAGAAACCCCAGGAAGAGGAATGTTCATGTACCGCTGTGGAACTACACTGTAGTCAGAGCTCAGGTGATTTATATGAAGAACATTGAACTGGATTGTAAATCATAATCTGTAAGATACCATATAATGTATAATTGTTGCATATGAAGAATACAAAATTTACATTGACTTTCATAGATTTTCATAGTGTACTTCATCGCCGGGGTCAAGAAACTGGATGCTGATTGGGTGGAGGGGTACTCAATGAAATATCTGGCACACCATTGGTTATTTGAACCTTTCAAGTGAGAAACATTTGTCCCACATATTTTTGACATAGCTAACATGAAATAGCTGGTATAAATGATTTTTTTTCTTGCAGAATGATTTTGCCTGTGGAATTGGTCAGCCTGGGGGTTGTCCATGTTGGAGGTCTGATCTTAGACCTGACAGCCGGGTATCTGCTTTTTTTTGACGCCACACGTCCTGTCGCCTTTTTTTTTGTGAGCTATTTCCACTGCATGAACTCCCAGCTTTTTAGCATAGGTAAAAAGATTTGTGTTTAAGGGATTGTTTACCTAAAAATGAACTGTCATCATTAACATTACGTGTTCATTTCAAATCATATGAAAAGCCAGAAATCTAAACCTAAAGAGCTTGATGCCACCTATGCCAGTATGCTTTTGTTGTATTTGTAGATTTAACTCAACTTTAAATCATTGTTTTCTTCCCACAGGAATGTTTTCCTACACTATGTTGTCCACAAGCCCTCTCTTCTGCTATCCTGATTGGCCCAGGTGCTTTTTTGGTAGTTTCCCAGAATTCTTGCAGCCTATACTGCCCCTCATCTCCCCTCCCCCAGGTCTTAGCTCCTCGTGCATGTACCCTAGTCCACCCAGCGACTCTGGCAGACAAGACGGGCGAGATGAGAGCCACACTGTCTCCAAACCCTCCACATGGGGCTTCAAACACAAGCTTGGAGCGATCTTCACTATTGTGTACATCGCAGAGCAGCTCTTCCTGCCGTACTCGCATTTCATCACACAGGTGATATTAAACTTCAGTCAAAGGCCTGTTCAGGGTTCAGTCGAAGTTACAGTAAGACACTTTGGAATGTGGAAGTATACCTGGTCAGGCAATAAACTTGAAAGTGCATGTAGTTTTTTAAAGTATAGACCTGACTCGCACTTTACAGGAAGTTCTTTGTCCATGTATTGGTAGCCAATTTGTAACCAGAAACTAAAAAAGTAGTTCATAACCAACTAGAAGTAGCCAACTAACTAAGTAGTTTCAAGTAATAAAAGGTTTCCGTTTCATCCGATGCACGCACCTGGCCCATAGTCAACTTCTAGTCTGTGTTTGTTTATTGGCCTGGATTATGGCTAGTCATATAAAAAACTATTAATTTCTATTAATGTTGTATTGTATATTAATTGTATTAATTAATAACTGTTGAGTTTTAATTTCTTTTTTGCGGAGGTCTACTGGAAGTTAAGTTTGGGCCACAGCAACGTTTGTTTATGTTGTTTCAGATGAAAATCGTTTTAATTTACAGATTAACACTAATTTTACAAATCTATATGATACACTATGGGTTGATGATTACTATTGTGTCAAAATATTTTAACAAAATAAAAAAATTATTAGGATATTAAGTAATGATCATGTTCCATGAAGATATTTTGTAAATTTCCTAACATAAATATATAAAAAATGCATTTTTGTGATTGGATGCAGCAAAATCACTAAATGCACAAAAATGCCCGGAAACACGTCTACAAACTTCACTTGCTGCTGTCGCTCTTTGGGAATTACCCACTCAAGTATCTATGTAAAGCTTAGAATTTCTGCTTTCAGGTTAATCTATTCTCTACAATGTTATTACAGCGGTAAGCCAAAAGAGAGCATTAAAACAAACCTGTTTCTTCTTAGCAGTGCCCTGCTATAGCGCCTCTGATTAACAACTTTAAAGGCCATTTTCTCAATATTTAGAATTTTTGCACCTTCAGATTCTTAAATTCTTAAAAGAGTTTTAAATGGTTATATATTTATTGTCATATCCTAACAAACCATATATCAATAGAAAGCTTATTCAGCTTTCAGATATTGAGATATAGAAAAATTGACCTTTAAGATCACATTTTTGTTGTATGTATATTTTTAGAGAATTGACAACATTCAGGATTTAATTGAACCTTCTGTATGTGATCTAATAACAATTGAATATATAAAAACTGAAAAATTGAACTTCCTAAGGCAGTAAAAGCACAAAATTAGAAACAAAAGCAAATCATTTCAACATTATACATGTTGACACAGGCCATGTGTTGCCAATCATAAGTAACAATTATGATTAAACAGATGCACATTGTGAAATATTTTTATATTACTACCCTCTTACCCCATCTTAATTTACATAATTAGACTTTCTGAAAAGGCTAAGAAAAAAAGTTAAATAAAAGAGGGAACTAAAATAAGAACTAAACATTAACTCAGACTACACAAGACTACATAAAGTTCCAATTATTACAATTCTTTATCCCAAAAAAATTAAAAGTGGAAAACAATATTACGTCACAAACCGCTGACAGTAAAGATGTACTGAACCAAAGTTCTTAAGTTCTCTCTGATCTATTTTTGATGTGTAGTTTGATCTAGAACGTGTACTTGTTTCACAGTTAGTGTAAATACAGTTATTGAACAGCAGCACATACCTTTGGAAGAGGAATCACAGGGGTTGAGAATGAGTCATGCTGAATATGTGAAGCCAGTCACGTCTGGTGTATTAGTTTAATTTCAAAATAGCACACATGTCATTTTTACTATTGATATATAGGTTTAGGGGTTTGTTTTGAGTAAACGTTGATTTGTGTCAGATCAGAATATGATTAGAAAAATGCAAGGTGAAGGGATAGTTCAAAATTCTTTCAGTATTTACTTACCCTCTTGTCATTTTATCCAAAGCAACTTACAAGTAGGAGAGCATAAAACATTTTGTTAACACGCTACACAGTACCGATAGTTTACAAGGCTATGTTACTAGGAGGATTAAGCTGGAGTAAGTAAAGGAGAAAATGATCAACATGACAGTTTTTATAATTTTATATTATAATAAAATATAATATATTATAATTTTAATTAGACAAAACAGACAGTTATTGATTAATCAGATAAATACGGTATGTTTTGAGTTCTTTTTTAAAGGTTGTAAAGGATGCTGCAGTTCGGGTGGAGGTTGGTAGGTCATTCCACCACAGAGGAACCAGATATGTGAAGGTTTTTGCAAGTGATTTGGTGCCTCGTTGTGATGGAACGACAAGGCGTCTCTCATTTTCAGACCGAAGGTGACGGGAAGGGATGTAGACCTGGAGCAATAAGTTAAGGTAGCGTGGGGAATTTGCAGTTACCGTTCTGAAGGCTAGTGTTAGCGATTTGACCTTGATGCGGGCGGCGAATGGCAGCCAATGGAGTGAAATCAGGAGGGGTGTTACATGGGTTATTTTTGACTGATTGAACACCAGACATGCTGCTGCATTCTGGATCATTTGCAGGGGCTTGACTGCATTAGTTGAAAGGCCGGCCAGAAGATAATTGCAGTAGCCAGAAGAGGTTCCTTGCAGACTGTGTGGGTGTTACAGTTGAGGATCCGAGCTGAATGGTGAAGTGGCATTCAATTGATGGGTGGGCCAGTATAACAAGGAGTTCTGTCTTGGAAAGTGTTAAGATTTGCTGAGCGGTCGATCCAAATCAATGATTCGAGAGAGAGGACTTTTTAGGGCTTTTATTTACAGGTGCAGAGGTGGAAATACCCCAGAGATTTAATAGCACAACGGAAAAATACAAAAACGGCACTGGGACCATGACTGCACCCACTCAATATTCAAACAACAACAAATACCTTACAACAGTCCATGACATGAAGTGTAGTACAGATGACAATGTAATGCAATGTATGTGTGCATGAAATATGGGCATATACACATGTACAGTCTCACAGTCACAGGATCACTCTGTAACAGAAAGTTTGAATTGGAGGTGATGCTTTTTCATCTAAGATGAGAAGGCAAGCAGAGATACGGGCAGAGATGGTGGGGTCGTCTAGCTTGAAAGATGGGTAGAGCTGCGTATCATCTGCATAAAAGTGGTATGAGAACCCATGTGCCTTAATTATTGGTCCCAGGGAGGTGGAATATATAGAAAAGAGGAGAGGAGCAAGAACTCCCTGAGGAACTCCAGTTGTGAGTTGTTGATATCTGGATGCCTTGCCTCTCCAGGATACCTTAAATGATCTGTCTGTGAGATAGGAGTCAAACCAGTTGAGAGCAGTTCCAGAGATGCCCAGTTTTGAGAGCGTGGAAAGCAGGGATCTGGTGGTTCACAGTGTCAATCGTAGCAGAGAGGTCGAGCAGAATAAGGACAGATAACAGGGACTTGGCTCTTGCCTGCTGTAGGTTTTCAACAACAGACAGCAGTCTCCGTGGAATGTCCTTTCTTGAAGCTGTATTGTTGACTGTCCAGTAGGTCATTTTGTGAGAAATAAGCAGAGAGTTGGTTAAATACTACCCTTTTGAAGGTGTTGGAAAGGAAGGGCAGAAGTGAGATTGACCTGTAATTGCTGGCCACTGAGGGGTCCAGTGTAGGTTTCTTGAGCAGAGGTGTTACCAGGGCCTGTTTAAATGAGGTGGGGATGGTGCCAGTGGTGATGGAGGTGTTAATAATATGTGTGAGTTGAGGCAGTAGTGACTAAGAGGGGATCGGGTAGAGGGGACAGGTGGTAGGCCGGGTCGAAAGAAATGTTTTGGAGACATTCGCCTCCGTGAGAGGAGAGAAAGTAGGGAGTTGAAGATAGCAAGAGAGATCTGGGATGTTTTGTGGGAGAGAGGTAACAAAAATTACAACGGAAAGAGGGTTAGGGGAGTTAGGGGTAGGTGGTGAGATTGCAGGGAGAGTTGCATACAATATTAGCTGTGCAGATATGAGTCAGGACAAGATCTAGCTGTTGTCGTCCTCTGTGGGTGGGCGGGGTGTTGGTCTTGTGGAGGTTAAACGAGGAGAGAAGAGCTAGAAAGTCAGCAGCTTGTGGTTTGTCTAGGTCAGGGGTCGGCAACTCGTGGCTCTCGAGCCGCATATGGCCGCCCTGCTGTGGCTCCTTGCAGCCTTTAGAATCCCCTGTTTATACCTGTTATTAAGATGCGTTTTGGTCAATCGGATCACAAGTGGACGAAAGAGACGAAAAACGGATTACAGCAGCAGATGTTAACGGGTATGTGTCTCTTTTGACCACTTCTGTCCTGATTTTTTTTGAGGGGAGGGTCTATGGCTGGGTAAATGTATTTGCTTTTTCAGATGTTTAGATCAAATGGACTATAAGCGCATGCAATGTACAAATGAATGCGACTGGAGATGGCAGAAAAACACACAGAGATCAGTGGTTTTTATTTCTGCTCTGACCGTGCGGAACACTGAGTCTGTGATAGAAAGTTGGAATGATGAGAAAACATTGTGCTTTATGTTTTTCGTCTTTAAACCAAACTTTTAGGTCTTTATCAGACATAGTTTAAACCCTGTCTGGCTAGCGCGCTATTCATAATGTTTACGCATTATCCTTATGCGGCAAGTAGGCAGTCTCTTGTGGCTGTGTTCATCAAACTCTGGTTATTTATTGAGAAATAAACACGAACCGAGTTTTAATGTTGACACAAAACGTTACATAGTATTCATTCATTTAAAATAAGTCCAGCAGCCCGTGCAACACCGTGGCGCCACTCCCGTTGCCAGGCAATACTCTAACTTTTTACAAGGGACAAAAAGATGCTAACATCTAAATACAATAGAAATCACACTATAGTGCAACTGGGTAACTAGTACCCTACATGCATAACAACTGTTTATATTAAAGTTATGTTATTAATTTAAAGGTTACATGTTTTGTGGCTCCAGGCAATTTTTATTTGGTGGGAGAGGGGACAAAATGGCTCTTTTGGTCACAAAGGTTACCGACCCCTGGTATAGATGGATGTTAAAGTCGCCTAGCATTACCAGTGGAGTGCCATCTTCAGGGATGGCAGACATCAGCATGTCAAGCTCTTCTAAGAAGTATCCCTTTTAAATGTTCACTTTAAATGAACTTTTGTTGACTGTGTTTGGACTGCAGGGCTATAATAACTGGACCAATGGACTGTACGGTTACTCATGGGACATGATGGTTCACGCACGTTCACATCAGCATGTCAAGATTACCTACAGGGACAGCGTCACAGGAGAGGTTGGATACCTAAACCCTGGAGTGAGTAACTCACAATTTGACTTCAGATTTAGAAATGGATTTTAACATTCACTAATGCAGAAATCAGAATCAGAAGAGCTTTATTGCCAAGTGTGCTTGCACACACAAGGAATTTTCTTTGGTGTTGGAAGCCACTACTATACACATTCAACACAATGACAAGACAAATTGTAATAAAGATTTACAGTGTACAATATATATAAAAAGAAAATATGCATATGTAAAAAAGAGTAGAACATATAAGAGACATTGTACATGATAGTACAATGAAATGTGGTTCATTCGGTGTCAATCTGGTGCAGGTGTTTACTCAGAGCCGGAGATGGAAAGACCACGGAGACATGCTGAAGCAGTACGCTACCTGCCTTAGCCAAAATCTGCCCCAGTTTAATATCTCAGATCCGGAGATCTACTTTGACATTTGGGTGTCTATTAATGACCGTTTCCAACAAAGGTCAGTTCATATGTTCAAATACAATACAGCATTTTTTAAATGAAAGTATGATTTATAATTTACGTTCCTAAAATGTCCTGTAGGATTTTTGACCCCCGTATTGACATTGTGAAAGCCGATTGGTCACCTTTCCGCCCCAATCCGTGGCTCATGCCGCTACTGGTCGATCTTTCACCATGGAGAGCCAAATTTGAAGAGATCGAGGGATCTTTAGACAATCAGACTGAGGTGGTTTTCATCGCTGACTTCCCAGGTATGCCTCCATGTCGACTTTTTGCGGAAACTATCCCTCTAAATAGAAAATAGTTTAGTTCACCCAAAAATGAAAATTCTGTCATCATTTACTCACCTTTGAGTTGTTCTAAATCTGTATACATTTCTTTGTTCTGATTAACACAGAGAAAGATATTTGGAAGAATCATTGTAACCAAATCACCATTGACTACAATAGTAGGAAATATACTTAATCATTTATTTTGTTCTGTTCAACACAAAATTAGATATTTTAAAGAATGTAGGAAAGCAAACAGTTCTGGGGCACTTTTGACTACCATTGTAATTTTTTTCTATGGTAGTCAATGGGGTCCAAGAACTGTTTGTTTACAAGCATTCGTCCAATTATTTTTCTCTGTGTTTAACCAAACAAAGAAATGTATACAGATTTGGAACAACTAGATTTGGAAAATAATTCATTTTTGGGTGAATTGTCCCTTTAAATGTTATTTTGATCTCAGGCCTTTATCTAGAAAATTATGTGAGCGAAGATCTGGGAAACACCAGCGTTCAGGTTCTTCAAGGTCTGGTGAATGTTGAAATAGTGGACGAGAAGAAGAACTACAGTTTACAACCGGGAGAAAAGATGCAGGTGCGATTCCCACCGTTTCATTCCACATTCATTCTTAAATGTAATTTTTCATTTTTATATTTGTTTGCAGTTGACATCCCATTTTTGTTGTGTTTTAAGCTTCCAGCTGGTGCATATCACAAGGTGCATACTGTATCTGATAAGCCGTCATGTTACATGTACATCTATGTAAATACTACTGAGGCGGAGCTGCAGAAGAACTTTACAAAACTCCTTGAACTTCAGGAGAAAGTGCGAAATGGAACAGGTATGCCAGATTTCAGAAGTGTTAAAAAGCTTTGAACTGTTACAAATTCATTCAAAAATGGACAGATTTGTTTGTTGTGATAAATAATTTGAATAAATTAAGTTTCTTTTATTAACATTTCTGTATTTGATCATATTGAACATTACTTTATATGGTGCAACCTTTGTCCTTTTTTCAGATTTAACAATGCTTGCAATATAAACAGACTTTTTGTTTTGTAAATACACTTGTTCAAACTATCCTTTTGGTGTGTAGTTACACTAAACAGACAAATGTTTGTCTTGTTTGTAGAAACTGAACCTTTACCTCCAGAGCTCCAGCCGCTCATCACCGGTCTCGATGAATATGACTCGAACGACACCGTAATCGACCCTGTCGTGCGAATCTTCCTGAAACGTCAGCGGCGCATAGAGACTGTGAAGAAACGGCGAGAAGCTTCAGTGGTCGAGAGGTTCCAGAGATTTGCCTCAAAGAAATATTACTTGATTAGACGAGGGTGTGTGAAGTTTATTAATTTGTGTTTTTAAATGTAAAAAATTCTCAATATGTGGTCTGCGATGTTCACTGTTGGATTTTCAGGTTCCTCATGACAGCCATCGCTTTGCGTAACCTGGTGGTGGGTTTGCCAGCCCTGGAGCAGCTGCAGAGGGAAGTGGACTACGCCAACCTGAAGGAACCCGAAGCGGAGGCCAATCAAGACGAGCGTCTTAAAGATGAGGTTGGACACGGAGAGCTGTGAAAGTGAGTGACAGGCTGTTGTTGAGCTGCAGAGAGCATGTCACCTTGTCTTACAGCACATGAGCAAAAGCTTTAGTATGTCAGTATTTTGAAGCATTCCATAAACATTTTTTTATGGTCTGGTCAGAGTTTCTTTTTTTTGTTTTTGAAAGGTATCATTTGAAATATCGTTGTTATTCAATTAAAGGGCTAGTTCATCCAAAAATTAAAAACATGTCATGATTTACTCTTTTTTCTGTGGAACACAAAAGAAGGTAGAATGTCATTGGTTGTCAATTTCATAAAATGAAAATGAACGGGGACGGGAGCCGTTTTGCTTTAAAACTTTTTTTCAGCTTGACTGTGTCAGTCCTCATTCACATTTAACATATTGGTAACACTTTACAGTAAGGTGCTATTAGCTAATATTAGCTAACTATGACCCATTTTGTTTTTCAGCATTTCTTAATCCTTGTTAATGTTAGTTCATGTCAATACAGTTATTCATGTTAACGCATGGAAATGCTGAATTTTGAATTAAAAACCCTTAATTAGCAAAAAAGTTTATATGCTCGCTTGAGGTGGTGTTTTCATTTCTGCGAAAAATAATTAATAATGGGAGGTAGTAACGCATTTGACGAATAAATTCTGACGTAGCGATCGTTAAACACATGGCACCGGAGCAGAGTAATAATAGTAAGTGCTTTATTTACTGGTGGTTACTAGGTTACAACTGTTATTTGCTCGAGGAATTTGATGGAAACGCACCTATTCCGCATTTTTTTAACTGTTTTTGCAAACTTTGAAAAGATTTGCATCACGTTTGGATGGAAACACAGCTAGTGACAACATTTGATTTTAGTAATGTATTAGTAAATGCTGAAATTAACATGAACTAACATTAATAAATGCTATATAAGTATTGTTCATTGTTAATGTTAGCTAATGCATAAACTAATTGTTAACAAATAGTATGGCGGCATTTTAATGCCAAAAAGAAATGAGCGCACTGCTGATGCTGGCCGCGCACGGCAAATAACTTCCGCGAGCGGACAACGGATCTACTCGCGAGGAAACGGGAGCCCGCAAGCTCGTTTGAAACCCTTGTGCAATTACAAGCCCTCGTGCGCGAAGACGTGTGCGCACATACAGCCTGCGCTCTCACCTACAGCTTCTGCTCGCGCGACCATTTTTTATTTTGTCAGTCGAGGGGCGGGACTTGCTGTTTTTATTGTAGCCTCTAATGTCATTGGTTACTTCTCATTTTCCAGAAGTGACTTGTGATTGGATGTCTGTGATCATCAATCTTTTTCAGCTTTACAAAACCTATGCATTTGCAAATATTACAGATATTTATTTTTACAATTTCATACCCAAAGCATACTCTGATAGCATGAAAGCAATGACTTTATTACAATGATTATTCAGGTAATTTTACTATTGTATCACCAACAAATTACCACCATCCCTTGAACCTACGTATCAAAGGTTTCCTTGTCATAACAAATGTACTTTAACACACTGTTACATTGGCCAAAACTAACTTTAAAATACAAGAGTCCAACTAAATCAAACACGGATCACAATAAATGTCGGTTTGATGAAATGTCAACATTTTTTAACATTAATTGCAGGTCCGTGTAGCTAATATCTACACTAATCATTGAATCCATGTTGAAAACTGTTGATTTGGTAATGCTAATTTCACTGAATCAATGTCACTTGAAATTAGCATTACCAAATCAACAGTTTTCAACATGGATTCAATGGTTGCTTACTATCAGGGTAACGTTAGTAGCATCTTTATGATTAGTGTAGATATTAGCTACACGGTAATTAACTTGTGTTCATAGAAGAACATTAATCTAAATATAAATCCAACGTTAATTATGGCCACTTCAACAAGTAAGTATACAAACATAACATGGTAAAATAAAAATACAATTTTGCAATCCCTCATGTTGATTATCCATGCTGTTTCAATCAATTTTTTATTAATGCTTAATTGACAGTGGATAGCCTACATGAAAATAATCCAGAATAACAACAAGAATAAAACGTAAATGAAAATTAAATAACAATTATACAAAACTATATACACAGGGGTATTATTATTAATAAACCACTATGATTACAAACAGAAAGAAGAAATATTCAAGGCTTTACAAATGTCCAGAGTTCTTCTAGCTTTGGTGTTCTTTACACCCTTCAATGTTACAAGATATTGATAAAACTCAACTTTAAAACATGCAAAGTTTGGTCTTTTTTGCCCATCGAGATTTGTGAATATGAAATTTGGCTAAAATAAAAAGAAATGAAGTAAAAAAAAGAAACTTTTTTATCTAAAGGTTTGTCATAAAAAAACAAAACACATTTAGCATTCAAAACAACATCAATCCCAGAAATCTCCCTAAAAAAAACTTAGTCAGACTAAAATAACAATAATAAAAGATGCAAAATATGCTGTTTTAATCTTGATCATCACTTTCGTGCTTCAGATCATGATCACAGACGTCTAATCATAAGTGACTTCTGGAAAATGAGAACTAACTAATGACATTAGAGGCTACAATGAAAACAGCAAGTCCCGCCCCTAGACTGACAAAAATAAAAAATGTTCGCGCGTATCGCAAGTCATTTTAACATTTAACAGCTAGACTGGATATGTGTTGCAAATATCTGTATTTCAGTTTGGCCTTGTCAAAAATAACATCACAGATATCCACAGTTACATTCTTCCTATCCATAATTGTCATTTCAGATATCCACAAAGACATTCTTCCTAGGACAAATTACATCACTTTTGCCATTCATTCGCATGGGGTTTATCATTACAGATATCTACAATTCAGTTGCAGATATCCACTATGTGAATTACGGATATCTGTAACTGAATTGTAGATATCTGTAATTCCAGTTTGAGATATCTACAGTTTGATTCTGATTAGTCATAACTCCAGTTCAAGATATCTTTAATTCAACTCAATTCAAGATATCTACATGGTCCTTTTCAGATATCTTAAATTAAGTTTTGACTAGTTGAAATGACGTTGTAGATATCTGTAACTGGAATTATGACTAGTCAAAATGGCGTTGTAGATATCTCAAACTGGAGTTAGGGATAGTCATAATTTAATTGTAGATATCTATTATCAAGTTTTAGATATCTTAAGATGAATTTTGATTAGAGATATTTGAAATTTGAGATATCTGTAACTTTCATTCCGCCTAGTCAAAACTGCATTACAGATATCTCTATCTGTCATTTCGACCTGTCACAATTATGTTACAGATATCTTGAATGACAATTTCAACTATCCAAAATGTAATTACGACTGGTCAGAAAGACGTTGGTGATATCTAGAGGGCAGTTGTGGCCTAATGGTTAGAGAGTCGGACTCGTAACCAGAAGGTTGCTGGTTCGATTCTCAGTACCGGCAGGTAACAACTGATGTGCCCTTACCCATTTTTTTACTAGATTAAAGGTTTTAATTCACCTTTTTTGCTCAAGGTACCCTGCCATGTAACCTGCTGTCTCATATGCTTTGTTACATTGTTTCCATTGCAAATGGAAACAAATAGAAAATCATCGATTTAGACAAATCCAGACTGTAAAATGTGACAGGTATATGGACAGGTACAGAATTGTCTTTACTGCATAAGTTTCATTATGCAGAATAGCCTGAAATGTTTCATGAAACATGAAAATAATCTCAGTTTTAATATGCAATTTGATTGTGGGATTATGAGAAGATTTACGTCAGCTGGTATTTGCCTGTTTGTTACAGTGGTCTTTGAATAAACAATGCAAAATATAATATAAAAGAGTAATTTGTTTAGTGAATGAATGTGTGATGTTTTTTATTGCTGAGTTTTTTTTTAAACAATATTCAGTTTGATTTCTTTCACCAATGTTAAAGTGCATTGACAACAATCAAAAGTGTCAACAGTTATACACACGACATGGCACGTATTTCATACACACACTTAAGACGTCTCAATGAAAACAAACACTTAACAATGTAAGTACAACTGCTTAAAATAGTGTCCAATGTAACAAAATCATGTGTCAGTCGGGTTACGTGGACATCAAGTATACAGCAGATGGGGTTTGCTGTAAATCATATTACCTCTCTAGTCACATTATCCTCACCACCACAACTTCTAACAGTAGTGTAAAAGCTTTTAAAAGCTCTCATATTACACAAAGGTGTTTCCTAAAATTATTAGACTGCATTGTAATGATAATCTACCGATAAACTTGTCCTTGGTCCAGTATAGAAGCAAGCTTGGTAACTAGTACTTTTAACTGTTACAATAACTCTTTCACAGTTTTGGGCACTAGCATAGTAAAGTAACATAGACATATACATTGGCTTTCCATTTGGGTTACAGATTAGTTCCCATTTTGTTCATCATAAGCAAGGCTGGTAATCATTAATTTTCACATCAAAAACTCTTAAAACGTACAAAACAACGATTCCGTTAGAAATTGAAAAGGTTCAATGCTCTTTCAGCAGCTGATTCATCTCTATCAGTGGATGAGATACCATTCTGTACTGACACATGCAAACTTGGTTCAAATAACAGCATGTTTTGTTCTGTCTTACTGAATATGTGCAAATGTATGCTGAGGTACTACACACTTGATATCTGAGCTAAAACGAGACCTTGATTTGACACTCAATATAACAATTTACAGAAAATAATAAACATTAAAGGGATCATTCGCCCAAAAATGAAAATTATTTGATCATTTATTCCCCTCTATGTCATTCCAAACTATATGACTTTCTTTAGAGAACACAAAAGAAGATATTTTGAAGAATGTTGGGAACCAAACAACATTGACCCCTATTGACTTCCATTATATGAAGACATTTCTCAAAATATCTTAAGAAAGAGTCATGTAGAGGTTATGATCGACATGAGGATTAATAAAAAAGACAGAAATGTTATTTTTGATGAACTACCCTTTAACCCCTGTGTATAGCCCATGAATAACAACACAAAATAATATGCAAAAATCTATGGAGTGTTCATACTAAAATAAAACTTTAAGGCTGTAATGAACGAATCCTTTAAACTGGCGCTGGGTGATTTAGTGTCGGTAATACGAATCCCTTCTTATCAGTGAAACATGAGGTGATGTTTCCACAGCGCTCGGATCTACCTCGGCTGAAAGTCCGGATAGAATATTCCACGTATCACACCTTCAATTACCATATTTGAAAATGTATCTGCAAACAAATGGGGGGAAAAAATTGTTATATTTGCATTTATAACACTGTTCTTCTCATAAAGAACAAATAATAACCTGTTGATTAGTAAGTGAGTAAGTCAACCAAGCTGGTTGAACTAGAAACCGAGGAGTTTGATTCTGTCTGCCCAACAATTTATTAAAATGACCCGCACCATCTTTCACAAATCTGAACATCATATGTTGTGCTGTATATTTATTTTTCAATTAAAATATGTGTTGACTATTTTGCTATTCTTACAAAAAAGTCATTGTTTTGTTTTGTAATTTACTTTTTTTATATATAAAATCTACATACATAATGTACAACTACATCATTCTGTGAATCAAAGACCAAATTAAAAAGCAAGTTTTACCATTAATGGCAGGAAGCAGATATGGATCCCTCTGAAAGAGCAGCGCCGGCTGGTGTGTCAGTTTACTGCAAGGTTTGGAGCAGAAAGGTCAGTATGAGAACACAATGACTCATACACTTCTCTGTTTTTGATGACAGCTCGATAACAGAAACCTGACTGTGATATTTATCACATGGATGGTGTAATTTCCCAGAGGCACTGCAATAACTTCTCATGTGCAGGTTTATTATGGAACACTAAACTGATCAGTATGTGATTCTCAGGACATTTGTACCGAAAATAAAAACCTGTCAATATTCATTTTTAATGTTTTTCAGGTGAAAATACTTCCATTTCACACAAACCTTGATTCTTCTGATTCAGTTTCAAATGACCTAAACAATAAAACAAGACAATGTTAACACAATGCACATTTTTAATTATCTTTTCAGATTACTACATGGAAAAACTCGTCATGCCTGCCTTTTAAGTCCTTTTGTAAAGAAAATGATACCCTGTAAAGCCTCAACTTACCCACAACTTTCTGTTTTTGGTAATGACGGGAAATGGCGGATATTGAGGAAATCCAAGAATATCTTTGGAAGAACCTCATTTTCCATGATTATAGACTATACCACATACAGGGGAAACAAATGGTTATTCCAGAGATTTGGAGAGGGAATGTTTTCTATTGTTTAGATCACATACACACATCAGTGTATGAAAGTTCGAGTACCTTAAGATAAAGTTCTAATCCATGTCTTCTCTGCTCGAGGACCTTGGGAACCCAGTTCCTCACATGCTTTGAAGGGATTTCAGGAGGTTTAATGGTCTTTTTAAGCTAGAAAGAAGGGTAATTAGGAAAAACCATGTGTACATACTCATCTGAAGGTGTCTCTGAAGTTTAACTGTTTCTTTAGGTGGAATTTATGGAAGCAGTTAAATTGTGAAAGCTTCCACTTTATTTATGACAGAAATTAAATTGGTACTTTTTGCTGTTATTTCTTAAGATCACATTAATAATGTCAAAGGGATAATATATATATATATATATATATATTCCAAGCTATACAACTGTGCTAATGCTTGTAAATGTGTTACAGGAACTCAGAACGTTTACTTAAGCATTTTTTTCAAGTACATGATGTTGCTCACAACCAGAATTACTCGATGAAAAAAGAAAAAGCAAAAGGACATTTAACCCAACCAAGCTCCAATAACATTAATTCTGGACTCATGGCATTGCCTTTCTATTAAACATGATTTGCATCCAGTTTTTTACTTTTTCAAACATTTAAACTGCAGTTAAGTAGATTTAGTTTTGATCAGTTTAATGCAAACTTACCATTTTATGTAAAGCATGAAATTCACTGTATCGTTTCTCCACAGTGTGCTGCCTACCACACATGAGCACCTCGATCTTAAAAACCTGAAGGAAAAACATCAATATTTTATTCATTATTTTATATCTAATAAAATCAATTCAGTCACTCTGTGGTCGACATTGAACATATTTAAACATCACAGACAGATCAGCCTCAAAATCATAAGGGCTACCTAGCAAGTCTACTTTGTAGGGGATCACAGGCACTTTTGTAACACGCTGTGCTCCAAGACAGATCACGTCCAAAGACTCCATGTTAAATTTGACATTGATATTCAAACAGATGGGTATTATGATGAGAAAAGTTGAGGTGAGATTTAACACAAACTCAACTCACCGTGTAGCCCTTCTCCGCGTTACTGCCCTCTGATCGAAAAGACGGTATTGACACCTCTATCGAATGCATTATCTATTACGATAAATCAATATTAGGTGGCACGACTATTCAAGTAACTGAAAACGATTTTGGGTTGGTGGTTAAATGTAATTCTAGTGGTTGTCAAGTTTACGTCTGGTATGAGAAGAATTAAAAATATTCAATGCGCTTCTTCTCCAGCGCGTGCGTGAGGTTCTTGAGATGCAATTCTGCCACCTATCGACATAACAATATGCACTGCAGCACAAACATGTAGCTGGGTCATTATTCAAAAACAGTGACTTTCTGACTTCAAAAAGTAAATAAAAAAAACGCATTTAGTTTTCATGTCTAAAATTTGCTAATTAGTATTCACTGGCATGATCACATTGTTACTAATAAGAATGGACAACTTGAATCTTTTTCCTAATTTAATTAATTAATTTAATTTCTTATTTGCATAGCGTTTTCTGTCATTGGCTTAACACCAGTGACAATAACAGCAGTGACAAATTCCCACGAAAGGCTAATTTTCCAAAATGGTGGCTAGGTCACCTAAAAACTAGCATGATAAGGCATACTAAAATCTACACAATACATTATACTTATGAACATGTTTTTTTCCAATAAAAGTCCATTATACTGACACAAACCAAAGTAACACCAATGACGCAATTAATGAACCACACCAAAAACTGACCTTTTTAAGAAAATATCTAACTTATAATAAGGAGAGGGACACTCTCCGTGTGTGCTTGAACAGAACCTTTTCTTAGTTGACACTTGCTCTTTGAGGTACTTACATATTTTATTTTTTTTAAATAATAGTTTGTGTCACACCAATGACACAAAATCAAAGGACAGATATATATTTTAAATTATTTATATGAGCAATTTATTATTTTTTATGTTTTATTAGGGCATGTACTTGTGTTTAATTGGTTAACTTAATTTAAAAAGTAGTTAAAAAGGAAATGTTTATACACCCTACAAAGGTGTTTAACAAAGGGACGGGACATGTGTTTTTTCAAGTATAAATGAAATTTAAATAAATTTAGAAAGAAAAATGTACAAAACTATACAGACCTAATAACCACTTTCATTATAAAATGCATTGAGTTGCGTATTTATGGCTAAATATGGTGGATTCTATTATTTGGAAGCTTTTTACATGCCTGAAAAGTGTAGGGACAGGTTTGTCACCATTTTTTGAAAGTGACCCAGCTAGTTTGAGCCTCTTATGTTTTTAAATAAGGAAAAACACAAGTACTATACAACTGTTTCAATTGTTTATGTTTAATCTTTTAGTTTTCCTAAACTAAATATCATTACAGGCAAATATGCATAAAGAGAATGATGACTGAATGCTGGTTCAATATGATGTAAGCCTACATCTTGAGCACTTTTTATGACTTTAGTAAAAGGTCTGGCGTCACTGTTTTGTAACAATAAATGCACAAATCCCCTGTTCTCTATAGCAAGAATTATTCTAAGATCAATTATTACATATATTAACATAGCATTAATAGAAGGTAGATTGTGCCCTGTCACACTTTGATGGTCTTGGCTTCTAGGCTCAGCCAAATTTCTTTTTTCTTTACATTATTTTATGAAGGGCTATTTAGTAATTTAATACAGGATATTTTTACACTACCACACATAGCAGGCCTCTTACTGCATGATTGTATTTTGAACATTTCATAAAATTCACATGTAACAAAGTTATTTAATGTGTATTGCTAAAAAATAATTCAACAAATCTAAATCAAACAAACATTTTTTTATATGTTTCATATATTCTGTTTCATATATTCTTTTTGACTTCCTGAAGCATTCATTTATGATACATTATATTAAAGTAGCTTATCTGTAACTCAAAGTGCAGCCTCACCTTTGGTAAAGGTTGACATCTTTCATAGTGAGAAAAGTTGCTGTTTAACTATTTCCTACCCTGACTGCACATTCATATGATGACTACATCAGTATTTTAAATGGACCATTTTGGTGATGTGTATGTTTTGTCAAACATAAGATTGATAGTTATACAAGGATAATAAGAGCTCTTCTTTTTCTTTTATCTTCTCAGAACAAAGACATCAAATACCTTAAAACTGTGCAACATATTGATCAGTGTAATGTTTCTCAAATTCAGTTCTAGTCTGTATTTGTATATATTCCAATAAAATTTCACTTAAAAATGGTTTGACCTCTTGGCAAACTGTTGCGCGACATATATATTTCTGATTGTTTATTATACATAGAGTATTGTTGTTTCTCTTGCTCTCTCTATTTTAGATATTTATTATATCATACTGCATTGCATGGTGTTTGTCTATTGTTATTTCCTACTGTGTGATTGATGTTGCTGAAACGTCTCAATTTCCCCAGTGGATGAATACAATACTATTCAGTTCATAGCCTGCTACAAAAAAACTACAAATCCCTTTGCTAAGATTGAGTGTGGCAGTCGTGGTCCAGTGGTTAGAGTGTTGGACTTGTGATCAGAAGGTTGCTGGTTCGATTCTCAGGGCTGGTGGGTAACGGCTGAGGTGCCCTTGAGCAAGGCACCTAACCCCCACTTGCTTACTATACAAAATGTACAAAATGTATAGTTCAATGTAATGTAAGTCGCTTTGGATAAAAGCGTCTGCCAAATGCATAAATGTAAATGTAAATGTAAATGAGTGTAAAGTTATTTATTCAAGTAATTTTATACAAAATGCATGTTTTTCTTATTTAGAACTGTCCTGAGTAAGATATTTTACATAAAAAATGTTTACATATAGTCCACAAGACAAAAAAATTGCTGAAATGATTAAAATAACCCTGTGCAAAAGATTGGGCACCCTTCTGGTCCTCCAGGTCCGGCAGATTCTTCAGTTTTCCAGCATTTTTGAATATTTGAACCATTCCAGCAGTAACTGTATGGTTTTGAGATCCATCTTTTCACACTTAAGACAACTGAGGGACTCAAACACAACTATTAAAAAAAAGGAAACATGATGCAACAAATTTGTCTTATTTTGTTAAAATATCAATTTTTCTTTAAGTACTGCCCTTCGGAAGCAATAGAAGATACTTGCATGTTTCCCAGAAGACAAATTAAGTACAATTTACCTTGATCTTTAAATTCAAAAGGTTTCACCCCGTGGTCTTAATGCATCATGTTTACTTCTGGAGCATCGGTGAATGTTTGAAACTTTTTTAATCGTTGTGTTTGAGTCCCTCAGTTGTCCTAAGTGTGAAAAGATGGACCTCAAAACCATACAGTCACTGCTGGAAGGGTTCAAATACTCAAAAGATGCTGGAAAACTGAAGAATCTGCAGGACCTGGAGGATTTTTCTGAGGAACAGTGCTCAGTTTAACTGTTCAGAACAAACAAGGGACTCGTGAACAACCATCACAGCACAAAAAACAGTCATAGATCATCCAGGTACACACAGTATTTTGCACAGGGTTATTTTAATCATTTCAGCAATTTTTGTCTTGTGGACTATATGTAAACATTTTTATGTAAAATATCTTACTCAGGACAGTTCTAAATAAGAAAAACATGCATTTTGTATGATTTCTCTTATTTTGTTAAAATAACTAACATTTTCACAGATTCTGCAAGGGGTTCCCAAACTTTCGCATAACACTATATATATATATATAGTAAGGTGTTGCAGTAATATGAGCATCTGTATATAAATATCTACTTAGAGTAGCATTTCTCTAGCACAATAAAGCATGTTTTAGGTAAAAACCCAAGTGTAGATCAATTCACCAACATCTAAAGGTTTCTTTTTCTAGAAATTTAGGAAGAATTGTGGTATATGAAATTTGTGGTATGACTGTTTCTGCCAGTTTAATCACCATTTCATCAAAATTTCTAAGGAAATCCAGTACAATATGACCCTGGACCCTTGTCTTAATCTTTTTTTAATTTTTGCCAAAAAACAAAGCAAAAAACAACAACAAAAATGAGTAATGTGATTCACTGCAGAAGTGCACATATGCCTCAGAGTTATACATTGTGTGGCATAATAACTTAAAATGCCCTGCTGATTTTTGATGACCCATAATCTCCATCCATTCTTCTGTTTACTTTTTTCACCATGCTTTATTTCTGTTGATCCCCAGAAATTCCATGGGATTTTTAATACCTGAATTAAAGCAGACATTCATCAGATTTTCATGTGTTTAAATTAACCATTTAAAGTGTTAAAGTATTTGTTAAGAAAGTCACACTCACTGTGAAATATGACATCCAGACACATAAGCGTAGTTTCCGGTGTATCGTACATCACAGCGGACTATATTGTTGCTGTAGTCAGACTCTGGCACCTGGTAACTGGGATTTACACTGACCTACATCAGAAATGGAAGAAGAGGCTGGAGGTTTGAAACAAGACACTGGAAATGACTTGAATACAAGTTAATTTGATTTAGGCCACAGACCTTGAGGATGTAGTTTCCAGGTTTCACGTCAGTGATGTCTATCCACTGGCAGTCGATGTCTGCATTATAAGTGTCGTAGCACCCTGGACTCAGGCCCTGGAACACAACAACAGTTCACATTTCCAGCATGTTTTCAAGGCACAGTTGTCATAGTCTCATACTACACTTACTACATAGTACGTTTATAAGGACAAACTTATTGCAGTGAGGTCACTTACATTTTCTAACCAATACATACACTCTAAAATGCTTGGTATCTTTTCAGATTCAGATTCATTCTTTATTGTCCTCAAAGAGGAAATTTGTTTCCACAGACTGTACCCATGCTGTAATACACATTCCACATATCACCATACACATATCTGCTTCCCAAATCTAAACACATGTCCCCAACAAGTACAAAAAAAATATGTATACATAATTTAATTTACACCAGAGGACAAAAACAGTGAACCACACACATCCAATGCCAGTTATACACTGACACCTTTAGTACATATACTGCAAATATTACCAGGGGATGATAGCAGCAACAGAGCAGTTGACATTCTATAGTTACACACTTCAATCTGTACTTACACATGTGAGTTTAACAACTTGATGGCTGAGGGTACAAAACTCTTTCCAAAGCGTATCTTTTTGTGGGTTAACTGTATCTACGACCCGAGGGTAAAAGGTTAAAGCATTGATTAAGAGGGTGACTTGGGTTCTTGATTATACTATTTGCCCTGCGAATGATGAAAGTCTCAATAAGAGCGGACAGGTTAAGAGTAGAAAGACCAATTATTTAGCATGGTGAAATAACATGCAACACATTTTTAACCTACTGTTGAGTCAAATGTAAAGGTTCATTGTAAAATATTAAGGATGATCTATTGACTGAAATGCATCTACATACACCACAAGACCCCTTGCATGGAATTCCCCATGTTGTTTCTACAGTAGCCCAAACGGACAAACTGCTCTACAGATCGCATTTCATAAATATGTTATCTCCTTCTGCAAAGAGGTGAAAATTTGACATCTTTGTCCTTCGAAAGAGAGGGGTGAGCGGTGGACTGAGCCGATGATTGCAATTCGCAACCTCACCACTAGATGCCGCTAAATTTCACAAACTGGACCTTTAAACATTTTCTATGTTAATTTAGCCCAACGGTTGGTTTTTACCCAGTGCCGTCTTAAAAATAAACCAGATTTTTGTGTACAATAAATCTTCCATTCTAAGAGGCCATTCACATTTTGTATCTTTTGCACGCGCATATTCATTATTTTAAATGTAGATGTGCGGCAACCGCGCTCACATAGGGAATCTCGCTTCTTTTCTAGGCGCGTTGGCGCCTCATCGAGATGAAAATATTTTAACTTTTCAGAATGCCGCACGCGCACCGCAGGTCATGAAATAAGAACCAAACCATCAGCTTAACATTTTGTGGAGCAATAGAGAGACACATGATCACAGCATATATAGGCTAATACTAGTATCAGAGTTATTTTCAGTGCATATAGGCTAATCCATATATTCTTTAAGGGCGCTTCACATTTCGCATCTAAAACCGTGCGGAAAACGCGAGCCGCACTGTTTTCTCCTTTTTTCCCCAAGCGCCTCGAGTTTGCGCCCTCCATGGCGTCTGTCGTTGCTAAGCAACCATCGGCCACGCTTGCTGTTAAAATGAGGAGAGGATTAAAGGATATATGGATTATATGCGCTGAAAATACTCTGCAATAACTCTGATACTAGATTTATATATGCTGTGATCATCTCTATATTGGTCCACAAAATGCGAAGCTGATTGTTTAGTTTTTGTTTCGAGACCTGGCGTGTGGCACAATATTTTTATCTCGATGCTGCGCTGACGGGCCTGGAAAAGAAGTCGCTCCCTATTTGAGTATTGTTGCCTCACGTCTACATTTAAAAAATGAATATGCGTGCGCAAAAGACGCAAAATGTGAACGGCCCCTAATAAAACCTTCACTGTATAAAATTTACTGTAAAGTTTACAGCAACTTACTAGCAATTTTGGTTGCCAGTATGTGATGAAGACCGGCCTGAAGTGAGTCTTCCGGTCCGTTTGAAAGATGTTAAAACAAAGATGGCTCACTCACAGTGGCACTTTTGTGCAAGGTGATATTTATTTACAGTGCTCAAAGGTAAATCCACAGTGTGAAGGGTATTTATAGTGTCCCAAAATATCCTAAGTAATAAATAAACAAAACACAAAATAAACTGGTAACAATATTCTCCAACGATACCGATCCAATAATTGTTTAACCACAGGATTCAAGTTACTTGAGGCTCCACGGTAGCACCCTCGTTGTCTTGATTAACAAGCCCCCAGCAATGGTGTGGTTTGGCCTTTTATAGGCCAAGCCCCGCCCCTTTCCGGACCCTACCATTCTCGGGTAAGTATCACCCACCACACATAAATACACATATACAAACAAGTCTTCATTCACTTGCAATCATTTCATAATCATCAATATGTGTAAATATATAAAGCATAAACCCATCATTTACATATACTCAATTAACATGCAATATCTTTAACACATAATTTCGCACCAGAAGTACAAAAAAAACACCCATTCACGGACAACAGTGGTTTTACCCAAATTCCGGGCGCGCGTCACTGATCAGTAGCCGCCGCCGTCCATTCGGTTTGCCGGTTTCAATGCCGACAAACCGCTCACACGGACAAACAACCACCACACGGACAACCGGAACAAAACGAGGTAAATGTGATATGTATGAAAACAAGAAAGACTGGGGAGGGGAAATGTGGTAATGTGATGTAATGTCTAAGTGCTGTCGGTATAACGTGTGCACCCGCTTCCCGGCAGCGACAACGGCAGTGACAAAGGGTGAATTTGAATGTGTGCGTTAGTGTAAATGTATTTGTATGCAACACTGCTTCCCCAGCGGAGGCAGCTAAGGTGACTCTGTCACACAGTAAAACTGTAAAAAATTTTAGTACTGTAGATCATTAACTACAGTTTTACTGTAAAAAATACAGCATATTTCTGCAAATATACATTTTTGTCTTACAGCTGTCACTGTAAAATTGTACAAGAGCAACTGTGAATTTACAGTAAAATACTATATTTTATTAACTGAAATTATGTTAATTTACCGATCTATTAAAGAACTATTATCTGTTTTGTAACTTAATAATACACTGACAACCACCAAACAGAGGTGATGAGTCACGTGATGAATCAAAGTTGATCACAATCAGCTTTTCCATCAGTTGAGAAGGATAATACTAATATATTGAAGGTGCTCACATGGCTGATTAAAAAGTAACAAAGACTAGGAAGTTATTACATTTTTAAAGAAAATGAAATGTGAAGTGTCATGCAGGGAATTCTGGGAATATCAATTTACAGTTTTTTACTTTAAATTGGCTTGTTTAACTGTACAATTTACATCAGTCTTTTAGCATGCTCCCACAATTCATAGCAAAATACAGTAGCACTGTAATTTTCATATTACAGTTGTCTATTGTAAATATTTACTGTAAAAATTACAGCAATTTCTTACAGTGTTGTTAATAGTTGTGATAAGTATGCTCTCATATGTCATACATAACGTGTTATTTGAATACGTAATGTGATCTTCCTTATATGGTCATAAGCAAAATAAAAAGAACCCTCTCTTCCGGTTCAAGCAAAACTAATGAGTGTGAGCATGTTTGTTACCTCCGTATAATATTAGTTATTTATAAAGTTATTGCCGGTTATCATACGCGAAATTTGGCTCCGCCAACATACCTCCTCATCCTAACAGTAAGAGTGGCCCATGGTTGCTTAGCAACGACAGATGCCAGGAGAGCGCAAAATCAAGGCGCTTTGGAAAAAAAGGAGAAAGCAACGCGACTCGCGGTTTGCAAGCGATTTTAGACGCAAAATGTGAATCGCCCCTAGGCAGCATTTCACAGACATGCCCCAGACTGTTAGCAGAATGTAGGCAGACATTATGCCATCATCTATGTTTTATATATCCTTAAACAATCCCAGAATGCATAGCACACAAAATAAATTGATTATGTATTTTAAAACTCACAACATGCTAATGCATGCAAGTTATTTGAATGACATATAGAGTTTCTGCTTATTTAAAGCATTCCAAATATTTTTTATCAGACATGCAACATTTCGCTGCTGACCTTGTATCCCCATATTTCGTGATTTTTATTTTTTGTCATAAATGATTATTATTAGTCACCCTTTAAGTTTGTCACTGGGTTTCGCACATTTCTAACCAATATAAAGTATTAAAAAGTGTTTGTGAAATTTGACAACACAGTATTTATTCATTTAAAAAGTACAGTTTTTTTCCATTTCCTGAAAAACTGTAACACTCTCATCCTGCCCCGTGTGTTTTTCTGTGTTTCCGGACCTTTAATTCTGAAAAGACTACATTACACAGAGTCCTCTGCACCTCACCTCCGCCATCTTGATTTGATCCGCACCTGTTCCTGGTTTGTGTTTGCACCTGTTTTGTGTTTGACACTTACCTGTTGGCAGACACTTACCTGTTGGCAGACACTGTCTGTTTTGGATTACTTGCCTGCTTTTTGGAAATACTTGTTTTTTTTTTTGCATTATTTACCTGTTTTTTGGAGTCAGCTCTTTTTGGAAAACTTGCCTGTTTTTGAATAAACCCCTTTATTTACCGTCCATCCCCGTGGTGTGCTCTTCTGTCTGCCCGCCCCGAACTCTTACAAAAACAGTAAATTTGGACATTGTTTTGGAAGGACAACAATAATATTGTTGATGTCAGGTGGAAACCTTGTATCTCTATATTTTTTTCATAAATCATTACTATTAGAACCCTTTGTTTGCCAGTGGATGGTTACAAATATTTAACCAATAAAGTATTTAAAACAGCTTGTCATCTTTAACAACACACTGTTTCATTATTTAAAAATGTTTTTATTTTCATGAAAGGTGGCCCTTTTGGAGATACGAGGTTTCTGTTCAACAATGACCATATAAATCATGATAACAGATCTTAAACACATACATAAATAATAAACTGTATAAAATTCTATAACATCTAACCTGAGTGTGAGAAGTACATGCGAATCGTCTGTAATAACCGTAGTCACAGGACGTGTCCTCCAGACAGAAGCTTGCCTTGTGTCCTTCAGCGACTCTTCTCTGAGTGCTGGCATCCAGCAGATCATAGTGACTGAACTCATCCATGCTGTGGTAGTGCCTGGAGATTAAAAAAAACATTATCCATCACTTTAAACATCTAACCGCCTCTCAAATGCCCATCATTCAATGCTTCAATTTTATAACTGGACCTTTTTTAAACACCTGGAAACACATTTGCTTTCTAGGCACAGGAGGTTTTTCCAAATGCACTTCATGGCCAATGTGTGAGCAGGAATGTACATCACTCCTCATGCCACCTAAAACCTGAAACTTCTAAATTGAGCGTAAAACTGTTTCATAGCCAAAAAATACCCAGGCAAGCTTTGCTAGCATCAACATGAAGCATATATTTCACAGTAACAGACGGTTATATCATGACATGTTAAATTGATGCTGGTCAGCACATAGAACTCAGTCACTGTATACACTGGAGGTCTCCCAAATGTACGCCATAGCGAGCGGCGAGACACGGCTTACTTCAGGACAAAACTATGCTGTGAAAAAATGGGCCCCTGCTAAGTGTTTTTATTCAGACAAGAGCACAGATCTCCTTCCTTCTAAAAACACCACCACCGGCACGCTCAGATATCACACATTACCTAATTCCAAACCATGATAAGGCCACGTACATGTTTTTACAATCTTGCTTTGACTCAAAGAATTCATCATATTTGTTCCCACTGGAGTTCCTAATAGGTCTTTGATGGATTTTTAAAGATTAAATTGGAGATTGAACTTGACAGAATTGGACTTACTGATGGCAGCTGTGCCATTCCCAGGTGTAGCGCGGCCTGCTGGGAAGGAAGTCGGAGGTGCCCTGGTTCTTGACTCGCTGCGGGAATCTCAGCAACATACGTGTGTCATAGTCTCTCACGCTGGATCTGTACGCTGAGCTGTCCGACAAAAATATCAGACATTCCTTTGAGTTTCTCATATTGTCCTAATGGTTCACAATGTGTATCTTGGCTGCATGACCACATTTCAAGCCCGTGCAGAGCAACTGCAGTGTTCCAGAAAAACACTCCCCTCACTTTGGATGAAATGATGTGGCCCGGAAATGTGTTTTGCAGTGTCGTTTACAATAGGTTTTCCATGTGAACAGCTTTATGTGAAACCTGTTTGCGGACTCCTTTTGCTTCCCATCGTGGCAGGAATTTCGCTTAACGCCTTCCCGTTTTCACAGCGCTGGTTTGAGTTATGAGATGTTCCTACCACATATGTTTTAAATAGGCTTCCATGACTCATCTGTTACACGGAGGAATGCAAGTGCACTGACTGGTTGCCTCTGGTTGCGAGCGGCCACCAAAAAATCTTGACATTCTTCTGTTTCATATCAGTATTAATAGTAAAAATGATACCTTGCCAAGCAGTTCTCCTCGGAGGCACATCTGAGATTGTACATTGGAACTCGCTGCACGTAGGCGGAGGCTTGGATGTAGTACGGGTCTGCCACAAGATCAGGCAAACCTGGGGAACACTGAAATGTTTTATTAACAGATACAAGAAAATGCACAGAGCTATTGCAGCTGGAAACCAAACATCTTAAACCGGACTAAGATGGTGGACTTCTAACTTGAACTACACATTTTGTCATGTTTTGATCACCCTCATGTCATTCAAAACCTGTTTCTGATATCTTTAAGACAAAGATATTTTGAAGAATGTTGGTGAGGTGAAAAAACAACATTGACCCCATTGCCTCCATTATATGTGTACAAAGCCACTGAGACATACCTTCTTTTGTGTTCTGCAGCAGAAAAAGTTTCAATGTCTTACATATCACAATACAATTGTGACATCATATTTATTTAACATCCCTGGTTAAAAAAACAATAGAAACCATTAAAGAAGTAATGGTTTGAATGGTCTTAAAGGGTTTTGTGTTAGGTTTTAATGGAAACTATAATGGTGTCTTCTGGTATGTGATGGATTCTATTGGTTAGATGTCAAATCCTATTAGAATAATGCCCAAAATACACTACAAAATTTAAGTTCTAAAGTTTTAATTAAAGTTTTAATGGAACTAGATAATGGTTCATTAGAATTTCTGTGATGGTTTGTATTGAGTTTCTGTTTTTTTCCATCAGGGCAGGAAGGGATGCTAAAAACACAATACACATTCTAATGGTTCCCATTAAAAACACTATAAACCATCAGCTGTTTACCATTAAAACAATTCCAAAATGTATTTAGATGTGTTTTAGGACTATTGGATTTAATGGTGTTTGTTGGTTCCCATTTCCCACATAACATCCCACCAACAGAACCCAACACGTTGCCAATACACAGAGAGCCAATACGATTCCCACAATAACCAATAAATCCAATGACAATTTTGCGTTTGTTTCAATTTTTCTGCAGGAATAAAAGGTGATTAAACAAAAATGACCATCCCTTACCATTCTGAAAGTAGCCTGTTCCATATCCCGGGCGCTGTCTCGGAGAGGGTCTCTCATACGTGTCATAATAGTTATAATACGGGTTGTCCGGATCGGTGGACTTGTACGGGTTGTACGGATCATCCCCAACCATAACATCATCGTTCTGTCTGCTGCCGTTTACAGACGGAGGTGGTCTCTGCAGGACTGTGTCGTTGCTCGATATTCGCAGTCGGTCAGTGAGATTCCTGCGCTCCGGTGATATCCTGATGCGCCCTACGCGTCCAGCTGATAACCAGCGCGAGCCGTGCGCACCTATACCTGACTGCGGACGCTCGGAGCCGCGGCTCTGGGATGCCTGTGCAGAAGATCTGGCAGGCGCATCATCATTGCGAACGATGGCTATCGCTCTGGCTTGCGTCTGTTCTCCGTCTCGTTTAATCGGTGCCTGATATTCCGAACCTTGACTTAATATGCTGAAACGTTTGCCGTTGTGTTGCCATTGTATGGTTTGCCTCAGAGCTGCTGGTCCTTGGCGCTGTGAAGTGGCAGTGTGTGCTATGCAACTTAATAAACATACATGCGCAAACGCGCAAATGAAGGTGTCTGATAGACTCATTTTTATATTTGGTAGGCTAAGTTTGGTTCGTCTTATCGTTGCGCTTGTCGAAATTCCAACAACTATGAATTGGGGAGACAAAAGGATGGCTCAAATTGTGCTCTTTCATAAAGTTAAATTTTCAAATAAACAGAATAAAGGCAGACTTACATGACGACAAGGTAAGATCTCAGTATGACCACCTAATGCTGTAGCCTATACTTACTTCTGACTCACTGATGCGCAAAGTGTACGCAGGAGGAGGAGTTCATTCTTAACGTTTCTCATAAAAGCTCCGGTAACGGAAACTTCTGTTCTTATAGAGCTGTAAAACCTGAGCTGCTTGATCTTCACAAATAAGACACGAACACGCAAACCACACAGAATTGCTATAAAAGTGCATGTTATACAGTCATGTGAAAAAGTTAGGACACCCTTGGTAAATATGAGCAAAGAAGGCTGTAAAAATAAATCTGCATTGTTTCTCGTTTTGATCTTTTATTTAAAAAATCTACAAAATTCCAACGTTTCATTAAAGTAAAACAATTTGAAGTGGGGGGAATATCACATTTTGAAAAAAAAATTCTCTAATACACCCTGACCATAATTATTGACACCCTTGTATTTAATACTTTCTGCAACCTCTATTTGCACGACAAACACCTCTGAGTTTTTTCTTTTATGTCTGATGAGGTTTGAGAATACACCGTTCCTCTATACAGAATTTCTCCAGATCCTTCAAATGTTGGTGCTCCCTCTTCTTCAGTTCATCCCACTCATTTTCTATAGTGTTCAGATCAGGAAACTGGGATGGCTATGGCAGGATCTTGATTTTGTGTTCAGTGACACATTTCTGTGTTGAATTTGATGGTTGCTTTGAACCAGTGTGCTGTTGGAAGATCTAACCGCTTGGAAGATGGAAGAAATCTCCCATTATGAGATTTCTAGAAGAGCAAGTCAGGTTTTGATTTTTTTTATCTGTTGGTAATTGATATAATCCATGATTGCATGTATCTGAATAAGATGTTCAGGTCCTCTGGTATAAAAATAGGTCCACAAATATTGAAAATCCAGCAGTATATTTAACTGTGGACATGGGGCACTTTATTTCCCTCTGTGGACCAAACCCCTCTTGTGTTCTTGCTGCCAAAAAACTCTTTTTCATTTCACTCCAGTCCAGTTTAAGTTCCAGTATGGCAGATTAATATGGCGGAGTTTGTTTTTTCATGAGAGTAGAAGATTTCTTCTTTAACAGTGCCCCAAACAACTTGTGGTGATGGAGGTGCAGTTTTCCTTGATTAAAAAAAAAAAAAAACTAAAATAAACAGATTTCTGCAATGTTGGAGAATGTTGGAAATGGGAATTTGTATTATTTTAAGCATTTATACACTTTCTATTTTGTGTAGCTCAACAAAAACAATCACGCACATCAGAACCATATTCTTTGGTTTTACTCATTGTGATGAATAATTAAGGGGGTTTGGGCTTTGTGTTATTAATATTTGAAGAGTTCAGATGCAAAACCCTCTAAATGCGTCAGATGACTTTTTGTTTAAACAAGCCATTTTTATCAGGCTCCTCCATTTACTTCCAGATATCTCAGACTGGGCAGAGTGTGGTATTTAGTGACTTTTGAAGCAAAAATTATTTGAGTAACGTATATTATGTGTGGAGAGCATTCACTTAACATCATAATCACATTTTTGACGGAGGTGGATTTTAGATTGTTTTGCATTTGAACTCTTCATTTATTCTTCTGTGCAACAAGAAATCATGACTGGACAACATCATGTTTCTAGTCACCTTGGTGTGCTCAGAAAATGTAAATATCAATGGAAATATACTATGGGAGATATTTTACTCATACGAATTTCTGGGGGTGTCAATAGTTATGGTCAGGGTGTATTAGAGAAAAAAAAAAAATTCACAATGTGATATTACCCCCACTTCAAATTTTACTTTAATGAAATGTTGGAATTTTGTAGACTGTTTTTAAATAAAAGATCAAAACGAGAAACTCATATTTATTTATGCTCATATTTACCAAGGGTGTCCTAACTTTTTCACATGACTGTATATGTTAATATTGAATTTCAATATTGAAATTTTGCTACAAGCAAAAGAGTAATATCATATGATATTAATTTAAGGAGAAATATTAAGGAGTAAATTAACGGTTTCAACAGACACACACGCCTGGCCTGAAGCTAACTTCCGGTCTATGTTTGTTGATGATCGGTCTGACTGGTGGCTAATAATATAACTATTTATATATTATTTAATGTATATTAATTTTAATTTATACGAATATTTTATTGTATAATAATTGTATTAAATGAACAATATGTTGAGTTTTATTGTATATTAATTTTATTAAATAAACAATTTGTTGATTGGGTCATGTCAAATTGTAGCATTTAAGTTTAGCCAAGTAATGGTTCTTCTACTGGTAACGTTAACCCAAAATAATACTGGCTAGACTTACTTTTAACTTTAATCTAATGAAATTTACTTAAAATTTATTTTCAGAAATAATTTACAGGGACGTTTTTCTTTGCCTATATGTAGCGGACGTTAGGGTTGGCCCACAAACGCGCGCATGCGCAGTAACGTTTGTTTATGTTTCTTTCTTTAGAATAGAAACTAGAAATGTATAAAAAAATCATATTTGATCAGTTTCATTCCTGGATTTCTCATGTTGTGTTAGACAAATGCCTTTTAGTTTGATTTTTGGATGAACCCTTCAAAAACTGCCAAGTTGTCTCCACGTTCTCATTGCATGAGACTTGCAGACGCAGCAAAAACAGAATTTTCGGAAATGTGTTGCTTATAAAATCCTTTCATCCTAAAGCTCGCACCCGATTTTTTCCCCGCACTTTTTTGAAAACGGAGCACCCGATAGTCATGTGTGCTTTACGAGGTGCTACTTTAAACATCATGTGTGCTTTGATACATTATGAAAGCTCGTGTCTTGTTGGAAAGTGCTCTACGTTCATCACGTGCACTGTTTATAACATCAAATTATAAACGCACCTGGGCCACCCAGGCTTTAACGTAGATATTCCTCCACACATTCCATCGATTGTACACTCTCATCTGACCCCACTGCTGTCTTATATTTTCCCATGAGCAACACGTTCTATGTCTTGCACTGGAAGCGTAATTGCTGGGTAGAAAAACGTAATCAATGGTGTCTGAATTCTGCGTCTAGCCTCATTGCCAGTGACAACCACAGGGACAACCAACTCAGAACGAGATAGAGAGGTTTCTGGAGTCTGAAAGTCTTTTCTTTTTTAGTAGAGCCACAGACATTTTAAAATGTAAGGGGTCACTAGAAGTGTATGAAAAATTACATATATAATATTTCATTTTGACCCTCTTAAACCTTTTTAAAATTCATACATTGGAATCGTTATTCTAGGTTCATGGACTCATCCATGAGTGCATTGAACAGCTACAGTGTAATGCAAACGTGCACTTTAACATGTTTCAAACAATATCTGCTGTGGACACTAGAGGGCATGTTTTATAAAACCAACATGTGTGTTTTTTTTTTAAATCTAGAGGGAAAAGATGTGGATTGTTTGATGTATTGTATCCTTAGTTTGTGTGTTCATCCTTGATAACTTACAGACAGGGGCGCCATGGGGGGAGGGAGGCTAAAGCGTACCTCCGCCCACAAATTAAACTTCTGTCATTAATTACTTACCCTCAAGTGGTTAAACATCCATAGGTCCTCCGTTTTCCCCCAAAACGCAAATTAGTGTATTTTTAAAAGCTTTCTGACTCCATAGATGGCAATGCAACCAAACTTCAAAGCGCTGAAAGTACGTAAATACATCGTAAAATAGTCCACCCGACTCCGGTGGTTCCATATTAATTTATATAATGCGACGAGGATACTTTTTGTGCGCAAACAAACAAAAATAATGACTATTTAACTTCCTGATTTGATTGTTAGTATCCAGCGCAGTTTGTATATTTAATCACATGAACTCACTTACAAAACTTTTTATAATAATTAAGAGAAAATCTGAGTGGCAAAATATGTGTATAAACAAACATAATTACATTTGCAGCTCGATCCCATTATATGATGAAAGAAAATGGGCTACAAGTTTGAAGGCAGCACTACACAACCTCCCTGAACTGCATTACGCCTAACCTTGCCTTGATAATTTCAACCCTAACGTTCTTGGATGTACATGAATCCCTGCAGACAAACAAAATACATTCAAACCAAAATAAGAAATGACACATTGGGGGCTTACACAGGGAAGCAGACATGAATAAAATCAATGTCAAGTGTAGCAGTATGTATAACACATAAAATAAACAAAAGTGTGGAAAGAAACTTGGCAAATCCCTCTGGTATATACACAGAAAGAGGCAACAGGTCACATTATAAAATCAGACCATAAATTCCTTTTCCTCCTCCATCTGCTCGAATATTCACAGAGATGAATAAAAGTGTTTTTGTCCACAAGGACTCAGACGGGGTATTCAGGGAATGGACTGCAGGCATCCCAGAACGTCTACCATGTTCCAAAAGGCAAGATTCAAACATTTAATAAAGTCTGGCATTCCAACCATCAGACATGTCGACAGCGCGCCTTCTCTCACCGAGCTAAACTGCAGTCCATCTGTGTTAAAGAAAAACACTTTGACAGAAGTGCTTTGTCTTAGTGTCAGATAAGCAGAACCATTTGTACTGGGTCACTTTTGTTTTCAAAATCAAAATTTAGTAAATGCTTGTTCAAAACATAAAAAAATATGGGGTAAGAACTTTTATTTACTTAAGGTTTACACTGTAATGAAAAAATTGTAATTTTACCATTTTATTTTTTAAATGCAGTAAAAAGGCATATTACAGAAATAAACAGCAAATGTACAAGTTATGTGTAAAATAATAAAAAAAAAACATGTAATGTTACTTTACAAAAAATTATGCTTTTTCTGTTTTTTTAACAGATTGTTTTATTTTTTTAAAGCAGATTATTAATTTAACCATTTTTAAAATTTTATTTTGCTTCGCAAGTAAATTTCTTGATTTAGGAATTGCAAAGCCTAACAAAAATAGTAATAAACAAATTTATTTGCTGTGAACTTTAATGCTAATTTTTTAACATGCATACAATCTGGCAACATAAATGTATAAATGCTAGAGTAAAAAAATGTAAACAATTAAATATAAAATCCTAATGCATGTTTTCCTAAATAAAAATGACTTGTTAATTTAGTTTACTTTTACAAGGAAACCATTTAAAAACAAAATAAAGTAGGCCTATCTAACACCCATACCACTTGGAAAACTGTCACAGTAAACTCGTAACTTGGCACAGATGATTTCAGAATTTTTTCCCTGCATAAAACAGCAGGTTTCCATTACTCAGAAGCAAAGAGCGAAGCCTTAACTTGTATTGTGCACACATACACACTGGCCTACGTGGCACTCAGCACATGTTGACTGCATGGATTGGGAGTGAATTCATAAAAAGTGAACAAGGGGAGGAGTTCCTCTCCCCTTTAGAAAAACACTGATTATGAAACACTGGTAATGTCATGCCATCTCTCCTGCTAAGCAGGTCTGTCATGCCGTTTGGGTCATTTTGTAATTCCCTCATTATAAATCCCATGGAGGAGGGCTGTTTATGTGTAAGAATAAACCACAATGTTATTCTTTTGTGGTGACGAAAGAAGAAATCAAAGGTATCCCAGACTTCAACTAAACATTCGTTTTTCAAAGAATTCTAAAAGTCAGCGGTTTTGTAGTCTAGCCTTGTTTTTCTTTTCTCTTGTAATGGGGTGTTATTGTAAGTTGTTTGATGAAGGGAAAACAGCACAAGAAAGACGAGTTTAGTCTGCACATCTGGAGATAAAAGAGTATGAAAGGACATTGTGAAATAACACAAGCAACATACCATTAGACAATATGGACATGTTTATATATTTTAAAATATAAACACACATATATATTACAAAATGCGACTCAGTCTGTGAAAACCCCATGGCAGTCTTACATAATAAAATATTGTGCAAAGAACATACAGACAAAATATAACCTTGAAATCTTTAATACTGACTGAATATATTAAGTTTAGAAATAATGTCCAAATGTGCTGTTTTTTCAGGAAAGGTAAAAACACTTTAGTTTTTAAATGATTAAATGTTCTCTTAATCAATGATTAAATATATGTTAAAGCCTGGGTGGCCCAGGTGCGTTAGTATGTTTAATTATTTTGTGTGAATATATAACAGCATTGTTTAAATTTGATAACATTTGCATTTCAACACATGAATTTCATGAACTTGCTAAATAATAGTAGAAAGTGTGCTATATAAGGGGTTGTTTCTGAAGCGGAGGTTCCCAACCAGGTCCACAGTCCTGCAGCTACCTAATATCTTTGGGACTGCTAGAAACATCTGGGCAGGTTTGTTGAAATGTTGTAGATAGGATCTAAACTCCGCAGGACACTGGACCTCCAGAAACATGTTTGGAGACCCCTAAAGCGCTATATGGCCTCCTATTTGGGCACACATATTTAGCCTAGATGGTCATAAAAGCATTATCTTTAGGGTACACAGATACACAGCTGGATCAGACATTTTCAACAAATATAATCAATGCTGGTTGCTTATGGGTAACTTTGCACTTTAAAGATGTAGCAATGCCACCATCTGCTGGGAGCATATGCAACTGTATTTCTCACAATTTCTGTCATCATTTACTCACCATCTTGTCCTTTTAATCCTGTATCTGACTTACATTCTTCTGCAGAACACAAAAGAAGATTTAAAGACCGTACAACAGCTGTACCCATTAAGTTCTATTGTATGAACAAAACCAATTCAAGTCAATGGGTACTGCAGTTGTTTGGTTACAAACATTCTTCAAAATATCTTTTGTGTTTTTTAGATGAAAGTCATAAGGGTTTGAAATGACAAGAGGGTATGTAAATGAAAATAATTTTCATTTCTGGGGAACTAGCAAGTTAAAAGTATGTCTAGTCAGTATTATTTTGGGTTACCAGTATAAGAACAGTTACTTGGCTAAACTAAATGTGACAGTTACATGACCCATCCAACAAATTTCTTATTTAATAATAATTATAAACTACATTGAAACTTTTTTTTATTATTTATAATAAAATTCTTATAGAAATGAATATACAATAAATAAAATATAATATGACTAGCCAGACCGATCAAAAACAGACCGGAAGTTAACTTAGGGCCAGGCGCGTGTGTCTGACAAAACCGTCTATACAAGTTTGGAACAATTTGAGGGTGAATAAATGACTGTCGTTAGTTAAATCATATTTTCAGCAGTTTATTTTTTAACACGGTAACGTACAGTTTCCTATATTTTGACTTTGATGTTTAAACAACGTCCTACCTCTCCCGGCAGTCTCCCGAAAATTTGTAGTGTCTCCCTGATGTCCGCAAATTAAATTCAATATCCCGGAAACCAGAGGCAAGATAGAGAACGAGCAAAATTAGCGCCGTTTGAGCGCTTAATAGCCTAGTAACTTTAAACAGAATGAGCATCCTATGATTGGTCAAATATGTGTCAATTAGACGAATTGTGAGGCGAATGATACAAAAGCGCATGAAACAGTCGGTTCTCGTCGACTCTTTCTCGCGTCAATGTGTCGATTTGATGTCATCGACACTTTTGACATTAGATTTGGAAAGGTGGGATACCTGCCTACCGCAATATTTTACAGCGCATTCTTGGCATTCATACACAGTTCAGTTAAAACACAATCTTTATTCCCAACAAATCTTCGCTTGTATACAATCTTGAAAATAAACATAATATTTGCAAAGCAATGAGACACAAACAATATCACTACATCTTGCATCAATCTCACGAATGTCACACATTCTGCTCATGCGCGTTAAAACAACGTCATTCAGTCGGGACTTCTCTTTCTTTACATCGTTCCAGCAACACAGCGTATGTTTTCTTGTCCTGCAGACCTGGCAGATCGTGTATTGTGATGTTAGTTGATCCTCTCAGTAATGCAGTTTGACTAGCCAGCGTCAAGACCTCGAGCACAAGGTACTCCAGCACACCGGTGAGGAACACGGCCGCGTCCTCTTCCACGATCTGCCCGGATAGTCCGTCTGTACATGTTTGTTGAATGTCCTCGACTGAAAACACGAGACCTGCACGTTCTGACAAAGAATTCGCGCACTTCTTTTTCTTCATAGTCAACAAAACGTACAACCGAAGTATTTTTTTCTTCGTGTTAATTCAGTTTCTGATGTTTCTTTCGAGTCGGCGTCGCTCTACTGCCCTCCACAGGGGTGGAATGAACGACACGAAATAACTTCGGTGCACCTGCTCGTTTACATTCATCAATTGATCATTAAATTAAACTTTTAACTAGCCTTGAATAATTTAGGCTGCTGATTAAGTTTCTGATGGAAAATGCAAAACAAATATTAGAAAAATAATTATTTTACATTCGTTTTTTAAATAAGCAGACGTTTGTATAAGATATTTGATCTATAATAATTAAATAAAATTTGTATATCAAAATGTGTATTTAAACATTTATTAAGTAGTTCATTTGTAAAGTCAATGTTTTACTAGAGCTTTTGAACTAAAAAAAAAATTGTTTAGTTTAAATATTTTTATGTTTGGTTATATATTCACATTTATGTCTCAGTTTTCAAAAAGAAAAAGGCTGCTATATAATGCAATATACAATGTTTATTTTTTTACTTTGCCAAAAGCAATAAAGAAAAAGTAATACATAAAAATAATCAACTGTCAAACAACAAAACAAACAGCAAATTCCAACATACATAAAAGAAAAAAATAAGTGTGATGATGAATCTTTATAGTTTAGCATTAAAAATATTTAAATGACATGTTAATCAATGCATTTAGTTTGGTACTTGTTAATAAAAAAAGTGAGACATAGATCAAAGTGAGAAATGAGAGACAAAAACAAATTGGGGAAAGAGGTTTGCTAGATTAGCATTTTATACGCTTTTAATTGTAATGGACAGGAATTCATAACTAAAAAAAAGATAGTACTAACTGTAGTAAGTTTTTTATTAAGTTTGTATGCAAATGCATTTACGTTACATTTACGTCATTGAAAATGATCAAATAGCCTCAAACAGGGAAGAGAATATGGCCTGAGAAGTAGCTGGACCTGCTTATCCCGCTTGCACCCTGTAAAGCCTCAATCCACACACAATCTCCTTTCTCCAACCTCAGAATAGCCAGCCCTTCAGCTAATACAGAGACTGTTTCAGATTGTATCTGTACAAGATGATTTTTCATTAAGGTCACAACGGCCAAACTTTGAGTTCCTCTGCATGAAAACTGAAATTGATAAACACCGGGTACACGGCAGAGGAACACCCTTGTTCTTGGGTCAAAATGGTATTGTCTGTTGTAAAAAGCCTGCATGAACACCACAAGCAAAGCAAAAAAGGCACACTGTTGTCCAGCAGTGTTTAAGTGAGGTCCTGCAGGACCGAGTGGACCTGCTACACCCTGTTGATCTGAAACAAGATGAGAGAAATATATTTTTTGGAGATTCAAACTTTCTTATAAAGAATTGAGGTAATAATGTCATTAATGAAGGTTGTCAATTGTATTGTTTTAGCTTTGTGCATAAGCTTTCATGGCTGAAATAACGTCTAGGCCCATAACCATAGCTTTCTTGTACCTCAGTGGTTAGAGCATGGCACTAGCAATGCCAAGGTCATGGGTTCGAACCCAGATATTGCACATACTCAAAAACAAACAAAAATGTGTAGTATAATTCAATGTAAGTCGCTTTGGATAAAAGCGTCTGCCAAATGCATAAATGTAATGCAATGTAATAACCAGAATCAAGTTCAGAAATATACTGTAAAATAAGTTTTTTCCTTTAAAATTACATGCTTGTAATTGTAATTCTTGTAAATTTGCAGATTTTTCTGTAATTTACCATATTAAAAAAATAGACAGTATCCCGTAAGAAAATAAATATTTTCCAGCAGCTGGGGCACCAGAATTATACCGTAAAAATAACAATTTTCCATGTTTATTTATTGTTTCTTGTTTCATTCTTAACGCCATTCCAGCATCTAAGGCTATATCCATGGCGAGAACTAGTCACTCTATACACACAAGTCGATACTATACACAAGTCTTTTCTATACATGAGTCAGGGAGGGACAATTTGGATTCCTCAATTAACCTATCCTGCATGTCTTTGGGCCGTGGGAGGAAACCGGAGTACCCGGAGTAAACCCATGCTGACACAGGGAGAACATGCAAAATCCACACAGAAAGGCCTCCTGTCCCAGTCGGGGCTCGAACCAGGGACCTTCTTGCTGTGAGGCAGCAGTGCTAACCACTGAGTCACTGTGCCGCCCGCAATTTTCCCCGTAAAAGTTTGTTTTTCATGTAACTTTGCGGCCTTTTTCGTTTTTTGAACAAATCTGTATGTGAACATTTTGAAAAAACTGCTAAATTCTGTAAATACAGTTATTTCAGGATTATACGTGAAAAATATGTAAAAAAATTTTTGTTTAATTACAATGTGGCTTCCCCTGTTCCCCTGGAGGTTCTCTGGGAAACTTTGACCAACATTCGACTTGATTCTGGTATGAGGCCAGAATGTTTACCTGGTATACCATGGTCATGACTTTTTTGCATGGTGAGGGTGGCAAGGTCCAAAGCTATGTGGCTTGTAAAGGAAAACAACCTCTCTCGAAGAGCGTCCACCATCATTTGGTCCTGTGTGTTTAGTTTTGCCGGTTGACTGATCAATCCATGGAGCAGAGGATCCTATTTGTCAGATATGGTGACCCATACCCAAAATGTGACCTCTGCATTTAACCCAACCAGTGAATAGTGAACACACACACTTTAAGTCGTAAACACACATACACCGGGAAGCTATCACTGCAGCACCCGGGGAGCAAACAGGGCTAAGGTGCCTTAAGGGCACATCAGTTGTTACCTGCTGGTACTGGGAATCGAACCGGCAACCTTCTGGTTACGAGTCCGACTCTCTAACCATTAGGCATCCACAACTGCCTATGCAAGAAGTAAAGCAAAATCAAACTTTGTTGCAGTTTAAGTGGCTATATGGAAAGTCTGTCCAATTGGTGCCCCTAGCTATTTTCTTCTTGCCAATCGGCAAACAATTATAGTTCTCATCTACTTGACTTGGAAAGACAAAAACCTTTAAATATCTGCCAAAACACCATTAAAACCAGTTTAGCCAGTTTAACCAGCAACCCTTCCTTGGACAACCAGCTTCACCAGATCACTCTGGTGGTCCTGAATACAAATTTTCAGAATGGTTTCCTTTGATCTTTTCACTGGTGACTTCCCTGCTTTACAACAACTATTCTACAACACACATGATCACAGCATCAATGATGATCATGAGTCTTACAAACTTACCCTCAAAGATCACCCCCCAGGGTGAAAAGAAGGCCTCATGAAGGGGCACACTTGGAAACTGAGGATAGTTCTGGTAGTTTTCATTAAGATGGGATATGATGGGTTGGATGGCCAGGTGGGCGAAGCGGAAAGCTGCAGTGGCAAACACATTTGCAATGCTAGGGTCCACATTCTCATTGTAACCTGGATAAATACCAAGGTGTCTATTGAAAGTATCAGGACCCACAATGTGGGGCAGGTAATCTAAAACAGAAAGAGTGTTTAGAAATGAACATCTATTATGTAATTCAAGGATGGAAGGTGTGGATTTTTCTGTCTTTACTGTAGGTAGGCACCCACAATTTTCCGTGCTTCTTGATAGAGGGTTTCACTACTCCAACTTGGGTTGAGCACATGAAGGGTGCGAGTCAATCGGTTGTGCTCCCTCACAAATAATGCATGTAATGAGGTAAGAGCAATGTTCTCGTCAGAACGTTTTTTTGCCAGGACTGAAGTTGACTGTGCCATGGACGGAGGAGCTTAAAGTTTATGTTAATGAATAACGATAGACTGTAAATAACGTTAACAATGTGCGAATGCAAAATTAGTAAAGAAGGATGCTATTGCGATTATAAGATACAGCATATAAAACAAACAGATAAATAAATGTTATATGTATGTATAGCCAAAGCACAATCTGCTAAACAAAACTACAAGCTAGCTACATGGCGGCAGCTTACATCAACCTATAATAAACCACCATGGGCAAACTATTCACATGATTAAACACAAATGCACACTGTGTACGGTGACAGCATATTGAAATCAACTCGTACACATACTGACTGTAATGTTAGACCTATCAGCCACAATCTCAAATAAATAAAAATATATAATATTACTGCCGGCCTGCATGCAAAACTCCAAATGTGACATTTCTTTCTGGGTTGACGTCGATGAACTCGAGATTCTGTTTCGTATGGCTTTGTTTGGGCTTTGAAAAAAATCAAGAATTCGTTTTTGCGCTATTTGAACAAAACCAGCTGTGACACTTGACCTTCACTAACGAATGCCATGTGACGTCATGACGGCATTGCCATTTACTGTAAAGTAATTCATGTTTTCGATGAATATTAGTTTTATTAGACATTTTATTTCTTTTATGCTAAAACATTTTTAAATAAAATAAAATAAACCATTAAAGCACCATTCAAATTTTTATTTTGCTTGAGTCCAGGGGGTGCTGCAGCCCCCTCAGCACCCCCACTTCCCACGGCTATGGGACTCGTCACAGTTAAGGCCGTTGCTGAATTACCTAATGCCCACCGAGAAGGGTGTAAGAGTCAGATCGTGGTAGACCCACTGCCCAAAGATGGTGAGCATGAAGGTAAACTCACGATCGCTCTCTATGTTGGCATCTGCGGTTCTTAGATTAGATTAGATTAGATTCAACTTTATTGTCATTACACATGTACAAGTACAAGGCAACGAAATGCAGTTTAGGTCTAACCAGAAGTGCAATAGCAGCAAGTGCAGGATATACAGCGGTTGCATAAATTACATAAATAAATATTACAGAAGTAATTTACAGATGGAAATGTACTATGACCATGATTTACAGATGTCTCTAACTATAGACAGAAATTAACAGATGTATATATACTATGAACATAATGTACAGATGTCTATTACTATAAACAGAGATTTACAGATGGATATGTATTATGAACATAATGTACAGATGGCTATTACTATAAACAGAAATTTACAGGTGGATGTATACAATAAGTTAGGCTATGGTGAGCAGCAGTGCGATGGATATAGAGTAGTGCAAATAAATTATGGACAGAAGCTATCTAAGTAACAGTGCAGTGGAAGAAGTTATTGCATATTTCAATTAAAGTGTAGGAGTGCAAGATGCATAGTAAACAGTCGGTACTGTAAATGAACAGTTGGCAGTGCAAATGAGCAGTCTGGTAGTGCAAATGAACATAAATGTTATGTATAGACAGTCCATTAGTGCAAATAACAAGTGAAGTCAGGTGTGCAATGGGGGGGAGAGAAGAGTGTAGTAGTATATGAGGGGCAGTGGGATCAGTGAGGGGCAGAGTTCAATAAAGAGACAGCTCTGGGAAAAAAGCTGTTCTTTAATCTGCTAGTCCTGGTCCAGAGGCACCTGAAACGCCTGCCGGAGGGCAAGAGAGAAAACAGTCTGTGAGCGGGATGAGAGGAGTCCTTAAGAATGCTGCGAGCTCGACGCAGACAGCGTTTCCTCTGGATGTCCTCCATGGATTGAAGTGGAGTCCCTGTGATGCGCTGGGCGGTTTTCACCACCCGCTGCAGTGCCTTGCGCTCTGCAACAGAGCAGCTCCCATGCCAGACTGTGACACAGTTGGTCAGGATGCTTTCTATTGCACAGCGATAGAAGTTCACCAGGATAGCCGAGGACAGCCGATTCTTCTTTAGTGTCCTCAGGAAGAAGAGGCGCTGGTGAGCCTTCTTGACCAGGCTGGAGGTGTTGGTAGTCCAGGACAGGTCTTCCGAGATGTGGATCCCCAGGAACTTGAAACTGGAGACACGTTCAACAGCCATCCCATTGATGTGGATGGTGTCATGTGTGCCTCTTGACTCTTTCCTGAAGTCCACAATGAGCTCCTTTGTCTTGGAGGTGTTAAGGAGCAGGTTATTGCTGTTGCACCATGTGGCTAGGTGCTGGATCTCCTCCCTGTAGGCCGTCTCATCGTTGTTGCTGATGAGACCAATCACCGTAGTGTCGTCCGCAAACTTGATGATGGAGTTAGATCTGTTCACAGGCTTGCAGTCGGAGGTGAAGAGGGAGTAGAGGAAGGGGCTTAGCACACAGCCCTGTGGTACACCAGTGTTGAGTGTGATAGTGGTGGAGCAGATGGAGCCTGATCTCACCTGCTGTGGTCTGTTGGTCAGAAAGTCCATAATCCAATTGCATAGGGAGGTGTTGATGCCCAGGTCTTCAAGTTTGGATATTAACTTGGATGAGATGATAGTGTTGAATGCTGAGCTGAAGTCAACAAACAACATACGTGCATAGGTGTTCTTATTGTCCAGATGTGTGAGCACAGAGTGCAGTGCCATGGAAACTGCATCTTCTGTGCTCCTATTGCTGCGGTAAGCAAACTGGTGTGGGTCCAATGTGGATGGTAGAAAGTCCTTCAGGTGTGCCAGGACCAGCCGCTCAAAGCACTTCATGACAATGGGTGTCAGTGCTACAGGGCGGTAGTCGTTGAGGCACTTTGGGCTGGAGTGTTTTGGCACTGGCACAATGGAGGTGCATTTAAAGCATGTTGGCACAGCTGCTTGGGCAAGAGACAGGTTGAAGATGTCAGTGAAAACCCCAGCAAGCTGCTCAGCACATGCCCTGAGTACGCGTCCAGGGATGTTGTCTGGTCCAGCGGCTTTGTGCGCACTGATCTGGCTCAGTGCATTGCAGACGTCTATGGAGGAGAGTGTGATTGGAGGGTGATCAGCTGAGGGTTTGAGCTTGGTGGCAGTGTCTCTATTGTCCCTCTCAAAGCGAGCATAAAAGTCATTAAGCTCGTTCAGGAAGAGGACATCAGTGGCTGCGGGGGTGGAGTGGGTGGGTTTGTAATCACTGATGGCCTGGATGCCTTGCCACATGCGTCGAGGGTCGGAGTTGGAAAAGTGCTCCTCTACCTTTAGCTTGTAGCAGTGTTTGGCCTCTTTGATGCCCCTCTTCAGGTTAGCTCTGGATGTGCTGTAGGCTTGTGCATCACCTGATCTGAAGGCAGTATTGCGTGCCTTCAACAGGAGGCGCACCTCCTTGTTCATCCATGGCTTCTGATTTGGGTACGTGATGATCTGTTTCTGAGTGGTAACATTGTCAATGGTGGTGTTGATGTAATCCAGTACAGAAGAGGTGTAGCAGTCAATGTCCGTGTGAGAGCCACTGGTGGCCTGAGAAGCAAATGTACTCCAGTCTGTGTGTAGAAACCTTTCCTGGAGTGTGAAATCTGCCCCCACAGGCCACACTTTGATGGTCTTCACTGATGGCTTCACACGATTGATGAGGGGTGAATACTTGGGGGTGAGGAACAAAGAAAGGTGATCTGACTGTCCCAGGTGGGGGAGGGGGGTCGCAACGTAAGCTTCAGCCATGTTTGTGTAAACATGGTCTAAGGTTTTGTTTCCTCTGGTGTGACAGGAAACATGCTGGTGAAATTTGGGGAGAACTGACTTTAAGTTTGAATGATTAAAATCTCCCGCAACAATAAACGCAGCTTCCGGGTGAGCAGTCTGTTGTTTACTGATGGCTGCATGAAGTTCTTTCATAGCAAGCTTGGCATCAGCATCCGGGGGAATGTAGGCTGCAGTTATAATGGTGGAAGAGAACTCCCGTTAGAATATGATTGCAAACCAGTCTGACTTGAAATCAGTGACTGGAGATTATATCCGTTGTTCATATCCAGGGACGGATTAACGCATGGGCCCAGGGCACTAGACCAGCAGGGGCCCCTGTCAAATGTAATATGTGTATATTTTTTATATTATTCATTTTATTTTATCAATAATATTTTATGAACACAATAAATTGATTATTTTTGCAGTTGTTAAGTATTAACCTGTAGGGGATATTACAATAAAGACCTGTAGACCAGTTGTGATGAATGAAGACACAGAGTCAGTAAAGAAATTTATAAAAGAAAATTTACTAAGAAGTCAGCTTCAGCACTCTCAAGGAGTTCCACAGACCGACCTGCCGTTACATCAAAATGCAGTAATATTTATACTAACAGAGCCATCCAACCTACGTCATTACTTGAGTAAATAATATCTCGTGATAGGTTAGACAATACATAAATTTAGCTTTGACGTCCAGTTCATAGCATATCTTCACTGATTATAAGTTTGACACAGAAACCCTAGTTTAGGCACAACATATACGCATCTCTTTAAATCCGGTCTTCTAAATATGGTCTTTCTGCCACCAATAACTAACTTCTGAAACAATACAATCACACACACAAAACCCCTCAAGGCTAGAGTGCATGCTAGCAGAAGATGTTTTTACACGTGATGATAAGAGGTCCCTTCTAAAAGCCACGGTGACCTAGCAGGAAGAGAGGCCTAAACATTCAGAGACTCAAACAGTGAATTATTTTAGTAATATTTACTCTCTTTTAGTTTTATTGTTAATATCATAATCACAAGTAAAATGCTGATTAATGATTGATTAGTCTCAAAACCAGAAAAAGGATATATATATATATATATATATATATATATATATATATATATGTAAGATGGAGCCACGGCACCCGTCCCTTCAAACCATAGCAAATATATCAAATAAATAATCCATAATTAATCCATAATTATAATCCATTGTCGAGCTGTTGAGAGGGATATCTAGAGGCAAGTAAAAAAAACACTGTGTTCAATCAGTGTGCAGAAGTCACGTGTAGGAGACTGTCACGAACCGCTCAGAGACGCGAAGAGGTTGAGGATCTAAGTGCAGCTTTAATAACAGAATAAAGATACAGGCAAGAATCAGGGCAGGCAGCAATCAGGCAAAGGCGATGGAACAGGCAATGGTCAGGGCAGGCAGCAAACAGGCAGAAAACAAAACACAATCGAAGATCAAGACACAAAACCAACAACCGGGAAAACGCAGAAATGCAGTATAGACGCAAACAAGACTTGGCAATGATTGAATGGCAAATCAGGGTATAAATCATTTGAGAGTCAGTCAAGAAGTAAGGTAATAAAAACGGCTTATTATTTCGAAATAATAGTGTTTTTACAACATGTATGTAAATAAACCTGTTGTCGGAGTGTAAATATTTTGTGCACTGCATTTTATGTGCTTTTTAGTGTAATAGTAGAGGGCGTTTGACACAGAACATTCTGCTGCGCCTTTTGCAATGTCTTTTGCATGAGCGCCAAAAATTCAAACTTTTCACTCAGTGCAGCTCATCAATGTAAGTGCCACATCAGTGGACCAATCAGAAGATCCGAAGGCGGGGCAAGTGTGCAAGATATTGTTTACAATAGCAAGTTGGCATTTTCTGTTTTTAAAAGAGTGCCTCGAGACCCTCTCGGTTTGCACTGCGCTTTTTTAAAACCATTCCTGAGCACAATGTCTCATGTTTTTAGATGCAAGGATGTGTTGTGTGCGAACCTATGTCTTATGTGATGGGACATACAGTATGTGCAACACTGTGATGCCGGGGGGCCTTTGAAACTTCCGTGCCCAGGGTACATGTAGCTGTCACTGAATTAAGGTGTTTGTTAAAATTCTCAGTTTGAACATATTTTGTTTATTATAAATGTCTTGTAATATGTTAATGTAATGAATGAATATTTGTTTGGTGTTTGTATTCTTATTAAGAATTTCTTAAGGCATAATAATTTTGGTAAAGGTGACACCTACAGGTCAGTCGAATTAAGTCTTAGTTTAAGCATGTCAGTGCTATCATCCGGGTGACTTCAAAACCATGAGGAAAGCAGAGTTAAAAGTTGGCTGATCGTAAAAAGGAATTTTGTTAAAAATACACGCTAATGTCTCCTGAATTATTGATTGGAAGGCAAACACGGTATGTTTGTATGTTTTATTTGGTTTTCATTGTCAAATTATATGTAATGTTCTGTTATCTATATTGGTTGAAAAAGCTGTAAGTTTGGCTGTAGGCATGGACAAAACAACAGTAATAATAAGTGTCTAAATGTAACTCTTATTTATTTTCAGTTTTCACGGTGTCTACAAGAAAAATATAAACCTTTAAGACATCAGTTGATGTGTGTTTCTTGAACTAATCAGAAGAAAACGTTCGGGAGCCGTTAAAGTACATCAAAGTCAAAATCCATCCCGTTGTACCAGGGGCAATGCAGCATCGTTGTGCAGTTTGTTGAGGTCCCATCCGTTGGGTTGTGAGGTGCCATCCTCATATTTAGCAGGCAGTCAGCAGGCAAAATGAATGTTCGATGCACCAAGGAGCGGGTTAAACCTGAGGATTACAACATTAATTAATAAGTAAACTGTAACTGTTCTGTCTGTCCCTGTTTATTTTCTGGACTTCATTACCCAGCATGCACCGCACCTTCACCTGGCCATTTTTGATTTGACTCTGCACCTGTTCGTAATCTGTGTTTGATTTGTTTGCACCTGTGTTGTGTTTCTCATGTGTTTTTTAAGTTCCGTTTGCCTGTGTGTGCGCATTACTTACCTGTATACCTGGTTTTGGATTACTTACCCGTATACCTGTGTTTGGATTACCTGCCCGTATACCTGTGTTTGGATTACCTGCCCGTATACCTGTGTTTGGATTACCTGCCCGTATACCTGTGTTTGGATTACCTGCCCGTATACCTGTGACTGGATTACTTACCCGTTTGTCTGTGTTTGGATCACCTACCAGTTACCCATGTGTGCCCGTGTATGTACAATAAACTGAGGAACGATTTACGATACAAATTATATTCAGTATTTCTTCGGGTAAATGACTTTTAAAGATGCAGTTTAATTAAAAAGTAAATGTAGTCGAACGCAGTACAATCTGTTTTCACACCAGTAATGTTAGGTTTAATGGTGAGGTTAGGGGTGGGGCACATTATTGCTTTTATCTACTAATTTCAAATTTAAATGTATGTAAATGTACAAAATTTCAGTGAGATCAGTTTCACTAGCGATTCTCTCATGAGACTTGACTATTTACACTGAATAAGGTGGCGTTTATACCAGTGCGTTTTCCTTTTAAAACGCATAACTTTTGCTACGGTTATGCCTGGCGTTTACACTACTCCGGAGTTCCCTATCGAGAGCGGTCTCTCGACATTGCAGAAGCATCTGCTATGGGAACTCCTCCCCTTTCACCTCTCCTGAAGTCTTATTGGATAACAGCAGTGAAACTGGCCAATTGTCGGGCTCGCAACCGTATGCAAATACTGGCGACCCAAGACAGTATAAATACAGTGCACAGGGACACTACCTTAGAATCTTCTCTTTCACGCTGCCATCGTTGACTTCGCTGGATTATCTACGCATCCAATTGTTGCCTTCTGTTGTCTTTGCGCGGGTCCCATCGACCCGCCGGATACCCACGAGCACTGCATTGCCTGCCTGGGCTTGGCTCACGCTGAGGCAGCTTTCTGCGAGTCCGATTACGCGCACTGTGTTGAATTGCCGGTGCGTGTCTTGAGGGCTCGCAGGAACGTTGCTCGCGGACACTCAGGGTCGAGGCCCACCACTACCAGCGAGCCACTGGTGGGCCCATCTATACCACGTGGCGATGGCGACGACCCGGCCCGGGGCCGCCGTCCTCTGCCGTCGCCTCATTCCCCGGTCCTTTTTGCTGAGGAGTGCCTTCGCCCCCTCACACTGCTGTGGACGTCGTCTCGTTCGGCCTCGACGAGGAGGATGAAGATGCGATGTCTCTCTCGGCTTCGGTTAAGGACTGGGCGGAGTCGAAGCGGGACCGCACCGACTCAGAGTCCACCCCAGACCTCCAAGAGGTCTTTTCGTGCGGGTGCTCGAAAAGGCCGTCAAGGAGCTCGATCTTAGCTGGAGTTCCCCTGATGAGCCGACTAAGAGCAAGCTCGACTCTTGGTACTTCCAAGTGGGCCGCTGTCAGGCTGCACTGAAGAGAAGTACATCATTCTTTCCGGACGTCCACGAGCACGTGGTCAAGTCGTGGTCGGCTCCTCAGTCGGTGCGAGTTCATGCGGCTACTCAGGCCATGTTCGCCCACGTGGACGGAGCGGAGTCTGTCTCTGCGCTGAGGCGCAGAAGCGCGCTAAAGTGGTGAGCCACGTGCTTCCACGCCTTCCCCGCTTCCAGCCGGTATTTCGTGGTGCCCAAGAAAGATGGGAGACTCCGTCCTATTTTGGATCTGAGACCCATCAACCGAGCGCTTCACAAGAAGGCGTTCAGAATGATTACGCTAAAACAGATCCTAGATCCTAAAGGTTCGTCCCGGGGACTGGTTTGCATCCATGGATCTGAAGGATGCTTATTTTCACATTTAGATAGCCCGGCGTCGGGTCTGTGGTCGCCGTCTCTCAACAAATGACACATAAATCGGCTGGAGCTGAAGGCGGTGTTCTTAGCTCTGCAAACTTTTCTACCACAGCTGGCGCAGTGTCATGTACTGATTCGCACCGACAACACGTCCGTGGTTTTGTACATCAATCGCCAGGGAGGGGTTCACTCCAGACCCCTTTTCGAGTTGGCTGAGAGGCTATTGCTGTGGGCGGACCAGCGCCTGCTCTCCATCAGGGCAGCGCATATCCCCGGTCGTTTGAACTGCGGAGCGGACATGCTCTCAAGGGGAGGTCTTTCCCAAGGGGAATGGAGACTTCACCCCGACTCAGTGCGGACGATCTGGGAGCGCTTCGGGGAGACGGAGGTGGATCTTTTCGCGACGAGCGAGAACGTGCACTGTCTTCCCCCAGGGAGACGGACACTCTGACGGCGCGCTGGCTGGACACCCGGCTTTACGCGTTTTCTCCGGTGAAGATTCTGCCCCTTGTGCTGTGCAAAATCAGGGAGGGGAGAGGGTTGGTGATCCTCGTTGCTCCGTTTTGGCCGAATCAACAGTGGTTTCTGGACCTGAGAGAGTTAATGGTAGCCTCTCCGTGGCTCGATTTGGCACCCCAGCCACTATTACGGAGTCTCGGGCGCCTTCCGCTAGACGCTTATATGCTCTAAAATGGGATGTATTTCAGAAGTGGTGCGTTGACTGCGGTGTCATGTCCCGTGTCTGATGTTTTGTGCTTTCTACAATACAGGATGGAAAATGGTGTCCTCCCGTCCACGCTGAAGGTTTATGTGGCTGCTATCGCCTCGTTTTGTTCCCTGGTTGACGGGCAATCGATCGGTAGGCGTGCATTGGTGGTCAGATTTTTTAGATGAGCTCGGAGGCTGTTCCCCCCACGATTTCCTTCTGTACCTCCGTGGGATTTAGCTCTGGTGCTGAGGGCTCTCTCTCTGCCCCGGTTCGAGCCATTGGAGACTGTTTCTATGAGGGAGCTCTCTCTTAAAGCCATTCTCATTCAACTAGGGCTGTTGCCTCTTCGTGGGCTTGGGCTAGAGGCGCTTCTATTAAGGACATTTGCTGTGCGGCTGGCTGGTCTTCGCAGAACACCTTTGCCAGGTTCTACAGGCTGGATGTATCCTCCTTAGCCTCGCGTGTCCTCTCGGTGAGTACGGACAGCTCATTGTTACCTAGCTGCTGATCGCCTATATTGTAGAGTTGTTACCGAGTTACTGTTAACTCTGTGCTTGGTGTTGCTGGACTTGCATTATATTAGTCCGGGTTTCCGCACTGAGTCTTACTGTTGTGGTGTCTGCCCTGTCTCAGTGCAGCCCACTAATTTCTTTGGCTGAGATATTAAAATTTTGCAGAAGACTGTTTTCGCAGCTCATTGGTCTGTCTCAGCCAATCGGCTGCGGGCCCTTCAAGGCGGCTTTGCAATTGGTTCGTCTGTATGCTCCACACTGGTGGGCGTATGCAAGCCGGTGTGCGGCTGTCTTGCTGCTCTCACGGCGGGATTATATACTGTTCCCATAGCAGATGCTTCTGCAATGTCGAGAGACCGCTCTCGAAAGGGAACGTTTCTGGTTACTGTCATAACCTCGGTTCCCTGAGAAGCGGGAATGAGACATTACAGACGCCGCCGTGTTCGTCGCACGTCAGCCTTGCAGCAGGCGTTCTTTCACAGATTCTAAGGTATTGTCGCTGTGCACTGTATTTCTACTGTCTCGGGTCGCCAGTATATGCATATGGTTGCGAGCGCGACAATTGGCCAGTTTCACTGCCGTTATCCAATAAGACTTCAGGAGTATGACTTCATGAAGTGGTCCATACCAACGACACAGTGACATTACAGCACCGCAAGAGAGAATCGAGAGCCGTATGCTTTAAAACTGTCATCAACAAACAACTTGTATGTATGCACACATACAACTGTTTACATTTGTGTGCGCATGCCCAGTGTGTCTGAATAGTCACGTGACATGCGTTTTCGGTAGGTTTAGTGTAAACGCAGATTTTTTTCTAAAACGCCAGTGTAAACAAAGATTGTTTCTGTTTTAAAACTCAGTTTTTGTTTTAAAACGCACTAATATAAACACCACCTAAGGAAGACAGAACTGACCGGTTGTTGCAGACATTGGAGCCAGTCCAATACTTGTTTATAATGGGTGTCGTCCTACAAGACGAAGGCCGGGTTTTGAGATTTATCAAACGCTTGATAGTGCTGAGCTCTTCAGTTAGCAGTTCTACGAGAAAAACGTATTGATGATTATGAGCGTGGAACAGTAAATGAAGCTGTTGTGAGATCAATGGAAGGTGTTGTCTTCATACTTGTAGCATTGATGGATTTTTTGTGGGCGTGATCTTTCTCAGTAATCAACCTCAGTGTTTGTTCCATGTAGTCTGCGGCTCGCACAGCCGTGCGTGTTTTTCGAGCTGGCTGTCTCAGCAAACGCAGTTTGTTGGATGGTTTGATCACTTCCTTGCATACCCTCGCTAAACTCCTGGAATTTGGGAGTAAAAGTAAATACTTTATCACTGACTGTCATGATGGTAAAGGGATACTGAGTACATTTTCTGCAAAGTTCTCATCCCGAGAATATTAAAGCAGAATACACACATTTTTTGGCTTTCTCAATTGACTCCATGAATCGTCTCCCTGGACTCTCTCCTTCTTGCAAAGCCGTGGAAGGGACATTGGCATGCAGACCAAGGCGTGGCTAACCATAGGGAGGGGTTAGCTGGTTTCCTCCTCCGACATGCCTTTTTATTGGTTAGTGGCGAAGTAACGACGTCGATGCCACGATAAAGAGGAAATGAAAATTCCGTGAAACCGTCAACATTTCCGTGACAGAATAAAGTTTTTACCAAAGGGTTTTATTACACTAACAGCACAGATATTAACATTTGGTGGTTCTATCCTTTTAAAGCATTATTTTTAGTGGCAAGAGGTCCTCAGTGATGTGCACACCCAGGAATTTGGTGCTGCTCACTCTCTCCAAGGTCGCACCATTGACAGTCAGAGGAGCATGCTGAGTGTGTGCTCTCCTGAAGTCGACAACAATCTCCTTCGTCTTCTCCACGTTCAGAGAGAGATTGTTGACACTGCACCACCTGGCCAAGTGGCTCACCTCACTCCTGTAGTTTGTCTCATCTCTGTTGCTAATGAGACCCACCACAGTAGTGTCGTCCGCAAACTTGATGAAGAGGTTGGAGTCGTGTGATGGTGCGCAGTCGTGGGTCAGTAGGGTGTAGAGGAGGGGGCTAAGTACACATCCTTGGGGGGCCCCCGTGTTCAGTGTGATAGTGCTGGATGTGTTACTGCCGACCCGTACTGCCTGAGGTCTCCCAGTCAGAAGGTCCAACAGCCAGTTGCACAGCGAAGTGCTTAAACCCAGCTGGAACAGTTTGTGAGTGAGCTGTTGAGGGATGATTGTGTTGAAAGCTGAACTGAAGTCTATGAACAGCATTCTGACGTAAGAGTCTTTTTTGTCCAGATGAGATAGTGCAGCATGAAGAGTAGTGGCGATGGCATCATCAGTCGAGCGCTTGGACCGATATGCAAACTAGAAGGGGTCCAGAGAGGAGGGGAGGACAGACTTGATGTTGTGCATGACCAGCCGTTCAAAGCACTTCATGAGAATAGGAGTGAGTGCAACTGGACGATAGTCTTGATTCAAGGGTTGAAACTATGGCAGCTGAGAAGGTCATTCTCATGACAACTCCATCATCATATTGCTATGCTATGTTTTTACTATAAAACTCTTATGACAAACATGTCTTCTAATATCTTAATTGTTGCATATACCTGAAGCGGACACATTTGTAAATGACTTTACTTGACCCCATTGTGTGAGGTGTCTCTTTAATACCGCGTGGTTTATATACATGTTGCTGCTGATTGGGCTGATACGTTTGACACGCCCACCAAACAAGAGAAAACGGATCTCAAACCCTGTTGCAAACCGTAGCGCACCGTGTCCAGGAAACATGTCGTTCAACCCGGAAACCGTAGCAAAACGTTGCACACCGGTTTGCGCTTGAACATGCCCCAGGAATGATCACTTTGGTACAGACAATGAACAAGGCAACTGGGATTCTTCCCATAGGCTATGTAATGAATTTTGCCCTTTAAAAGTTATTTATGCATTATTTATGCATTATTATGCCAGGGCTGATGTGCATGTTTTACATCAAACGTTTTAAAATATCCCCTCCCAATACATGATGTGCATGTTTTACATCAAACGTTTTAAAATATCCCCTCCCAACTGCATAGACATGTACCTATACCCTATTCTATATCTCTTGCACAGTATCTACATTTCATTTAAACTGATGCCATCTAGAGGCTTTTTATGCATAACAGGACTTGGCTTTATGCAGACCAGTCAAGTTCTTCCACACTAACTGAATCAATTATTTCTTTCTGAACCTTGTCTCATACACAGGGGCATTGTCATGATACCTTAGAAAAGGGCCCTTCCCAAACTGTTGCTATTAAATTAGAAGCACACAATTCCAGAGAATATCAAGATATGCTGCAGTATTAAGATTTTAAAATTACTGAAGTCATCAAACCTGTTTATTAGATAGGGTGACCCAATACTTTTGGCAATATAGTGTATGTATTGTAAGCAACTGCATTTAATGAAATGGTAATAAAGATAATAAATGCCTCAAACAGGGAAGAGAATTTGGCCTAAAAAGTAGCTGGACCTGCTTATCCTGCTAATCCACACACAATCTCCTTTCTCTAGTTTTAGAATAGCCAGCCCTTCAGCTAATATCTGTTGATTTATAGAGGCTCAGATTGTTGTACAGATACAACATGATTTTTCATTAAGGTTACAATGGCCAATCTTTAAGTTCCTCTGCATTAAAACTGAAATTGATAAACACCGGGTATACTGCAGAGAACCACCCCTGTCCATTGTAAAAGGCCTGCGTGAACGCCACAACATTAGAAGACGTAGGGTTGGAGCCAAGCAAAGCAAAAAAGGCAGACTGTTGTCCAGCTGTGTTTATGCAAGGTCCTGCAGGTCCCGGTGGACCTGCTATGAGAGAAATATTTTGAGTTTTTTACTTTCTTATGATATATTGAGGTAAGGATGGCAATTGGATTGTTTTAGCTGTGCATAAGCTTTCATGGCTGACGTAAGTTCCAGGTCCATAACCAGAATCATCGCTACTCACATATATAGTGCTTTATTATTATTATTGTTATAATCTACCCTGACAAAGAGAACATGGAGTGTGATTGATGGCATTGATGGGCATGTTTGATAGACGGTCAGCTTACCCTGTTCCCCTGGAGGTCCTCTGGGTCCGGGAGGTCCTCGAAATGACTCGATATCTGAGGAGTTTATAAATATAATCTTACAGTATATATGTACAGTATGTTGGGATCTGCTTGCAGTGAAGTGAAAATTCTACATTTAAAAAAAGGGACTATCCCAACCGCTGGTTTGTTAAATAATCTATGCTGCTGTAGAGACTGGCATAGATGAATTATTAGATCTGTCTGGATCATATAAGAGAGACGTTAGAGAGAAAGAGTGTGTGTTTATGACCCCCCCACCAGAAATCTTGATAACATGGCTTCAAAGGACTAATGTCTCCCCCCACACCTAAGTTGCAATCAACAGCTCTAATGCCAAAGGTACAGTTTTTGACCCTTTCTCTGGTACTTCAAAGAGAGTAACGGGGGAGAGTGAATCTCTGCCCCTGTGACAGTCTCCAGGTGGTCCCAGAAGAATGGACAAGTGGTCCACTCACTCAAAAAAAATGGACAAAACTCACTCAAAAAAGACTTTTTTTAATGTGATCCCTAAACTGTCCTCGCCTGTAAATCTGTTTATATTTCCTTGCTTTATGTTTAAATTACCTGTAACCTGTAAGAATACAGTTTTCATTCTGGCTGCTAGTTGCCTTCATACATTTGAAGGAATGGCAGCTTAATGTTAATCTCAGACTTGGCATATTTTAGTATCAGAATTTTCTACTCTTTATTTTCTCTTCGTTTATTATGTTGCATGACCCTGAAATGTTTCATACTCTTTGTATAATAATCTGGAGTGATACTTTGCTAGGAAGTCATAAATGCAAATTAGTTGTTGAGTGGACCAAGATCCTCTCCCCTGCTCAACTCCGATTGGTCTATTTAAACTCGGAGGGCATACCCTTTCATGAAGTTAAATATCAATCGAGACTTCAGCTCACTCTCTTCTGTTCTGTTCTCTTACCTGTTGGACTCCCCTCACACCTCCCTTAGGGAGGAGGGGGGCCCTGCGAGATGGCCTCTGCTAGACAGCCTCTTTCCTCCACCAGGAAGAAAGGACAATGGACCTCTGCTCGCACACCTGGATGTGCCATACTGAATTGAAGATTAATGTACTCACTCAATATCTGTGATGTTTCAATAAAGCGACTAGGTGTCTTAATGTCTCAACTTTATTAACATCAGATGCATGTTCCTACCTCCACAGCTTAATATAGACATTCACCCCACATACGCCCCCGCTTTATTGCCATCTGCTGGACAAGATGTACATTGCGTATTATAACATTAATCAGTTTATATCACATCACCATTCCTTATGAGTACATTAACACGTAACAGAAAGTACTTGTTAAGTTTCAAATTATCATTGAAACTCCTTTCTATGTTTGGATTACATTTTTATTCTCAAATCAAATAATAATCATAAGTTGTATGGTGTGAGGATGCCTTCTGCAGATCTGGGAGCAAAAGAAACCATGAAACAGAGTCAGGAGTAAATCTGGTTCTTAGCTCATTTATTGTTCAGAAACATGGCTTTTCATATGGCACAGGAAAACATCTGGAAGTTATCATATGTCCAGGGTCCTATAGTATTACCAAATAAGACAACAACACACAAAGAATGTCCGCTCACCCTAAGACCCCATTCTCTTCCTTAGGAGGGCCTTCTGGCTCTCAAGGCTATACATTGTGTGCGGGGAATCCAACAGTATTGTAGAAAGAAACAACATAACATTTAACAATCTTTTCTACAAAGCCATAGTTTAGTTTGTTTATTCTATTTCCATTTAATTCCCTTTTCTTGTCATAGCCATTTACACAAAGTCCTTGTATCTCTGTGGAATTATGACAGGTCGTCCAGACCTTGTTTTCACCAACTTTGGTGAAGGAATTGTCATTTGGCTGGAATCTGACTCAGGTAAGGCCATTTTTGGTTGGTCACCTTGACCTGGAATGTCTGGGGCATTATCAAGCATAGTGGTTGCAAGTGGATTGGGACTGTTCATTTCTTGATGTACCTGAGTTTGTTGAACAGAAGTAAATGCTGCTTCTTTGTCACTGGGTGTGGGCATTATCAGAATCAGAATCAGAATAAGCTTTATTCGCCAAGTGTGCACACACAAGGAATTTGTTCTGGTTACAGGAGCTCTTAAACACACAGTATACACATAACACAAGAAATAGAAAAGAATTTAAATAAATATGGATGCAAATATAATAATATACAAAGGTGCAGTTTAGTTATATGCAAGTGTGCCTAGTAAGTACTGTATATTACAACTGTGTACTGTACAAGTTTAAGACCAAGAAAATATAATAATATGTATTTACATAAAGTGTCAGAGTAAAGATATTGCACTGATATATATTGCACTTAACAACTAGGAGGTTATGGTGGATGTACTAGCTGTTCAGGTTTGAGATGGCCTGCGAGAAGAAGCTGTTCTTGAATCTAGATGTTCTAGTCCGCAGTCCACTGCCTGATGGCAGGAGGTCAAACAGATTGTGTCCAGGGTGGGAGGGGTCTTTGATGATGTTACCAGTCCGTTTCTTCACCCTGGAGTTGTACAAGTCCTGGACATTGGGCAGGGATACACCAATAATCCTCTCAGCTGTTTGAACAGTTCGTTGCAGTCTACTTATGTCTGATTTGGTGGCTGCACCAAACCAGACTGTCATAGATGTACACAGGACTGATTCAATCACAGCTGTGTAGAATTGTTCCATCAGCTCCTGTGGTAGATCGAACTTCCTCAGATGTCGCCGGTTTCGTCTAAGTAATCCATCCTCAGATTGAATAAGGTAGGACCGTGGTGACACACTGTGTCAGTACAGTGCCAGATCTTATTCATCCTCGCTCATCATCCAATTTCACTGCCACAGAAGCACCAGGTAGAATCTCAGGTAATGTTCAAACATTGTTCCTCTTGTTGAAATACTTTCGATAGCTTGCTTTAGCCTTTCGATCCAACTTTCTCACCTGATGAAGATCTGGCCACTCAGGCTGCAGGTTCGACTCCAATGTGGGAACAGTGGTCCTGATTTGTCTACCTATCATAAGCTGTGAGGGACTTATGCCTGTAGCCTGAATGGGTGTGGCTCAATAGCTCATCAGAGCTGCGAATGGGTCAGACTGTTTCAAGATCTTTTTAGCCGTTTGCACAGCCCTTTTCGTTAAACAAGCGCGTGTTGTTTCCCCTGACAAGTTCGAAACGTGAGCTATATCAATATACCTCGAAAATTAATCCACAACTATCAAATAATGTTGCTTATCCACTTCACAGATATCAGCACCAATTTTCTCCCATGGGCAGTTTGGCAGGGGAGTGGTTAGAAGCAGCTCCTTCCTCTGGGTAGGTCTTGATTCAAGTCAGTCTTTGCAGCTATCAACAAGCGACTGGATTTCATTAGTTAATCCTGGCCACCACACACTACATTTTGCTTTCTCCCTACATTTCACAATGCCTTGGTGACCGCTATGCAATCTCTAAAGTATCCATCTTTTGGGGAATTACGGTCCTATCATCATAGAGTACAAGATCCTGGAAAACTGACAGGTGATTATGTGCACCATAGTATTATTTCAAAGCTTGAGGGACATTAGCCGTATAACTAGGCTAGCCATCAGTCGCATACTTCTTCACCATTTGTAGTTCGTAATCGAGCCCTGTCTCACTTTTCACAAAGTCCATCTTGGTTTGAGAGATTGGCCATGCCCCGCTGACAGCATCCACATAAGACTCCACCTCTTAGACTAATTCTGAGACCTCTGCTGAAATGGTGGGCTGAGGGTGTTGCAACAGTGTGTCGGTGACCACCAGTTGTTTACCTAGTACATACTGTGCCTCAGGATTGTATCGCATCATTCGCAATAACAGTCTTTGACATCTCAGGGGAACTGAATCAAGATCTTTAGCATTGATCAAGGGAATGAGGGGTTTATGGTCAGTTTGCAGGACAAAACTTTCCAGTCCATACAGGAATTGTGAGAATTTTTCACAAGACTACACAGCTGCCAGGCACTCTTTTTCGATCTGTGCGTACCTTTTTTCAGCATCTGTCAGCACCCTGGAGCAGTAGGCGACTGGTTTCAACTGTCCATCATTGTCCTGCAGCAAGACGCCTCCCAGACCATAACTGCTGGCATCCGCGCTGACAACTGTGGGCTTTGTGACATCATAGAATGCTAGAACAGGATCTTCTGTGATTACTCAATTTACGTTATTAAATGCCTCCTCTTGCACAGGACCCCAGGACCATATGACATCACGCTTCAACAGGTCGTTAAGAGGTCGAATGACATCTGAGAGATGAGGAACATACCTGCCCAGGTAGTGAATCATTCCCAGCATTCTCCTTAGTTCCGAGATGTTCTGTGGCTTTTCCAGGTGTGTAATAGCTTTAATTTTGGCTGTATTAGGCCGTTTGCCCTCCTTGTCTATGACATGTCCTAAACACTTGAGTTGATTCTGTCGCAGTAGACACTTTTCCTTATTCAGCTGTAGACCCGCCCGGTCAATTACTGCCAGCGCACTCTGCAATCGCTGCTCCTGTTCCTCAGGAGTGTTGCCATAAACTAAAATATTGTCCATGAACACTGCAACTCCTTCCTGGTCTTTGAATATTGCCGACATTTCACGTTGGAAGATTTCAGGTGCACTGGTTATCCCAAAGGATAGCCTGCGGAAGAAATATCTCCCAAAAGGAGTGATAAATGTTGTTAGTTTTGCACAGTCTATTTCCAGTGGCAGTTGCCAGAAGCCCCTAGCAGCATCAAGGAGTGAGAAAACTTGAGCATGTGCTAACTTAGGAAGAATGTCGTCGATTGTCGGCAACATAAATTTCTCCCTTTTGACAGCTTTATTTAGTTGCTTTAGATCGACGCAGATTCTAATTTGCCCCGTCTTCTTTGGGACGGCCACCATAGGGGCCAGTGATGCGCGGGTTGATACAAAATGAGCGGGTGCCTGCGGTCACCCGTGGTTACCCGCGGTTACGAGTCAAAAATATTTTTAATGATGTTCGGGTCGTGGTCGGTCGAGTTGTTTGAAATAAAGATGCCAATAAAACCTTGTAATTTATATAGTACTAGACACAATTTTTTATGAAATACATAGGCCTACACTTTATTGGCTGAATAACTGGCGCGAAGATGACGCACGAGCTCAGTCTGCAGGTAGAGATGGAGGCGGCAAGAAAAGGTGAAGATACACAAATAGAAAGAGCAAAGTGTGGGAGACATTTGCCAAAATAATGAAAGATGATGATGACCAAAGTGCTGGCTTTGTCATTCTTGCGATGCTATTTACACATTTGATGGCACGACCAACATGGTGCATCACAGCCGAATAGAGCAGCGTCAGGCCAACCCAGGCCACAAACTATAGATGCCTTTATGCGCCCTGACTGCATGAAAATTCCTCTTCAAGTGAAGAGTAAATTTGTGGATTATTGCGTGGACTTTTGTTGCACAGACCTGCGCCCCTTTGATATTGTTTGGGAAGGTTTTGCGAAAGTGGCCCAGGGTCTCATCAACATTGGAGCACGTTATGGCTCAGTCGACGCAAATGGAGTGCTTCCTCATAGGCAGACAGTCTGTGATCGAGCTAAAAAAACAGGCCATGGTTGAGAAATGGGTGTCAGCGGTGCATGACAATGGAGGGGTTGCAATAACGACTGATATGTGGACTGATGATTTTAACAGAAGGTCCTACTCTGTATTGACGTGCCATTATATCACAGAGGATTGGAAGCTGGCAAGCCGTGTTATGTGCACAGTGGAATTTGATTGCACATTGCCCAAAACAACAATCAACATCCACGAACAGATTAATGAGCAGCTGTGTTCTTACGGGATCTCATTTGATTAAGTGGTGCTCGTGAGTGACCAGGGCTCTAACATTAAAGCTGCCCTAAAAAATTATCATATCATATCATGGATACCATGTGCAGCCCATGTTCTGAACACAATTCTGAAACATACGTTCAGTGGATCTGACATTGAGGAGGTAACGGAGATGATTGACGCATGCAAGGGCATTGTCAAATATCTTAAAAAAGCCAGTGCAAGCACAGCTCTCCCACATGGCTTAGTCCAAGAGTGTGAGACTCGTTGGAATAGCAAAATTGACATGCTCAAATCTGTGAGCAAGCAATACAGGGAAATTAACGAGTTACTCGAAAGCAGGGAGCAGTCAGAGCGCATGGAAGGCATATATCAAAACACGCTCACAACCGTGATAGATTTCTTGGAGCCTTTCAAGAAAGCATCTGAGGAGTTGCAGGGATAGGACTACCCGACACTGCATTTAGTGATGCTGTGGTTTTACAATCTGGGCGCACACTACCAACCAGTCTTTGGAGACCCTGAGTACATGGCTTTGCTCTGTACGCGCGCACTTGCTGTACTCCATCAAAAGTTAATCCTCACAGAAACGCACAAAATCGCCCTCTTCCTCTGCCCCCGCTTCAAAAGTCTCAAAATGATGACCGAGACTGAAAGGAAAAATCTCCACAGAATCGTTGGCAACCTCATATACCCTGTGTCTTTTGAAGCTGCGGACTCTCCTGAGACTTCAAGCACTACAGCACCACGGACATCTACAGGCGAAGGTAAGTGGCTGCGTTATTAATGCTGGTAAATGACATTATTGATAAAATGCTATTTTACTTTCCATAGACGTCACTAACGAAAGTCAGAGAGAGAAAAGACCTAGAGTGGACTTCGCTGAATGGGCCGATGATGCCACTGATGTGGGCCTAACAAACGAATTGGAGCGGTACCGTGCTGCACACTTTACGCTGGATGACTGTGACGAGGACCGGTTGCTTGAATTTTGGGAGAGACAGGCACCCACCTTCCCGAGGCTTTGTGCATTGGCAAGGAGGATCCTCTGCGTTCCAGCATCAAGTGCAGCCAGTGAGCGCACATTCAGCTCCGCAGGTCGTGTCATCAGAAGGAGCTTTATTGCCAAGTGTGCTTACACACACAAGGAATTTGTCTTAGTGTCAGAGGCTTCCAGTGCAACAAAAAAGTAAGTAAAAATAAAAATAAATACACATTACACATTTGACAAAATGACAATATACAGTATACTGTATGTACAGATGTGCTATATACAAATTATAATCTGTTATATACAAAAATTATGCAGGGGAATATGGATTGTGTATTGCACATGTTTTATTGCACAGTGGGAGGACATTTAACTGTTCATGGGGTAAATGGCCTGAGGGAAGAAACTGTTCCTATGTCTGGTTGTTTTGGTGCTCAGTGCTCTGTAGCACCGGCCAGATGGCAGCAGATCAAAGGGGAAATGTGCTGGGTGTGAGGTGTCCGGGGTGATTTAGCGAGCCCTTTTTCTCACTCTGGATAAATACAGTTCCTGGAGAGTGGGGAGGGTTGTGCCAATGATTCGTTCAGCAGTCCGGACTATCCGCTGCAGTCTTCGGAGGTTAGTTTTGGCAGCTGAGCCGAATCATACAGTTATGGAAGTGCAGAGGATGGATTCAATGACAGCTGAGTAGAACAGATGGCAGATTGAACTTCCTCAGCTGGCAAAGAAAGTACAGCCTCTGCTGGGCCTTTCTGACAATGGAGTCAATGTGAGTGTCCCAACTCAAGTCCTGAGAGATGGTGGTGCCCAGGAACCTGAATGACTCTACTGCAGCCACAGTGCTGTTCATGATGGTAAGTGGGGGAAGTTCAGGGTAGTTTCTCCTAAAGTCCACTTTAATCTTCACTGTTTTGAGCATGTTCAGCTCCAAGTTGTTATGACTGCACCAGACAGCCAGCTGCTCAACCTCGGTTCTGTAAGCAGACTCGTTGGCCTCATAGAGGCGAGAAGAAACCGTCTCAACCCAGGGACGGTTGATTCAATATTATTTCTACACAGCGTGAGGAAAGCTAAAAATAAGTAGGCTAATCTTCTGTTTTAGGCCACCAATAGCACCTTATAGCCCTTTTAAGCCCAAGTTAGGCTTACTGTATCGGATTTAGGTGTTAGTTTTATGGATATATTTGTGTAGGCTAAACAATGCAGCCTATTTTATTTTCTTATACAAATGCATGTTTTGCGTTTATCTTGTATTAGGCTACTATTTTTACCAACAAGTGGCACCCTTTTGCCTTCTTTTTAAGCCCAGGTTAAGTTTACTGTGTGTTTCAGTTTTCAGTTTTACTTTCATGGGTATTTGTGAACATTTATTTATGGATATTGTAGCCTCAGTCTTTGGCTTAACCTACCTGTTTTTGTTAGTCTAAAATGCGTTAATAAAGACTTTAATAACATATTCTATGCCTGCATTTTGTGCTTGTGAGAGCTTTAATTGGGCATCCACGTGGCGAAATAGCCTACACTTTTAGAACGGATGTGTTAAAAACACACTAAATGCGTTTCCCCAGAATCCACCCATCTCTGTGTTATTATTGAAACAACACATTTTGTGTTACTTTTAACACAACTTGTGTTTTATTTTAACACAAAATCTACACAAAAATGACACATAATGTGTTAAAAGCTTAACACAAAAAGATGTGTAAAAAATTAACACATCCTTTCTAAGAGTGTAAGCCTACTATACAAGTGGGAAATCCTTATTTACGTTTTGAATGTTGAGCGTTATTAACTTTTGAATAAATGCTGACACGGGACAAAATGCCCGATTTCCCAACACGTTGAACTGAGCAATGCCATTGTACCATTTTAATAGGCTACTTTTAAACGCATATAGCTCAGTAATGTCAGTTTTATGTATTTTCTGAGAGGGGGCGGGATTTTTGTTGGGAAAGTCGGGGGAGAGACGCACACTTCGATTAGACTGGATAAACACATGCAGCATCTTAATTGTTAAGAAAATGAAACTAAATAAATAAATAAATCAAGCCTTTATTACATAACACTAGGCTATATCATACAGCATTCAGAAAAAGAACAGTTTGCGCTCCTAAGGGCTTTCACACTTTTCCAAAAGTGGGCCTTCTCTCAGTTGACCTGCTGATGAATTCTTCAAGCAGGGTCGAAACATAAACATCGCATTCATCAATAATATGCATCTAGACAGCTGAAATGGAAAATGATGGGCCACCTCAAGAACTGCCTGCTCTCGCCGCTGCACCTCTGAGCGCATCACGTCAGGGCCTGAAACATTTCTCTCCTCCACAGGCTGGATTAATGGATATTATAGGCCAGGGAGGCTGATGGGGGGCGTATGGGAGGGGGCGGCCATGCACCCGCACCCCCCCCGGCACCCCTAGTTCCTACGTCTATGGCCCAATGACGCTATGATGAGCATTTACTACTTTTAAAAAATGCGTGTCAGGAAGCGGGTCGAGTACAATATATATATATTTTTTTGCGGTCCGAGTTGCAGGAAGGTTAGTTGAAAACGTCGGTCGGGTACGGGTTGTTTATACATTGATCAGCGCATCACTGATAGGGGCGCACCATTCAGTAGGCTACATGATTTCTTGGATGACACCACATTGAACCATTCTCTCCAACTTCGTTTTGACTTTCGGGAGCAAAGGCACTAAAACTCTTCGTGCAGCGTGCACACTATAGGGTACTGCATTGTCTTTCAGGCAGATTTTTATAGGTTGGATCTTTACTAAACCTATTTCAGGAGAGGAAATAGGTTGAAGCTCTTCCAGCCTTTTTTCTAAGCTTATTACTAAGACCGAGAAGATTGTTTACATGGGGACCAGTCACAACGAACGCATCAAAACTGTACTGCTCATCTCTGTAGACTGTGACGGCTCTGAACTGTCCTCTGCAGTGCCCCCTGGGCTCTCAAGTTTTACATTTGCAGTTTTGAGTTGTGGCTTGTACTTCAAAACAGAAAAGGTTTTCTCAGAAATGACACTTATATCAGCCCCTGTATCTATCTTAAAGTCTATGTCTGGGCATTGAATTGAAAGTGTGACCATCCATGCTCCATTTACGTCATCGATGTGAGTCAACTCACCAAGGAAGTGTGTGACGTTGCTGCCCTCTGGTGGTTTGGTGACTTCATGGACTGCTTAGGTTCTACAAACTGCAGCAAAGTGACCCCTTTTCCTGCATATGTGACATTCAGCACTTTCAGCTGGGCATAGTTCCCCTTTTCCATGATTTCTTCCACATCTTTTACATTGTCGCTCTGATGCCTGCTCTGTCTGAGTTAATTTTGAGCCTAAGTGCTGTCTTCCTCTTTCACTGTAATGGGATTTTCCCCTGGTGCCAGCTACCTCGCTGATTCGAGTACTAACGCATGCAGCCTGTTCACTAACGTGTCCCCGAACTTGTTCAGACTGTCTCACGAGCTCTATGGCGTTTCTGAGCATCAAATCGGGCATTAATTTAAGCTTTTCTGACAGCTTTCGATCCAAAATCCCAATCACGAGCCTATCGTGAATATTTTCATCCTTTGTAGCCCAAAAGTCACATGTAGCTAGCTCATGCAGGCTGCGAATATATTCTTCTGCCATTTCCCCTGGCCTCTGAACTCTCATGTGAAATTGTGCGTGCTCATGAATAACATTAACTTTGGGTACAAAGTAGTCATCAAGCTTCCTGATCACGTTATCATAATCCTCTCGCTCACCCTCTCCGAACGTAAATGTCTGATACACTTGTTCCGCTTCTTTTCCCATTGAATAAAGCAGAGTACACACCTGTACACTCTTCTCTCCCCCCTCACTGCACACCTCGCTTCACTTTGTTATTTGGACTACTGGACTGTCTATACATAACATTTATGTTCATTTGCACTACCAGACTGCTCATTTGCACTACCAACTGTTCATTTACAGTACCGACTGTTTACATATGCATCTTGCATTCCTACACTTTATCTGAAATATGCACTTTAACTTCTTCCATTGCACTGTTACTTAGATAGCTTCTGTCCATAATATATTTGCACTACTGTATATCCATTGCAATGCTGCTCACCATAGCCTTACTTAACATTGTATACATCCACCTGTAAATTTCTGTTTATAGTAATAGCCATCTGTATATTATGTTCATAGTACATATCCATCTGTAAATCTCTGTTTTTAGTAATAGCCATCTGTATATTATGTTCATAGTACATATCCATCTGTAAATTCTGTTTATAGTAATAGACATCTGTATATTATGGTCATAGTACATATCCATCTGTAAATTGCTGTTTATAGTAATAGCCATCTGTAAATTCCAATAGTTATCTGTAAATTACTTCTATAATATTGATTTATTTATGTAACTTATGCAACCGCTGTATATTCTGCACTTGCTGCTATTGCACTTCTGGTTAGACCTAAACTGCATTTCGTTGCCTTGTACTTGTGTAATGACAATAAAGTTGAATCTAATCTAGAGGTCAGTCTGTCTTAAGTGTCTTAACACTTCTGTTTCATCCCTGTCTGCTTTTCCCTGTTTTGGCAACCACGCCACCCTATGGGGCAGTCCCAGTCAGTCTCTTTGGATTTTATTTTTACTCCCTGTTATTATTGCTTTCTTTTAATGTTATTATTACATTATTTTGCTATTTCAGCATCCGCTTAGTTTGACCCTATTAATTATGATTATTTAAACAATAATTATAATTAATAAAAAATATTTTTTTTAGCTAAATTATATTTAGCTTTTTTTTTAGTGACTGAACTTGTCTGAACAATAGTAAAATTCTTGGTAATTATGTTGATGAACCAAATACCCCCGTCTTTACGGCTAGGATAAAGAGCGTTTAGTTTGCATCACTAACTGACCACATCAGTTTAGCGCATAACACATAAGTCACATTTTTAGCTCAGTAGATCTGTACGGACTTGCATTGGCTCGTTGTGTTTTCTCTCTCCACCTGTGTCTCAACATGCAGACAATCCAGTCCTGCCACCTGCCAGACCAGCCAGAGACCAGGCTACACTGCCATGGACACCACTCCTGTGCCGGGACCAACAGTGACACACCGCACCTGCGCTAAGAACAGTCGATCGGACAACTAGTGGACCACGATCAAACCCAGAGCTACAGCTACAGAGAGCCAGCAAACTCATCTGAAGTGCACAGAAGGATCATCGTGACCATGCCTACGCCCAGATCATACAGACAAGGCCAGAGTGGAGGATGCATTACCACAAGGAAACCCGGAGGAGCCAGGAGCACGCGCAGAACCGCCTAGATCAGCTGGAACTGCAGATGACAGCGGATAAAGAGGACCAAGAGCTACAGGAGGAGACGAAAAGCTTCAGGATGCTTTTGCAACATGCCTCACAGATTGAGCACAGAGAGCAGTTGGAGTCAGAAAACTATAATATGCAGTAGCTCTCTTCATAATGGCCCAGGCAGACACCAACACAATGCCACGGCCAAGGCCTAAAAAGGCCAGCTGCAAGCAGCCCACACTGAAGCCCAAGCACTGGCACAGCAGTGGGATCTCAAAGAACCTACAGAGGAACTGAATTGCTTGCAGAAACAAACAGGAGAATGCAACACAGAATCTATCCTGACAAACAGGCAGCCCAGCTAAAAGCCCAAAGCTGCGAAGGGGTGGTTGACTGTTCAAACTTCACCAGCCAGCAGTCACTAAGCAATGGGGAGCAGGAACCTTTTCAGAAGAACCTGCAGATACAGACCCCAATGAGCTGGCCAGAAACATGACAGCTGTTACCACTAAATGCTGTCACCCCGAACACTGCAGGAGGCCACAACACATGCCTACCTGCAAAACATTGACTCTCAGGCATGCACACTGACCAGTGTGATCACACGAAACAGTTCACCTGCTTAGGATCACCTCCAGCCTAGAGGATATGGTGGTTTTTCTATGATATGGTAGTTATTTTATATTCACTGTTTTTAATTCATATCATTATAATATGCATACTCACTGAATTCCCTGATAATTCACCGATATAACGGTCACTTTATGCACACTTGTTATAGGCAAAATGTAGGCCTCAAGTAGAGCACATGAGAGCACGAAACACGTACTGCACGTATGCCATGTACACAGAATATATTTTAATTTGTTTAAATCAGTAACACACACACACACACACTGGATAACATTGAGCGAAGTGCATAAAATCCAGAGTCAGCTAGAGTCATGCTTCAAGGATACGTGATAAGGCGCCATTGAAAAGGCATAGGAAGGATTGGGGAGAAGCGCATGATTCCGGACAGTGCCGGCCACAGTTAGATTATGATTTAATGGTTGCAGGTGCTAAGGGGACGAACTAATGGGAAAAAGGTTACATCATGTGAAATATGATTGGTGAAGAATTACATCATGTAAATATGATTGGTGGGTGATGTGAGAACGCCCTGAAACATCTGTATAAAAGATGTAGCAAAAGCACTGTACTTTTGGATGTGTTGGGTATTGTACTCAGTGCATCTCACTTTGTTGGCTCGAGCAAATAAAGTTTGACTTCTTGATATCTGGAACCCTCGTCTGCAAGACTTCTTTCTTTATGTTGGGAGAACAATTTACCACAACATAATTGGCGAGCCAGCCAGGAGAAGGCTAGAGGACAGAGGGGCTGACGAACGTGACAGGTGAACCGGAAGGTCTACTAAAGGTAAACCCCGAATGGCGTTGGTCCTCAAAGACCTCTCCTAAATTGAACAATTTTAATGTTAATAATATACTCTGTTAAAAAACACTGAAGGTTTCCAGATCTCAAGAGAGACGTGTGTGAATTCCTGCGCAGGTGTGACAGGTCCGCATTGGGGCGAAGGCACAAAAGTCTGCGAAATCCTGCTCAGGTGTAGCAGGTCCGCATAGGGCGAGCCGTATAGAGATACGAAGACGTGAAAGCACGTGAAATCCTGTCCGGGGTCACAGGTCCGCATTCGGCGAGCCGTATAGAGATACGAAGACGTGAGCAGTCACGTGTGTGCCAAGAGGGCATGATTTTTGTGTTTCATATGTTGTATTTTTGAATGTATTTATGTGTTGCAACATTTCATTATTTCATTGTGATCACTGAGTTGGAAGAAGAGAGATCTGTGTGCACGGGCCCGTGGGTGTGTGTGTGTGTGTGTGTGTGTGTGTGTGTGTGTGTGTGTGTGTGTGAAGTTATTAGGACACAGAGTAGGCCTGTATGAGAGTGGCCAGCTCTAACTTTTAAATTTTTTTTTTGAGTGTGTATGCGTCTCTGTCAGGAACTTATAAAAACTGTAAATATCAACTCCGTTGTGAGTTAACACTTTAAATCAACCACCAGAGATAAAGGGAAGAACAGCAGGCAGGAGACAAAGTGATGTTGAAAAAAATGATAAATAATCTCAGTTGTGCTTCAATGCTCAGTCTAGCTCTGTCCAACTTCGTCTGTCTAGAAACAGGTTCAATAGGTATTATTAACCATTCAAGATAGAGGAAAATTACAGTATCAAAACATTGTTTTGTAATGTTATTATGAACCTTGATAACCATTGGAGACTCATATCAGCATAAAGGATAATACAGCACTCAACATCAAACAAAACAATATTAAAAATAAAAACAAAATGTAACAAATTATAAGAATAAAAGTGAATAATGATGAAACATACATGATAAATGAAGTGTAATAAATGTATAAAACTTAGTAAGGGCTAGTAAAAATATAATAGAAATAATAATAAATTGAATAATGATATAAATCAAGTAGAACAATAAAATAAGATCGTAGAAATGTATGTTTCTACTCAGGTCTATCACATTGAAGAAATTGGTAGTGCAAATAGACCCAGAAAACGTGAGCCCTGGCATACACCAAGATAAAATAGACTAATTAGGTTTATTAAAAGGGCCACTTACACTGTACAATTAAGCAAATTTATTAAATAAATGAATTTATTCATGGCAACTACACCTGTAGAGATAGAAAGAGGCATGATTGATGTCTCGATCTGTAAAAAGAAAAGTCAGGCTGTGATAAAAGACAAGGAAGAAGAACAGACAGTAGTGATGGCCCCTGTAAACACACCACCCCCTGTAGTACATCAGACTGCAGCAGCAGCTCCACACCAGACAGCTCTCGGAAGCGTGCCACAACAGCCTGTGCTTATAGTTGTTTACATCGAACCAGAGCACCTAAACAGAGGGAGGCCTAGGCCTCAACAAAGAGGGAGAATGAGAGGAAAACCAAACCAGCAACAGATGCTGTGTTACGGGTGCAATGGGGCAGGACACATCAGGAAAAATTGCTCTACGAATCCGTGGCAACCAAGGCAGGGACAGCAAGGCCCACCGTGGCAGGGACAGCAAAATCACCAATGGCAAGAACAAAATGGCCCTGAATATCAACAACAAGGACCAGTCAACCCATGGCAGGGCTGCCAGAAAAATCCTACGGGGAGGGGTCAGCACCCAATGATAACAAAAAAATGCTGATCAAGAACCTATGCTGCAGGTTGAAAATGAGGGCAACATTACACCAATGATGGTAGACACTGGAGCAACTTATACTTATATAAGTCCACATTATGCCTGTCACCTTGATCTCCCCCCTTGTCTGGTAAATTCACAAAGACAGTAGGATTAGAGTTGCAGCTAATTCCAGTAACAGCTCCAGTTAGTCTAAGAGCCAAAAACAGAGAAGTAACATACCCATTTTAGTATCAGAACACACTCCCATTAACTTACTAGGGAGAGATGCATTGTGTAAATTGGATTTGCAAATATTCTGTTCCCCAGATGGCATTTAAATTGAAAACAGAGGGATGAAACAAATGTTAGTTCAGACCCCTCAAGCTAATGCATTTTGGATAGGCCAAATAGAAGATGAAATGGAAGGAACAATTGTAAAATGGGCCAAATTCATCAAAGAACAGATCATTGAGCCATGAATGCCGTGCACAGAATTTCACTGCACAATGATGTATGATCCTGAGTGAAAAGTAGAATTAGAGAAGAAATGGCTGCAGGAGACTGAGCGACAGAGAGTTCAGATGACTTCTCAACATGTTATTGTAGGGCCTCAAGGAGCAGCCTTACAGGTGAATGAATGTGATTTCATCAAAAAGTGGTTTTGTATTCAGGACTCAGTTCCCCATATCACACTTTATGTAGGGAAAGGATATAAATCTAAAGATTTAGGCCCAATGATAAAGAAGGCAGGAAATATTGAGTGGAGAAAAACAGACAATCCCTTAATATTTATGTCAGAAGACAAGAAGCACATGAAGATTGTGTGTAGCACATTTATGAATGGAATTCATTGCCAAGAATTAGATGAACTTGGCAGTGTGCCCAGAAACTGAGCATAGCAATGCTGAACTGTTGAGGGAAATAGAGAACTCAGTTCCCACACAACTGGGGGCCTCACACAGCACTGATGTAGGAAATATTCACTCAGCCAGCCCTGTAGTGATCAAAACAAAACCAGGAGCTAAGCTATCAAGAAAATATCAACATTCACTGCCACCTGAAGCAGTACAAGGCATCAGAGATACTATTGAAGGATGAATTTCAGCGGGAGTGCTAATTAAGACATCTAGTTACTGCAACACTCCTATACTACCAGTTGCCACAGCTGACAAATCAAAGTGGCGTTTGATGCACGACCTGAGGGCAGTTAATGAGATAGTGGAAGATTATCCAGCGGAGTGTTCCATTGGCAGAAGAGAGGAGACACTTGTTTGCATTTAAATATGAGCATGATGAAGGCACACCCCATAACTGTGTAGCAGAGTCACTGGCTTTCACACACCTCAGCCCCAACTTAGAGTCAACACCACTGCTAGATGCAGTTGATGATTATTTCATGGATGGATCGTGCTTTAGAGATCATTTGGGCAATCATACAGGATACTTTGTAATAAGAGGAAACAATGCTGCCGGCTTCAGGTTGCCAGGCTGCCATTATGGCACCAATGATACTTATACAGCCCCAGCCAAGCATTTCTGTCTTACAGAATACAGAAACAAGCAAGTGTTTGTGAACAGTCAATATGGCAGCAGAGGGGGGGGCAACAAGAGATGTAAATGGAATATGGCGATCACATGAAGGAATGATAATAGCCCCATATGTGCTTTTGACTGTTAATCTTTGATGCACATGGATTTGATCATTGCAGTCGAGGTGAAATACTTCGAAAAATAAGAAAAGGATTTGACATTTGCGCTCAGAACAATATCAGGAAGGGAACCTCAGTACCCATAGGACATATTTCTGTTTTAGAAGGACCATTCAAGCACCTAGTAATGGACTATGTTGACATGATAAAATCAGTGAGAGGGAAGAGATACATGTTAGTGATTATCGACAAATTCAGTAGATGGGTGGAGGCAGTGCCATCAGCAGACCAGGGCTCTGGGACTGTAATAAAGTTTCTGATGAGAGAGGTGATTCCACGATTCGGAATACCATCTGCGATCAGCTCGGATAATGGGTCAGCATTCAATCAAAGAACTGTAAAGACTGTGTTGCAGCAATAAAGAATAAAACAACGACTAGGCTGCGTTTATAGACCTCAGAGCCAAGGGAGCAGCAGAAGCAACAGGAGCTGAAGGAGGAGCCACAGCCAGAGCCGCGATTGGAGCCGAACGAGAGGGAGAGCACAAGCTCCCAGAGGAGCTGCATGATGAGGGGGCTGTATCTGATCATAACATAAATGGAGTGCATAATTCAGCGCGAGATAGAAGTGCTGGATGGGAGAACAAGGGGAGAGAGGCCATGGGCATCGAGGGGCAGGGTGAGTCGCAGCCCGGCCTGAGTGAGGAGAGAAGTACTGGACATACTCATCATAGGACTGACATTGGTGAACACGTTGCAAAGCCTCCCGGTGATGGAGGGACGCATGATGACCACCCCTTGGCCGCAGATTTCCCAACCATCGAATTCTCAGCCCTTGGGTGGACATTGCCAGATTGGGCAATGCCCTGAAGATCAACAACAGGATAAAATGACTGGATATTGCATTGACATTGGACATTGCAACACATAATGAATGGTATAAGTGGGTACGTTTTACATTAGGTCAATCTTATTTAACTGACTTTGTATTTTGCACACCATCACCTCTAACCAAATTAATTATAGTTCTAAACCCATATGACTACAGACATTGTGCCAGGCTAGGCTAGGCTAGGTATTATGCTGAACGTTGCTCACTAAAAAAGGAATTCTATTCCTTTTTGCCCTGCAGAATGTTTAGCATTGGCAGGATGCCCAGAGATGCGTGAGCATGCTAAACACACACAATAGGGGGAAGAGTGTAAGCGCATAGATGTGAGGTTGTCACCTGGTGAGGCGGAGGTACCGATAGTCTATAATGTTGACTATTCACTCAACTAAGAGTGCTTTAATAAAACACATGAAAACAAAGGGATTGATGTGGGAAGTTTCCCAGGCAATTGCATAACCAAATGGCATCTGAATAAAAAGATTTTTGCTAGAGAAGGAGCGATAAGATCTTGGAGAAATAAGTTTGCCTCGGTTACAATAGCTGACAACCTGACAGTCATAAACAGAAATTGTGAAAATCAAACCATAGGATTGCCTTTAATCAAGCCGTATGAAAAACAATTTACTGCTATAGCTGATTACTTTTGGTTATTTGAGGAGAAAATTTGAGGGCTACACTTCCAGAAAATTATTATGTGCAAGAGTAAAGTTGTTAAAAGATATTACTATGTTAACTTGGGAGGTCAATGCACCTGAAGAATCCAAGTTAAACATGAATAGAGTAAAGCGGGCATACCAAACTGACCCTAATGTTTATTTAGATGCAATTGGCTAACCAAGAAATATACCTAATGAATTCAAGGCCAGACATGAAGTCAAATCTGGGTTTGAGTCTATTTTGTATGGATAGCACAAAACAAGAACACAGAATGGATTAATTATCTGTACTACAACCAACAGAGGTTCATTAACTTTACCAATGATGCATTTGACGCAATTGGAGAACAATTAGCCCCAACAAGCAAGATGGCCTGGCAAAACAGACTGAATTGAAGCATTGAACTGGCTTTTAGCTGAGAAAGGTGGAGTGTGTGTGATGTTTGGAGATGATTGTTGTACATACATTCCTAATAACACTGCCCCAGATGGATCATTCACGAAAGCCATGGCTAAGCTAAAAAACTTGAGAGATGAAATGACTGCAAATGCTAGTAATGATAAAGACATTGGGGACTGACTGGACTCGATCTTTGGCTCATGGAGCTCATGGTTAACCAAAATAGCAATAGTATTAGCAATTGTACTCACTGTCTTTGGTATAGTGTTTTGTTGCATTTTGCCTCTACTGAGATCTATGCTAGTGAAAGCCACAACCCAACAAATGTTGTTGAAATTTGACTTGCATGTACAGAAGTATTATGACAAAGTTATGCTAAGCATGCTTGCACAAACTAGCGAATATGATGACTTTGGGCTTAGCTTTGTGCATATAATTAATACTCTGTATTAGAATTGTAAAAGGGAAGCCATTTTTTTATTTATGATACTTATGGTTGATGTATTTTTTAATAAGCAAGGGAGGTAGAATAGGATTGTATATTTTCTTTGGGGATATAGTGTAGGTATGCTTCTAGTATTTGTTAGGCAGGTAGATAGATTTTTGTTTATCTTTTGTTTGTTTTTTTGGCATCATAACCCATAAGAGTTTGCCTTTTTATTTAATCAAATATTATAACCAAAACTACTGCAAGTGCCATTGGTGCACGGCTGTGTATTTGTTATTATGTTTTTCAGAACCTGACAGGTTGATAAACTGAGCTGGTGACCTGATCCATGTGGAAGCAGGTGGTACCACTGACATTGCAAGACCAGTGGCTGCTAGAACTTAAGACAGCAGAGTCCAGATATTACCCGTTCGAGCCAACAGGACCGTGGGTCCTAGGACAACTGCCAATCAGCACTATACGAGACGACTTCTAGAGCAAGACGAGAGCATCTTAGCAGTCTTCCTCACCACTTCAAGAGTTCATCCAGACAACAGAGAGGAGCTTGGGAGAACCAACATCTTTGCAAGAATCAGACCCACCTATTGTCCAGTGCTGGACAGAGCAACAGGACATATCACAGTTGCATACACTGAAATTGAAGGAGACGTTTGGAGATACTCCACAGCTTTCTATCCTAAAAACTGAATTAAGATGATGGAAGTGAAGCAATGGGAACAGATTGAACAGACTATGAGATACGCAAAGTGTTTTGACCTGAGGATAGCAGCATGTGTGATACTGTTTTTGATATACCTACTCATTCTACCAGTACTGATGGGCATAGGGGCTAATCGTGCACCTATAAACGGAACCACGGTGAATGAAACTTGGAAACTCAACATTCTGAATGACACCGCAGCCCAATGCAATGACTCTAAGCTTCAAGTGAAGAGAAGGATCGACAATGCACGAATTACAACACTGACCTCATGGATGGATCATCCTGATCCTCCACATGCATATGCTATGAACATGTGGTGGAGATTGACTAACCACACAATCCGAATGTACAGCACAAGGAACTGTTATGTATGCGCACAGTTTCCGCTTAGCACCACAGGAGGAGACTGGTGGCCCCATCAAGTTCCTGATACACTAGAAGTAACTACGGTAGCGGTGGCGGCATCACTAGTAAACGACGACACTGCGTGGTATCACAAAGATGGAACTTTTAAACTAATTAAGATAGCAAGAACATTGTTTGGCCAAGTTGCAACGGTTCGAGAGGTCCCAAATGATCTAATCTGCTACAGCAGGGCTGCAGGTGCTCATGATCTGGGAAAGATACCAAGAGGAATTGGACAGGACTGTGTGCACTAGTTCAACTACATGGAGGAGCGATCATCATACCACACCAGTCCACAAATCTGATACGGACAAGGAAAGGACTCTTCAACTTTCTACAGAGCAGCCCAGTGCCAAAAACTCATTGTATATGGACAATGGTTGAGAAAGTTTCAGCTGTTTTCAGTCCTGCACTGGGTGTTGCATCATTAATGAATGAACTGGAAATCACAAGATATGAGCTTATTTCATTCCTGAATACAACCAACGTCCTGATGGATGGCATCAAGGAGGAACTACGAGGACTACGCCTGACAGCTTTGCAAAATCGCTTGGCCTTGGACCAGCTGACAGCAGCAAAAGGAGGAGTTTGTGCAACAATAGGTGCATCTTGCTATACCTACATTCCAGAGAACGACGCGGACGGACATCTCATCGACGAGGGAATGCGGAGCATCACTTCCATCACCAGACTTTTGACCAATTCTGAGGTTGAGTCAGAGACATTTGGTTGGGACTGGTTGAAAAACATTTTCACTAAATTGACCAATGTGGTAATAATGTGGTCTGTATACTTGTGTCCATTCTGTTATTTTTGTGTCTATGCCCATGCATGATGAAGCTGTTTCAGAGAGCTGCTTCATCTACTGTTCCACACCACATGGTCATATACTCAGTGCCACGTAATGTTGCTCACATTAACAGTATTTACCATAATGTGGCCCAATGATTAAGTGTGGTGGTTGGGGGTTTTGAGCTAGAGTTATCCATATCATGGGATACTCGTAGCACATGGGTGATTTTTTAGCTTGCTTTTAGCAACTTTTAATGTTGCTGACATATTTCTAACCTCACTGCCCACGCCATCCAATATGAGCACTTTTTCTAGTGTTCGGTCTTCCGTTCACTTTATAGCCCTTATTTTGTATTCTTTCACCGCACTTTGGTGACTGTTCTTGCAGCTGAGTATGATCTCCTGTTGGTGTTTGACAGTATATTTGGTTACCTCTGATTGTGTATGAGGCTTTTCAGCCTCAAGGGGGGGATTATATGGTGGTTTTTCTATGATATGGTAGTTATTTTATATTCACTGTTTTTAATTCATATCATTATAATATGCATACTCACTGAATTCCCTGATAATTCACCGATATAACAGTCACTTTATGCACACTTGTTATAGGCAAAATGTAGGCCTCAAGTAGAGCACATGAGAGCACGAAACACGTACTGCACGTATGCCATGTACACAGAATATATTTTAATTTGTTTAAATCAGTAACACACACACACACACACACACACACACTAGATAACATTGAGCGAAGTGCATGAAATCCAGAGTCAGCTAGAGTCATGCTTCAAGGATACGTGATAAGGCGCCATTGAAAAGGCGTAGGAAGGATTGGGGAGAAGCGCATGATTCCGGACAGTGCCGGCCACAGTTAGATTTTAACAAAGGAAGACTATGATTTAATGGTTGCAGGTGCTAAGGGGACGAACTAATGGGAAAAAGGTTACATCATGTGAAATATGATTGGTGAAGAATTACATTATGTAAATATGATTGGTGGGTGATGTGAGAACGCCCTGAAACATCTGTATAAAAGATGTAGCAAAAGCACTGTAATTTTGGATGTGTTGGGTATTGTACTCAGTGCATCTCACTTTGTTGGCTCGAACAAATAAAGTTTGACTTCTTGATATCTGGAACCCTCGTTTGCAAGACTTCTTTCTTGATGTTGGGAGAACGATTTACCACAACAAGGACTACAGCATCCTGTACCAGCAGTCAAAAAAAACTCTCAAAGCGGATTACAGCAGCTACAACACATCTGCTACAGCCAACGTCTGAACCTACAGCAGACGATAGAACAGGCTAAAGGGAGGGGGAGGAAGACTTCAATGAGAGAACTCTCCTCCCCCAGAAATCCCCATCACACTGAGAGTCATCACCCAAGCACTATGGCCTTCTTCTGCATGACGATCATCTGACATCGGCAGAACTCAGCCCATAAGGCCTACAAAACAAAATACAGCGCTGCCTCCATAAAGTCCTGCCTATCTCTGCACCAAACCAAGAACTGACCCCTGAGGGCGCATAACAGTGCCACAGCACCAGATCTTCAGATCGTCGGTCGACCCGAAAGACGGTGCCTTGTGGATGCCATAGACCCATTCCGGCCCAACAGTCATCGAGGCATTCACCTCAACATCATGGATGACACCTGTCCAGAGAGCAAAACAGTGCAACTATGTCTGAGTTAGCAGAGATCCTGAGAGAACCTGCCAGAATACCCTTGTGGCAATGGGGGCGTGGCCACGCTCCGTCTGGGAGGGAGGAGCTACGGTCTGGAGTACGGAGGGCGGTGAATGTGTCGCGTGTGATTTCTAACCTGCTGTCTCTCATTCCAGTGATTGGGGAGAGGAGAGACAAAAACCGCCACAGATGGCGGACCGGGAGAAGAAATTTCCCCAAATGCACGTAGCACGAGGCACGTGTGAGCCACCTTTGTTTGTTTCTGTTTGTTTTGCCGTTTTGAGGCCGCTTTCTTTTATCCTTTTAAATAAATATTATTTGGATATCAACCAGCCGACCCTGCCTCTTTCCTCCACTAAACTCGAACTTCATTACACTGGTGCCGAAACCCGGGAGGAAAAAGGAACGCCGCTGCCATCATGCAGAACCCGCCAGCCTCGCCGTTTGCGGAAGTGATCCAGGCGCTCGCGGTCCTACACGCCGATCAACACCAGGCCACCCTAGAGCAGGAGAAGCGGTTCGAGGCTCTCCTGCGGGCACAGACTGAGGACCGCGATCTTCTCCGGAGCTGGCTGGTGACGGAACACCTCCAGGCGGGCACCGCGTCATCCCGTCACGCACCCCCACTGCTGCTGCTTCAGAAGATGGGTCCGTTGGACGACCCGCAGGCCTTCCTCGACCTCTTCGAGAGGTCCGTGGATGGGGCGGGCTGGCCCCGCGCAGACTGGGCCGCACATCTGATACCGCTGTTGACCGGCGAGGCCCAGCTCGCGGCTCAACAGCTGCCAGTCCCGAACCTCCGCATCTACGATGACCTGCCGAAGCCATTGTACAGCGGGCCGGACTAACCCCGGAGCAGCAGCGGCTTCGGTTCCGCTCCTTGGAGCTGGGGGAGGGCGCTCCGCCCTTCGTTTTGGCCCAGCAGCTCCGGGACGCCTGCCGCAAATGGCTGGTGGCCGAGGTCAGCGACGTTGATTCTGTGGTAGAGACGGTGGTCCTGGAGCAGTTCGTGGGGCGGTTGCCCATGAGAACCGCCCAGTGGGTCCAGTGCCACCGTCCGACGTCGCTGACGCAGGCCACCCAGCTGCGGCATTTATGTCACGCGAACTGTACGGATTATTGGGCATTAAAACGGTTCGAACAAGCGTCTATCACCCACAAACGGACGGCTTGGTCGAGCGTTTTAACCGTACGTTAAAAGCCATGATCCAGAAATTTGTTCACGAAGACGCCAAAAATTGGGATAAATGGCTAGAACCTCTGCTGTTTGCTGTTCGCGAAGTCCCCCAAGCCTCCACGGCATTACAACCCTTATACCAAGAGAAATGTCCAGATCTCTGCAACCTGCTTGCCGACAGAGAAAATCATCCAGACACCGAACGGCCCTGGCACCCAAAAGCATATCAAAAGAAAAGGAACCAATAACTAGTGACAGATGATAGCCTCCTTTTAAAGTTTTTTGGTCAACAATGAAGTCCTGCATTCACCAAAAGGGGTCACTGTTCAGCTCAATCCACAGTGTGACCAAACCCTCAACCACACACATTCAATGAAATGCGTGAAGTATGGCCCACTCTGGAAGCCACACCCCCTTTTTCTGAATAAGTCATCTTTTGCAGCCTACATACTGTACATGTGAGAGTACATTTATCAAAGACTGTGAACATTGAAGAGCATGACAGCGGATTACCACTCCGAGGAGATGGAACACGCCCTGCACCTGCCATCAACTGTCAGTGCTAAAGCTGCTCTTCACAAAAGACAATGATGCAGAACTAATGTCAACTACGTGGCCTCACTCACAGAACCACATGACATTACAGCCCCATTTTACGGAGCCCTGGATATGCTATGCGGGGAAAAAAATTATATCGTGGCCACGAATAAAGAACTCGTTTCCTCGATTTATTAATTCGTTCCCTCGTTTTATTAAATCGTTCCCTCGATTTACGGGAATCGTTCCCACGTTTTATTATTTAGTTCCCTCGTTTTACGTAAATCGTTCCCTCATTTTATGTAAATCGTTCCCACGTTTTATTATTTCGTTCCCTCGTTTTACGTAAATCGTTCCCACGTTTTATTATTTTGTTCCCTCGTTTTAGGTTAATCATGGTCACTTACTACCTCATTCTCTGTACCGTTGTTTTGCTCGCGGAATTAAAGCCTCTGCCATAAGAACAGAACAAGATCCTGCCGGGACATTAATGAATATTGTATACTTTTTATTGTATATTATATTAAGTTGTTTTAATGTGTTTACACATGCGGATAAAGCTTGTTTATGGATGCATTTCTCACGCGCAACGGAACAATACGTCTGCTGCATTTAATTCCGCAAAAAAACTACGGTAGCCTACAGAGAATGAGTTAGTAAGTGACCACGATTAACGTAAAACGAGGGAACAAAATAATAAAACGTGGGAACGATTTACGTAAAACGAGGGAACGAAATAATAAAACGTAGGAACGATTTACGTAAATCAAGGGAACGATTTAATAAAACGAGGGAACTAATTAATAAATCGAGGGAACGAGTTCTTTATTTGTGGCCACGTTATAAAAATGTTTTTTCGCATAGCATATCCAAGGCCCCGTACCATCTAGCTGCATCTAGGAATTGAGGACTGTTGACACGAACTGCCTACACATGTACTCAAGCACTCAAGACTGTGCCATAAACATCCAATTGGCACCTGCACTCCACCGCATGTCTTATTCACTCTCAATGTATGGAGTTCCATCTGACAGCTGGATTCGCCAACCACTGCCTCAACACTGGTCCACACAGACAATGTGACCAGAACAAAAGGGGGGTTGCCTACCCTAGCAGTCCCAGCACTGCTCCCAGCAGAGCTAGAGCATCCAGATGACAAGAGCTGTGCAGCACAAGCCATCCAGCGATGTTCCATTCACATCAGAACACTGAAGGTAATCAAAGAGACCTGCCACCAACTTGTGATGTTACTAACAGTCAACGCCTCCACGCCACATATCCCAGGCGCACAAATCCACATGGTCGATGACACAATGGTGAGGCATGACACGCCCAGAGCACGTGTCTGGTGGAAAGCCTGTTCCACCGCAACACTTCAAGCCTGGCCTCCTAACATCACAGCACAAGTGACAGCTATTCTGATCATCCTTCAAATGGTAGCAGCTCACAAGAACTCCATCAGAAAATTGCTAACCTATATAGACTCGTAGGCCAAGCTCAGTTTCACATGCCACCACTGAGCTTGGCCTACGAGTGACACAGCAAACCATAAGCCAGTCAAGCATTAACACTTGTTCCAGACATACAGTGTCATCACAAAGGAACGTGATATGCTCTTCTGTGGGGAAAAAGGTGAAAGGACATTCAAAGTCGACCAGAGAAAACTGAGGTATTTTGTGTCAACCGGTGGTCATCAAAAACCCACCCGCCCATTCCAAGCATCGCTTCTAAGCCACAGAAACCACCTCACGCCGCTATGGCGCCTGCACCTGCCAACCCACATTGGCTCTACCTACATTATAGCTTTGCTAAAGCAACTACCACCGCTTACAAGCGATGCTAAACCACCTCTCACACCCCTCCACCTACCCTATCATGACATCTGACCACACTGAGCCTAAACAGCTCAGCGACATCATGCACATGTGGCATCTGGAAGACAACATCCTTTGGTTTGTTCCTAATAGCCCCACAACGCCACGGCTTGCAGCTTTCCAGGAACAATGGGGGGTTAATGCTGATTTATGCCCATGATGCACCATGCGCCAGACACCAGGGTACCAGAGCCACTAAAGACACAAGTGGCACAGTACCCGGCATGCAGCGACAGAGCACATCAGAAGATGCTTAGTTTGATGCCAGCTCCAACCAGCAAACTTCAAACGACACAGCCTCACTATGATGCAGAGCAAGCCGCCTCCCCAGGCTCGGACCTCAAAATAGAGTGTGTGTGTGACCTGTGCCCAGGTCGACGAGGGGCAACTATGACTTTCTACCATCATATTCCAGTTCACTAATCGGGTAGAGTACCGCCCAGCATCCCACGAAACAGACCACTGCATCACAGCACACCTCCACATGTTCTCCAGGTTCAGACTGCCACTGATAGCCAGCTGATACCCAGCTCCAGGACTGAGATTATGCACAGGAGACTTGGAAAACCCAGAGCATACCAGCCCGACTCCCTTCTCTGAACCAGTCTCAGCCTGTCAAGTGTAATGAACCAACCGAATAAGGTTTAGTATGCTGAGGAAGTATATGTCTGTGAACAGGAAACTGGGATGTGAAAACTCCAGATGAACACTGCCATCAGAGGGACCTCAAAACAACCTGTGTGTCTCTTTTCAATCGGATGGCCAGTTGATAGATGGCACCACCACAACATCCATGATGCCAGCCAAGAAACATCTGCCACACTGGACTGGACTACTTGTGATTGTAGACAGATGCTCCCCCATCACTCACAGAGTCAAGATGAGCAAGGACCAGAAGAACCAATTATCAGATGTGTCCATCGCAACCAGTTTAAGGACACCTGACCTCTGAGCAAGAAACAACGGGGAACCGGATGTGAAGTGAACCACCTTCTCAAAACCGAGACTGCAAAAGGGGGTTCCTAGCTAGTTGACGCCACTCCCCACAACACTAAACTACAGGCACTTGCTTGAATGCCAATCCACCTGCTGTTCCATCCAGGATCGCCGCTGACACTGCTGTGTAGTTCCGCAGGGATAGGACCAGCCTTTACTGACGTGATGCAAAACCAGCAAACAAGTGTAGAGCTTCTCTTCCCTGATGTTCATGCAGAAGGAAAGGATGAAAGGGACCCAAGACCTTGCCCGAGCTTGCCCTGAGAAGACCTGCATGTTAAGATGCTGAGGACCAATGCAAACCACCTGTGATTTCACCACTAAGATCCAACTATTCATCGCTCATCGAAGTTTACACCTGAACTTCAGTGATCGTAAAGGGGGATATGTAGAGACTGGCATAGCTGAATTATTGGATCTTGTGTCTGGATCATATAAGAGAGACGTTAGAGAGAAAGAGTGTGTGTTTATGGAAACCCCCCTCACCAGAAGTCTTGATAACATGGCTTCAAAGGACTAATGTCCCCCCCATCTAGGTTTCAATCAACAGCTCTAATGCCAAAAGTACAGTTTACGACCCTTTCTCTGGTACCTCAAAGAGAGTGAACCTCTGCCCCTGTGACAGTCTCCAGGTTGTCCCAGAAGAATGGACAAATGGTCTAACTCACTCAAAAAATACTTTCTCTAATGTGATCCCTAAACTGTCCTTGTCTGTAAATATGTTTATATATCCTTGCTTTATGTTTAAATTACCTGTAACCAGTAAGAATACAGTTTTCATTCTGGCTGCTAGTTGCCTTCATACATTTAAAGGAATGGCAGCTTAATATTAATCTCAGACTTGGTATATTTGGTATCAGAATTTTCTACTCTTTATTTCCTCTTCGTTTATGTATGTTGCATGACCCTGAAATGTTTAATACTCTTTGTATAATAATCTGGAGTGATACTTTGCTAGGAAGTCATAAATGCAAATTAGCTGTTGAGTGGACAAAGAGTGAACCAAGATCCTCTCCCCTGCTCAACTCCGATTGGTCTATTCAAACTCGGAGGGCATGCCCTTTCATGAAGTTAAATATCGATTGAGACTTCAGCTCGCTCTCTTCTGTTCTGTTCTCTTACCTGTTGGACTCCCCTCACACCTCCCTTAGCGAGGAGGGGGGCCCTGCGAGATGGCCTCTGCTAGACAGCCTCTTTCCTCCACTGGGAAGAAAGGACAATGGACCTCTGCTCGCACACCTGGATGTGCCATGCTTTTGTGAGGCCCAAAACGTACTTCTGTGGAACTTTCTGAACTCTCCATGCGGATTGGGACATTTGCTTTGCACACTGAGTCAATGCAGGTATCCCTTTATTACATCCTAGTCGTGTTTAAGTCAAGCCCGTTTTAATTCTTTGAAACGTGATTATTTTACCGGTGTTAAGAAAGATTTAACTGTTAGGTTGCCATGCTCTCTCTTTCTCTCTCGTTCATGTTTTGTCTGTGATTATGCGATCATTAATTTTTTGTCATTAATGCATACAAGCAATATTATCATCACTGCTTTTAATTAGAAAATTAAAGTATGCATATTTAATTACGATTATTGTACATATTTTCATTTGAGCTAAACTGATTCCCTGATTGAAACAGATGTTTTAAATAACTCGTTTTATGTTTTTGACCATTAGGTCTGGTGGAGATTTGATGAGTTATCTCATTTTAATTATCTTAAAACCCCTAAATCCACTACACTGCTGTGGGTCAAATATAACATTTTCTGGGTTAATTTAACCCAATGGTTGGGTTTGTCCCTTTTTGATCCAACGCTGGATTGAAAATAACCCAACATTTTTGTGAATAATAAAAAAAGCACATAATAAAAGTGCTTAAAGGGTTCTTCACAGTGATGCCATAAAAGAACCATTTTTGGTTCCAATTCCAAAGAACCATTCAGTCAAAGGTTATTTAAAGAATCATCTCTTTCTTACCTTTTTATAATCTGAAGAACATTTTTTTGCCACAAAGAATCTTTTGTGAGACAGAGACGTTCTTCAGATGTTCATATGGAACCATTTGGACAAAAACATTTCTTATATGGCATCGTGAAGCACATTAAATCCAATATATTTCAATAATAAAAAGTAATATCAGGTAGTTATTAGTTGGACCAAAGTAAAGACTTTTAAACAATAAAAGCTACCCAAACATATATTTTTAACCACTCATTGATAGGAAATACTGAATAAAAAATAAATACTGACAGAATTTATGATTTCAATGTTGAAGCTAATATAGATATGAATTCTTACACATGAGTTCAGCATTTCTAATATATATAACACATAATATAACATTTCAAATAGGCTATATTTATTTATATATCATTTATTTAGAAGATTATTCATTTATTTGCCTTTGGAATATTTCAGAAATAAGATCAATACAGTACCTAACAAATCTATTAGAATCATAATGAAGAGAAAACACAAATATTTTAGGAATCTGTCAACAACTTGTTATCTGTAAAAATTTTATTGTCATTTATGATTAGAAAGTGTAACATTCAACCATTAAAACATATTTTTCCATTAAGGACTGCAAGTAAATAACTGTAATTGAGCATCTGAAAAAAAGTACTTTACCATTTTTCTGCCTTTCTTTTAAAACACTAATTTGAAACTTCATGTATAATAACTATATGCAATAATTATATTTTAGCATTAAAAATACTTCTGTGACTAAAAGCCTTACTATGAACCATTACAAAAACAAAAACAGCACTGTATATAAAAAGATATTTATAATTTCTTACCGACAGTGTGTGTGTGCGTGCGTGCGTGCTATACTGGCTGAGGATGGAGTGGTCGAGCTTTAAAAGTCATATCATATGTTACATGAATGATAGTATAAACTCCATCATTTAAATGATATGATACATTAATGCAATATTAAATATAAATGTATAATAAACATGTACATTTATTATGTCAAATGTATTTATATAAAAGTATTATAACTTTAATCATATCATTTGCATTAGGACCATAAAATGCACATAAGACTTTTTTTGTTGAGCAACACATTATTGTCATGCCATTTTATCTCCTACTTTAAAACAATACATCTTTTCAGTGAGTCTGATAAACAATCAATACATTCTTTTACAACTTACTGACCTACAATCAGCATTTGCTTTTATGAGTTTACAATGTGACTTCTGTAAATATGATTATGTAATGAAAAAAGTAAATCAACAATTTTTCATTTTATAATGATTAATATAACGTTCTTTTTTCTGGTGCTCTACTTTCTTTCATCCATGTAGATGTTCTTAATTCCATGGAGCTAATCAGTAAATATATACTTGAAGTATCACATTATGTTTTTTTCTGAATCAGAGTAGTTTGCAGTAGAACAGTGCAGTGCAGTGCTCTTTTTTTCTTGTTTTCTAAAACTTACATTATTTTGAATTATTTATTTGATTGTATTATTTATGATCTCTGCTTTAAGCTTTAAGCATGTTCAATAGCATTGGTATTTTAGTGACTTCTAAAAAATAATTTATTTATAACCATGAAGTCCTACAAACAAAAACAAATGTAATTTGAAGCATACTGCATGTTAAGCAATAGGTACAGTACCTCATGTTTTACACAGTGTTAAGTTTATTTAACACCATATTTTGCTAATTATAAAGATTTTTAATGTGTATTTGTATATTATCAAAGATCAAAATAAATTATTCGGCCTACTGTAAATGAGCGTGTGATGTTTATTGTATCCTGTGTTATTATTATATAGCAGTCAGTGTTAAAGACTTTTTATTTAATGTCAATGTATTGACGTTCAAGGAAGAAATATTAGAATCGCAAAATCCCTCTCAATGATATACGCACATTTCTATCGGCACTTTTTTTGTTTCCTCTATGATGTATAATGATGTTATGATGCCTTCAAAGGTCATTTCAGATACACAGTGCACTTTAAACTATTAGAATACCTGTTAGTAGAGATCCAATCCAACTGTGTCTTTGCATTATTACATGTACATTTATTCATTTAGCAGACTGATTTAGATTATGTCCAAACTCCTATTCAATCCACTATTTGTGTTTTGTAGTTTACAAGCCGACTCCAGGATTGATCTTAGTTTACGAAAACAGATCACAGTAAAAATGTCCAGATAATGTTTTTAATTTACACGTTGGTCATTTAGGCTTAACAACCCCCCTCCCTAAGTCTGTGATGTCATTAGCAGTCAGCGTCCTTTACTTCTTTCTCATTTCTAGGTTGACTAAGCAGCCCTTCTATTCGCTTCAGGTCAGTTTCAGTCTGCTGATTCTGCTCGCTCATTTCTCCAATGAGGTCGTCTGTAAGATCGAGACGAGCGGCCCTGTAATGGAAATATTGGCTCAGTTAATTGTTCAAGGAATGAGCAAACCACATTTTTTTAGCCTAGCAGAACGAACCATTCGGCAACTCTCAGCTCATGTAATTCCTTCCTTTCTCTGCGTCTCTTGTCACGCAAGGTCTCGCCTCCGAGCTTCTGTAGACCAATGATGAAGAGTCCAGCTGGCAGCCTGCAACACGTTACACAAGTAAGATGGATGTTATATTGTACAAAGGCGCTGTTGTGCGTAAGATGCTGCTTTTAGACATCAGGGTAGAGCTGTATGTGCTTATTTTAGAAGAGTAGAGAGGAAGTACTGACCCCAGTCCAGCTCCTATAATGGTACCAGACACCAGTCCTCTTAATCCCAGATTAAGCCGGAAAACTCCTCCTGTAACGGCTAAACTCAAACACAAGAAATTCAAGTCATTTTTGCTCATAATTGAACTAAATTCCTGGGGGGCAGTTCTGGCCTAATGGTTAGAGAGTCAAACTCGTAACCAGAAGGTTGCCGGTTCGATTCTCAGTACCGGCAGGTAACAACTGACGTGCCCTTGAGCTAGGCACCTTACCCCCGTTTGCTCCCCGGGCGCTGCAGTGATAGCTGCCCACTGCTCCCGGGGTGTATGTGTGTTCACGACTTAAAGTGTGTGTGTTCACTATTCACTGGATGGGTTAAATGCAGAGGTCACATTTCGGGTATGGGTCACCATATCAGACAAATAGGTCACTTTCACTAAATAAGTTTTAAAATGAAGGAATTTGATCACTTGGTTCAGTGTATTTCATAAGCTCTCTCAAGTCACTGCTGGTTTACACATTATAGCACTTTTACCTGTTGAACTTTAATTAGTTAAAAGTAATAATATTTCAACAACAATATTTCGCAATGATCCACTTACCACCTGCTGCTGCGAAATAGCTTAAAGCGTTTTTGTCACTGTACACCATTAGACCAGTACTGACAGTGCTGTTGAGAGAAAGAGTCTTAAAGTTTCTTCTAAAGTTCTACAAAAACACATGATTTAAAGATAACAATAATGAAAAAAGACAAAGAGAAATGACAACATTTGATCTGCTTTCCCCTTTTCAAAAGTATATGAATTTAAACTCACTTGAACAGAGTAACAAAAGCTGCTACTCTCCAGCTCCACCTCCAGCCGAAGCGCACAAAACCACGAATCGCTGCATTATGTGCCGAGCGCTGGTGACACAAAACACAAATATACTTATTGAACATTGCATGTGTTTGTATATCAGCAAAGCTATATATTTGTATTCCACAAAAGGAAAATATGACCCAAAAATGAAAATTCTACAGTATATGAAAGCAGATGTGTGTGAATAAAACTTGACTCCCGTCCCATCTTACCACTGCATCCACTCGGTTTTGGTAAATTTCAGCCTGGCTCACTTGGATAAATCTCTCACGGGCTTGTCTGGCTCCAGGTAGGCCTCCGTAGATCATCCCCACAAACGCTGCAGCAAAGCTACTCTTTACTATACTCCTCAACTCCTCCGAGTACATCTGACCTTCACTATACAGAAAACAGAAGAATATATTGGAAATGTATTGTTTTGATATTTTTGTGTGCAAACATTACATTTATGCATTTGTCAGACACTTGTATGTGTGTTTTTAAGTTTCACATTATTGTGGATTAAACCTTACATTGCACACATCAAACAACACTGTTCCAAAGAGCTACAGACACATTAATGGGACTCACCCCCTGTAAAAAACCTCTTTAAGACGGTCCCATCCTGTATCTGGGAACTCTGGTTTGTCTATGTGTTGTGGTAAAGAGCTGATGTTGGTCTGTGTGGAGGGGTTCTCAGCTGCATGTACGTAAGGAAGAGGAAACCTAAACAAACTACTGAGTAATCCGGGATGTGGGCCCCTGAGCTCCTCTGCATCTTTCCTCCCACATGTGGGTGACAATCCCTGCCTTCCTGCCGTATGCATTAATAACCTGTCAAATCAATACGAGAAACAATGAGACAGGTGTGTAAGAATTAATGTTTTTATGGCATATTTTAAGTATAAAAAGTGTACATGGTGGTCTTTAAGAATCCAATGCAAGGACACAACTGATGCTTTGAAAACATGTTGGAATGAAAACAAATTGAACTGAACGTCCCATAAAAATTAATGAAAGCTAACGGAGGGAGTAAGTAAATATCCTTTATAACGTTAACGTACTCGATTTAACAGTACATTCATGTCACAGCAGTTCTTGAGAGTACAATTTTCACCGCCATGTCAGCAAAAATGTTGCAAAACAGCCTTAAAAAAAAAAAACGACAGATGTTTATAATAGTTCATGACTAACCTGCTTTCATTCGGTGCTCCTTCAGCGACTTCACAATGTCAGTATGTGTTCACTTCCGAACACGATGGTCTAGTCGCGTCATCTAGTGGTGGAGGACCGAACTTCAATAACGCATTTACACTAACAATCCATCAAACAAAAATACAGTAAAATACAGCAGTACACGACGAGCTGTCGAGTGGATATTTAGATCACTTAGTGGCTGGAAGCACGACCTAATTTAGGATAATGTAAAAATATCGATAAATTGTGAAAAAATATACATGTATAGATGGATTTTTATTACAAGAGCAAAAGTCTGGACTTGAAGAGTCTGGTAGTGAATGGTATTATTATTTATTAACACATTGATATATCATCACGCAGAATAATCTACGTAAAAGTGGGAAAAACAGAGAACATAAATTGTAAATTATTCAGATTGTAAATTATTCATATTAATTACATTTGTCAACAATAGACATATCTTATTAGCTTTGGCATTGTTCTCTATAGAAATGAAAATTCATTAAAAAAAAGAATCAATGGATAAATGTAAAAGACATGTGAAAAAAATTGTTTTGTCTTAACTAAAGTCCAAAGCAGCAGTTATCATTTCATTTTAATGTATCCATTGACAGATCTGTATACATTTAGTGACCAATTTTTTTTTGTCAGATATGGTGACCCATACCCGAAATGTGACCTCTGCATTTAACCCAACCAGTGAATAGTGAACACACACACTTTAAGTCGTGAACACACATACACCGGGGCAGTGGGCAGCTAACACTGCAGCGCCCGGGGAGCAAACAGGGGTAAGGTGCCTTGCTCAAGGGCACGTCAGTTGTTACCTGCCGATACTGAGAATCAAACCAGAGTCCGACTCTCTAACCATTAGGCCACAACTGCCCCCATAAATAAACTTTGTTCATGCAATGAAAAAACAACTTGATCTGATTGACAACTGTTTTAAGGTAGATGGCAAACAAACCTGTATTTAAACAGAAGTCAAATTAAAATGGGCTCAGTGGGCCCTGTGATGCAACTCCACCTCTAGGCTCAGTGGGCCCTGTGATGCGGCTCCACCTCTAGGCCCAGTGGGCCCTGTGGTGCGGCTCCACCTTTAGGCTCAGTGGGCCATGTGGTGCAGCACTGCCTGTGGACTCATTGGAAACAGGGCCGTCCCAAGCATGAGGCGGGGCCCAGTGCGAGCTAGAAGACGCGGGGCCCTACCTGGCTGATGCTTTTTCTGTCTTAATATCAAATCTTGTATATGATATAAGTGCTACTACAGTGTTTTATTGGTCAAATACTCAAATACAATTTTAATGCGCAAAGCCAATAGTAGTATACAATACAATACATCTTCTTTCAGAATACAAGTACAACAAATAAAGTGCGAAAACATAACACAAATCAAAGTTATGTAATATATCAGCAACGTACGTGTGGATGAACGTCTGGATTACGTACGTGTGGATGAACGTCTGGATATTAAATACAATCATCATTATTATCTTTACTTACTATTGTGCTCTAAGTAAGGTTTTAACTCGGGATATAAAACCCAGACTTTGTCCATCTGCTTCAACCACAGCCAGTGGCTGCTAACTTCCTTAAGCAGTCTTGTAGTGGATTTGGTCACAAAGCGCCAGCAACCCACTCGCTGTCCAGCCCTTCAGCTGCCAGATTGGCATACCGGAGATTCTTCCTTTCGAAGGCTTCATTAATGGCCTCTTCTCAAGCTACAGTCAACTCAACTATGATGGCGGTCTTGCTGGAGTTAGACCAAAGGACCATGTCTGGCCGCAGATTGGTCTCTGCAATTTCCAAGGGGAAAGTAAATCTGTGGTTCAAGTCAACTCGTATTTCCCAATCGCTGGCTATATTAAGGAATTACACTAACCCATAATGTTAGTCAGTAATGAGCATGGCCCCACGTGCCCGTATGAACTCCCAACAATGTCTGGGCATACTCCTGATGAGATGGCACATGGTGTTCTGCGGAATCTCCTCCCAGACTTGGATCAGAGCATAAGTGAACTCCTGGACAATCTATGGTGCTACTTGACAGCTTCGAATGCATGAGATCTCAGAGGTTCTCAACTGGATTTAGGTCTGTAAAATTTCTTCTGGTTATTTCATCTGCCCAACAGCTCTGTTATTTCATGGAAAGTTCATACAAGCAACAGTAATATCACAATGTTTTCACATTTAAATATGCAATGCCATATGACAGACAACATTATGTCTTCTCTGACGCAGTCCCTACCATTACACTTTATTCATAGTAATAACAACAGCAAAAATAAAATAACATACTGGTTAATTTTGACCAAATAATCCAACTAATTAGTATTTGTATAAACAAGTCAGTATATCAACACATTGTGTTTGCTTCGGGTTATTTTTAAGACACCATTTTAAACTGGGAATTTCATTTAACTGTTCACTAACTGATAGTTCCCTTTCGAGAGAGGTCTCTCTACATTGCGTTAACAACGCCAGGGGTATATATCTTCTACAAACCTTTACTGAAGCCTTATTGCAAAACGGCAGTAGAAATCAAATTGGAACTGGCCAATGTCGGTCAAGACGGCGCGGCAGCACCCCATATAGTACACCGTCTGGACCACACACACTCAGAATCTTTTTCCTTCACTCACCTTTGTCTGCATGCTGTTGAGGATACACCCAGGCCTTTTTTCCCCGATGTTCACAAGGAGGTCGCCCCAGTCAGCACGCCCCCACGCCTCAGGATCTGTGATTTTTTCCGTTGGTGGATGGGGCAGAAGCTCGCGGCTATGCGCGCATTCCCCCCGTTGAGCATGCGATTGCAGCGCACCTGTGCCCGTTCTCGTCTTCTCTACGGTCCGTCTAAGCCGTGCCGAATGACCGCCCACATAGCGGAGAAGGCGTATGCCACCTCTGGAGAGGCCGCCTCCGCTCTGCATACCATGGCTGTTCTCCAGGTCTTCCAGGCTCAGCTGCTGCGTTCTCTGAATGGAGAAGACCCTTATTTTAGTGGATCTGAAAGCTTTCATGTTCAAATAGCCCCTCACCACAGATGCTTCCTGAGGTTTGCGTTCGAGGGCACCGCGTATCAATTCACAGTGCTCCCCTTCGGGCTGGCATTGGCTCCGCTCACATTTACAAAGATAGTGGATGCGGCTTTATCCCCTTTGAGAGCAAGCGGAATTTGCATTCTGAATTATTTGGACGATTGGCTGGCATTAGCCCACTCGAAAGAGATGCTTGATGCCCACGCATACACGCTCCTATCGCACATGGAAGCTTTGGGACTGTGCGTGAACAGGCAGAAGAGCGTGTTGCTCCTAGAGATGTTCCGATACCACTTTTTCCCGTGATTTGGGTATCGGCCGATACAGAGTACCGATACCAGTGTGTTAAAAAAAGGAAAAGATCATACTACGCCTGCATTACTGTGATATTATCATTGTGGTAAGGTCTGGCTCAGGTTAAACCCTTTGTAAAACATGAATGAATACAGGAAATGGAAGCTATTTATTTTAAAATGTATTTTTAAATAGAACAGTATAACAGTTGTGCAAAAGCAACTTAAATAATAATAAATATAGGAATAATTTTTTTTTTTTTAATTAAAGTGCAACCACAATATTGTCAAATAAAGGCATTTAAATGTTTAAATAGAACAGTATAAAACAGTAGTGCAACAGCAACTTAACTAAATAAATATAGGAATAATTTTTTTAAATAAAGTGCAGCCACAATATTGTAAAATAAAAAAGGCATTTAAATTTTTAAATAGAACAGTATAAAAAAGTAGTCCAACAGCAACTTCAATGATTCCTTTAAAAAAAACTTAAAGTGCAGCCATTATGTAATAAAAAGGCATTGAAATCTTCAAATAGTGCAATATTTAACAATAGTGCAACACCAACCTATAAAGTAAACATAAACAAAAATACAAATCAAAAGAGTAGCAGCTACATATTAAACAAAAAATACTTTACACCAAGTAGGCTACACATTGCAGTAGCATTTAAGCAATTTAGTATTGCTCATAATTTCAAGAGCAAAGGCAGATTCTTCTTCAAGAATATGAGCATTTCTGCCCTCTCTCCTCCTAGCCTGTTCCTTCTTGCATCAATAATGTTGGATGCTACACTGAACAGTGTCTCACTGTCAACACTGGTACAAGGAGCACAGAGAAACTTTGCAGCAGTGGCAGCCAGGGTGGGAAAACGAATTTGGTTGACTCCCCAGTACTGGAATGGGCTGTCTGAGCGTGGGACCGTTTGCTCTGTCAAATATGTCTGTATTTGATTTTGAACTTGTGTGCTAGTGCTGCTTGCCCCACGTTCCTCATCATGCTCCTGCAGGATTTCCTCAAACAGGCCTTTCAAGCTGCTCTTTCTGCTGCTGCTGCTGCTGTCTGGCTGTGCTTCCAGACGTGGGGCTTTATGGGGGTTTTCTGGCACTGTCTCTGCTCCCTCAGGTGTGGTCCTGCTCAGTAACGCTGCCTCCATCTTCTCCACCTCTTGGGTCAGAGCATCCTTGGCATGCTTGTTGCTGTCTGCTCCTGTAAAGTATCTAAAAACAATGAAAAATAATAAATAGATGTCTTAATGTGTAAAATAAACAACCTCTATAGTAGCTTTTAGTGGTAACATATTAATGCAACAGTAATCAATAATAATGCAATTTCTAGTTATCCAAAAAAAATTCAAAATTTTGTTTATAATATAGACATTTAATAAACATATAGACATACCTGTCTTTGAATCGTGGGTCTAAAAGAGTGGCAACTGCATACAAGGGCTCATTCTCGATGGTCTTGAATCTTTTCTGGACAGCCTCAAGAAGGGTTGTTTTCATGGTTTTTATACCCGTGTCCCCCTCGTTCTCCCGAGCAAGCAGGCGTTTCAGCACTGTGACTGAGGGAATGACTTCAGCTGCAGAAGAGGTGGAGGAGCTAATCTGTCTGGTCAGTTCTTCAAATGGTGCCAGAACAATGATGATTTTCTCCAGTAAAGCCCACTGGTAAGATGTAAGGGTCACTGGCAGGTCGTGGTCAGCTACATAGGCTGAAATCGACTGCTTCTGCTCCAGTAAACTTTCGACCATATAGTAGGTACTGTTCCATCGCGTTGCTACGTCTTGGTGCATACGTTTGGTGGGCATTTGGAGATCTTTTTGAATATCCTCAAGGCGTGTAGTAGCCAGTGGCGAGTGTTTGAAATGACCGACTATCTTCCTACCATTCGCCAGTGCATCACTCACACTTCTCTGTGACAGTAGCCCTTCATGCACCACCAGCTGGAGAGTGTGGGCGAAGCATCCCAAACTTGCTACATCCATCTCGCCCATGGCTTTCTTCATGTTGCTAGCTTTGTCGCGCAAAACAACATGAACGTTGGACTTGGGGATTTTCCATTTTACTAGCATCTCTTCAATTGCTTCGGCAATTGATGTGCCAGTATGTGACCCTCGGAACTCGTTCGCGTGCAGCACCGCACTTCGAGGGGTAAATGTTGACTCTCTGTCCACCCAGTGTGACGTTAAACTTAGCAAAGACATGGGGCACACGTCGGAGCTCCAAATGTCTGTGGTAAAGCTGATTGCACGCACGTCTTTCAGCATACACAAAATGTGTTCCCTAACTGACTCGTATAATTTGGGTAGCGCAGTTTCAGAGATATATTTACGACCTGGCAAACAGTACCTTGGCTCCAAATGCTCCAATAAGCGGCGAAATCCCACATTTTCGACGACAGGCAGGGGTTGGTCATCCAGGACAATAAACTCCACAATTTTGTCGGTTATCTTTGTTGCTTTTTGGCTGTCTTTGGGGAATTTATCTCGTCGCTGGAAGGCAGTTTCCAGAGTTTGCTGCTGCAGTTCGTCCTTTTTTTTACCCTTAGCTTTGGTGAATTCGTCGTGCTCTTTAGTGTGACGCGTCTTCAAATGTTTGATTAAGTTGCTGGTGTTGAAATTTGCAACATTCGTGCCACCCCTCGAAATTGCTTCTTTGCATATGTTGCATTTCGCCGTCTTACTGGTGGGAAAATCCACTGTAAAGTACTGCCAAACTGCCGACATGATGCGTTAACGTTAGCTCTATGGTTAGCTCCTTTTAAGGAGGAATCAGGTGGTCAGTTCTTCTTCGCCCCTCTAAAACAACAACAGCGCAACTGTTTTAAGAGCGGCGAAGAAGAACTGTAAGCTAATGGAGCTAACCAGTAAATAGATTCCTATGTCTAATAAATTATATGGTATCGGATCGGTGCCTGGAATCCAGTACTCGCCGATTCCGATGCCAGCATTTTCGGCAGTATCGGAGGCATTTTCGATACTGGTATCGGAGGCATTTTCGATACTGTATCGGAGGCATTTTCGATACTGGTATCGGAATCGGAACAACTCTAGTTGCTCCCCAGCCAGTCGATCGTGTAATTGAGGGTGCATTTAGACTCGATCACGATGTGCGCTCACCTGTGCCCGGAGTGCGTACAAAATATTATGTTGGCTCTGAGCCGTTTCAGTCTGGGACGCTCTATCAGGCTAAAAGTGTTTCAAAGACTTTTGGGGCTGATGGCATCAGCAGTCGCGTTATGCCATCTCAGTCTGCTGTTCATGCGTCCCCTCCAACTCTGTCTGAGGTCCCGCTTGCCGAAGCACTCTTGGACCTCGGGGCACGCACGAATTACAATCACGCGCGAGTGTCTAAATGCCCTAAAGCCGTGGCACAACCCCAACATGTACCGCCGCGGCATCCAGTTAGGTCTGATCACCGGGCGGAAAGTGATTACGGGTGTTGATGAGATGAGGTGCACTGTGCGACAGCATCCCGGCCTTGGGCTCCTGGCCGGAGTTGGAGAGGCAGTGGCATGTTAATCGCTTGGAGCTAAGAGCGGTCTTCTTGGCCCTAAAGTGCTTCCTCCCGCAGGTCGAATCGCAGCATGTATTGATACGGACGGACAACACGTCAGTAGTGTCATACATAAATCGACAGGGCGGTGTTCGTTCGAGAGCCCTTCACCAACAAACGGTACGCCTCCTCCTGTGGGCCGATCGTTATCTGCTCTCCATCAGGGCAGTACATGTTCCCGGTCACCTGAACAGCAGGGCGGACATGCTGTCGAGGAACGGACCTCCTCACGGAGAATGTAGGTTGAACCCTCAGTTAGTAAGCTTGATCTAGGATCGGTTCAGAAAAGCAGATGTCGATCTTTTTGCGACAGAGGAGAATACGCATTGCCCTCTGTTCTTCTCCCTGTCGCGCTCCCCGCTGGAGGGGGATGCGCTCACGAGGCTGTGCATACAGCCTGTATGCATTTCCACCAGTGAAGATGTTACCATTAGTGTTACGCAAAACGCTAATTAGTGTTCCCGTGTCTGACATTCTAGCTTTTCTGCAGCATCGCTTGGATGGCGGCGGCTCGCCATCTACCCTGAAAGTTTATGTCGCGGCCATTGCAGCTGTCCACCCACCGGCTGCTGGGTGGGCAGACATTCTATGGTGGTGAGATTTTTGCGAGGCGCGAGACGGCTGAACGAGAACGATCTGTTACGGAGTCCCCCGCCGCTGCCTGCAGCTACTAGCGACTCTGTCCATATAGTGTTCAGCTAGGTCGTATAGGTGGTGGTTGTGCCGCTGGGCTAGCATAGCGATGTGTCCTATACTAGCCCCCACAGACGACTTTTTCGGCATTGCTCGAATTATTGATGCTTTGTGACTTGGGATGGAAATACAGAGACGCCTCTCTTCCGCTACTGTTTAACTCGCCTCGTTGCGCTACTAGGTTTTCTAAATTGGCATGGATAAAGCCCCCCCGACGTTATATTCTTGTTAGCAGAGGCCCGGCTTTGCCGCTCGCTGCTTTCTACTGCCCTCTTAACATTATCACACTGCTGTGTTAACTGCTGCCCTGAGCCTAGTGCGGCAACACGACTCAGAATAAAAGTGAGTGCATATGCAAATTTTGCCCAAAGCCTAGAACTGTTTCTGATTGGTTCCCTCACGCGTAGCCTCCATTGAGCTTAACGCTCGTGCTTGCAGCTACGCTGATTGGCTGAAGGGGTTGTTCCTCTCACATTACTTTGGGTTCTGCTCATTGCTGCTCTCACGGCGTGACTTTATACCGTTTCCCTAGCGTTGTTAATGCAATGTGGAGACCTCTCTCAAAAGGGAATGTCTCCGGTTACTGCCGTAACCTCGGTTCCCTGAGAGGAGGGAACAACACATTGCGTTAACCGCCGTGTTTGCGTGCTCAGACCGTCGCGCTGTAACATTCAGTCAAAGATTCTGAGTGTGTGCGGTCCAGACAGTGTACTATATGAGGTGCTGCTACGCCCCTAAGCGCCATCTTGAACGACATTGGCCAGTTCCAATTTGATTTCTAATGGCGTTGTGCAATAAGGCTTCAGTAAAGGTTTGTAGAAGAGATATACCCCTAGCGCTGTTAACGCAATATGTCGTTCCCTCCTCTCAGGGAACCGAGGTTACGACAGTAACCGGAGACATTTTATACAATTGCTGCAGCATACATTACAATTTGTCAGTATCTGCTTACTGCAATGTTTAATTCATTTATTTACCTTTTTCTAACCAGCTGCGTTAAGTTAGGCTATGTCGTTTTTGCATTCTAGTTATAGAGTCCTACTATATAAGCAAACATATGCCTATGTATTATTTTTTTGTGGGACGAGGTTACTTCAGAACACACAGCGCAGACGTCAAGTAGCTTCAAACGTAGCTTCACACGTAGCTTCTCACGCGATAAGTGGGGCGACGAAAGTGTCATGCTCTTTATCACACGTCATTGTTCACGGCTTCTGCTCACGGAAAAGTATGCGACGATCGACATGACTAATAGCTTAGTTTGCAAAGCAGATGCACAAAACACACTTCATAGCTGTGGTCTTTCCAGCCACGGGGTGCGCGCACGCTCCAAGTGCTGCCAGATCAGTCGCCAGTCCGTGACTGAATCATTTTTCCACCATACAGGACAACCCGGTTTAAAATAATGTGTAGTCACCAGTACGCGTCAAATGCTTTTTTGCAATCTTGCCTCTTATGGCACTCTTCGCAGGAGAAGTACGTTCAACGCAAACGCGCAAACATTTTTTGTTGTAACAAATAACAATATATGTTTGTGATAGCGAGTAAAATATCCTGCATCAGAGAACTAAAAACAGAGAACAAAATGCGTGTTTTTAGATGTTTTAGATCACGCACAGTCTCACTCGTTTCTGTGAAGGACCAGAGACATTTACAGCTCACTCTATCCACACAGTAACGTTACAGGCACTCTGCTGTGCAAAGCAGCATCAGGATCAAACACGTGAAAAACAGCATGCCTTACATAGCTGGCTCAGATAATTATTTAGAATAAACTCATACTTAAAAAAAAAACAACTAAAACACTAAAATCAATTTAAGATTTGTACAGTTTTTAAACTATTATTTCCCCTTGCCGCGGGCCCGGTGCGGTCACACCAGTTGCACTGCCCAAAGGACGGCCCTGATTGGAAACTACATAGGAGTTTTGTATTGACAACTATTGATAACTTTGCATCACAGTGTCATACAGACAAGCTCATTTTGGCGTATATCAGTCATACTGGCAAGCAGCTTTTGGAGTATTATCATTGGTATCTGCCACCTCAGGTACCCTAGCAACCGCATAGCAACAGCCTAGCAACCACCCCAGGTATCCTAGCAACCACATAGCAACACCTTAGCAACCATCCCAGGTACCCTAGCAACCACAAAGCAAAATCTTAGCAACCACCCCAGGTACCCTAGCAACACCTTAGCAACCACATAGCAACAGCCTAGCAGCCACCCCAGGTACCCTATTAACCATATATCCGATCATTGCTTGGTCCACCTTCTCCCAACATACAAGCAGAAACATAAATCAGCTAAACCTGAATTAAAAACTGCAAAGAGATGGACCACAGAAACAGAGCAGGCCCTAAAAGCCTGTTTCAACTGCACTGATTGGAGTGTTTTTGAAGCTGCTGCAGATGACCTGGACGAGCTCACAGATACTGTGACATCATATGTGAGTTTTTGTGAGGATTTGTGCATTCCTACCAGGACCTGTCACACATACAGTAATGACTGAAGCTCCTCCCTCCCAGACGGAGCGTGACCACGCCCCCTTGCCACACCCAGTTTCACACCCCACACCCACTCTGACCTTCTCCAGTCACAACCATCACCTTCGGCCCCCCTTCCTCCTGCCACTGCATTTAAGATCTATGAAGAAGATGTGTGCCGGGTCTTCTGGAAACAGAAGATCAGGAAAGCAAAAGGCCCAGATGATGTCTCACCTGCATGCCTTAAAGCCTGTGCTGTCCAGCTGTCACCCATCTTAACAAAGATCTTCAATACATCACTGGAGCAGTGCATAGTCCCCTCCTGCCTCAAACGCTCCACCATCATCCCTGTGTCGAAGAAACCCAAGATCACAGGGCTAAATGACTACAGACCTGTTGCCCTGACATCTGTGGTCATGAAGTCATTCGAGAGACTAATGCTGGCCCACCTAAAGAACACCACTGGATCCTTGCTAGACCCTCTTCAGTTTGCTTATTGGGCAAACAGGTCAGTGGACGATGCAGTCAACATGGGGCTGCATTTTATCCTGCAACACCTTGAAAGACCAGGGAGGTGCCAGGATCCTGTTTGTGGACTTCAGCTCAGCCTTTAATACAATCATACCAAACATCCTTCAGACTAAACTCACTCGGCTCTCTGTACCCACCTCCACCTGTAAGTGGATTACTAACTTCCTCACGGACAGACAACAGCTAGTGAGGATGGGGAATTTCACATCCAGCACCCTCACCATCAGCACTGGAGCTCCTCAGGGCTGAGTTCTTTCTCCACTGCTCTTCTCCCTGTACACCAACGACTGCATCTCACACGACCCCTCTGTCAAACTTTTAAAGTTTGCAGATGACACCACAATCATTGGCCTGGTCCAGGATTGTGATGAATCTGCATGCAGAGGAGAGGTTGAACAGCTGGCTGTCTGGTGTAATCAAAACAACCTGGAGCTTAATACTCTAAAAACTGTGGAGATGACTGTGGACTTTAGGAGGAACCCTCCATCACTCTCTCCCCTCACCATTCACAACAGCACTGTGACAGCTATGGAGTCATTCAGGTTCCTGGGCACTACCATCTCACAGGACCTGAAGTGGGAGACCCACATAGACTCCATTGTCAAAAAAGCTCAGCAAAGAATGTACTTCCTTCGCCAACTGAGGAAGTTCGATCTACCACAGGAGCTGATGGAACAATTCTACACAGTTGTGATTGAATCAGTCCTGTGTACATCTATTACAGTCTGGTTTGGTTCAGCCACCAAATCAGACATAAGTAGACTGCAACAGACTGTCAAAACAGCTGAGAGGATTATTGGTGTGTCCCTGCCCTATGTCCAGGACTTTTACCACTCCAGGGTGAAGAAACGGACTGGTAACATCATCAAAGTCCCTCTCACCCTGGACACAATCTGTTTGAACTCCTGCCATCAGGCAGACGATACAGAACACTGCGGACTAGAACATCTAGATTCAAGAACAGCTTCTTCTTGCAGGCCATCTCAAACCTGAACAGCTAGTACATCCACCATAACCTCCTAGTTGTTAAGTGATATTGTGGCAAAGGGGGCGTGGCCACGCTCCGTCTGGGAGGGCGGAGCTACGATCCGGAGCACGGAGGGTAGCGAGTCCGCCACGAGTGGCTTCTAACCTGCTGTCTCTCGTTTCAGTGATTGGGGAGAGGAGGCATAAGAGACGCTGCCGGGGCCGCCAGAGAGAGAGAGAGAGACTAAGAACGCACGTGCAGGGCAGACGGGTATGCTAGCACGAAAGACGCATAAGCCGAGCCAGTGCTGAGTTGTTTTGTTTATTGATTTCTGTTTGTTTGGCGTTTTGAAAGCCACCTTTTGTTTTACTTTACGATAAATATTATTTGGATTTATCCTGCCGACCCCGCTTCTTTCCTCCTATTCTATCGAACTTGTTACAGATATATATATATCACTGCAATATCTTTACTCTGACACTTTATGTAAATACATATTATTATATTTTCTTGGTCTTAAACATGTACAGTACACAGTTGTAATATACAGTACTTACTAGGTACACTTGCACATAACTAAACTGCACCTTTGTATATTATTATATTTTTATCCATATTTATTTTAAATTATTTTCTATTTCCTGTGTTTATGTGTATACTGTGTGTTTAAGAGCTCCTGTAACCAGAACAAATTCCTTGTGTGTGCACATTTGGCGAATAAAGCTATTCTGATATAGCAACACCCTAGCAACCATAAGCAAGAGCCTAGCAACCGCATAGCAACCACCCCAGGTACCCCAGCAAACACACAGCAACCACATAGCAACACCCTAGCAACCACCCCATGTACCATAGCAACCACATAGCAACATCCTAGCAACCATGCAAAGCGCCCTAAAAATGACATCATGTTAAATCTTGCTTATGTCACGCTAAGTAGTAGCTGCATCTCAGTTCAAAGGCTGCGTGATATTTATAGGCGATTTAGCCTACCAGTCTCAAATAAATTTCTATTCATTCTTCAATTCTTCAAAATACAAATAAGTAAAATTGAAAATGTTCTGATTCTGACTGCTCTTTACAAAAACAACACAGAGAATGTCACTTCTTCTCCTTCCTTTACCTGATAAAGTAATTGCAGGGATCATGTTTATTTATCATTTTAAATTGAGTTCATTCAACTCTGTTTGGTTTACAAATAAGATATCTGAAGTAAATCTGAATCAAGGAGTATTGTTTTTAGTCATGGTTGATACAGGATTGTGTAAAAGTATTTTAAATATATATAGTATATTCATATTAATGTATGTATACTGTGGGTCAGTACATATGAAAAGCCACCAAAGTTTTACTCTGGCCCTGACCCCAAGTCTGTACAATACTCTCTATAGATATGGCTAGTGTTTCCTCTTTAATGTTTATCTGTGTATTTCACCTATTTTATCATCCACCAGGTGTTCTAGGACCAATCCTTAAGTTTAAGCAATAAGGCAATATTAGTTATGCTTGGTCTGAAAAGACCACAAATATTGTCTTTACCTGTCATTTATCAAATAGTTTGATTAAGCAATGTTTTTTCTCATTTGTACAGTAATCTAAACTTATCAGTTAGGTTGTGCTTTCCGGGCGTCACAGGTTGAACAGACATATAAAGGGCATTAGTTCCTCTTTGAGGGCTAAGTTTGAGAATATTGTTTTTTCAAGCCACTGAAGACATGACTGCCATCGAACTTAAAATCCTCATCTTCATCACCCTTCTGGGTTCAGGTAAAATACTATGATCATGATGATAATAATATAAATGTTATGATACTATTATCTGAATCTGATTGTGTAAACTATATACATGTACAGCTGTGTTTTTAAAAAACAGTGTAACAAAATGTTGTTGTAAAAATATAATGTAGGATATCAACACACAGGTAAGTTATAGTATCAATCTTTTACTCAACCAAATATACAAATGACTAAATATTAAGCAAAATTTGTAAAACCAATAATCATATTAATTTGTTGTATTGCCAAAAATAGATATAATAAATTGTACATTTCTTAGCAATGTGTTATTTTATTTGTACTTTTGTCAAGCGTACAATCCATGATGTGAGATACTGTGCATACAAATTTGGTTTGCACATTTGCATTTCAAAACTGAAGTTCAATGAAGGTTCAAGAAAAGTTTAATTCCCAACAGTCAAGCCACGCTCTGTTGACACAGTCAGTATGAGGAATGTCCAGATGGATGCAGAGGAGATTGAGGTCAGTCTACAGAATGTTAAATGTTTGACATTTTATTTTCGTTGATTTTAACAAATGCATACTCACATATTCAATAAAACCCAACTTCATACCGTCTATGAACATTCATATCTCACATTAGTCACATTAAAATTTGTGTATTTTGCTTATAGACTCCCAATAACAAATGTTTTTCAACAATTCTGTGAAACATGAATAAGACAGATGCGCTTGAATAATCAGAGAAAAATAGAAATAATTTTCACATCCTCAGTCTTTCTCACACCGCACCTGAAATACAGCTACAGTTCTCACTTCTCGTTTCTTTCACAGTCCTCATGTCAATATTTTTAGATAAGATGAATTTAATAAAACATAAATTACATTCTCATAATACAACAAAGAAAGATGAGTCTTGAAATATTATATTCTTTAATATCTTACATTTTAGAACGGGGACGTATGTCAGGACTGCATTCAGATTTTTGAAACTCTGATGGACCTCCTTTCCGATAAAGACTTCCAGGTAATTCATGCAGACAGATAATGTGTCTTATGGTGTTTTAGTTTTTGTCTGAAACAAACAAATTGATGTTTTTACACTGTAATATAATGCAAATATAATAAATATAATGCGACTATAAACAGTTTGTCACATGATGTCATATAAGAACAATTTTGTACCATTCAATTAAACTTAAACATTTCAGTTAACAAATTCCTTTCATATTTTAATAGCATTTTTCCACTAGAAAGAACCTTTTATGAAACAAAAATGTTTTCTGAATGTGTCCAAAAGATCCTTGGATGTTTACAGTTACAGTACAGTACAGTTAATTTACAGTAATTGTCAAAGCTAAGTAGGCCTATACAAGTCATTACACACTATTTTATCTCAGGTTTGCAAGACTTTTGGCATGCTGTAAATAGCAATAACATTTCAAAGAAAAAAGGAAGTTGTACTAAAAAGCAGAAGCAAATTATATTTGAACTTTTTATGTGTGATTTACTTTTATTCTCACTTGAACTTGATGAAAAATGGATGAAATTAAAACAAGTATAGCAGAACACTTATAGGGTGTGTTCTCTTTCTTTAAAATAAATGCCTGTTAGTGTTTTGTTATCTCATGCAATGACATTCATAAATGTTCAATGTCACTTAAGTGTCCAGATACTGTTCTATATAAGAGAAAATTTAGATAATGTTGTTTTTGTTTAATGACTACAAAAGATTTCTCTGTCTACCTTTTTCAGGACCGAATAATTAATACACTTGATGATCTTTGTGATAAGATGCCTGCACAAGTCACTCAAATCTGCCAAACTCAGGTGGAAAAAATCATTCCTATCGCCATCGGCTTTCTTACCAGCTTCATAGTACGTGTCACTTTTTTACACATATTCTTCAAAGAGATTTTCAGTCCACTTGAGTCTACAGGAAATATTCTATAGGATTTTACTAACACATTACCTCTGTGCAGAAACCAGATCAAATCTGTAAAAGCCTTGGACTCTGTGAAGGTCATGACAGTGGCGAGATGAAAGATCTGTTGTTCAATCACATTTCTAAAACTATAACAATTACAACTATGAAGGTAATATTTAAAGCAAGTGATTTTTTTTAGTTAGGATCTAGTTATGCACAGAATGAGTTTCTCTTCTTTCTCAACAGCTCGAGGCGTCTATTCAGTGTTCTTTATGCACATATATTGTGAGCACACTTGAAAATCTGTTACCCAAAGATAAGACTGAGGTAAGAATCACACTCACATTACACAAAAACCCCATTTTAAATAGAACACTACTGTTTACTACACTGCAAAAAAAAAATAGTACACAATTTTTCTGTTATTTTTTAACAGAATTTTACAGTTTTTTTTGCATATTTTTTATGTATTTTTGAAATACGGTCAAACATAAAAATTACATTAATTAAAACGCACATTTACAAGAAAAATATGTAACTTTATAGGGAAAACTGTTATTTTACAGTTTATTTCTGATGTCCCAGCTGCCAGAAAATGTCTGGGTTTTTTTACAATATTTTTTTACAGTTTATTTTTTAAATAAGGTCGAAAACTGTAAAATTACAGAAAAAGACAGCACATGTACAAGAAAAATCCTGTAATTTTACAGATAATTTTTTACTGTATATTTCTGTCACTGTCTGCTAACAGAAACATTTTTATGGACAGTGTCTACTATGTTTTAAATAGTGAACAGAAAGGATTATTTCATGTACATTAATGTTAAATTTTTAATTTAATTTTGGAAAAAACAAAAGAAGATATTTTGAGAAATGTCTCTGTGGTTTTGTGTTCATATAAAGGGAATCAATGGCGTCCAATGTTGTTTGGTTACCAGCATTCTTCATAATATCTTCTTTTGTGTTCTGCAGAAGAAAGTCATACAGGTTCAGTTGTTGTGTTTTTGTCCATACAGAGTGCCATAACAGCTCTGTTTGAGCATCTGTGCAGCAAGCTTCCAGCTCTGGTTCAGTCACAGTGCAATAAGATGGTTGAAAAATACATCAAATTGTTGATCGATATGCTGTTGAACAAAAGCTCTCCTAGCTTTATATGCACACTTCTTCATCTTTGTGGAATGCAAGAAGGGCCCATTATAGGTTTGTGTTTATAGTCAATCATAATCGTAGTGTTTGTAGTTTGGATGCAAACTATTGCTAAAATTCTACAGATACATAAGAATCATGTTGTTTTACTTTTTAGCAGATGACACTGTGCATTCAGACTGTGATTCTTGTCTTATTTTGGTGGTTTTGACTCGTATGTATCTGGGTTCGAATGCCACCAAGAGTCAGACTGCCTCTTTTCTCGACTCTGTGTGTCAGATGCATCCCATAACCATGCCAAAGGTCAGCAGTGAACCTGCTCCTCTAAATGACTAACTTATAATTCAACTCTATTTGTAAAATCATTTGTATGATTTCTTCTCTAGTGCAAGACCTACACACAACGTTATGGAAAGCAGCTCTTTATATTTCTGGGACAAGAACAGGAAGCGCTGGATGTTTGTAAGGTAAAAACGCTGTGCATTTCTCACCACCACTGGTATCAGTTGTGGCATAATGGTTAGAGAGTTGGACTCTTAACCAGAAGGTTGCCGGTTCGATTCTCAGTACCGGCAGGTAACAACTGATGTGCCCTTGAGCAAGGCACCTTACCCCTGTTTGCTCCCTGGGCACTGCAGTGATAGCTGCCCACTGCTCCTGGTGCGTGTGTGTGTTCACTATTCACTGGTTGGGTTAAATGCAGAGGTCACATTTCGGGTATGGGTCACCATATCTGACAAATAGGTCACTTTCGATCATGTTGTTGTCAGGGTGTTGCTATGCAGCTACTAAAAAATTCCAGGAAGTGTTTTGGCATTGTTATATGAGTACTTAATTGTACAAGTTCAGCTATAATAATGTATTTCCAAAATGAGACTCAAAACATCCCTGCAATGTAAATCTTAGAAAAATCATAAACCTGGGCCCGTATTCAGGCTTTTCCCCTTAAAATTATAGTAAATATCCTAGTAAAGAAAAACGTAATTCATAAAGCATCTTAACCCTTAAAAGAGCTCTTAAGGTCCAAAATTTTAGGAGCTGTGAGGAGGACTTTTAAGAGGCTTAAGAGTTTCTTTAGCAGCAGAGAAAATAGACAAAATGTGAAAAGTGAGAAGAAATGTTTTGCAATGCATGACAATTTCCATATTACATTTAAGGTTCATCAGATTTTTTTATTTTTATTGTGTTTGTGTGTGTTCAACTTTTGGTTTTCTTGGCTGCTTTGAAATAAATTGAATGACAGCGAGTAAATAAGACACAACACATTAGATCATGCAGGGTTCATGTTTGTGACTGATCCTATTGAGACACACTAACATGCCATTGTGCCAGAAATGGAAGTAATCACCACATTAACATATTTGGCAACTGGAGAAATGCAACTATGCAGCAGAGATGATTTGGGTCTGCCAAAACGTTCTATAGTGATAATACGAACAATTACAACCCTTACAGAAACTTTTTGTGTCACTGTTCATTTCCTATCAAATACGTTTACATTAAAAGCATGGTAAATAAAAAAGAAAGAATATGTACGTATAGTGCGTGTGTGTGTGAGTTACATGTGTAATTTCAAACTAACGACCCTATACTTAAAAGCGCTCTTTTTTCCTTCTTGGCCAACCAACCAATCACAGTCTTCAAAAGACTGTCATACATAGCAACTGGGTCAGCCCTGCCTCCTCACTAAGATAAGTTTTTTGTCTTTTCCTTGGTCAGAGTTGCTCTCAGATTGGTCTCGAATCGCTTTTAAGCTAAGACTCCTACATAGAAGTTTTTAGCTAAATTAAGAGCTTTCTTAGAGGAGTCTTAGAATCTTTAGGAATATGGGCCCTGATCATTTACAAACATAATCTTCTACACAATTTGTCACCATAGTTTAAGTGGGACATGCATAGGGTTTGTCATTAAACAATGATTCTGACGATATTTATATATGTGACCCTGGACCACAATAGCATGGTAGCAATAGTCTCAAGTAGCATGGGTATATTTGTAGCAATAGCCAACAATACATGGTATTGGTCAAAATGAACAATTTTTCTTCATTAAAAAATGTTGTCATTATTTATTCACCCTCATGTCATTCCAAATCTGTATATTTTGTGGAACTCAAAAGTCTCAAAAAGGTGGTTTGGTGTCTATATATAGAATGAAAGTCAATGGGGACATGTTGTTTGGTTATCAACACTCTTAACAAAAATATATTTTGATAATATATTATTATATATTTTGTGTACTGCAGAAGAAAAACGCATACAGGTTATAAATGATGAAATAATTTGTGTGAACTGTCTCTTTAACTAGCAGTTCACTTGACTACACTGAATTGCGAGAGGCAGTAGAGACAAATGTGCTAAAACCCGATAATTTTTTGTTTTTCTGTATGTTTTAGAAGGTAAATCTGTGTGTAACTGGAGAAAATGAGCCCATCCGTGAGGCCGTTCCCTGCACTCTCAATGACTACCGCTGCAAGGACCTGCAGACTGCTTTAGACTGTGATGTCAGTAATCTTATAACATCCATCGATACTCTTACATAATACTCATAAAATGTGTGCATATTCTTTAAAATTCTCTTATTTACTCACCATCATGCCAATCCCACCAACTGATGATGTACTTGTTTCCCCAGAAAAAAAATACATTAACACAATTAAATGGGGATGAATTTTTGTCAGTTTCTGACACAGATCACATGGCTTCAAATATAGTACACAAGCACACTTGCTTTTTTGAATACTTTCTTGACATTGTACAACTCTAGTCGTGTAAAAAGCAGCCAAGCACGATGTCTAAGATGAGTGTGAAAAGACATAGTAAATGAGCCAAAACAATTATTGGTTTTTTAATAATGTGCTTGTTTATGCAACTGTTACAGGCAGTTGCCTTCTGTCAGAAAAATGTGTGGGGATAAATCGATTTCAGCCATCCATACCAATGGTAAATATGTTGTCTTGCTCTTTGTAACATCATCATTACTTTTTCCAAGTAAAAAAGATCATAACACATACATTTCAGTGTGCCAAATCGATATCAAATAAAGGTTAACCTTTGTTATCAGTATTAACCCTTTAAACACAAACCATCACCTTATTGACTATTGTTTAACTACTTTATGTTATTTTTACTTTTAGTTGGAGTCAAAGAAGAGGGCTCTATAGCAACCTGGCTATTCACAAAAGCTTTGATGCTGGACCAATGCCACAGAATTTTCCTTAGTTTTTTTTTATATTTGCTTTTCTAGTTAAAATGAATCACACGTCATAGCAGGCTTAGATTATATCTTCAGCAAATAAGATAAAGTAAAACTAACTTCATGTAAAACATAAGCTTTTTGGGCAGTTGTTATTTTAACAAAAATAATTTGCTATTGCTCAAACTGCCTTATTGAGCTCATGATATTATCAGGCTTTTATCAAAGTGCTGTGCACTTGCAAAGAGGTCAGTTTAAGTTTATTTTTCTGTTACCTTAACTACCTTCATGCAACTTTATCGACATTGAAGCTGAAGATAAAACATTTCACTGCCTTTGCACGTTGTGTATGCGACAAATAAAAGACTTGCCTATGTTGAACCTGGCCGACCCAGTCATCTGCACGCAACGCTTTGTAATAGTGCCACATATGGATTGTTTTTATATGGATACAGTTTTGCCCTGTTTTTCTATATTAGGTTCTTTAAAATTGCTTTTTACTTCTCTTCAAAAAGCTTGTGTTGTGTTTTTGCATGTTCAAACATCTTTGAGTTCAGGTTTAGTATGTATCTCTGCATTTACTTCCTCCATATTTTGTGAGCACATTGTTTTCACAGCTAAATGAAATGTCTAAACTGCTTTCAGAAATGCAGTTTAATTTATCTACTTAGCTGTGGAATTTTGCCTTAAGCAAGAGCTTGCTGTGTAAAACAATAATACCTCACCTGAACCTTCCGGTCCATAACAGCAGCACATGAAACTGGAATGATGGGTTTACTGTTTCTTACCTCTAAACAATTCTCAAGCTTTTATCTCATAAGATTAACTTTTCCTCTTTATACTCTGTGTAAAATAACAACAAGCATTACTTTTGTGACTTGATTTGCACTAATCACATATCCTATAATCTAGAACACCGTTCATAACATTAATCGCTGGTAACAAGATGGTGACATGTTCTGTCATGAATAATATTGGCTTTGTGGTTTCACACTGCAACACAAACACCAGAATTGCAAAACATCCAAATAAAGCAATCTTAATATTTTAGTTCATTGTTCATTATTCTACACTGCTAAGACTTTTCTTAAAATAAACTAGTGTACAGCTGTACATACTGTATATGGTTTCAAACATAATCCATATGCACTTTCTCCTCATTGGCATCCTTTAAGTGATATTCATCCAAAAATGTAAATTCTATCATGATTTATTTGTTCATGTCATAACAAACCTATGACCTTTATCTGCAGAAGACAAAAATATTTTGAAGAATGTTGGTATTGGGTGAATTAGCCCTTTAAGACTAGAGGAATATGGCCATCGGATAATGCCAAAGGCAAGCTGACAAGATCTTTAACTGTATTTATTTTAATTCCCCTCCTGCAGTCATAGCCTTACCCTCCCGTAACCTTCAGAGAATGCAGAATCTTATGTGTACCGCCTGCTATGAAATGAATAACATATACTAATGTTTAACTTTTGCCCAATGATGATTCCTATCTGTTAAGGATGTAAAAGATCCTGATAAAAAAATTCCTTAATGTACCTTTTATTAGAGGACTTGTTACATAACACAGAATCCTTACTTCTCAAATAGATTTATTAAAGACTAACAATCTTATATTAATAATAAGAGGTTATTATTATTTAAACTCTATACAGCAGAATAATGAAGAGTTTAAATTACCTGACATTTTCTCCACTAAAAACACAAAGTTGTTGTGACTGGGTCAAACGCAACTAACAAAACCAACAGCTTGGATAATTTAAGCTGTAATGGGTTGTTATCTGGGGTTAAAGGTGCACTGTGTAATATACATAACTATCAATAGATCCTTCTAAATATTATATTGTGTTTCTATGTCTTCAGAGGTGTAAAAAGACCTTACATAATAAAGCATTTTGTTTTTATGACCTTAGAATGAGCTATTTCAATCTACATACAAAACAGGTTTTACAGTAGCCCTAAACGGACAAACTGCACAGCGTGTTAGTAAATATGTTTTCTTCAGCAAAGAAGTGAAAACGTTACGACATCTTTGTCATGTGTCAGCCCCTATAGTACTCCGAAAAGGGAGGGGTGAGAGGTGGAGTGACCTGTTGGATACGGTTCACAACCTTGCCCCTAAATGCCACCAAAATCTCCACATTGCTCCTTTAAATCAACCCATCCAAGGTTAACTTTATCCAATCATTAGTTTTCTCTGTATTTTATCTAACAATGTTGAAAACAACCCAGCCTTTTTAGTGTGGTTTGCAATGATAACAAGAACTGAAAATACACTATTGCCAAAAGTATTACGTCACCCGATCTAATAAACAGTTTTCATGACTTCAGTCATTTCCAGGAGTACAAATCTTAATGCTGCAGCATATCATGATATTCTATGGAATTGTGTGCTAATTTAATAGCAACAGTTTGGGAAGGGCCCTTTTCGATTCCAACATTTTAATGCCCCCGTGTATGAGACAAAGAATAATTGATTCAGTCAGTGTGGAAGAACTTGACTAATCAACATAAAGCCAAGCCCTGAACCCAGCTTAACACCTTTTGGTGTCATTTTAAATGCAGACTTTGATCAAATGAGTCATCATTTTGGAACAGGAAAGGGGGCTTTAGAAACCGTTTTAAATTAGAGTTCTACAAATGGCATTGTAATGAATTTTGCTTCCATCTCTGTTGCAACAGTTTTGGAAGCACCTTTTTCTGTTCCAAATTAGCTGTACCCCTGTGTACAAGCCATTGATGTGGAGTGATCGGTTTTTGGCTCAAAGACTGCATTTAAAGTCACACCAAGTGTGTTCAGGACAGGTTTCTTTCTGTACCTCGTCTCATACACAGGGGCATTGTCATGTTGGAATAGAAAATACCCCGTTTCCAAAATGTTGCTATTAAATTAGAAGCACATAGTTCCATAGAATATCATGATAAACTGCAACATTAAGATCTGTACCCAAGGAAATTACTAGTCATCAAATCGGTTTATTAGATAAGGTGACCCAATACTTTTTGGCATTATAGTGTATGTTTTTTGTTATTTGATGTTACTCTGCAATAACTATAATTCTGTTCAAGCATTACTTCACCCAAAAAAAGAAAATTCTGTCATCACTTACCAGTCATTTCAAACCTTATTTTTTTCTGCAAAATACCAAAGATGATATCTTGAAGATTGTTTGGAACCAAGCAACAGCAGTTCCCATTCACTTTTATTGTATGGACACAAAACCAATGCAAGACAATGGGTACTGCCATTGTTCGGTTACCAGCATTCTTCAAAATATCTTTTGTGTTCTGCAGAAAAAGAAAGTCATACAGATTTTAAATGACAAGAGGGCAAGTAAATTATAGAATTTTCAAATTTGGGTGAGATCACTAATAAAGGAGAGTAAAGGACACATCACAGGTGACCTGCACAAAATGAAAACCAAATGAAGCTGACAGATGTGAAATACCATGAAACTTCAGTGTTAAGGGCATAATTTTATTTAGTTTACTGATATAACGGACAGAACCATCATGGATCATTGAATGGAAGGGAATTCAGCAGTTTGCTGTGGATTCACACGTGTCACGACAGGAAACTCAGAGGGAGTGAACCAAAAGGGGGAAGGGCAAGAACAGAGAGAGGAGTGACTGAGGAAAAAACAAAATAGAAAAAAGGCACTTCTCTTTCAGTAACCAGTCTGATGCACCAATCTCTCGATTAAAAAAACCCATATGAAATAAAAACAGATGATATATAAAAAGAGACTGTAGCCCAATGCAACCCGACAGAGAGCATGTAAACGAAGCCGGTTTCTCTGTACAACACCGGCCAGACTCGATTCTGTCTGCAGGGGCATCGAGGGTCCTCAACGTAAAATGTGTGCATGAGCTTGTATGGTCAGTCTCATCTATCTGCCTTCGCTCTCGTAAAAAAGTAACAATGGTCACAGCTACCAGAGCCACCCCATGGCAAGAGCCCAAAGCTTTCTGTAAGACGCCAAGGGATGCCACAAGGGCAGCACGTGGGACAAGCAAATGAAAAAAATATTTGTATTCCTTAAAAACAATTCCTTTCATGTACAAAACTTGAAGGCAGTCACCTTGAGGGTCCCAGGCTTTTCTGTACCGACGCCAGGGCTCAAGAGGATCGCCGAGCAAATACTAGGCTTAGTTTTTCAAGTATGGAGCAGTAGGTGGAGGCAGCCCCTTTGTGCCAGCGAGGGAGCAGGGCTTCTCTGTAACTACGCCCGCTGTCGCCGTCCACATAGGGGGAGTGCTTTGCCTCCACCGTGGTCTAGTAGAACATCACATAACAGCTACCAGGACGTTTCATGTAGAATCACCATTGAAAGTAGTTTAGGGGGTGGGGAACGGTCATGTCATAAATCCCACGGAACCACGATGATTGTTAGCAGCTTCTGACTTCTCTGTAACACGTCAGAAAAACAAACGTGGCCCACGAAGACCAGGACGCGACCATCATGACAGTACACATTTTAAATGTAAAAGTCTCTTAAAATTTCTCAATCCAATCCCTGCAGCGTTTAACTATGACTATGTGTTAATGCCAACCGAAAACAAAATCTGACATTCAGCCTACATTTCACGAGAGATCTTGATCCCATTCGCGGTGGTTTGTACATTGTTAAAATGGTCAACCTGGAAAATGGTAAGCATCGGTTTGTTTCGTCGGTAAAACACAATGTCGCGAGGGTTAGTTAGTGCTTCAACCAGCAATGCGTAGCATCACAGAACAACCTTTGACCCTTATTTGTGCCATCACTTGATTTCCCAAGCAAGTTAGGTAAGGTAGGAAGGGCCGAAGAAAGGGAAAGAGGGGCATATATAACAAAAACAAAAATACAAACAAAATCCATGTGAGCTACCGTCCACAGATCTTTCTAAAACAATACAGCAAAAGAAAAAGGGTTGAAGTTCAGGGAGAATGCTGAAAGGAAGGGAGAGGACATTTACCTTTGGGAATGGGTGTGAGGTTAGGATTGAGGGGTTTTGGTACATCTCCCCCCTCCCATGGGTTTAAGCAGGTTTCTCTGTAATGCACACCTACTGCCCAGGAAAAGGAAGGGGGGGTTACAGATTTAGTATTTAAGCTTCTTGGGAACTTCCCAGGGGAAGGACTCACGGCCAAAGTGGCCATAGGCTGCAGTGCGCTGATAGATGGGCTTCTTCAGGTCCAGCTCTCTGGAATCATACAGGAGACAGAGTGAGTGAGACAATTGCAATGAATGAAGCATAACGTTCGTCAAACTCATCAAACTTTCTAACATTAACTGTTATGAAACCCCAAACAAACAAACATGAGACCACCCCCCGCCCCCACCCCAACAGATGACTGGGAGACTGTCAATCCAAGCACTAAGCTCTCCTGACATTCCCAAAGTACACTTTTTACCTGACGATGACACCAGGGCGGAGGTCAAAGTTCTTTTTTACAATCTCCAGCAGCTCCTTCTCGCTCCTCTGGGAGGTCCCGTAGTGGAATATAGAAATGGACAAGGGGTGGGCCACTCCAATGGCATAGGACACCTGAGGGAACAAACAAATAGGCTTCAACTTCTGGCACAACTGACTTTTAAAGACTCTAGTCAGAATATTGATAAAGATCTCACCTGGACCAGCACACGTTTACAGAGTCCTGCCTTCACCAAAGACTTGGCCACCCAGCGAGCAGCATACGCAGCAGAGCGGTCAACTTTCGTGTAATCTTTCCCAGAGAATGCCCCGCCTCCATGAGCACCCCAACCTCCATAGGTGTCCACGATGATCTTACGGCCAGTCAACCCTGCATCTCCCTGAAATCAGAATCATTGTTAAATGCTTTCATTATTTAGGACAGTTATATTTAACAAACCCGATAAGGAATAAAGAATGGTTTGAACCTGTGGGCCTCCGATGACAAAGCGTCCACTAGGCTGCAGGTGATAGATTGTATCATCATCCAAGTAGACACTTGGCACCACAGCTTTCACCACCTTTTCCTTCAGAGCGTCACGCATTTCATCCAGACAAACAACCTCGTCGTGCTGAACGGACACTACGATGGTGTGCACGCGGATGGGAAGCATGGCCCCGCGATCCTGCCTGTACTGGACAGTCACCTAGAGAAGACACAAGCAACAGCAGCTTACATCTAAACTTGAGCTACAAAGTTCAACTTTTGGTGCACATAAACCAAATACATCTTTACCAGTCATGTATGGAGGGTGACGTGTCATCACTTTACCACGTAAACACCACGTGAGCATGCCAGAGCGCGCCCATGTGGGGTGGCAAAACAGTCAGCAAAATGACTGCTTACAATATCAGGAAACACAATTCCACACAACATTCCAGTATCCAGGAACACCTGATTCTTTTATAAGTCGTACGGAATACGTAAAGATCACCGTCAAGTCCAGCTGCTTGAAATTTCAAAGAATTGCGCATTTTAGTCCCAGTTTCTTTGTTTCTCCTACTCTCCTCAGACATTTGGCTTAGTGTGTTGCCACTCACGGGAGCGTTTCCCGCAAAGTCACGTGGGACACATCAGGCATGTTCACGTAGAAAAGTGATGTCAATGCATACCCTCTACCATTTATCACTCCTAAATGCTTTCTCACCTGGGTCTTTGAATCAGGTCGCAGCCAAGGCAGGGTGCCGTTGCGTCGGAGTTCAGCCATTTTGGCGTTCAGCTTGTGGGCCAGGACGATGGTGAGTGGCATGCACTCTTCAGTCTCATCAGTGGCATAACCAAACATCAGGCCCTGAGAAGCAAAGAAATAAGTAGAACCTGTATTCGTCTGGCACCACAAATACAACACAAACCCAGAGTCACATTAACTATTTCATACCTGGTCTCCAGCTCCAACATCTTCCTCATTGCGGTCAAGGTGAACCCCCTGGGCAATATCAGGTGACTGCTGCTCCAGAGCCACAAGCACATTGCAGGTCTTGTAGTCAAACCCTAAAATACAGTAAAGACAGACATAAGCATCAAATTACAGCCTTCATATTTACGAACTACGTATTGTGCACTGCATAACATCCTGGTTAAGATAAATATAATTTTTTTAAGTTAAAATATAAAATCCATACTATTTACTCTACCTTTGGAAGAGTCATCGTAGCCAATGTGCTTTATGGTATCCCTGACAACCTTCTGATAGTCAACTGAAGCATGGGAGGTGATCTCACCAGCCAATAAGATCATTCCAGTCTTAGCAACAGTTTCTGTGAGGAAAAACGTAAAGGCGAAATTGATATGAGTTCAGGAAGAGAGTAACTAAAGGTGCAAGAAAGCAAAATTAGACACCCACCACATGCTACTTTGGCGTCAGGATCCTGTTTGAGGTGGGCGTCCAACACGGCATCACTGATTTGGTCGCAAATCTTATCTGGAATGAAAGAGAATTATCCAGTCATTAAATCTAACAGTTACTACATGCATTTCAGGCAGAACAAAACTTGTCAATTCACAATAATGTTCAATCTGTCGTACTGCCCCCCAAAGTAAAAGCATGACTAAAACTTTTTTATAATGGCTATATTATCAATGTGCAAGACAAATTTAATGATTTGTTTATTCGTTACACAATACGGAACACAAAAGTTGCCATGTGCACAGAAAATCCTGCTTGAGTTTCCTCCTCTCATTATTACTCCTTTCATACATATGCGTCACTGCAGTACTCCAGGCAGCCCCTGGAGTGACGGTCTATATTTAGGGTAGAGGTAAGCCAAGCCAAGCCAGCTGCAGTGGAACCATGAACCCTCCCCCACACCATCACTACTGTACTTGGACCTGCGCTGAGCTCATTAAAAGGTGAGCTGATGCAATGGCCAGGGGCAGTTGAGCAACAAGTTCAAACCATGTGTGTGGTAACGAAGTCCCCGGACAACAGAAAATAAACCACTGTTAATGTGGGGGGGAAAATAAGCATCAATAAATAAACTTAGTGTTTCCTCAAGCAGTCAAGTCAAGGACCAAAATCATAACAAATGACGACATAAAAGCTTGGCTAATGCACACACATTTCTTCCTGGCAACCTTACAGCAAATTGAGATAAAAAGCAAACACATTCGGTTCAATCTGCAATAAAAATCATTCGCATAAACTGACTAAATTAAATATGATACTTATCTGCTCGTGGGTCAGTAAACTAACGGCCCCAAGCTGTGTGATTGTCAGTTTCAGATAGCCTAGTACATTGATTTGATCGTGTTACCACGCGAAACAGAACTATATGACATGACGTCATGTCTCGTTGCGGTTCCAGGTGTTTTTATTGTCTTAACGTGAACGCAACTTTGTGTATTTGCACTCGGTCGCCCGTCGAAACGCAACTGCGCGCTCGCGCTGACGCAATACTCGCGGGCGGTTGAGAGAGACGTAAAGTTCAAACCACGTGCAGGGATGTCAAAGTACGCGAACATAAAAGCGAAACCAATAACTACTTCGAAACGTCTAAAGTAACTTTCATGGAAATAACGTTACACACGAAAAAACACACAAAAACTGACTTTTGACGCAAGCAAACAATCTCACCAATACCACTTTTGCGGGCACAAAGTACCCGTACATTAATTTTATTCTGGAATGGCTTCAAGTATTGTCTTTAATGACTCAAATAACGAAGAAAAAAACAATTCAGTTATGGACTCAACCGTGAAACAGACGCAATCGAGCTAGCCGGCAGAACAACGCAGTTGAGTCCGCATTGCACACTCAACACATGTTCCGCGAACCCGCAGACAACATGGCCTCCGCGCGCGCACCCATCAACGAAAGTACCATAATTAACAACCAATCTTGTGTACATAACAAACATTTTTACGTTAGATAACCTTGAATACTATGAGAAAAATGTTGACTATACCATTTAAAGCTTTGACGGCCAAAATTAACACGCTTAGCTTTGGGCCTTATATCCTGTGACACAGCGCGCTGCGCGTGGCCGAGCAGACGTACATCCCACATTGATAAAATCAGCTTTTATCACTAAAAGAAAACGCACATGGGCTGCATAAAATACATTTAATATATCACAAAGGTAAACGTTTAAGGTAACGTTACCGACCTTTAAACATGTATCTAAATGTTATTAGCACGTGCTAGCTATAACAGTTAATGCCGCGTGAGCGCATTGCCTGTTATTATCTGCTGCATGACCTTGCGAGCATAATAATGTATTTAAGATGAGTGTTATGATACATACCGGGGTGTCCTTCGCCGACAGACTCCGACGTGAACAAAAAGCAGTCTTCGTCGATCAGGGAGTTATGAAACCCGTTCATTTGACCGTTCATGGTGGATTTATTATTGCGCTTGTCTAAATATGTCTCTCTGGCTGATTCAGCGTGCTCGGTCTCTCTCTGTCTTGAATGGTGATGCTCTTTCGTTGACGCGCGTTGTAGAATTGACCTCAAATGTTCACTGGAGCCGGTGAGGAAGTTTATATCCCTCCCACTTCGGTCCAAACTGAAACGTCACTCGGGCGCGACCCCGTCCATCTTTCTGTTAGCCAATCAGAAACGACTTTAGGCCCCAAACTCAAGTGAGCAGACAGAAGAGGACCATGTATCATGTTGATACTGAAAACCCCTTCTCGAATGTGTATGTTTTGACATTTAGCTGTTTTTCATGTTTATACATTATATAAGTACATAAACACTTATATTTATAAATATAACCTCAGTTTTCTCCTTTAAAGGCAATATTTGAAAAGTTTATTTGCAAAAACAGATACATAAATAAAAATGAAAAATGATCAAAAATCATGGTTTTTATTTTGTTATCATGTTTTTATTGTGTTGGTAGCTGTATTGTTTAAGTTATTATTACTTTATCAAAACAACCCAAATGCAGTTTGATTGATATTAACTGGAATGCACAATAAAAAACATGATTTTTGAATATTTTAAAAAACAGAGTTATCTGTTTTTGCACGTAAAGTATTAATTTACATATAAACCTTTTTATTTATTTATGAATATTTTGATTTATTAGCTCATTTTTGTGTGTTAATATTCTCTTATTGGTTTACAATTGTATCAGCAAATTCTTAACACGTTATTTTGACTTCTTACATTTTCGTACTTTGTTATTTTGCTTCAATATGCCTGCTGGAGTTTCAGTATGTCAATGAAAGATATTTAGCGAAAAGATTATGTAATCCAGTGTCACAGGTGAGAATATATGTAAAATGTGAAAGTTCTGCTGGACTTTGTCCTTTGCCAATGTGTAACCTATATCAGCAATGTCCGTCATCCTCGAAAGTTGCTCTTTGGACTGGTTGAGAAAGTCATTAATTGTTGTGTTACAAGGTATTAAAATTCAAGCTTGTGGCCAGTGCCACTAATCCTGTCTCACCACTTTCTCTTTGTGTGTGTCCAAAGAAAAATGTGTCCATGTGTCCAAAATATTTTAAGAGGTCCATTTTAAGTGGTCCATACCTAATGTATATAAAATATTGTCAATAGGTTTATTGTCAATGTGGTTTAAAAGTTGGGTTATGAGATAGTGTAAACACAATGGAAGTCTGAGATGTACAACTAAAGTGAAACAAACATGTGTGTAACTGTGTTTCCAGTCATAAAGTTGCCTGTAGGCCAACAATACATAAATCAAAGGTTTACACGAAGCCCAGAAACAAACATGGCACTATCAGCGAATATCACCATGCACGTCCGTTAAACATGATGATAATCTGTCACATACACACAAAACATTGTGTTCTGTTGCATGCTGCATGATGCCTCTGATATCCCATCTAATCTGTAGGGAGCAATTTCTTATAGTGCCAGGAGGTACAATAGACGGGGGGATCTCCCCTGCGGGGGGGGGTTAAACTTGGGGGTCATTGAGTCTATCACTCTCTATCTATTCTGATGTACAGAGGTCTCAGCGAGCAAGTAAAATGCTTGTTTTACATTTTTCTATCTCAATACAACTTTTTAATCAGACGGTATATAGCAAATTTTTTAATTCTAAAAATTGTTTCCAGGTTATACATATTTAAAATGTGGTCTCAGACACCAATGTATGTTCAAAACACTCAATTCTTATTAATATTTTTGTGACCAAAAATGTCATGAAAGAGAATTAGACATAAGACAATTTAGTTAATAAATTGTATTAACTCAAACCAGCAAGATTTACTTGCAACACCGTTTTGCTTCATTTTGTGTTGTAAGTTGGTCAGTTATGTTGCAAATGCAGGAATTACAGTCCTGGTACTGAGCATTTGTTTGCAAGTGTATATATACGGACAGTTCTGGGGTTTAAAGGGATAGTCTGTCATCATTTATGTCACTCCAAACCTGTATGACTTTCTTTCTTTTACAGAACACAAAAGAAGACATTTTAAAGAATGTTGATAACCGAACAACATTGGCCCCCATTGACTTCCATTGTGTAAATGTTGTGTTTCACGGAAGAAAAGCGGTTTTCTATGTTTGGGTGAACTGCCATTTTAAATCAACCATGAACCCTAATTTCCTAAACATTGATGTCTCTTTTATAATCTGTAAGTATACAGTATATTATGATAGTCTATCATATTATACTGATCTCATGACCAATGTCAAGACAAGCCCGGAATGCAAACTATTTTTTATGAAGTTTGGCTGCAGTTCAGGGGTGTGTCTCAGCTCCTCCAATCAAAATGTACTTCAATGTCATTTAATGAAACATTATGAAAACACAGATAACCACATGTTGTGACACAGTAACAAATGGTTAGAGAGTACTGTAAGTGTAAGGAGCTCTTACTGTAGTTACTAGACCTCTTACTGTAGTATAAAATTACTTAAACTAGAATACTATTCTACTATAAGCCTCTTAATGAGAAATATCATAATATTTAGTAGTATATTTTAATTTTATTGTTTATATTGTAAACAAATTACAAATGTATATCTTTATCAAAGCCTTTATGTGTTGGTCTCATTACTAATGGGTATTTCACTATTAAGTGGTTTTGTAATTACTCGGGATGATATAAATTTGTGACTCTAGATCACATCTTAAGTAGCACAAGAACATTCATTCAAAATACATGTATGGGTCAGAATGATAGATTTTTATTTTCTGCCAAAAATCATTAGGATATTAAGTAAAGATCATGTTCCATGAAGATATTTTGTACATATCCTACCGTAAAAATATTTAAAAAATGTATTTTTGTGAGTGAATGCAGCCAAATCGTGAACAAAAATGCTCGGAAACACCTCTACAAACTTCACTTGCTGCTGCCGCTCTTTGGGAATTACCCACTCAAGTTTGGTATTGAAGAAGGGAAAAATAAAAAACCACAACAGTATCTATGTAATGCTTAGAATTCCAGCTTTTGGGTTCATTTATTCTCCACAACATCATTACAGCGGTAAGTCAATAGACATTAAAACAAACCTGTTTTGTCTTAACAGCGGCCTGCTACCGAGCCTCTGATTAACAACTTTAAAGGCCATTTTCTCAATGTTTTGCTTTTTTGGACCCTCAGATTCCAGAGATTTAAATAGTTATGTCAGCCAAATATTGTCCTATCCTAACAAACCTTTATCAATAGAAAGCATATTTATTCAGCTTTCAGATGATGTAAAAATCTCAATTTTGAAAACAAATTGACCCGTAAGACTGGTTTTGTTGTCCAGGGTTACATTTTATGATAGAATACCAGTAAAATATTTGTATGTTACCGATTTAAACATACATAAATATTGGCCCATGTTTGTTGCAAATTTCATTGCACATTTTTTGGTAGTTGAATAAGTTGATAAAGGCCCAAACCGCAGAGATTTTGGTTTTCCTAGTCAGAGCTCATGGCTAACATGCTTGTTGACTGATCAACTCAAGTGATTTACACTTTTTTCAGATGCATGTCTGTACAGATTTAGTTATGGCAAGTGTTTATTTACAGTATTTTACAAAGTGAAAAACACTGGATTATGCAACAGACACTGAATGCTTTCACACAGTTAACTAAAGTATCAGATCAAAGTATTTAGATCAAAATGAAGTAGATGTCTTGCATTAAAAAACTTGGCTTGATTTGAATACAACCTTTACATTAAGATTGCATTTGTTAAGATTAAGAAATGCTAACATGAATTTACAATTTACAAGTAGTAGTTTATCAGCATTTAATAATCGTATAGTTAATGCCAATACAGTTATTCATGTTAGTTCAGCTTGCATTCACTAATATTAAGTTACAACTTTTAATTTTAAAAATGTATTAGAAAATGCTGAAATGAACATGGACTAAGATTAATAAATGTGGTAAAAATTTTGTTTAGTTCATGTTATATAATGCATATTCACTAATGTTAACAAATACAACTTTATTGTAAAGTGTTACCCGTTTGTCTTATGACATCAGAAAGAAAAAGACGAAACAATGAAAGATTATATCACTCGATAAAAAAGTTTTCCAAAACGAATGGACCTTTGAGTTCATTGAGCTGTATGTTTATTTAGTACTACTGTATTATGCAATGGAAGTTGAAGTAAACTCACACCCGCTGAGGTTTTGGATAAACAACTCTTCTGTACACGTGTAGTTGCAAGGTGAGGGCTTTTGCAAAAACAGACACATCACAATATATTACCAAACTCTATCGCTATACCTCCCTCTGACTTCTTGACTTCCATAATGATTACGCAGCTTTACATAACATGTTTTGTTTGCCTCTGGGTGTGTAATGTTTCCAAATGGTGTCTTTCCAACTATTAAATAAGAGCTCAAAGTAACGTTAAAATGATCAATATAAGTTTAAATACAAGTTTTTAAAACATATACTTTATTTTGCACTGTCCACACACACCACACACAAGCTTCACTCAGCTCACAAAAACAAACGACACAAAACGCCATAAAAGACCAGAGCTCCTCTGATTGGTTGACATCGGTCAGCTGCATCTGTAAAAGGTTTGCTCCTGACAGATGCTGCAGCAAAGCACGGTTGGTATTAATGAGTAACCGATTCTAAAACCTTGGATGGTGGTCTTACAGCATGTGCACACGCCTCTGCACTATGTGTGCTCTTAGAATGTTTACGATGACATCTCAACAACAGCAGCGATAGGCTGCAGCTTTGTCATTGCATATTTGTTGTGAATTTTGAATGCATGTAATGTAATATGTAATAAATGTTTACTTAAATGTATCAATTGTGTGCTGCTAAATATTAAATAAATAAATAAATTGTATTTTACAAAACAGAAGTTTCTGATTGGCTGAGCTAGGTTCAAAGCCTTTGTATGCACACCTGTTACTCCACAAACCACATGAATTAAATATTGACAAGTTGCTATGTTGCTTGGCAACTGAAAACAGCATGGAGTCAGAGGGATGAATTATATTATTTGGTGTAAGAATTTCTTTCTGATTATCATTAATAAGAAATTTTACAATTATTTGTTTCCTTATATTGCTGTTGTCATTATTTAAGTTCAGTAATTTCAGTAATTTTTTCAAAAATTCTTTGTATTTGGTGGAAATGGGTGGGTGGGTGGACAGAGTGTAGAGAGTGAATTTCAAGGGGGGTGGAGTTCCACCTCAAAATGCAGAGGACTTCCCTGTTTAACCCATGAAATTGTCTCCAAACGCTATATGCACATCTGATACATAGAGTGATATATTTTTCCACTTACTGTATGGTTTAACACAGTGTTTCCCAATCCAGTCCTACGGGGCACCCCTGACAGAACGGTTTTGATGTCTCCCAATATAAAACACACGATTCAACTCATTACCTTGCTAGTGTGTTCATTTGGGAGACATTTCAAACATTCTGTGAGGAAGCTGATGAGTTAAATCAGGTGTTTTATATGGAGACATGTAAAACGTTCTGTCAGGGGTGCCCCGTAGGACTGGATTGGGAAACACTGGTTTAACATAATTTAAAGGGACAGTCCCTTTAAAGAATGTCAGTAACCAAACAGATCTCATCCCCATTTACTGCCATAGTAGGGGAAATAAATACTATGGGAATCAATGGGAGATGAGATCTGTTTGGTTACTGACATTCTTACAAATATCTTCCTTTGGGAGTGTCCGAACAAAGAAATTAATACAGATTTGGAACAACCTGAGGGTGACAAAATGATGACACAATTTTCATTTCACTGGGGTGGAGTGTCCCTTTAAGAATTTTTAAAAGAACTTCTTGTGTGTTTTATAGAACACAAACAAATCTGACTTGTTGTATTGAGGTAAAGGAGTGGCCTCAAACTGTCTCATGTTATTAGTGCCATTGAAACAGTGCAGAATCTTTTTATGTTACGATATATATTAAATTTTGAATCACAAAATTTGTTTTTGGACTTTTTGGACATTGGCAACTAAAAACAGCATACAGTTAGGTTAATGAATGATATTATTTCTGATTATCATTAATAAGAAATGTAACAATTATTTGTGTGTTTTATCATATTGCTGTAGTCACCATTGTCTGAATTCAGAAAGTCACAAAGAGTTATGAACTACACTCTACCCAACCTGTTTAAAATAAACTTATGTTGAGTTGATTTAACCCATTGTTGAGTCAAGTATAAACATTTTCTGGGTTAATTTAACTCAACAACTGGGTTTGTCCCTTTTTGGCCCAATGCTGGGTTGAAAATAATAATTTTCTAATAGTGTATAATATGGATTAAATGATTTACATTAGTGACATTAAACTGGCATTGAAATTAAGTGCAGAATCTTAAATATTTTACATCATAATGTATCATAACTTGAAAACATTTTCCTATTTCTAGGCTAAATTTTGAATAACTGTGGTCTCACTTTTTGGTCTTTGTATTGCCATTTTATGATATCCTCTAGATAATGTTATGTGACCCAGTCTATGGAATCTAGGCTAAATTCTTAAAATGTATATGAGACAACGAGCATCAAAGTTTAATTTCAACCCTTAATTTCACTATGATTTCATGTTTTTATATGGCCTTACTCACTCAATATATTTTCACAGAATGATCTTTACATTCAGCTGAGTTTTCACAGACTAGGTCACATATTGATAAATCAGCCTTCTGCTAGTTGAGAATAAAGGCAGAGAAAAATGCGGACATCACTGTTTGCTTTGATTCTACGGTAACAGCAGTTTTACATCAGGTCAGGTTATCCTGCTCTACAAAACTGCTTTAGATCAAAGGAATGTATGTACTGCCACAAATGACAATTTATGATGAATAAATAAAGCAATACATGATAGAGCATTCAAATCTCTATTGGCGACGCAAACATGGAGAAACAAGAAAACGTCTCATTTGATTTCTTCAAGACAGTGGCGTTACGATAAGCTAGCTAAATCTAGCCAAATGCTAAAGTCTATAAATAAATAAAGAGGATGCTGGCTCGGTCATAGAGACGTATCACCTATTTTTCCTATAAGAGCAGGCCTGTGTTCTCCTAATATGGCTGCTATGAGGGCTTCCGGGGCGCTGACTCCGTTTCCAGGTGAAGCGGGGCTCCGCGGACTAAGTGGGCTTAGCGATGGTGAGGTCAGTGTGTCTGGAGAAACCAGGCGCTCTTTTTTGGCATTGGCTAAGGGACGGGGGGAGGAGCTCTGCGCGGGGCCGTCACGGGGCCGTGGGCAGAGGCTGAGGGACTGCAGGGAGGGAAGGGGCGAGGTGGAGAGAGCCGGTACGGCGGGGCTACGGCTGCGCTTCTGGTGGTGCCGTTTGCCGCCATGATTTCCAGGACTGGGGCTACGAGAGGTGGGAGCCAACAGGACCAGCGTGCTGTCATCTTCAGAGCTGATGTCAGAACTGTCCGAGCGTGATTGACACACCGGAGCAAGGGGTGTGGACATGGGCAGCTGTACCTGTTGAGAGAGTAAAAGTCTTGAACATGGTCAAGAACATGTCCAGGTCACAGTTCTGCCCAAACCAAAAGACACAAATTCTATTTTACTTAATGACAATAAAGAATATTTTAGGGAGCATTAAGATTTTTTGCATTCTGACATTATTTGTATGATTTACAAACCCTAATTCTTAATATTGGAATGAAAACTAATTGTGTTTGTATTAATGTACTGCAAGAATTAAAAATTTATGATAGTAATTATTAAATATTATGGTAGAAATTGTTGTTCCTCCAACATTATATTTAATATTATAATAGTTATTGTTATTATTATTATATAAAACTAAAACTAATAACAAAAAAAAGAGAAAGGGGTGCTAAAAAGCTTATAATAAGATTATTTTTCTAATATTTACTTATTTATTTATATTAGGGCTGTCTCAATATCAGGGTTATCATGGTCAAAGAATTTGCAATAACTACATTATCATGATATTTATCGACCTTTTGGGGGAAAAATAAACAATAAACAAGAAGAATCTGTCAAGATGAATTAAACTCCAAATATGAGTGTAGTCAGACGGAGAGAGATTTTGTTACTATTGTGGCTAAAGTAAGGCAAAAGTTTAAACAACTGTTAAATTATTTACAATATACAAACAATATGTGTAAAATTAACACAATATTGATAATAGTGGCTTTTAATATAACAGTTTTGTCAATACCGGTATATTGTGATACCCCTATATGTATATAAACAAGGATGCACACAACCTTTTTAGCCGGGTTCTCAGGAGAGCACTTAGAGAATGGAACTGGTAGGCTACTCACCCTTTGCGCAGCGAATATATCTTCAATATTAATATCTTCAGCAAATGAAGACATAGGACGTGCGTGTTTAGCCTTATGAAAGGCTAGTAAAAAAATATTGCAAAGAGCTGCCTGCTGCTCTTCGCTTATCTTGTTTTGTCATCTAACAAGAGGGCGATCGGATATTTCTTCTGGAGTTGCATTTCTGTTAGCGATAGGCGATAGCTTGTACAACATTTGTATGCTCCCTACTTTTTTCGTGTTTATCAAATGCTGGATGACTAAAATTCTTTGTCCCTGTATAGAAAGCACTACTTTTGTCTGCCCTATGGGGATGTGCACCGTTTCGTATAATACGGAATTGTCCCGTATTATACGGAATTGTCCCGTATTTAGACTTCAAAGCAGCGTTCCGTATTAAACCTATACGGAATGCAGTTTGTCCCGTATCAAGCTACAAATATAAAGGCAAATATAAATGTACAGTTTGTAATGTGCGGGCACTGTGTGTATTGTTACTAAATTACAGACAGAATTAGTGTACGTGTGGGTGGGGTGCGCAGGTTTTTACAGAACAGAGAAAGCTCATGCTGGAGATGCGCATGCACATATCAGATGCGCACACTAAATAAATAAAAATGCAGTTTTAATTGTGGTATCAAATTAAACTCCTAATAACTGTCAGAAGTCGAATTTATAGCATTCGTCTTGACATTATAACAGATTTTACTCTGATCATACATTTTCCATATAACAACATAAATATAAATTATGACCATATTCATTAATCAAATGACCAGGTTATCTGAAGACTAGTACATCACGTTCTCCATATGGGATTCATTGATGACGTCATTTGGCTAGGACGTTTCTGGAAAGTTAGCAAAAAAAAGAAGAAATGTAACGTTGCCAAGACGTCCTCAGAACGTGGTCACCAAATGAAGACGAACTGGCAACGTTATCAGAACGTACTGTGTTTGCTGGGATGTAATGTGTGTGACATTTTTAAAATTATATTATAATTTCTTTGAGAATTAAATTATACATAAATAGGTCAAGTAAAACAAATATGTTTACATCTAACATTCATTTTACAATTTCTAAAAGGCAAAAAAAGTTATTTTGTCACATACTAGAGTTGTACTGAACAAATATTTTGAGTGTCCCTTATATTTATTTAAAGAACCATGATTGTCCCTTATTTTCCTTTGCTGAAGTTGGCAACCTTATGCACCACATTTGGCTGTGCTCATCGTCGGATTCAAGCCATGGCACTTCTTGAAGCCACTTCTCAGAGAAAACTCTTTTTTTCTGCTCAGACTCAATCTGACGTTTCTTTTGAGGTGGCGGAATGCCAAATAAGCTATTTAATGTTTTTTGGACATCTCTCACAGTATTAACCTCAATCTAAATCGATCTAAAATGGCGACTGTGCATTAACGCCCGTCAACGATGTCGGTATGCACATGAGCGTTTGGAGCGTATTAACAGCACGCATTTTTCATTTTGGGGGCGCATGCGCACCTGCGCACCAGTTGTGTGCATCCCTGTATATAAATATACATCATTATAAATATACTTATTTTCGCTCTTTTTACTTTGGGGTAATTATAACCTGGACATAATTCTGTTTTAAACGTAACAAAATTATTCTCATAAAACTTGTATTACCACACTGTAAAAAAATAGTTAACTAAAATAATAAGGCAACCGATCATTTTTAAATCCAACAACCAGAGACTGAAGTCCACCCAACTTAAAAAATTAAGTTTAAGTCATCAGTTGTCACAACATAATCAAGTATACCTACTGAACAACAGAACTAAATATTTTTTGTTGGCTGAAGATTTATTATTTTTAAAAAAACAAATTGATTTGTCTTTTACTACATTGTACATGTTTTCTCCCTCAGACAGACCAAAACTTTTTATGCACTTTTATGCACTTTTATGCTCGCTTTGAGAGGGACAATAGAGAAACTGCCACCAAGCTCAAACCCTCAGTTGATCACCCTCCAATCACACTCTCCTCCATAGACGTCTGCAATGCACTGAGCCGGATCAGTGCGCACAAAGCCGCTGGACCAGACAACATCCCTGGACGCGTACTCAGGGCATGTGCTGAGCAGCTTGCTGGGGTTTTCACTGACATCTTCAACCTGTCTCTTGCCCAAGCAGCTGTGCCAACATGCTTTAAATGCACCTCCATTGTGCCAGTGCCAAAACACTCCAGCCCAAAGTGCCTCAACGACTACCGCCCTGTAGCACTGACACCCATTGTCATGAAGTGCTTTGAGCAGCTGGTCCTGGCACACCTGAAGGACTTTCTACCATCCACATTGGACCCACACCAGTTTGCCTACCGCAGCAATAGGAGCACAGAAGATGCAGTCTCCATGGCACTGCACTCTGTGCTCACACATCTGGACAATAAGAACACTTATGCACGTATGTTGTTTGTTGACTTCAGCTCAGCATTCAACACTATCATCCCATCCAAGTTAATATCCAAACTTGAAGACCTGGGCATTAACACCTCCCTATGCAATTGGATTATGGACTTTCTGACCAACAGACCACAGCAGGTGAGATCAGGCTCCATCTGCTCCACCACTATCACACTCAACACTGGTGTACCACAGGGCTGTGTGCTAAGCCCCTTCCTCTACTCCCTCTTCACCTCCGACTGCAAGCCTGTGAACGGATGTAACTCCATCATCAAGTTTGCGGACGACACTACGGTGATTGGTCTCATCAGCAACAACGATGAGACGGCCTACAGGGAGGAGATCCAGCACCTAGCCACATGGTGCAACAGCAATAACCTGCTCCTTAACACCTCCAAGACAAAGGAGCTCATTGTGGACTTCAGGAAAGAGTCAAGAGGCACACATGACACCATCCACATCAATGGGATGGCTGTTGAACGTGTCTCCAGTTTCAAGTTCCTGGGTATCCACATCTCGGAAGACCTGTCCTGGACTACCAACACCTCCAGCCTGGTCAAGAAGGCTCACCAGCGCCTCTTCTTCCTGAGGACACTAAAGAAGAATCGGCTGTCCTCGGCTATCCTGGTGAACTTCTATCGCTGTGCAATAGAAAGCATCCTGACCAACTGTGTCACAGTCTGGCATGGGAGCTGCTCTGTTGCAGAGCGCAAGGCACTGCAGCGGGTGGTGAAAACCGCCCAGCGCATCACAGGGACTCCACTTCCATCCATGGAGGACATCCAGAGGAAACGCTGTCTGCGTCGAGCTCGCAGCATTCTTAAGGACTCCTCTCATCCCGCTCACAGACTGTTTTCTCTCCTGCCCTCCGGCAGGCGTTTCAGGTGCCTCCGGACCAGGACTAGCAGACTAAAGAACAGCTTTTTTCCCAGAGCTGTCTCTTTATTGAACTCTGCCCCTCACTGATCCCACTGCCCCTCATATACTACTACACTCTTCTCCCCCCCCCATTGCACACCTGACTTCACTTGTTATTTGCACTAATGGACTGTCTATACACAACATTTATGTTCATTTGCACTACCAGACTGCTCATTTGCACTGCCAACTGTTCATTTACAGTACCGACTGTTTACTAGGCATATTGCACTCCTACACTTTAACTGAAATTTGCACTACTCTATATCCATCGCACTGCTGCTCACCATAGCCTAACTTATTGTATACATCCACCTGTAAATTTCTGTTTATAGTAATAGCCATCTGTACATTATGTTCATTACACATATCCATCTGTAAATCTCTGTTTATAGTAATAGCCATCTGTATATTATGTTCATAGTATATATCCATCTGTAAATCTCTGTCTAAAGTAATAGACATCTGTATATTATGTTCATAGTATATATCCATCTGTTAATTTCTGTCTATAGTTAGAGACATCTGTAAATCATGGTCATAGTACATTTCCATCTGTAAATTACTTCTGTAATATTTATTTATGTAATTTATGCAACCACTGTATATCCTGCACTTGCTGCTATTGCACTTCTGGTTAGACCTAAACTGCATTTCGTTGCCTTGTACTTGTACATGTGTAATAACAATAAAGTTGAATCTAATCTAATCTAATCTAATCTAAAAACATTGATCAAATTGCTTAAACAGTTTGTGTTATACCGTTTGTGTCATGCACTTACAACTTAACATTGAACACACAAACCTCAACCATGGTAACATTCAAAAACCATAATTCATTAAAAAAACTCTAAACACAACATATAACTAACAGTAACAACAATATTAAAGCATACATTAAGCTAAACTAAAACTAAAACACTAATCTTTAAACGAAAAATAAACAAAAACCACAGGATTGAACATGTTGCAATGCATCTTGGGAACTTTCAAACTCTTGCAGTATTGTTTGTTCAGATTACACCATTTTTCAAGTTGGGCAAACTTTCTGACACATTTTATTCAAAAACTTGAGAATCTTAGTCCAATCAACAAAATAATCTTTGTTAGAAACATGTTTAGACTAATTTTGTTGAGTATATGCAAAACAATAAGTTGGCTTTTTTACAGTGTACAGTCTTGTACAATATCGGTGTGGTTGTCCACCCTCAATACAAATAATGGTTGCAAATCGCAAATTACAGTTTTTATGCCAGGGTGCATTGACAGAGTCATCACGCCCCTGGAGTAACTCGCTCTGACCTACTGTGTGTTTCATGCAAACAAGCTAATATTTGCATTTGTAGTGAATCAAAATTTGTCTGCAAGTGAAGTGCGGACCTGAAATGGCTCGGTCACTCCTGCAAAGCCATTCATGTTGCTACTGTAGTATCCCAAAATATAGTCGCCTGGTTCTCTGGGCAAATCCTCTTCGGAAAATATTACCTGAAGGTCATAAAAACGTTTAGGCTAGAAGTGAAAGTACGTCAAGACGCTAGACAAAGCAAAGCCTCAGAGTTTAAGTAGCCTTGAAGTTTGAAGATTATATAGGCCTTTTGTAAGATCTATAATACATGGATAAGGTTGAATAAAACAGTTCTTTGTCTGTTTTGTTAGACTTTGTTAGCATTAATACAGTTTAATGATTTCCAAATCTCAAAGATTTCAACCTGGAGCTGGGTGGTTGATTTTCATGATTTAAGCACCGGTAAAACTCCGTTCACAGTAAGAGAGTCAAACGTCAGGGTCAAGTTGCTCATGTCTATTGGATCTCTAAGAAACATCCTACACGTTGAGGTCACATGTGGGGTTGGTGTCACATGCCTTCCACTGCCAAGATCATGTGTAAAGCCAGCATGCACTGTAAATCACTTTAGACAGAAGCATCTACCAAATGCATAAATGTAAATTACTTCATGTTTATGTCTTACCTGTGTGGAATGCTCAGATTTGGCCCATACATACGCGGCATAATCCTTGTGATGCTTAAATCCCACCTGAAATGGTATTACGAAAAATGTTAAAACTGTATGGGTTATTTAAAATGTGTGAGCGTGCCTTTTTTGTCCGTTACCTTGTATAGTCCCACCCAGTCCCATGAGCTCCTCTGAAACCCTGAAGCTACTGTGATTTTGACTGTCGCATCAGAGAATTTGGTCCATTCCTTTTCCACTTCCAGCGTTACTAATGGCAGGTTTACCTTAAAGGGAAACTAAAGATGGAGGAAAGTCTTATTTTATCTTGGAAAAAAACATAAATTAACATTGAAAAAGGGCCCAAATATCACAGATATTCTTAAATTCGTTCATCATTTATTCACCCTCATGTCATTACAAACCTGTACTTTCTTTTTCTGCAGAAGAATATTGGTAACCAAACAACATTGTTCTTTATTGACTTCTATTGTATGAACACAAAACCACTATATCTTCTTTGGTGTTCCGTAGAAGAAAGACTCATATACAGGTTTTGAATGACATGAGGATCAATAAATGAGAGAATTTGTATTTTTGGATGAACTTTAAGCTTGGCCTCTTTTGACATTTGCTAACACCTACAGCAATAAGCATAAATAACCTTTTATCAACCTAGAAACAACCACTTGCATTGCAAAAAATCTAAAAGCTATTCTAGGCATTACTAAAATAAACATTAAAATTGAAATACCCATTTATGTGGCTGAAATTGCAAAAAAACAGTACATGAAAAAATGTTAAATATCAAACAATAATTTCAAGATTGAATCTATTATGCATTTGCTTTCTCAATTGCACGTACAGTTTAAAAAGTGTCTCATGTACAATGGTACAGTATGTGCAAATACAGTATTTTGAATGTCAATGATCTCTTGAATGTCAAAGTGTCAAGCTAATAAATCCATATGAGATTGTACGCCTAAAATACAAGCAGCTCTGCTCACAGACTATCCAGTGTCTCTCCCGCCATTTTTAGACTTACATGCAACGAGAAGAGGGCGGATACAGGCTTGTGGTCACTAATAGTAAAACCCATGTGACTGCGATAGAACTGCTGGGACACTCTTGTAGCTCCGCCCAGCCACGAAGTGAGACCACGCTGCAGAGCGGCATTGTGGGATGGCACGGGGGAGCCAGTCCTGCGCAGACGCCACAGGATGCGATCGGTCCATGCAGGCTTCCTCTTCTTTGCGCTAAAAAGAGAACAGCAAGTAACTCATAAAACAGTCACTCTTAAAGGGACGTATAGTATGCTTATCTAAGATCCACTCGCACACCTTGTGTCATATGTGTGCGTTCCCACGTCAAACTTGTATGTCGGTGGGAAATTGAGGGGCCCTTCCATGAATCCCTCCAGGACAGACTCGCTTTTTTTTGCCATGTTGAGCTGCGGCAGACAAAACACAACAAAAATGTTCCTTTATGTTATCTTAATATCAGCAGTCCAATCTAGCAGACACAGCATATGGTGTTCTGGAAGCGCTGAAGCAAGCTACAGTTTTATGGATGTGGTGACACACTGCCCTCTAGTGATACATACAGCTTTGGCATAAAAGAAAGAGACCCAAAAACACTTGACATTTCACATCTGCATGGCTTTCTTTTGCAGAACACAAAAGAAGAATTTTGAAGAATGTTGGTAACCAAAAACATTGGTCACCATTTATTTGCATTGGTTTTGTGTCCATAGTAGTCAATGCCGACCAATGGTTTTTGGTTACCAACATTCATCAAAATATCATCATAATAAGAAAGTCATATAGGAGTGAGTAAATTATGACAGAATTTTCATTTTTGGATTAACTATAGCTGTACTACTTAACATTAGCATTGTGAATAAATATGAACTTGTTTTCTTTGCGGAATTGATGATCTGAAAACATCACATTTTTGTTATTTTGACTAGTTTGTCCTGTTTCAACTTTCAGATTTTGGGGGGGAATTTGGGGGAAATTATGTCAGTAGTTCACAGAATGAAATAAAAACTATAATTTTACTTAAACATATCTATAAATAGTAAATTAATTAAAAATATATATATTGAAGTGGTCTCATAATTTTTTCAAAGCTGTATGTATTGCCACATAAGTAGATATTTTGTTATTTGAAATGAAAACAACTAGTTATGTTACACTTTGGACCATTATACAACTTAAAATTTACATTAACATTTACAAATTTAGCTACAAGCTATCAGTTGTTGATTCTCCACAGACTGTGGGGGTGGTGTCTTGTACTTGGTGATGTTCTTTAGACTAGTCCATACTGACGCCGGGTCGTTGGCCGCAAACTGTTTTTTCAGCTTATCAGAGTAGTGTTTTTTAGCCACTCTGATCTCCTTAGTTAGTCTGTTAAAGGCCTGGTTGTACAAGACTTTATCCCCACTTTTGTGAGCATCCTCTTTGGTGTGACGAAGCTGTTTGAGTTTCCCAGTAAACCAAGGTTTATCATTATTGAACGACAGGAATGACTTAGTAGGAATACACATATCCTCACAGAAACTGATATATGAAGTCATAGTCTCTGTGAGCTCGCCCACATCGGTGGCTGCAACTCCCAGGCGCAGGCGGCAGGTGGCAGCAAAAACACACTTTATTAAATAATAAACCCGCAAGGGGGCAAACAGGACAAAAATAAGAACAGAACTCAAAATAACTAGAAACAAACAACACTCGAACTGACTAAATAAAACAGCCCGCGAGGGGGCAAAACAGAAAACCAAAAACTAGAAAGACTAAACACGAGCACGGGAACAGGCAAGACAGGATTCACAAAAACTCACGAACTTTACAAATCTTACAAACTTTACAAAACGAACCAGCACGGGACAATGAACACGAGAGCTTTAAATAGGGGAACAAACAAGGGACAATGACACAGGGTGCAGGTGCGAATCATCAGAAACATTACCAGGGAAAATTACCGGAGAACGAGGGGGCGGGGCTTAGACGCGCGACACGAAAACACGCGGCAAAAGGCGAAAGCACCCGAGCCGCGTGTCTCCCCACAGAACGTAAACACAAAGACAAGATACTGACGCAATCCTGCCCACTAGATCATGAAAACTAGACATAAACAAGGAGGGAAGGATTGCGGAAGTATCCGGGGGGCGTGGTCATGACGCAAGACCGGAGGGCGCGTGACACGGGCGCACCACGCCCAGGCCACGCGCTTCCACGAGTAACAAACACGGAGACATGGCACTGTCATGGCCCTGCCCACAAGGCTCTAGGAATTTACTAGACATGAAGGGCAGAACCATGACAGCAGGCTTGTAAGGCCCGCTCTGCTTCATTAGTCCATCTTTTTACTGTCCTTATTACAGGTTTAGCTGTTTTCAGTTTCTGCCTGTAGGTTGGGATGAGATGAACTAGACAGTGATCTGAGAGCCCCAAAGCTGCACGTGGGACAGAGTGATATGCATCCTTTATAGTGATATGCATCCTTTATATTCCCATGCAGAACGGGAAAACGTGCTAATAAACCAGACAGCGCATAGTAACTTAAAAACATATAAACACTTGAGTTGGTATATGGTTGTCCTGTTTATATTGTTTAAATTGACCTATAACATACATGAAAAGGTGAAACTTGGTCCTTGGTCTGTTTTCAAGAACACCTGCTGAGAAACGCGCTTCATCTTTCGCGTTAGCATTTTGCGCATTTCTTTAATTATAATTGATAAAACCATGGCAAAGAACTGGCGATTGAAGATGAGTTTTAATATGTTTAAAATATAATTGAACTCTTACCACTTGTCATGGTCCTGTCCAGGGGCGTCGCACCCGTGGGGACACCCACACTTTTCCCGGTGAGAGGGTTCAACACCCGCACTTTTCTGCAGTTTTTCCGCAGTTTTGCACAAACGCCTTACTATAGTCGCTCCTCCGTTTCTCTGGCCGCTCTGTGTGTCTGCGCTCGCTGCGGCTAACTCCTCTCCTCTCTGTTGACATGTCGAGTGTTTTCGGTATTTTATTTCGTTTTCTAGACTAATGCTAATTGCTATTAATGGGATATTGTTCAGCAGCTAGCTAAATTCGGTTATGTAACGTTATGTGGCATGCAATGTATAACATAACTGTGATGAAGAAGGCAGGGAAGCTTTTTATATCTTGTATGTTATACATTTTGTACCCCTCTGGATGTATTCGTTTTTATTGTTAATAAACAAACCACATCATACCCCGCACTTTTGAAAAGCTTGCTACGCCCCTGGTCCTGTCCATCCCTGTCTGCCTCCTGTGTGTTCCCTTGCCTGCCTCTCCCACGTTTTCCCCAAGGACTCCATTTCCCAGCATCCTCCACGCTCCCGCACCTGTCCCTCGTCTGCAATCCCCGCACCTGTCAGCTATCACCGTCATCACCTGGACTCCATATATACTCTGTTTCCTCTGTTCCCTTGTCTTGTCTTAAATGTAATTCCTTGTGTGTATGGTAGGTTTCCCGTGTTGCGGTAGTGTTTATGAAATATCCCTGTTCTTGGAAACTCTCATTGTCGTGTCTGCTCCAGCAACGTACACAGACCCGTTACAGAAGACAAGACCATAAAATGGATTACAACACCATCCCTCCACAGGACCTTATCCTGGATTTTCGCCAGAACGGCCGTCCTCTGGAGAGGTATGTGGAGGAGTTTGTTGGGTTGTGTTATCGGGTGAGTTGGGACGACACCCTACTGAACCGCGTGTTTCTGACCGGACTGGAGGACGATCTGTTCGTCTCCATCTTGTTCCCCGTCGCAGGCGAGTATCCGCTGGAGGAATTTCTAAACCAAATCCTACAAGCGGATGGCTCCGCATTCTGCGTCAGGAGAGCAGGTGGGGACTTCAGCGGTGGTCATCCAGTACCGGTCATTGGCGAGGGGATCGTTCCGACTCACTCCGAGCTCGCACCTCACTAGTGGTGTTACGTTCGTGAACGAATCGTTCTTTTTGAACGAATCTTTTAAGTGAACGAATCGAGCTCGTTCACGAAATGCAATGACTCATATTTCTCGTTCACTGAAATATCTCCCTCGAGCACAGAGCGTCTTGGTTTAAAAGAGTGTCTAAAGCAAGAGCCAATGGCGTTCGAGTGTGAGCTTTGACCGAGCATATGATTGGTTGAATGTACTGAACGAATACGCCCTTCACTGAACGAGCTGGTGTTTTGAGTCTGAACGAGAGAGATCTCGTTCGTACATGAACGAAAGGACCTGCTGCTTCTCGTTCGTGAACGACATGAGCGATCAGTCATCTCGTTCGTACATGAACGAAAGGACCTGCTGCTTCTCGTTCGGAATCGGAACGACATGAGCGATAAGTCATCTCGTTCGTGAACGAACTGAACTAACTGGTACATATCGTTCATCATGAATGAAATGAACGAGAGTGTACAGCGTAGGTCGGTCATTTAGCATGTGAGTCTCGTTCAGCAATCAGTAGGATGCAAAGCACAGTTACAGGTAGGCTACTGTGCACGCATCTTTATTTAAAATACATAAACTCCACGTTTACCATAATCCCAGATTTATGAATGTGTAAAGAACCAAACAATTAACTTTTTAATTATGCAAGAAAATTTTGCATTGGTCACCTGAACCACTTATTTAGACTTATTTTATTTATTTAATGAGTAGATTAGAGACACATTTTAATAAAGCCATCAGTTTTGCGTTCAGAAATAGCCTACGTTCGTTACATAACACTCTTTTTCGCCACCTTCTGGCGTATTCATAGAAATGCACTGAACAAATCAGTGAACGAATCTGAACGAATCATTTTGGTGAACGAACTGAAAAAGAACGAATCACTCAAATGAATCAAAATTCCCATCACTACACCTCACTCCTCCACACAGCCCCGCCGCGGTGGCGAGCGCGCCACGGCTCTTCCGGGTGGGCGCCCGAGCCGGACGATATGGAAGGCCAACAGGGCCAAAACGTCTACCTCTCTGTCCCTGAGCTCCCCTTTGTGGATCAGATGTTGGAGTTCGATCTCCGGCCTAGTCTCCAGGTGGCCCAGAACTCCACTCCAGTGTTCCCAGAGCACCCCCTTGTGGATCAGATGTTGTTGGACTTCGATCTCTGGCCCAAGTCTCCGGCCTCCGAGCCTCCCAAGCCTCCGCCGGCCCTCAAACCGCTCCCAGGGCCTCCTCCGGACTGCGAGCCTCCCAAGCTTCCGGACATTTACATTTATGCATTTGGCAGACGCTTTTATCCAAAGCAACTTACATTGTATTGTACTATACATTTGTACATTGAGTACAAATCAAAGTACCTTCAGTACCTTCCCTCCCCTCCCTTGCCAAACGCACCTCTGATCACTGAACCATATCCACTCCTTCCCACATCAAACTCTGTCCCGCACTTGTCACTTACGGAACACTGTACTGCTCACTACCTCTTCAGTAGGTCTGAGCCTCTTCAAGTCAACAAACAAAGCCTGCTATCTTTGACACTTTACTAGACCGATAAGCTCTGCATCTTGCACTAAATCACATCTACACTGTTGTTTATTTTAATTTGCACTGTAATTTCAATTTGCACTGTTGTTTAGCTCACCTGCACGGTGTTTATCTCACCTGCACTGTTTATCTCATCTGCACTGTTGTTCATTTCACTGGTTTGCTGTTCATTTCACTGGTTTGCACATTTATCTCATTATACTTCCCTGCTTGTAAAGTTGTATTGCGTATATATAGAACATATTTTAAAAAAAAATTTGTATAGTAAGCAAGTGGGGGTTAGGTGCCTTGTTCAAGGGCACCTCAGCCGCTACCCGCCAGCCCTGAGAATCGAACCAGCAACCTTCATGAGTCCAACTCTCTAACCACTGGGCCACGACCCCAAGCCAGAGTGGCCTCCTCCGGATCACGAGCCTCCAAGCCTCCGGACCCTGAACCGACCCCAGGCCTCCCAAGCCTCCGGGCCTCGAGCCGCCTCCTGAATGGCCTCCTCTGGATCATGAGCATCCCAAGAATTTTTAAATTATTTTTATTAGTAAAATATATTTTTGTTATTAAGGGGGACTCGCATACCGGACGCGGAAGCGCTCACAAGTGTTGCACACTGGACACATGTATGCGCAACTCGCGAGATCAAGTCAGTAGCCTACATTTAAAGTGCGAGCACAAGCTAGAAGTCCAAAATAAACTATACATATGCAGCCTATGTGATTTAATTTTAAACTATGTGATTCACATGTTAATTCAATGTGAGTGGCGCTCTGTGTCACGGCAGGACTCAGCACAGCGCCCAGAGTTGTAGAGTGTGCGTACACTCATAGAAAACAATGTTTTCATTTTCAAAAATGTTGCGCTGCCATGCGTGGCGCAGCGGGTTCTGGTGTGTGGATCTGGTGTGTGATTAAGATGAAACTTTCATCTTATCACGTCAAACATAAACATTACCTTGAGAGTTATCAAGGTTCGCTTACAATCGCATACTCTTATGCAATCAGTTTCCCGTCTGATAGTCTCACACGCAACCCGTGATCTACATTGTGTCTTACCTGATCTTTCTCCCACAGCAAAGGCAGTTTGTCGGTCTCAATCGCACTTTTCACAACGTGAATATCATAGCCTTCAATTCGGAAGTTCAGATCACCAAACCAGAACACCACGCTGTAAACAATACAATATTTTTACCACAGTAACCCAGTTCAGTTATACAAACTCACATAGATTCATAAAATAAAATCAGTTCACTCAAAAATGTGAATTTTGTCTGCCTCACTTCGTTTCATAACTTTGTGACATGATACACATTTTCATACAACAAAAGAATTAAGACCAGGGAATGTCAAACTCAAAAAAGGGATACAATTCAGCAAACAACTCATAAGGTGCTTTTTGTAGCTTGATAGCATCTGGTCACTATATATTATATGTTACAGGTTTGGAAACAACAAGAAAGGTAACTAAATGACATAGTTAGATTTGTTGTGTTAACTTTTTCTATTATTTAATAAATACATTTACAAAGTAAGTCTAGACACCGTTCCCTTGTACTCACTCGTGGTCCAGCACGCCCACGGCGGCTCCGCCCTCAAACTGCTGCTGTTGTAGGATGCTCTCAAAGTCCTCCATCCGCTGCTCCAGGTTCCGCATGTGAGCCGGCAGGTGGCAGTTGAGGAAGCACAAGGGGTGTCCGAAAACCATCATACGTGCGCTCACGCCTCCTTTATTCCCCTGAGACAAACATGAAGAGGCAGAGATAATGGAAATCTATTAATAATACAGCAGTTTTCTGCTCAACACAAGTGTTGAAACAGCAAAACACCAATTATTCTGTATGTCACAATAATGCTGGTGTCAAAAATTGGCATGAATTGAACCAATAATAGGTTTGAAAAGAACTAAACAGGAAGTTCTTCTTATGGTGTTTTTAAAGCTTGACAGATGTGGTAACTATGAGCTGTCATTGTATCTGCCGTTTAGGGTGAGTAAATGATCAGTTTTGGGTGGACTGCTCCTTTAAACACTTTGCTATGGTTGTACTGTTCAGTCAAGGATAAAATGAGGTGTGCAGAGACATGCAGTTTATTAGTGCCGCTAGTTCCCACCGGTTGTGCTCTCTCTATCTGGGTAATGCACTTGGGGGGGAACGGAGAACTGCTGTGTGTGTGTTCAGACTGCATTTGATTAAACCGAGATGAACATGCTGTATGTGTGTGTTTGTGTGGAAGACAGGTCATTATGCAGATGTTTACTCAATGTATACTCACCAAATGTTTAGAAATGAAAACGTTCAAATTCTTGGACTCACCCAATAGCCTCCCAGGCCGGTGCGTGTGCTCTGGGTTTGTATCCCCCTGAGGAAAGGAAGGTGGCAGAATTTGGAAAACACTAGCAGGAAAACACCTTGCATCCTCTGAGACGCCACCTTTAAAAGAAAAAAACATTTAAGATCAGATTTGTTTTCAATGTAACTATGTATGATAACTGGGACATTTACTGTATGTACTATATGGGGCGGTTTCCCGGACAGGGATTAGACTAGTCCTAGACTAAAAGAAATGTAAGAGCTGTCCAAACTGAAAACAACTTGCACTGACATATCTCAAAATACAATAAATAAATGTTTCTAGTTAGGTATGTTTGTTAAAACTACTTACATTTCCCAATTAAACTAAGGCCTAGTCTAGGTTTAAGATAATCCCTGTCTGGGAAACCACCCCTATGTGATCTATTCTACTGATATAAAAAGCAAGACTTTACGAACTAAATTTTACTATATTAAAAGAACTTATTACATTATTTGATAAAATATTTCTTTTAACATGCAAAGCCTATTATAGGACTAGACAAACTGAAACGACTCAGATTTAAAGGTATAATTCACCCAAAGTAAAAACTCAGCATTTATTCACCCTCACGTTGCTCAAAACCTGTTTATGACTCTTCCATCTGTAAAACACCAAAAAAATTTAAGAAATGTTTCCGTTGTATTGTGTTCATACAATGAAAGTCAATGGGGGCCAATGTTATTTGGTAACCAACATTCTTCAAAATAGCTTCTTTGTGTTGTGCAGACGAAGTAATACAGGTTTGAAATGACATGAAGAAAAAACAAAACATTTTTGGATGAACTATCCCTTTGAAAGACCAATAATTTTGTACAGACCAGCACATATCCGAATCGACTCAGTGTGTCCATGCAGAGTTCACTCCACTGGTCTGTGAAGAGAGCGTCTTTGAGTCGTTTGTTTATCATGGAGTTCACTTCCTGTAGTCTGCAGCGAGAGACACAAGCGCAGAGAATGAAGGACCAAAGAATGCTGGGAAGGTTAATTCATTCACAATGGTAGATACGTAGCCGCAAGACGCTATAAATAAATTCAGACATTCTCACCCAACGACAAACATATCCGTGCTCCTGTTTTCAATTCCAGGGCTGAACAAGGAAGTGATGTCATCAGGTGGCATAGCAGACCCTACATTCCATGTGACAATGTGCACCCTAAAAGAGATTTTATTTAATTCATAGAAACATTGAAATGATACTTAACTATACCTGACCTATACTGACATAAAGGTCTAAGTATACTCAGCCTATATGTTCACTCAAACATTTGATCGAGATGTAGTTTAAAGGGATATTTCACCAAAAATGTATTTACTCACCCTCTCGTCATTTCAAACCTTTCTTTCTTCTGCAAAAGAGATTTTGAAGAATGTTGGTAACCAAACAACAGCGGTACCCATTGGCATTGTTTTTGTGTCTATACAATAGAAGTAAATGGGTACCGCCATGGCTTGGTTACCAATATTATTCAAAATATGATGACAGAATTTCTTTTTTATTGGTGAACTATACATTTAAATCTACCTAAAGTGCAGTCAAAGGAGCATTGGATACTTGAAGTGCAAAAACTACATATAAACAAAATAAACTAGATTTACAGTTGGGGCCCCCTTAGTAAATATGAGCAAGGAATGCTGTGAAAATAAATCTGCATTGTTTCTCCTTTTCAGAATCAGAAAGAGCTTTATTGCCAAGTGTGCTTACACACACAAGGAATTTGTCTCAGTATGTCATTTTTTGTTGATTTTAACATTTGTCTTAAACCAATGTGCTGATGGAAGATGTAACCACGGCCCATTATAAGATTTCTAGCAGAGCAGGTTAGGTTTTGATTTTTTTTATCTGTTGGTGTTTGATATAATCCATGATGCCATGTATCTGATCAAGATGGTATAAAAGTAGATCCACAACAATGAAATTCCAGTGGTATATTTAACTGTGGACATGGGGTACTTTTTTTTATCCCTGTGTGCACCAAACCCATTTTGTTTCTTGATGCCAAAAAAACTATTTTCATTTCATGTCATGGTGGGTGTACTGACAGACCGAGACCCAGATGTGGAGGATTGAGAAAACAATAATTTATTAAGCGCACACACACACACACACACACACACACACACACACACACACACACACACACACACACACACACACACACACTAAACCACAAGATAAAAGTCGATGACCACCGGGAATGCTACGTCCGGGGAGAGAGCATTTTGCGGGGAGACCACTCGACCCGTACCCACGAGGGGAGAAACCAATCCCGGAACTGGAGGATCGATCCGGCGGGGAGTCCTCTCGACCCGCGACCCACAATGGGAGAAACCAGCCTGAGGGCAATGACTGGGCAAACGTTCTTTGTTCCTACGCCTTTCACAGACGATATATAATTATGAAAATACCAATGTTTCATTTTACTTATTCATTGCTTTTAGGATGTTAAGAGACTTTCAACCAGCATGACAAAAAATGTTTCTGGACAGAATTGCCTACTCTGCCTTTAAAGCCACTTTTTTATTTTTTGTACCTCAAGAATCTTTTGCTGCACATTTTCTTTAGTTTTACTCATTGTGATGAATGATTAAGGAGATTTGGGCTTTGTGTTACGTAATAATTATTCTCCATGTGCAACGAGAAGTCTTGACTGGACAATATCATGTTTCTAGTCACCTTGGTATGGTAAGAAAATGTAAATATCAATGGGAATATATTTAACTCAATGGGGATATTTTACTTACTATTTCTAGGGGGGGCTAATAATTGTGGCCAGGGTGTATTAGAGAAAAACATGTATTTTATAATGTGACTTCCCCCCACTTGCAATTGTTTTACTTCAATGAAACATTGGATTTTTGTGAACTTTTTTAATAAAAGATCAAAAGGCGAAACAATGCAGATTTATTTTCACAGCATTCTTTGCTCATATTTACTAAGGGGGCTAATATTTTTAGCCTAACCCATAACTGTATGTGATGTTAAGAATGGTGTTAAGTTTGCTTTACGTAAACTAACTAAAGTAAACTGCTAAACTAGTTTACTAAGAGTACACTTCAAAGTGTACTTTTATAAGTTAAAAATGTGCTACAATATAGTAACTAGTAAACTAGTTTGGGGATTATTTCTGTGATAACAACCGTCTGCCTGTACATTATCCCTTACTTAATAAAATAAATGTGAAGTATACACATTTATTCTAAAAAAATGGCTGACCAGTCAATATATTTGTTATTTTGTTTCAGATTGTACACACTTTGTAAGAAACTCAGCAGTTTCACAAATTCATTAACTTGGCTCCTCATTATAATTACATGAGTAAGAACAATTATACAAATCAAAATGTCACCTGTTGCATCTAAGCTTCCAAAACACTCTGAAGTGCTTTACATCATCAGCGCTCTGTCACTGCTGACTAAAGCATCCAGGCACACATTTGTATCTTTAGGAATGCTGCCAGCTAAACACTCCTGTGTCCATTCTATCATTGGGCTCTGAGAGAGATATTATGTCAATTTAAGGGAGCACAATATTTTAGCAATGAATGTGTTTGCTTTTGAGATCGTAACTGGCAAACTCTTCACCACCCCACCCCCCGTCGAGTGGATTTAGGCAAAGTCAGCAGATTTGCATAATGACAAGCGATAACCAAATGTGTCATAACAAACTATATTTGTAAAATTGAATTTGGCCATAGAACCTCTAGCTATCTGGCTCCGTAGCCACAATGGTTTTGAGGAAATTTCTCGCCACGGCTTAGTCCACAAGCTCTCTCTACGCTGATGACCTTTTATTATATATCTTAAACCCTGCTGCCTCCCTACCTCCAATTCTGGATATATTAGATAAATCTGGCCAACTATCTGGTTACAAGATAAATTTACAAAAAAGTGTGAACTCTGAAGCCAAAACCCTTCCACGAGCACTACCCTTTAAGATTGCCCTGACGGCTTCAAGTACTTGGGAGTCTTTTTGACAAGTTCATACAATAAGCTGTTTGCGAGAAATTTTCTACCAGATGAGCCACCCTCCCCTTATTCCTGGTTGGCCAGATTAACTTGGTCAAAATTGTTATTTTGCCCAAATTTCTTTATCTCTTTGAACACACCTATTCGCATTAATAAATCTTTCTTTATCGCTTAGACAGTATTTTACGTGCATTCATTTGGGGGAATAAACCTGCTTGCCTCAGGAAGTAAATTCTTCAACTTCCTAAAGCTAAAGGAGGCCTCGCACTTCCCAACTTCCAGCAGTATTATTGGGCCTACAACATTAATAAACTTCTCTTTTGGAATAGGGACAACTACTCAGACAATTGTCCTCCTTGGGTACATATGGAAACTTGATTGATGAAAAACACCCTTTTCTCTGTTATGTGTTCACAATTGCCCCTAGTTGTTAACAGAGTCCCAGATAATCCAATAGTAACCAGCTCTCTCAAAATCTGAATCCAATTTAAAAAACATCATGGTCTACAAAGAGGCTCTGCTTGAATGCCCATCCTTAACAATTATTTTTCGGTAACACTTTACTTGAAGGGGTGTTCATAAGACAAACATGACACCTTCATAATCATGACATGACACATGTCATGAATATGAGGGAGGTTTTATGCATATTTATGACGACTGTCATTAAGATTCATTTGCTCATTTGTGTCATTTTTAATGGCAAAAAACTTGACATAAAGCAATACATCATAATACGTCTTTGTCATGACAACTTCACATTACCAAGACAACATAACCCTAACCCTAACCCTGTCATAATTAACATTACATTAAAATGTCATTAAGTGTCAATTATCTGTCAAGTAGTTTCATGATGGCGTAATAAAACTATTTGACAGAGTATTGACACTTAATTAAATTTTAATGTAATGTTAATTATGACAGGGTTAGGGTTATGTTGTCTTGGTAATGTCAAGTTGTTATGACAAAGACACTGACAGGTTATGATGTGTTGCTTTATATCAAGTTGTCATAACAAAGACATCTCAAACAATGTCATCTTTGCATTAAAAATGACATAAATAAGTGAATGACACTTAATGACAGTTGTCATAAACATGCATAAAATCTCCTTCATATTCATGACATGTGTCATGTCATAATTATGAAGGTGTCATGTTAGTCTTATGAACATCCCTTCAAGTAAAGTGTTATCATTTTTTCTCCCCATATAGCCTAGATTCTGCATTTTACTTTTGGACATCTAATGGTCTTCTCAAGATTAGTGACCTCTATGAGGATGGGGTATTTGCTTCTTTTTCCTCTTTATCTAAAAGATACAATCTACCCAGTCATCACTTATTTCGTTTTATACAAATCAGGCACTGGGAGTTTCAATCAGCAGTAAGGGGCGTGTCTGCTTAAGTCAAAAGTCAAAGTCAAAGTCAGCTTTATTGTCAATTCTGCCACATGTACAGTACATACAAATGGAGGATTGAAATTGCGTTACTCTCAGACCCTAGGTGCATACAGATAACATAGAATAAACATATATCAAAAAAATATATCAAATTACAGATAAATACAAAAAACTATATATATACATAAGACAACTTTACAAGCAAGGGATATGTAACCGAAATAATTGTGCAAACCAAAGAAATAATCAACAGTGCAGATGAGATAAACAGCAGTGCAAATTAAATAAACAGCAGCGTAGATGAAATAAACAACAGTGCAGATGAAATAAACAGCAGTGCAGATGAAACAATCAAATCAAATGGTGCAGATGAAATAAACAACAGTGTAGATGAGAAACACAACAGTGCAGATGAAAATAACAACAGTGCAAATGTAATGTAGTGCAAAGCTTATCGGTCTGTTTTAAAGTGTCAAGAGAGCAGGCTTGTTTAACTGACTTAGAGGTAGTTAGTTGAGGAGGCTCAGACCACTACTGAAAAGGGGTTGAGCAGTCCAATGTTCCGTAAAGTGACAAGTGCGGGACAGAGTATGATGTGGGAAGGGATGGATGGGTTCAGGGTTCAGAGGTGAGTGTGGCAAGGGAGGGGAGGGAAGGCAGGGTCGGAAGGGAGTTTAGCTTCCTGACTGCCTGGTGTATGAAGCTCTCCATCAGTCTGCTGGTCCTGGCCTGGAGACTCCGAAGTCTCCTCCCTGATGGCAGCAGACTGAAGAAGCTGTGTGACGGGTGGGTGGGATCACCTGCAATGCAGAGGGCTTTGCGGGTGAGACGGGTACCAAAAATGTCCTGGAGGGAGGGGAGAGAGACACCAATGATCTTCTCAGCTGCTCTCACTATGCGTTGGAGGGTCTTGCGGCAGGATGCGTTGCAGGCGCCATACCACACAGTGATGCAGCTGGTCAGGATGCTCTCGATGGTGCCTCTGTAGAAGGTGCACATGATGGGGGTTGGGGCTCTGGCTCTTCTCAGTTTGCGGAGAAAGTAGAGACGCTGTTGTGCTTTCTTGGCCAGTGCTGCAGTGTTGTTAGTCCAGGAGAAGTCCTCAGTGATGTGCACACCCAGGAACTTGGTGCTGCTCACTCTCTCCAAGGTCGCACCGTTGACAGTCAGAGGAGCATGCTGAGTGTGCACTCTCCTGAAGTCGACAACAATCTCCTTCGTCTTCTCCACGTTCAGAGAGAGATTGTTGTCACTGCACCACCTGGCCAAGTGGCTCACCTCACTCCTGTAGTTTGTCTCATCTCTGTTGCTGATGATGTTGTCTGTGGGCCGGGTGAGAGGAGTCCTTAAGAATGCTGCGAGCTCGACGCAGACAGCGTTTCCTCTGGATGTCCTCCATGGATGGAAGTGGAGTCCCTGTGATGCGCTGGGCGGCTGTCACCACCCGCTGCAGTGCCTTGCGCTCTGCAACAGAGCAGCTCCCATACCAGGCTGTGACACAGTTGGTTAGGATGCTCTCTACTGCGCAGTGGTAGAAGTTCACCAGGATAGCTGAAGACAGTTGGTTCTTCTTCAGGGTCCTCAGGAAGAAGAGGCGCTGGTGAGCCTTCTTGACCAGGCTGGAGGTGTTGGTGGTCCAGGACAGGGTCCTCCGAAATATGGGTCCCCAGGAACTTAAAGCTGGAGACATGCTCAACAGCCATCCCATTAATGTGGATGAGGTCATGTGTGCCTCCTCTCTCCTTCCTGAAGTCCACGATGAGCTCCTTTGTCTTGGAGGTGTTAAGGAGCAGGTTGTTGTCTGAGCACCATGTGGCCAGGTGCTGGACCTCCTCCCTGTAGGCAGTCTCATCGTTGTTGCTGATGAGACCAATCACCTTAGTATCGTCTGCAAACTTAATGATGGCATTAGATCCATTCACCGGCCTGCAGTCGAGTGTGAAGAGGGAGTAGAGAAAGGGGCTCAGAACACAGCCCTGTGGTACACCAGTGTTAAGTGTGATGGTGGTGGAGCAGATGTGGCCTGACCTAACAAGCTGAGGTCTGTTTGTCAGAAAGTCCATAATCCAGTTGCAAATGGAGGTGTTAATGCCCAGGTTCCCAAGTTTGGTGATTAACTTGGAAGGGATGACAGTATTGAATGCAGAGCTGAAGTCAACAAACAGCAATCGTGCATAAGTGTTTCTATTGTCCAAGTGTGAGAGTACAGAGTGCAGTGCTATGGAGACGGCATCCTCTGTGCTCCTATTGCTGTGGTAGGCAAACTGGTATGGGTCCAGTGTGGACGGAAGGGAGTCCTTTAGGTGAGCCAGGACCAGCCGCTCAAAGCACTTCATAACAATAGGTGTGAGTGCTACAGGGTGGTAGGACGTTGGGCTAGAGTGTTTTGGCACTGGCACAATGGAGGTGGATTTAAAGCATGCTGGCACAGCTGCTTGGGCGAGGGACAGGTTGAAAATATCCGTAAAGACCCCAGCGAGTTGCTCTGCACATGCCCTAAGTACACGACCGGGAATGCCGTCTGGTCCAGCAGCCTTTCGTGCGTTGATCCGGCATAGTGCCGTGTAGACAACTGAGGAGGTGAATGTGATGGTCGGGTGGTCATCTACGGGTGTGAGCTTGGTGGCAGTTTCCTTATTGTCTCTCTCTAAGCGAGCATAAAAGTCATTAAGCTCGTTCAGGAAGACAGCATCTGTGGCTACGGGGGTGGAATGGCTGGGTTTGTAGTCGCTGATGGCCTGGATGCCCTTCCACATGCGTTGAGGATCAGAGTTGGAAAAGTGCTCCTCTAGCTTTAGTTTGTAGCAGTGCTTGGCCTTTTTGATGCCCCTCTTCAGATTTGCCCTGGATGTGCTGTAGGCCTGTGCGTTACCTGAGCTGAAGGCAGTGTTGCGTGACTTCAACAGGAGGTTGAAGTCACGCACTCTAGCCTTGAGGGGTTTTGTGTGTGTGCGTGTGTGTGTGTGATTGTATTATTTCAGACATTAGTTATCGGTGGCAGAAAGACCATATTTAAAAGACAGGATGTAAAGAGATGCGTATATGTTGTGCCTAAACTAGGGTTTCTGTGTAACACTTCTAATCAGTGAAGATATGCTATGAACTTGACGTTGAAGCTAAATTTATGTATTGTCTAACCTATCACAAGATTTTATTTATCTAAGTAATGACATAGGTTAGATGGCTCTGTTAGTATAAATATTACTGCATTTTGATGTAACAGCAGGTCGGTCTGTGGAACTCCTTGAGAGTGCTGAAGCTGACTTCTGCTAGAAAAACTACAAACAATTCTTCTTCAGTAAATTTTCTTTTATTAATTACATTCCTGACTCTGTGTCTTCATTCATCACAACTGGTCTACGGGTCTTTACTGTAAAATCCCCTACAGTCTTAACATTAATATTGACCCTGACCCATTTCTAACCCTTTTTGGGGTTTCTTCTAGGCCCAATTTCATGGCATGTGATTGTAAAATTATTGCTTTTACTACAATCCTGGCTAGACGGGCTGTTCTACTCAAGTGGAAGCATAGTTCCCACGTTGTGTCGACAGATGGGGTTGAACTTAAGAACCAATCTTAAAAAAAATTCCGAGAGAGAATTTTAAAGGCCAATGAACTTGGCAAATGGCATCCGCATGCCAGTCCCTGCCCCGGATATCTGGGTATAAAAGGAGGACGGCGTGCGCATTTATTCATCTTTTGTTCTACGGAATCGTGAGGTTGGAGTTACGGAGTTCCCCTTGGGGTTTCGGCAGCAGAATCACAGACGCAAAAAGAGCAAATTTCCTCTTTCAACGTGTGCACAGTCTCCGGACATGTCGCGCCATTGTTTCCTTGGGAGCGACACTCTAGTTTCTGAGTCGGATGTTTGGGACTCGAACTTGTGCAGAATTGTTGACCCGGCATGTTCTGTGTGCGAGAACACGAAGGTGTTGCAGTCACGGCTGCCTACGTTCTTTATGGGCGTGACCGCCACTCCGTCTGCTTCCCGAGCGAGCTTGACTGGTGCTTTGGCGAGGTCGTCTGCTTTGGCGAGCGGCGGGGGTGATATTGGGATCCACGGACCATCCGTGCCTTGCTATGCTCGCCTAACCCCCCCCCGGCGACACCCCCGGGCTGTCCCGTCGGGTAGAGACTCAGAAAGATGAAGATGAGCTTTCTTTCGCAACATCGGACAGCTACCTTCTGGCATCTGATGCGGAGGAGTCTTTTTTGCAGACGCAAAAAATCGGGTTGCAATGCACCGTGCATGGTTCCTGGGATCGGAGCCATTCTTCCATTCTTCCCGGAGGTGCATGAGGAGCTCACAAAGACATGGCACGCCCCCTACTCGTCCGACGGCCTCTGTAGCTGTTTCTTCCCTTGACGCTGGGGCGGCTAGGGGCTATGTCGAAATTCCCCAAGTGGAGTGTGCAGTCGCGGTGCATCTGTGCCCGCAGACCGCTGCCACCTGGCGGGGTTGACCAGACGGAGGTGATCAGACACATCCTGCGCTACCGCGACTTGGCCGCCTTCCAGCCGTCGAAGTCCCGAGCGAAGTTTGCATCCCAGCAGCCCTGCTCTCCCGTGGCGGCCCTTCCGGTACCAGCGCCCTCCCAACAGATGGCCCCCCAGAGACGTAGAGCCCCGCGGAGGAGGGCATCTGCCTCCCATCAGCAGCCGCCCTGGAAGAAAGCAGTGAAGCGGCCCTGACGGGACGAGCCCATGGAGATTGAGGACATCAGGGGAGCAGGGCGTGTGTGTCCTCAACTTCCTCGGCGACTGGCTCATTATTAGATTAGATTAGATTAGATTCAACTTTATTGTCATTACACATGTACAAGTACAAGGCAACGAAATGCAGTTTGGGTCTAACGGGGGGCAAGTGCACTGTATACAGTGGTTGCATAAGTTACATAAATAAATATTACAGAAGTAATTTACAGATGGATATGTACTATGACCATGATTTACAGATGTCTATTACTATAAACAGAGATTTACAGATGGATATGTACTATAAACATAAAATACAGATGCTATTACTAAAACAGAGATTTACAGATGGATATGTACTATGAACATAATATACAGATGGCTATTACTAAAGCAGAGATTTACAGATGGATATGTACTATGAACATAATATACAGATGGCTATTACTAAAAACAGAGATTTACAGATGGATATGTACTATGAACATAATATACAGATGGCTATTACTATAAACAGAAATTTACAGGTGGATGTATACAATGATAAGTTAGGCTATGGTGAGCAGAAGTGCGAGCAGTGCGATGGATATAGATTATGGATATATATCCATATATAGATATATATAGATATAGATGGATATATTATAGCTCACTCGCGAGAATTGCTGTGCACGCACAGGGACCTTCTGCTCCGGCACCTAGACCATTTGGGCCTTTGGGTCAACCAGGACAAGAGCAAGCTCTCCCCTGCGCAGAGCATCTCTTATCTCGGTATGGAACTCGACTCTGTGTCCATGTCACATGCCTCACCAACGAGCACGCCCAGTCCCGTGGAGAGCGTGGCACACAAGCGCCAGGCGGATTACCATCACGCCTCAGTGTTGCCGCACCCTAGCCCCCTGGCCAGACCTGACCTTCCACCAAGCCAGGGTCCTGCTCGGGCAGGTTTCGAGGCACGTCGTGGTAACAACAGATGCCTCCTTGCACGGTTGGGGTGCTGTGTGCAACGGGCATGCAGTGTTGGGTCGATGGACAAGTCTAGCCCTGATGAGATTCCAACCCCTTGTTCAGGGCAAGCATATGATGGTTCGCTCGGACAGCACTTCTGCTGTGGCGTACATAAACCATCAGGGTGACATTTGCTCATGGCAGATGTTGCAACTCGCCCGCCACGTCCTTCTCCTCTGGAGTCAGCAGGTGACCTGCTCCCTGCATGCCACCTACATTCCAGGCGACCTGAACCAGACTGCCGACACGCTTTCTTGTCAGGCCTCGCTTCGCGGAGAGTGGCGACTCCATCCCAACATTGTCCAGCTCATTTGGGAGCGGTTCGGCCAGGCACAGGTGGACCTGTTTGCCTCCCCAGACACCACCCATTGCCCGCTTTGGTACTCCCTGTCCGAGGTCCGGACCTCGGTGAATTTTTCATATTCAAAAATAAAATTTAGTTCTTTGAATGACTCATTAACTGTTGTTTAAAACGGCCATTATCGGAATATTTGTATATAACTTATTTTAGACTGTTCATTAGATTGTTTAGTGTAAAATCATAAAGATTAACTTATGTCACTGCTGAGACTGTCTGTGGTGGAGAATCTGTGGTGGACAGTGCAGGTTATTATTATTTTTACTCCTCGTCTTATTTCTAAAAGATAAAATTATAAATTTTTTTCCTTTTTTGTTCCGGGACATTGTTTTAGCAATATCCGGCAGCCCGGCACATAAACTGAGAGTCATCATAAGGCACTGCGCGGGAAGGCTGTTGATGACAGTGACAGAATATCAAATTCGGTAAGACGAATCATCTTTATATTAAAAAAAAAAGAATATAAGACACTTGTACAAATATCTGTGGAACATATTATTATTATTATTGGAACTAGCCAAATATGCCAACACTGGCCATGACAAAGTCTATTTTTAATTTAGCCTAGTTAACATTTCACAAATCATGCTAAATCATTCTTAAAAGCACTAAACAAAGTTTTTATTCACACTCAGTGCAAAAAGTGAAGATAGTCCACACACGCATGCACGCAATTGTATAACATTATCACAAATATAACCTATTTTATTGATATCTACATCATGCCCGTCTTTTTACTGTTTATATGTAGTATATAGATTGACTTTCATTTGTTTATTACTAGCAGTCCACCCCAGACCTCATTAATTTTTAAAACCTAGCTACCGCCATAGGCGCCTGTACGCCTTTAAGTGGCGCCTGTTCTCGTCCTGGTGTTCTTCCCACAGGGAAGACCCATGGACTTGCTCGATCGGGTCAGTGCTGGCCTTTCTCCAAGAGAGACTTGAGAGTAACCTCTCCCCTCCACCCTTAAAGTGTATGTTGGCGCTTTCACCGCACATTACGATCTGGTGGAAGGCAAGTCTTTAGGTCAGCATGACCTGGTCATCAGGTTCCTGAGGGACGCAAGGAGGATGAATCCATCCCAGCCACGCTCCGTACCCTCTTGGGACCTTAATGTGGTCCTGCAGGGCCTGCGTAAGGCCCCCTTCGAACCCCTGGGAGAGGCCGCTCTTTCTCATCTCACAATGAAGAAGGCTCTCCTGGTGGTGCTCGCTTGGATAAAGCCCCATACGTAGTGATGCCCCAAACTGGGCTGTCCCGTATGCTGTTTCCTCACTCTTGTTCCCCAGTCGGTGAACTGTGACCTCCCCCAGTGGGCTTAACTGCCCCACTATTCCGTAATCCCCCTCCCGTGGGCTCTCACACTTAGTTTCCATGTAGCTCTCCCCCATTAGGTGAGACCATGTTGGCATCTCCACATGTTACCCGCTGCGGTGGCATGTGGTCTCCGTAGAGTGCTTCCTCTGCAAGGGAGTAGCGCTCCAGAGTGTTCCCTTACGGTGCCGGGCGGCAATCTCGCTATCAAAGAAACAACCCCACCGCCTGTGACGGTCGATGATAAGAATCCCCTCACCTAGGTTAGCTGAGTCCTTACCCCTTCACTGGAAGGTTACGATTAGCGGAAGCTTCACTTGTGACACGCCTAGGCCAGTCAGTGTTGCTCCGCTGGCAGTCGTTATAAGGCCGTGGCGTTTCTTATAGGGACCCCATCTGTGGACACAACGTCGAGTGACCGACAGAAAGTGTCCCTCATGCCACAACGCTTGGCCAACCCGCTGCAGTGACAAAAAGATGAATGAATGCGCATGCCGTCCTCCTTTCATACCCATATATCTGGGGCGGGAACAGGCATGCGGATGCCTTTCGCCAAGTTCATTGGCCTTTTAAATTCCTCTCGAAAGAGATTGGTTCTCAAGTTCAACCCCATCAACATCTCGTTCCCTCCATCAGGGAACAAAGGTTACAGTCATAACCGAGACGGTCCCCTCCAACCCACGATAGGTGGATACAGGACATTTTCCAGTGTGGTACCCTTGAGAAATTGAGATGTTCGCTCTCTGGCTCACTTGACTCTTTTTACAAGACTTGGGATCCCTTCTTAAATTACATTAAAGGTTTACCTTGCTCACCTCCAACTGGTAACTATGTATGTGTTTGTGTTCATAAATAAAAAATTAATATGCACAGTAAACAAACATCTATTATGTAAACACAAACTTTTATTCTGAATGCAATTAATCGCGATTAATCTTTTGACAGCCCTAATTTATTTACCATTATTATTACTTTTTTAAAAAGGTAATAATAATAGTAAATAAATTAGGCCTGTCAAAAGATTAATCGCGATTATATATATATATATATATATATATATATATATATATATATTCTTATTATTATGATTATTATTGTATTCTGAAATTACTTTGTAGGGCAATCTATGGGAGGGGAAGGTATTGGGGTAGATTAATAGACAGTTTCTTATATGAGTTGGTTTCATCTACATGATGCAGTGTCTTGTACTGTCATTAAAAATGCTAATAAAAGAGATTTGAAATATCTGTAAAATTGGACAAGGCATATAAAGGATGTCTCACCTGAAATCACCTTCCTCGCTGCTGGCGTGGTTCAGCTGTGTTTCTGGGCTTTGGGTCGGTTGAGAACTCGGGTTCGGGTTCGGTTTGGTGATGAAATTATTGTGCATGTTGGCACGGACGGGCTGTGCCGGAGGGCTCAGGAGTGTCGGGGGGATGGATGGTGGGTTGAGGTGAAGTTGGGAGGTGGGGCTGAGCTGTGGGTTTAGGGGTAAGGCTGACTCTGTTAGAGTGCCTGTAGCTTTAACCTGAAATGAAGGCTCAAGTGGCCTGGAGACTTTGATCGCTGATTTGTTTGGTAGTGCTGTTGGCCTGGGACGACAAATGCTGATGGAACTAGTGGATGCTTGTGAGCTCAAGGACGGTTTTACTCGCTCCCTATTAGTTTGGATTGGCTGCAAGACCTGAGGCTGTTCAGCCACCGGAGGGTTTCCAGACATGCCCATCTGACAATGTGAGGAAGTGAGTTTGCAAGGGTTTCTGGGTAGGGTTTGACCCAGTACTCCATTGGGTTTCTCTGGCATTGTGAAACTCTGAATGGGCTGCTTTGGATCCATTTACCTGCATGATAGAAGGACACATGTTACGTTTATGCATTTATCACATGTTTATCCAAAGTGACTTACAGTATAAGTGTTACTATTCCCACAATCCATGCTTTTCTCAAACCATTTCTGTGGTAGTCATCATTCTGTCACATTAGTTTTATAAATTCAGACAGAAGCATAAAGGACATTATGGGTGACTAGACAAGAAACTAGATGCTGTAAATACAGTAAGATGAAAATCTCCAGAATCTTTTTTTCCTCCATACTCCTCTGTCTTCTACCACGGCGAAAGACAGCGACTGTTGCCGTCTGCAGTGGACGAATAAGCATGTGTGGCTCTGGTTAACAGCCAAGGCTGAATGCCCCAAAATCATATCTGTCCCCATCGCCCTCTGGGACATCATTGCTTTATATGAATGAACTAAACAACAATAAACTACGTAGCAAAGATCAACCCATTTCTTCAAATGACAGCTATGTTCTGATCAACTTTCCTGTTGCTTGGCAACACCTTTAATTCCCATATTTTAAACATTACAATACTTTTGATCATTCCGAAATATTTCCTTTAACATCTATTACACGTTCAATAATGGCAGTAACATAGTATTAGAGATGTGCCTCTGTGTCTCTATCTGTTGCAGGCTAATAGCTCAGAGCTTCTACACATTGGTATCCTGGGACAGATCTTTGGTGAAAGAGACAGAATGCACTTTTAAGTAATGATTTATATGCTCTTTATACAATCTCAGTGTGTTGATGTTTACAAGCAATGCAATAGAAGTCTTTATACATAAAGGCATATGCATCCGAATATTGTACAGTATGCACATATAGGAAGATAATGCAAAGTAGTTTGAAATACAAGCACACTTTGAAAATTATAATTTTAACAAATTTCATATCAAAGTCCTTTAAATGCTACTAATAGATTGTTAGCTTAAGTGCATCAATCAAACATTTATGGCCCTTTAAATGTAGCTACAACAATTACACATTGATACTGTAATGTAATTTGTTAAGGTTATTAATGAAAGTTATTTGGCGCTTTTAAAGTGTTAAGAGCCAATAAGAGCCCATCTGTCCAGAACCAGTTACTGAAGCACACACAGTATTTAGTGCACCATAATAGGATGGCATAGTAAAAACAGGTCATCATTAAAAATTTAGGATGATGATGTCAAATTACAACAATGGCTCAGTAAGGGTGAGTGAAAATTCACAAAAACATAATGTAGGAAATAACACAATAACATTAAGTTTCTCAATGTCCTTTAAACAACAAATTTAGCCTATTTTGCAGAGAGACATGGGTTAGTTGTCACATTGGAAAAGTTGTAACCATGAATACCTTGTGACAATGATATATGAGATCAAATGTAAATATATAATGATCGATGTGTTAAAATCATTATATTTTTTACATTTCGTATATTTTTGCTGTTTTGTGGATCGTTGTTTAACTTTGCAGTAAACACTGTGACAACTAACCCCATAAAGTGACATGTAAATGGGGCATGTTGTCACACAAGGTTTCCATGTGTTAAAAATGCACATGTTATGCATATTCAGACACTGTCTGTCAAAATAAATCTGGGACATTTTTCATGGATTATAAATTCCTATTATTAACCTTATGTTATGTGCAAATTTGATTTGTTTATTTGATTGATTGAATTATCTGAATTGAGTTCATGCTGAAACCACAATAATCTGTTGATTATCATATGATAACAACAGCTTCAAATTTTTAAAAAACCTGTAGAATACAAGAAAATAACTGAAAACATAACTACTATTGTCATATATTTATGTTATTTTCATATAAATAAATCTTCTTGCTGACTATTTCAAGCCTCAGGGTTTAAAATACAATAAGGATACTTTTCAGATAATGTCAGAGCTGGAGGTAAGAGGAGGTTTAATATAATTTACAAACATTTAATCCAGGATTATTTAAACTGAACGCATCAATCAATTTTGACCAAAGCTTTCAAAAAGACAGTAATGGATTAATAATTAAATTTTAATAGCACGATGATCTGCAAATACTGTCAAACTTTTCAGTCTCTTGTATTCTTACAAATGACTAAATGAAAGCAAAGTTGTCTGCCTATATACATCTGTATGTATCCATTGACCGACATGACCCTTCAAAAGACGAACAGTGTTTATTTGCCGCAATGAGGGTCAACTGTATAACTGGACGTCACGTCAAAATCACAGACACTGTAATATTCTTTATTCTCACCAGCCCCGCGCGCAATAAATCGCGTTCACAAGCAAGGTCACATCTGCGCGTGTCAATAAACACTTTGCGTATGAGATAATTTACCGTTGGATCGTGACAGATGAGGACATATATTATGATGACAGTAGCGTAAAAATAAGAGTCTTTGTGAATATCCAGGCACTGACACGCATGTGTTTGAAGTTGTTTCGTCAGGCGACACTTGTTTATACGCTGCGGTGTCTGGAGGTGAAGGGTGTCACGCGCGTTTATCGCGTACGGTAGGAAACATTCAAACATATATCTTAAACTACATAATTCTGCATCACTGAATCATGTTTCGTTTCAAAATCAGTTGTGTATCATTGTTATTAAGCATCTTTAGCATCCTTACCTGCCCTGTGTCTCCGTTAGAGGACCGGTGCGAATGTGTGTGACCGGTAGAGACGCTCACATCACGCACACACCTCAGAAACGCGCGCGCACACTAGGTGTTGTAGTGATGGATACGACAGTCCCGAGTTCACGCGATGAGAGTGAGGAAACTGAGTGACATTTGACGCTTATCGACGTCATTTAGTATTAGCGACGCAATTCGTCATGAAACGACGTGCGCGGAATTGAAATGCCCAGCATTTGGTATATGGTCAGTATAACATGTATAAAACCAGGAAAATTCATGGCGCACTTTTTTATAGTGTCTACTCAATCTATAAAAAAAATTGATTTTTTTTTACTGCCAAAATGACACAGATGAACACAGATATAGAAAAACTTTATTGATTTATGGATAAATATTATTTTTTGTTGAGTATCATGTAAATGAATGATACATGGTTATCATATTCAGTATTGTAAAGTACTGTAGTATTATTATTATAAGAATGTCAGTAACCAAACAGATCTCATCCCCCATTTACTGCCATAGTAGGGATCTGTTTAGTTACTGACATTCTTCCAAATCGCTTCCTTTGTGATCAGCAGAACAAAGAAATGTATACAGATTTGGAACAACATGAGGGTAAGTAAATGATGACAGAATTTTCATTTTTGGATGGACTGTCCCTTTAATAGAAATAATATAACAAAACAATTAAATAACTGAAGTGTTTAAACTAAAGGTTAGTATAGAACTGTACTAACACTATGCATTGTTCGTAGTTTTACTCAATTATGTACTGTAAGTAAGGAGAGAGAGAGAGTACATGCACCTTGTTAAATTTAATAACACTTTAAATTGTGAATAAAAAAAGAGCCATAATTTATTCAAAACAAATCAATAATACAAATTGACTGCAACATTAGTTTTACGTTTATATGTTTCAATAGGGATATCATTATCTGTGCTGAAATATTATACACATCTTTAGTGCATAGTCATTAGCCACGCAGTGTGTGAAGTGTCAAGAAAGTTTGATGTACTCTTGAAATTAGCTTTGGCCTTTTGAAACACGACTTACAGTCTTTAAACAGGCCAGAGAACCTGTCCATCCCTGAGTGAATGGTTATATAGGACCTTAGCCCTCCTAGCACATTTCTAATGTAAAACAGAATCTATAGGCTACAGCTTTTAATACGACACTGCAACTTTAAGAGAGCGTTTAAATCACCCAATCAGAAAATACCATCAGTAATTATATTCCAATATAGGAATGCATGAGACATTTTCAACATTGTTTTCTTTTACATAATAGTAAAAGTGCCGCGTCTATAATTTTAAACAAGCAATAAATTTGGTCTAAGCATAATTCCACATTAGATCGCATGCCCTTATAAGCCTGATGCTTTTGTGCTGGAGTGCATTCTAAAAGGGAGCAACAGCACCATAAAAAGCCATTCATGTATACACACACACACAGTTTCACAAAATCTAGAGAGAGATTAATTCACGTGTAATCTTACTGGAATGCACTGCTTCAGAGCTCCGGCTGAATCATTATACCAAACACACTAACACGCAGGTTAAAATACTCATTCACGGCACATGCGCACATACATGGAATAGAGACGAGTGTAGAAATATAAGACTATATATCTGATCTTTGGTTTGTGTGTCTGTCGTAGTCATTTGGCCATTTACAGTAAAAACGTTCAGTGTGGCGTTACGTTATGGCGTCTTCTTTTTGGTCTTGACAAGGCCTTTCTCCACCAGACAGCGGTAGAACTCTTGGATATACGTGTACACGCACTTCCAGTCGGGCTCTCGCATTCGCATCAAGTCGTCAACGTCCAGCAGTGGAGGGCAGTCGGCGAGTCTCCTGCAAGCACAAACATACACTGTCATTACAACATACAAACTTTCAGATTACAGCATTTCCTCAGGGAACATGAGCCGCGTTGTGTCCCATTCTTCAAAATGATTCTACCCCGCTCACAGAATGTGTGAATCAGGCTTTTTTGTTTCCTGTATGGAGATTTCCTATTGAAACAGGAAGTTGGATTGGGACATCCCTTTCTTTCATTTTGGGTGCGTCTTGATCAGATACCTTGTTCTTGGTCCACTGATCAGGGAGTTGGCTATTTCCTCAGGGAGAATGAGCCGCGTTGTGTCCCACTCTTCAAAATGATTCTACCCCGCTCACAGAATGTGTGAATCAGGCTTTTTTGTTTCCTGTTTGGAGATTTCCTATTGAAACAGGAAATTGGATTGGGACATCCCTGTCTTTCATTTTGGGTGCGTCTTGATCAGATACCTTGTTCTTGGTCCACTGATCAGGGAGTTGGCTATTTAAGGGCTGTCTTGTTTCTAAAAATCCATCCAGTGCACAAAACATTAGTTCCCAAAAAAATCCCACAATGCAAAAACCAGGAGCAGAGCTGTTCCCTATTTTCTTTAAACAGAAAAGTTACTTTATATATATCAATACAACTATTTATCAAAATTTTATATATCAAAAGTTCTTTGCTCAAACTTTGCATTTAAAATGACACCAAATTGTTCAGGTGTTCAGCTGGGTTCAGGACTTGGCCTTATGCAGACCAGTCAAGTTCTTCCACACCGACTGAATAAATGTTTCTTTCTGAACCTTGTCTCATACACAGTGGCATTGTCATGATGGAATAAAAAAGGGCCCTTCCCAAGCTGTTGCTATTAAATTAGAAGCACACAATTCCACAGAATATCATGATATGCTCCAGCATTAAGAATTGTACTCATGGAAATTACTAAAGTCATCAAGCCATATTAGATAGGTTGACCCAATACTTTTGGCAATATAGTGTGTGTGTATATATATATATATATATATATATATATATATATATATATATATGTGTATATATATATATATATATATATATATATTTTATACACAGAGAACATTTAACATTAGATTTTCAAATTTTCACATACATTTTTCAATATGTGACAGAATAATCAAAGCGTTTTTGATAATGTACTTTGACCCATAGATAACTAGATGCCGCATTAGCAGCTGTTTCTATGTGCCGCTCTACGTACATTGTCCGCAAGTGTAGGTCTGTGTTGCCAAGTCGGTTTTCCCATGGAATTGTGCTACTTTTAAACTGTTGCTGCTTGTTGTTTTTTCTGCAGGTTAAGAGTGGAAGGATTTTGTTATTTAGCTGTCAATCTAAAGATGATTTTATTTATAATAGTTATGTTCTGTTATTTGGACTAGACACATTAGGCTAGTGATGACTGATTTTGTTAAACAAATCTGGCAACCCTGTTGCAAGCTGGTCTGTGAACACCAATAGTTATTGGGGTGCATGATTATGAAAACGTATTTACTGTTGTGTGAACTCATACCTTATTTGCTAAACTAACACATGACAATAACGAAAGGGTAACACATTTTTTGGGAATTTAATTCCCTGTCGTTTTCACAGCCATAGTGTTAGCCTCAGATGTCATGTCCACAGACCATTGGCTGAACAGCTGATGCATAAAGCATACTTTTCTAGAAACACTTCAGCGAGTTCGAAGTCATCCTCTGATTGGTTTATTTCTACAGGATTTCCGGGAGCCACGTGTGTCGCGTTCTTTAATGGTCCGCCTGGAAACAACACAAAGCCGTCTGATCGAAGAAGTAAGCTGTCATATAATATAGCTGCAATAAGAATTCATCACGATCGACAAAATTCTAAATTCTTAAGTATGCAAGGTTAACGGCATAAACTCATCAACATGGCTGTGCAGTGTTGTGGCAACTCTGAGTGACATCAGTGGACCGTTCCAAGATCGCGGACACGTCTATAGCTGTGTCCCAAATGACATGCTATGCACTTAAAATCTGCACTATGCACTCAACCATCTAGTGTATGAATTTTAGAAGGGTAATATCATCCCAAATGGAATACTAAACGGTTTTATACTAACCGGAAGTATATCGGTTTCCGAGACAAGCGCAAATGACATCAATCGTACGGCACAATGTGAGTCAATAAAAATCAATTTGTACATTGTACATGTAATGTAATTTTCATTTGTTTTACCCAGCATGACTTTAGTCACCATCAGATTAAAGCATCATCACTCCACAAGAGAACTTTGCTCGTGCATCGTCTGATAGCCCTGCCTCCTTTCCACTACGTAAGCAAAACTGCGTCCGTTGAGTGCGTGAAGTGTCCAGAGTTCCACACTTTATATTTTCGGTTAAAAAAGTGCATCATCCGGGTACTTGGAAGTGCACTTCTTTCTTGAGAATTTTCAATGTGAACACACTACTCACACTACTGATACTACAAAATGGCATAGAATAGTGCATAAGTGCGTGATTTGGGACACAGCTTATGTGTCTGAAACTCTTAGACTTGAACCCGTATTTAAAAAAATATTGTCAGTGAAATGTGGATGCTTAAGTAGTCGCATCACAGCAAAATTGTAACAATCCTGCCTGCTCCTCGTTTATGTCACCGGACTACACCCCCCAGAATGCCTTGCACCCGTCATGATTGTTTCTGCACCTGTCCCTTGTTTCATCTTGTTTGATTTTGCACCTGTTCTGTGTTTGATTCATGTATTTAAGTTCAGTCTTGTGCAGTGGCGGTTCTACATTGAATTACACCCTGGGCGAGACCCCCTTTGAGCACCCCCCCAAAAAATGCCACAAAATTCTGCACAAACAGTTATATTTTATTATAACAACATAAGCGAAAATTATATTTCTCCTCTTCTTCTTTTTTCCTAAATTGGGCACCTGATGGCTTTAACCCTTTCCTTTCCATCTCTGTGTTTATTTTGCACTCGACAATAAATTAACAGATTTCCCATCCCCCCAACACAACCAGAAGTCAAGACTTAACCAATATTTTTTTTTGTTTTCACAATTCGTCATCAATCCAGAAGTCGACCATGTTGGAGGCATTGAAAGTAAGCACTGCTATTGAACCTAATGTAAATCGCAGATTTTGCTGTAGAAAAAATTATTCTTCTTTAGAAATAACTGTGAAAATAAGGCTCTTTAATGCAAGTCGATTATGCTTGACGTCATGCGCCTTTTTTTCCCATTGTCCAATCGTATGAAAGGAGAGCCAGGCCTTCCGATGTGGTCAGTGGTGACAAGATTTGACTGACAGGACATCTGTTTCGGTGGTTACCTAGTAACATAAGAAAAAAACGCTCCGCCTCGCGTTTTCGAACATGAAAAGCGCGTTCGGTCTGATCGGCCCCTAATGATGACCACATACTCATTTTGTATTACCTATTTTTATTAGCCATTTCACACAGCTTCTGTGCACGGCACCTTCTCAGCTAGCAGGGGGGCCAATTGCCCACACAGTGAAATGATAGGCGCAGAGGTTTTTTTTTTTTACTGCTCGCGCCGCCCCCTATGTATCATGAAAAAATGCCGCTACTGGTCTTGTGCCTTGGTTTTTGTCAAGTGTTGTTGTTTTAATGTTACCCATGTGGATTACTTACCTGAAAACTTGATTTGTGGAATAAACCTTGCTTGCTGAAATCCTGTGGTGTGCTCTTCTGCCTGAACCCCCGTCAGCGTGACAGAACACTGGACCCACCACTATGACCACACCGTGGGATTTCCCTACCACCTCGCCTCCAGAGTCCTTCCTGTTATCTATTTGGCAGGACGGGAGGAGTGTTATGCAGAGGAATTCTTCGAGGCATGTGAGCGGGTAACGTGGGACGACACCCGCCTCAATCATGTATTTCTGATCAGCTTGGATGACAATCTACTCGCCTCCCTTTTGCTCCCTGATGTTGGGGAGTTCCGGCTGGAGGACTATGTGAATATGGTCCTCCAAGTCACGGGTTCTTCTTTCCGCGTCGGGGAGGCTGACGGGAGAGCGGGGGATGGCCATGCAAGTCCGATCAGATGCGGAGGGGTCGTCCTATCTCACCCAAGCTCCATGACTCAGTCCTCCGCAAAACCCCCCCGCCGCCGTAAGCCACGACGACGGACAAACCGCTGCTCACCCGAGCCAGCGGCACAACGCTCACCCGAGCCTGCACCACAACGCTCACCCGAGCCTGCACCACAACGCTCACCCGAGCCTGCGCCACAACGCTCACCCGAGCCTGCGCCATGACGCTCCCCAGAACCGGCGCCCCGACGCTGGAATATGGAAGGCCAACAGGGCCAAAACCGCCAGTCTCCCCGTCAGCTGGTCTCCCCGTCAGCTGGTGATTTCTCCGCTGGATCTGCTCCTCCAGGAGTTCGATCCCCTGTATGGCCTCCACCCTACCCTGAATCCTGTTCCAGTGTTGGTGTCCCTGGATTCCGTTTCGGAGTTTGTGCCCATAAACCCCGTTCCAGAGTGGATGCCCCTGGATTCCCATCCCGAGTTTGTTCCCCTAGTCTCTGTTCTAGAGCTGGATTTTGTTTCGGAGTTTGTGCCCATAGACCCCGTTCCAGAGTGCCCCTGGATTCCGTTTCCAAGCCGCTAGAGCCCGCTTCCAAGCCGCTAGAGCCCGCTTCCAAACCCGCTTCCAAGCCGCCAGAGCCCGAGGAGCCAAGCCAGCCCGAGGAGCCTTCCAAGCCTCCGGACCCCGAGCCGCCTCCAGAGTGGCCTCCTCCAGCTTAAGAGCCTCCCAAGCCTCCGGACCCCGAGCCTCCTCTCGAGTGGCCTCCTCCGGCTTACGAGCCTCCCAAGCCTCCAAAGCCTCCGGACACCAAGCCGACTCCCGAGTGGCCTCCCAAGCCTCCGGACCTCAAGCCGCCTCCCGAGTGGCCTCCTCCGGCTTACGAGCCTCCCAAGCCTCCAAAGCCTCCGGACACCAAGCCGCCTCCCGAGTGGCCTCCCAAGCCTCCGGACCTCAAGCCGCCTCCCGAGTGGCCTCCTCCGGCTTACAAGTCTTCCAAGCCTACGGACTCTGAACTGCCTGTTTGCCTGGAGCCATCTCTCTGCCCTGAATTATTTGTTTCCCCGGAATTAGCTGTCTGCCCTGAACTGCCTTGGAACTGCTGCTGGATCCTCGCCGTCACCTTGGCTCATCGGCTCTCTGTCTCCACCTTGTGCTCCACCTCCACCTCCACCTCTTCCGCCTTCGTCGGTGATTCCCCAGGAGTCATCGGCCGCTCTGCCTCCATGGCTCCTTCCCTTCGTCGGCTCCACCCTGGTCCACCTGCTCACCTGCCTGTGTTCGCCTGCCCTCTTGTTCTGCTGTACTGTAACACTCCTGCCTGCTCCCCGTTTATGTCACCGGACTACACTCCCCAGAATGCCTTGCACCCGTCATGATTGTTTCTGCATCTGTCCCTTGTTTGATCTTGGTTGATTTTGCACCTGTTCTTTGTTTGATTCATGTATTTAAGTTCAGTCTTGTACCTGGGTTTTTGTCCAGTGTTGTTGTTTCCTGCCTGTTTTAATGTTACCCGTGTGGATTACTTACCTGAAAACCTGATTTGTGGAATAAACCTGTTTGCTTGCTGAAATCCTGTGGTGTGCTCTTCTGCCTGAACCCCCGTCAGTGTGACAAAAATAAGTTATTTGCCATTTTTTTTAATTATCTGTCTGTTTTTTTCTTTTTTGTTAATAACTGTAAAACAATTTCAAGGCTCAAAATTTCAGGCTCAGCTCAAACTTTGGTTAATCTAAAATTTTTAGTTGGCACAATTGCAAATTTTCACTTGTAGTAACAGACTGTTTTATACATGTATAAAACTTTAACTGAGCCGATTGAAAAATGTTAATGTAACCAGTGTGTAGGAAAATTAAAAGTTGGGGCAGTGTTTCTTAGCTATAACATAAAGCTAATACATAAGCTAACACACAAGTGTTGAGGTCAATCTTGGGATTCATTCATGTGTGAAGATAATACGATTTCTTACTCTGCAGTCTTGAAAGCCTTCTCAAAGTTGGCCCTGCGGTCATACGGGTCAAGGGTGCAGTATTCAAAGCCCTCGGGGAAGAACCTGTGTACCAGCGCACAAAATGCCAAACCGTTTGCCCAGCTAGAGGAGAAGTTTCGAATGTTCACACCCTACACACAGAAACAAGAGAGTTAACCATGTTAGGACCAGAAGCTTATATTTCACCAAAAATGTATAAACATATTATATATGACAAATATTAGCTTAAATATTCAGTTAAGAACTTTGAGATGCTCTACTAAGAATATAAAATTGCATGTTACCTTATGTATTTATCTTTACGTTGTTCGAAGTCAGATTATGTCAAACTAACATTTCCCACAAAATCTGAGCCGACACCATTATTTATATAGCTTACCTGCTGATTAATTGTTTTTTTTTACCAAAAACGTTATGCAATACATTTTTCTGCACTGAAATTGTTGACTGAAACGTGAGATTAACACAAGTTGCCTAGCAAAGTAGCGAAGCCGAAAGAAAAACCGATGTTTTCGTCTAGGCCCACCTCATACGGTTCAGTCTTGGCCTGGCACCAGTCCAGCAGCATCTGTTTGACGTCTCTGGTGTTCGAGCCCCCGACCGCCGAGCCGCACTGTACTTTAACCCTGGCCATGTGGGATTGAGCCGGGCTTTAGGACGAAAAATATAATCAATCAATGGGATGAGATAGGAATGAGTCCAGCTCGCATCTTTTACGTCTACTCGGAATGACTCACCTGCCCACAGTTTTAGGAGTGAATGTAGAGGACTGGGGGGATGAAAATGTTCTGGCTTGAGCTGGCCCTAAAGTGAATTAAAAATGAGAAAGGAGAGGTTATAAAGGTCATGCAGATAGAACAGTAAACGTAGTTTTCGGTTCTTAGAGAGTGATGGTTACTTACTGTGTGCGTTGTATTGTGGGACGCTCCGACCATTTGCATTGGGATTTTGCTCCTTATTCTGTCCAGCAGCTGTTTTGCCTCCACCACATTGCTGTCGCAAGTTCTCCATGCGGGCTGCCCGTTCCCTGTCCCACCGTTCTGAGAGGTGAGAAACAGAGGTTTTACACAAAAGTGATAAACATCATCTAAACAGTTGGAAAGTTAACTGTTTGTTTTGATAACTTGGTTGTTATTTCCTGTAGTTTATATACTAGCAAGGCCTGAATATCACAAAACCAGTCAAGAACATATTGCAGTCAAATTTCAACCTAACTTTTGTATCTGTGAAGTGTTAAAATATACAGAAACTATAATGAGAATTTATTAGAGCCATCCTAAATTATAAGGAATATGTCTGATGTAAAACATTAAATTGTAATAAATATCACAGTTATATCAATAATACATTAATGAACAATTATATTATTAGATTTAATATTTATTATATTATTATAATTTAATGTTTTTAAAAAACTAAATATAATAGTATATTTTTACATTTAAATAAAAAATAGTTATTATTATTATTATTTAGCTATTTATTTTGAAATAGCTAAATAATAAATGCGCTTTTTGTGAGATTTTCCCTACAGCGTGTTGGTGGAGCACATCTATTTTGACATTTTGTATGTTTAGTCCTCACCCCTCTTCCTCTTGAGCAGTTCTCTCATGGCGGCACGGATCATTTTCCTCTCCTCGAAATCCACAGCCTTATCTAGCTATTACATGCAATAAACAAGAGCACACATACACACACGCTTGAGCGTTCTTCTAAATATGGTCAGGACAAACCAATAAGAAGCACAAAGCATCTGTCAGCGCAAGTCACATCTTACCATATTATTCAGGATTTCTTCATCCTCTATAGCTGCCAGTTGTTCTGCTGTTACCGGTCCCGTGCCGGTAAGCTGCTCTTTGGTACCCGACTCTAGTGTTACGCACTCACCCTCCATCTTCAGTGACAGCTGGGATAGAAAGAGGAACAGAAGGTGTTGACAGGAGCTAGGTTAGGAGATGTGTGGATATCTCCATGTGTGTGTGGGAGTGAGGGAGTATGTTTATGGAAAGAAAAATTAGGAAGACAGAGTCTAACTGAACCATGTGAAAGAGCTACTAGTACAGACACTCCCAAAGATATTTTAAGACAACCCCAAGATGCCAACGATGTACTTTGTGGCTACAATAGCATAGCATGACTGATCAGAAGAAAATGCTATTGCACTTTTAGTCCTAGTGTCTCGACTTTGTCTCAAAAGTTTCTGGAAGATTTAGAAAATAGACTGTTGACAAACACAGTAATATTATAGAGCTATAATTTATTTTTCTTTGAGATGAAATGTCTTTTTTTCTAAGCACAGTAGCACATATACTGTATAATGATGTAAAACCAGACTAGAGTGTGCACATAAATGGAAACACTCTTTTGTGTCATTCTGTGTTAAATAAATAAAAGGGACATGAAAGGTTGAGTTACAGTAACAAAATGTGTTGTTCTTAACTAGACGCATAGATGTGTTCAGTTAAGGACAGATTATTTTGTTTTTAACACAATAGTTTTAAAGGACATTTGAAGCTCTCAAAATAAATTTTCTCTTTATTTTTAATGTTGGTTGGTCCCGATACAAACCAGCATATAGGTGTACTGTATTCTGCGTCTCGTATCTTCTAGTAGCCTTAGTCCTGTAAATCAGTTGAGATCTGGCAACAATCAGATAGATTTGTGAAATAGTTTAAGTAGCCTACTTGAGGGAAACAAATTGAGATAATTTCCTGTGCTGCGCTGGAAAGGATACAGCCCCAAAAAGTTTTTGGACACTTACACCAGACTTTAAAATGTATAATTATCATTGCATTAGGTATTGATATCAAAAGGCAGTTATTTTAAAGGCAGACACCACAAGCAAAATAGATCCAAAATATACAGGTTGTTATGTTCAGTTTGAAATATAAAACAAAAACTGTACTTCAAAAGACAAAAAAGTATTTAAAGACTTGGTTCACCCCAAAATTCACTCACCCTCATGTAATTTCAAACATGTATGACTTTATTCTGCAAAATAACATTTTTTGAAGAATGTTGGTAACAGAAAACCGTTGGTCCCCATTAACTTGCATTGGTTTTGTGTCCATACAATGAAAGTAAATGGGAACCAATTGTTTACCAACATTCTTCAAAACATATTACGTTTTGTGTTTTGCAGAAGAAAGTCATACAGGTGTAAAATGACAAGTAAATAATGACAGAATTTTCATTTTGGGGTGAACTCTTCCTTTAAGCCAGACTTTAAAATGTTATTGCTTTAGATATAAATATCAAAAAGTAAGTATTTATAGAAAGACGCCACAAGCAAAACAGATCTGAAATATATGTTAGGTTGTCATGATAGTTCAAAATAAAGACAAAAAGTACACTTTCTGGTCCTATAACAATAGTGGAACATGTCCACTGATAATATGATGCACGTGTGTCAACTTCAGAAAAATTGACTTATATTGTACACTAAAGGCGATAAAAGTGGTGAAATGGAAACTGTAGTGAGTTCTCAGATAAGGTTGGTTTGTAGACGCCACTTGTTTTGATATTACGTCATCTAATGTAGTTCAATTCATGCAGTTTTAAGTGTGTTGGCTATATGTAGAATCCTATAATACAGTATTAACCCAATAACTATGTACTTTTTAGGAATAACAAATTGTTTTTACAAACATCTGAAAGCTGTTATAAAGTCACACAATAACTGCTCAAAGATGGATTGAAATGTAAAAAGTCAGCAAGATGCACAGAAACCTTTCAAAAGTATTACTCGAGAAAAAGGAAGAATGATGCTTACCTACCACTCTGTGGCTGTCTGGGATAAACTGGTCTTGTGGTGTGTGGACTACTGTTTCATTTAGAGTGGCTGAGTTTTTCAAAGCCACCGTCAGACCCCTCCCACCATGACCCTCATTTGAAGGGACCAGGAAAAAATGGAAATGAATGTGGAAAAAACGGAACGGGATATTGAAGTATTAGTAAAGGATCTGGCTAGGTTCGCATAAGCTTTGGCATCCCCGCTTGGAGCTTACGCTACGTCACCATTTTATCTAAACACTGTGTCCCCTGAAGTTCCTAAACTGTTTGCTATCTGGAAAAGTAGACGTGATCGCACAGCATGCTCTGTGTTGGCAATGATTATATAAACAGGTGGTTTGCCTCTTCACAGAGCTAAACACTGAATGAAGCCACTGCCTTATTAAGGCATAATGTGAATGATGTTGCCCAGCAACATCCATGTTTGCACGGGTCACATCTTTCTCGCCTCCGCTGCACAAACACACTCATCATTTTATTTTTCTTCAAACGCAGCCAAATGTCACTCGTTCGTGGACGTTTTAACTGCTTGCATACTTCCAGTGTGATTTAAGCATGGGTTGAAAGGCATGTAATGGAAAAGGAGCTAGAGGCTCTACCTAGTGGCGGCTGATGGTTATCGCAGCCGTTTGCTGGCAGACTGAGCTGGTATGACACATGGAAAAACTGAGGGTTGGGGAAACCTTGACATAGATTCCATGTCCTAAGACTCTTTGACCAGGGTGACATATAATTATACAATAGTGGATCTGTTATAGGATGGAGTAATAAAAAGCACTTACATTTTAATGTGGCATGTGTTTGTAATGCATTTGAGAATGAGAAAATGCAGTTGTTTGGCTAAACTACAACACTTCACTTTACTAGTAAGTTAGCCATGTATAGGTTTCAAAAAATTGTTCCTACGACTAGTGTTGTATGTTTATATATGTAGCGCTGTGGTCCTGCGAGACACAACATTTCGTTCCACTGTATGTCCACACATGTAGCGGAATGACAATAAAACTCAACTACTACTGTTCGACTTCTTATCCAAACTTAGCCGTTGAGAGAGTTAAGAACGGGAGACTTCTGTACTCATCATAGTAGTTTATTTTGCAACAGACAAAATCATGGTGCAGTTTGGCTGTACGGTCAACAGAAAGTTGGCCATCCCGTAGCTCACCCCCTTCCACCAATCTCAAACAAACAAACTAACCGGAAAATAAAGGAAATGGAAGTGAACACACCAAACACATGATTACAAAACAATCAGTAATGAATCATTGCTACTACATTCCAGCCCCATGATTATTACAAATCTATAAAGGTAATAACCACACAATCATGAGAACAAAATTTCACATATTCACAGATACAAATCATTATAAATATATGATAGTGTAAGATGCATTAAAAAGTCCATATATCATCATATTCAAGTCCATATTGCATTGCATAGAAGTCCATATTGCATTGCATAAAAGTCCATATTGCATTGCATAAAAGTCCCTTGAAATCAATCATTTGCATAAATTTTCAGCTTCAAGTAATAAACAGATTTTTGTGACTGGTCTGTCCAAACAATTAGTCTTCGTTTTAACTGTGACTTGACGAACCAGTCCTCTTTTGTCAGATATTGTAGCAATGATTTTTCCCAAAATCCATGAGTTACGAGGGGCAGCATCATTAACAATCAGAACAATGTCTCCCATTTGAAAATTTCTTTTGATTGACAACCATTTTTGCCGTTGTTGTAACTGAGGCAAGTATTCTTTTGTCCACCTCTTCCAAAATAAGTCGGACATGTACTGAACTTGACGCCATCTGCGACGTACATACACATCTCCCTTTGAAACAGGCCAGTAGGTAACAATGGTCGAGTTTTTAAAAGAAGTAATGATTGGACATTAGAGCTTCCAGATCATTAGAATCCATAGATGTTCTAGTGATAGGACAATCATTAAGAATTGACTCCACTTCACAAAGAAACGTATGGAGACCCTCATCATCCAATGTCTGTCCCCTTAATATAGAATTCAGTACTTTCCTCACTGATCTGATCATTCTCTCCCAAATACCTCCAAAATGGGATCCAGTGGGAGGATTAAAGTTCCATTTGATACCTTTCTGGATAAGCACATCATTGATTTGATTATGATTCCAGTTTTTTATGGCTTCTTTCAACTCCCACTCCGCTCCAACAAAGTTGGTCCCATTGTCCGAATACAACTCTGATACTTGACCTCGTCGAGCTACAAATCGTCATAAGGCATGAATAAAATAATCTGTGTCCAGTGATGCAAGGACTTCGATATGTACAACTCTTACAGACAAGCAGGTAAAAATAACTCCATATCATTTTACTGTACCTCGTCCATGTTTCATTTCAAATGGACCGAAACAGTCCGTTCCAACTCGAGTAAATGGTGGTTCATCTGGTAAAACTCTGCTTAAAGGCAAGTTTGCCATCTGCTGACATCCTGCTGATCCTTGTAATCTTCTACAGGTTACACACCTAGATAAGATCTTTCGTATAACTAAACTAACACCTGGAATCCAGTATTTCTGACGAAGTTTTGCTAGCATGTCATTTCGACCATTGTGTCCATATTCTCATGAATATGCCTTAAAAGTAAATCAGAGACATGCATATCCTTAACCAAAAGTATTGGATGTTTGGATTCCTCAGGCATAGCTGCATTATCGAGACGTCCATACATTCTTATGACCCCAGCCTTGAGTATCGGATTGAGACTGTACAAAGGACTGATTCGTTTGACCTCCTCACCTCTCTGTAAAGACTTCAATTCCTCTGGAAACCTCATCCTTTGGGAAAAGCGTATGATCTCCAGTTCACTTTCTGCCAACTCATCTACTGAAAGACATCCTTTAGCAATAATAGATTGTAATTTATGCATGTTCTTATTGAGATCTCCCAGCGGGCTCTGTTTTGATTCAACACAATGCGATGTATCTTTCAACTTTTTCCTCCTCTGAATTAGAGTTAGGAGAATTTTCTTTAACCTTAGCATCCAGGCTACAGCCTTCTGGAGACGTGTCCATGATGAATAATAGTTGATGAGGCGTACTACCGCATTTGAACCTTGCCTTTCAATTTGCAGCATATTAACCAAGAATTCCTTCTTAACTTTTGGGTCTGCATGCATGGTTTTCTCAACCTCAACTGGATTAATTGGCCCTTCTTCCTGAGATCTGACAAGAAAGGAAGGACCAGCTGTCCACATCTGCTCTTTAAGCAGAGAACGCACTCTTAATCCTCTTGAGGTAAAATCTGCAGGATTAATTGAGGAATTAACATGTTTCCATTGAGTTGTGTTAGATGCATTCATAATCTCTGCAACTCTGTTTGCGACAAAACACTTAAATCTGGAGGAATCGTTTTGTATATATTTCAATACTACAGTGCTATCAGTCCAAAACACTTCTTGCAATTGCATTCTCAGATCCCTTTTCCACAATTTATCCATTCGACTGGCAAGTGTGGCAGCGGTAAGTTCTATAGGAGGAATAGTGGGAGATTTTAATGGTGCTACACAAGCTTTGCTCATAAAAAAAGTAGAATGTACAAATCCTTGCTGGTTGTGCAAGAGCAGGTACGATACCACACCATAGCCTTCTCCACTTGCATCCGAGAAGTGATGTAGCTGAGCTGACATGACCTTTCCAAATTCTCCAGGTTTCACACATCATTTGACCTCAAACCTTTCTAGGTCATGAAGATCATCAAGCCAATTTTTCCATCTCTGTACATACTTGTGGGAATCACACTATCCCATCCAATCTTTTCTCTACAGAGGTCTTGAAGAATTTTCTTCGCTACAAGCACCACTGGAGATAAGAATCCAAGAGGATCATATATGCTGCTAACCACAGAAAAAATTCCTCTTCTAGTGAAAGGTCTATCCTTAAGTATTAGCTTAAACTTAAAGGTGTCCGATTCAGCACACCATTGTACACCCAGTACTCTTTCCACAGGAAGCATGTCATGATCAAAGTCCTTCACTTCTTTCACTCTTTCTTCTTCAGGAATTGCACTCAACACTTTACAGTTGTTACTCATCCATTTAGTAAGGTGAAAGCCACCTTTAGCACACATTTCCTCATACAACTGAATAGCATCAGATTCTGTGGGCAATGAAGTAAGGCAATCATCCACATAAAAGCAATTCATAACGGTCTCAGTTGTTCTAGAGAGAAACAAATCCCTGAAGTCCTCTACACATTTCCTAAGTGCAAAATTGGAGCAACTTGGAGACGAAGAAGCTCCAAACAGATGTACCACCATTCTGAACTCTTCTAAGTCCTTATTTATATTACCCTTTGGCCACCACAGAAACGTTAAAGGGTCAGAATCTTCTGACGGAACTCTTACTTGATAGAACATGGATTCTATATCAGCCATTAAAGCAATGGGTTCCATTCTGAATCCTGTCAGAACACTTATAAGAGGACTTGTCAAGTCTGGACCCTGTAGTAGCTGTTGATTTAATGAAGACCCTTGGTATGTGACACTACAATCAAAAACAACCCGGATCTTTTTCTTTTTGGGGTGGTAAACCCCATGATGCGGTATATACCACACATGTCCTTCTAGTCTTTCAAGATCTTCCACAGGCACCTTTTGCGCATAATTTTGAGCAATCACATCCTCCATAAAAGCAGTATAATCTTCCTTAAAGGCAGAATCCTTCAAGAATCGCTAACGCAAGTTCAAAGCCCGTTGTTCTGCAATCACTTTGTTGTTTGGCAAGACTCTCTCTTAACTCTTAAGCGGCAAACCAATGCTGTAATGACCATCTGTTAATTTTACAGACTGAGATACCAACTCCATGAACTTATTATCTTCTTTAGACATCCCTACCATATCATCTAAAGCACTTTCAGGGAATTCGTTTTTAAACTGTTGCTTCCAAAGATCATCCAGTTTTACAACAGAGATTCGATTTACAGTTTCAAGAAGTTTGTCATTACAGGAAATTCCACCCTTTTCCATTCCTTTGAGTGGTCCATTCACTGTCCATCCAAGTACAGTTTTTACTGCATAAGGTCCATTATTTTGGCTGTTAACCACTTGCCACGGCTCTAGAGCTTCTGGTACGTTGGATCCTATCAAGAGCCCAACTTCCGCTTTAATTGAAGGCAAATGTATATGCTTCAAATAAGGCCATCGATCAAGGTCCATTTCTGTAGGTATATTGGATTAAGATACCGGTATACTTTTCTGTGTATACACTTCTGAAAGTGAACAGTAATGCGTCTGATTGAACTCAGCAACTTCCAAATCCTTAAGAACATAACTGGAAACTGACTTCTCTTGATTCATGGTTTTAAGTAGAATACTAGTTTTCTTCCCAGACAGACTAAGCTTATGCATGAGACTTTCAGTACAAAAAGAGGCTAAACTGCCCGGATCCAGAAAGGCATAAGTCTCCACAATCTTACTCACATCATTAGATTTAACACATACTGGAAGAATAGATAAAGCACATGAATCTTCACCAGCCCCAGTTAGAACACTGGACTGCACAGAGACCAAGGCACTACTTACTGCTTGCTTATTCTCCTCAACCTTATCACATCGAGAGACATGAAGAATACTAGGATGCTTAAAGCCACACACGTTGCAGGTAAGTCGTTTTCTGCAGTCTTTGCTCATATGACCTGTGCGTAAACAGCCAAAACAAATACCTTTCTTCCTTAAGAAGTCCACCTTTTCCTTATTAGTTTGTTTGGCAAGTGTAGCACATAAGTCCAATAAATGTTCTTCACCACAACAAAGACAAAACTCTACTTTGTGGCTCTTTTTACCCTTTTCCATTTCGAAGAAAATAGTGGCAAAGCTATTTCCTTCTGGAAAACTTGGACTTCCAAAATGTTTCCAAAGACAGGATCAGTAAGAATTTTAACTTGTTTCTCCACAAAGTCCACAATGTCCTTGGTTCACATGCCACTGCTCTCCATTTGTCTCTAAGCCTAAAGGGCAATTTGCATATTGGTAGACAAATTTAATTCCCTTCATATGACAAACATTCTCCATAGCATTGCAACTCGCTCTAAGGAAAAGATAATAATCTTGTAAAGCCTTTGTCTCTTCTGATTTTATGAGCTTCCAAGAGAGTACTTTATCCATATATGCTGCAGATATTTTTTGTTCATTTCCAAAATGATTCTTTAACAAGGTTTTGGCCTTCAAATAACCTTCAATAGGAGGCATATGTTGACAGCTTCTGATTAGTTCTTTAGGTTGACCTCAAATACATTGCAAATACAAGTAATAAAGACAATCACCATGGCTTTGTTTTCTTCTCCACTATCTCCTCAAAGGCATGTATAAAACCTTGATACTGCAAAGGGTCCCCATCAAAGGATGGAATTTCTCTATGAGGAAGTAGTAAACTATTACTCTGTTGCACCAACATGGCAGTGATTTCATTTTGCCTTTCCATAAGATGTAATATCTCTCTTTTTCCCTGGTTAGATATTGGTTGTCTTAGTACATTTCCATCATTAGGGGAAAAAGGGAGCTGTGCATTTGTAGATACAGTCTTTTGCAATGGTGCTCCTACATATGGTTGTGAAGCAGAGGGTAACAAAGGGTAAGATGCACTTGATGTGAGTCTCCTTAAATCTTGTACCAAACTAACAGTGGGTAAAGGTTGCTACCCAGCATGTATATTAACTTGAGCTGAAGACATCATCAGTGAACTAGGTGGATTCATTTGAACATTTTCTTTCCTTCCTTTTACATCTGCTGATATACTATATCAGCTGCAGCAGCCATGTACACATTAATTTTAGCTCTGGATGCAGCTATTTTAGTTTGAAGCTCAATTTGCTCCTTCCTCTTCTTAAAAGTTCCACTTCCTCTTCCACTGCATGCTTCTGTTGTAACATCTGTTGACTGGCTAGTAAAGCAGCCATTTCCGCTTCTGCTTGAAGGTGCGTAGATGAAACAAATGATCTACTAGCTCGTGAACCAGAAAAGTGACTCCTTTTGCTTGATCCTTTGCTGCATACATTTGAAATACTATCAGATGGATTAATATCATCAACGAGGTGTTCGCATGTCTGATTGTCCTCACTTTGATTCGCAACACTCTGGGAAATGACACAATCAGTAGTTGTATCAGCAGGCAACTGATTATTCAGTAGAGAAAGTCCTTGAGCAGCCATAGTCAATGATTCTGTGCCATCTCTCACATTATGAGCTAAACCAAGACTTTCATTATTTTGTACAGGTATGGACATTGTTTGAGTTAAGGACTTCTTTAATACTTTGAGGTCACACAACCATTTCTCAACGTCTCCTATAAACCCTTCATTGAATCGTAAAATAGAACAAAACCATTCATTTTGTCTAATTTGTTCTTCAATAGGAAGTAAAGGGTGTAAACTCTCATGTTGCAAACAAGCATCATCTCTCAAAAGCTTCAATGTTTCCAATAAGGAAGAAACCTTGGATATATTTTCATCATTTTTCATACATTCTTTCAAAGCAGCAATCACATTTTTCATCTTATTCACTCTGGTTTTGCGTTCATTTTGCAATGATTCCACTTTTAACTCCCAAGCCTTTGGAGTGACCTTATGATCCCTCTTGCCTTCCATAACAGCGTCAACTTCAAACCATTCAACGGCACAAAAAACCTTTTCACCAAAGTCCATTCAATTATATGTGCACATTGTCCAAGCAGCAATGCATTTCCAATCGAAAATAATCTAATAATCCAGCCAAACGTCATTAGGACAGCAGTTTACATTGCACATAATAATACTGTAGCAAAAATCACCAAAGCAAGGCACCATAGCGTTCATAGCATTTAATACAGCATAGCATTCATAGCGCAACATAGCGTTCATAGCACAGCATAGCGTTCATTGCACAGAATCGCGTTCATAGCACATTCTGGCGTGATGCCCTTAGCCTCTTAGCAAACGGCAACAAGTGAATAACTTAATTCACATACCGCTTCTGATGCTATGCATTAAATCTTACGTTCATCCTCATATTTGGTGACTGTGTTCCAACTTCCAATCCAGTGCTGCCAGGCTCCATTCAAACCAGCGAAACTCCATTCAAAGAAGCGCCGTTTTCTGTTGACTCATGTTCGACTTCTTATCCAAACTTAGCCATTGAGAGAGTTAAGAACGGGAGACTTCTGTACTCGTTATAGTAGTTTATTTTGCAACAGACAAAATCATGGTGCAGTTTGGCTGTACGGTCAACAGAAAGTTGGCCATCCCGTAGCTCACCCCCTTCCACCAATCTCAAACAAACAAACTAACCGAAAAATTAAGGAAACGGAAGTAAACACACCAAACATGTGATCAGTAATGAATCAATGCCACTACAACTACTACTTGATTTTTTCAAAGAAAACATGCAAAACGCTTTCTCATATACACTAGGAGGTTGTTGTGGGTGGTTTGCAGGTTGCTAAGCAGGTCTTGTGATGGATTGTCAGGGTCTTGCTACATAATTGTTTACATGCCTAAGTGAACATAGCCCACACATCAAATAGGATATAGATATCGCTTATTGCAAGTCTATGGTCTCTTTTTGGCCAGACATGTAAAGCACACCATAAAAATACTATACTGTACTATCAAAACATACACTTTTGCACTTTAAGAGTCTGTATTAATAGCTCAATGGGAAATATTGGTACAGTACGGTATATATTAGGACGTTTTTAAAGGGATAGTATAAAAATATAAAATTCATCATTTGCAGCATGAAGTTGCTTCAAACCTGTATACATTATATTGTTGCACTGAAAGCGAAAGATTATATTTGGAAGAATGTTTGTTTGTTGATCGGTCTGGTTGGTGGCTAATAATGTAACGGAAGCAGACTCGAACACAAGGGTTAAATGCCAGACAGGTATTTTTTTTAAACAGAATAGACAATAACCAGAAGAAGTCAGGAAGGATCTTGAAAGTCGCACTGGATATGGGCGAGGAGCGTGTTTACCAAATGTTCATGAACAGGTGAAGTGAGGGAAGCCAGCCACGGGAGACAACGGGACGATTAGAGTGCTGAATTTGGGAGATGCCTGTGGGACAGGGAGATCCACAAGGATATCGCTGGATACTAGGAGGTAAGTACTGATGTACACAAATAGAAGTTATCCACAGATTAGAGTCCTGAACCGTTTGGGAGATCGGACAAAGGGTTGTGATAGTGGCTGGCTTTAAAATTGCTCAGTGCTGTGATTATTAATGGTCTTCAGGTGTGTTGTTAGAACTCCGGTGATTGTGATTGTGAGCGTGGAAGTGGGGTGGAGCCTGGTGTATACGTGACAGGATCTCCCGTACAGAGTAGACTGTTCCATCTTCGAGCACTGGTGGGAGAGGGGGGTCATCAACAGGCTCTGTGGAGGGAAGAGAGACAGGTGAGTAAGCAGGTTTGATAAGGAAGACGTGGAAGGTGGGGTGAATCCGATATCGTGGAGGTAGCTTCAGCTCATATGTGACCTCATTTATTTGTCGCAGGATGGGGAAGGGACCAATAAATCTGGGACTCAGCCATACTAACTGTCCGGGTTGGTAGGTCGGGTTGGGTCTTTCCGGACGTCAACAAGCCTTTGGTGTCTCCTAATGGCTCTCTGGAGGTGTCCCAGACCCTCTCGCTCTCCTGGAACGAGTGGGTGATGGAGGGGACTTCTGATGGCTCTCCGGACCAAGGGAAGAGTGGGGGCTGGTAGCCGAGTACGAACTGGAATGGAGTGATGTTGGTAGTTGATTGTCGGAGGGAGTTTTGTGCGTACTCGGCCCATGCAAGGAACCGGCTCCAGGAGTTCTGGTGGCTGTGGCAGAAGGTACGGAGGTAACGGCCTATCTCCTGGATCTTTCGTTCGGTTTGACCGTTGCTTTGTGGATGGTAACCAGAGAATAGGCTGACGGTCACACCTAGGAGTGCTTCTCCCGACGTAACCTAGGCAAGTAGGGTAACCTAGGCAAGGTGCCGATTTCCCGGAGAGGCACTGGGTGGACAACTCTAGGGGCACTGTGGCGCTGCGTCGGGACCCCTCGTCCCCAATGAAGCCTACTGCTGCCGCCTTGGCACCTAATTTTCACCTCTGTGTACATAAGCAGCCTTTCGGTGCCCCCTTGCACCCTAGTCTTGCCAAAACGTCCAAAACATGCCTAAACGTCCCCCTTGCCCCCTAAGTCTGGGCATAACGTCCAAAACATGCCTAAACGTCCCCCTTACCCCCTAGTCTGGGCATAACATCCAAAACATGCCTAAACGTCCCCCTTACCCCCTAGTCTGGGCATAACGTCCAAAACACGCCTAAACGTCCCCCTTGCCACCTACATTCTGTTTTTTCTCCCTTGCGCCCCCTAAAACCTACTGACAATCATTTTTATCCGATCACTCGCTATTAGCCCTTAGGCTACTAGCGCTAACGTTTGATTTGATTACTAGCTCACTGCCTTTTGTGCTAACCCTTTACATTACAAATGGCAAATGTTTCAGAAATGTGTTTACCTCTATGTCCAGATGAGGATACGTTCTAGCTTCAGTCGGTGCATTCCGAACTGGAGGCTGTTGAGAGGCAGATCAACGACCTATTAGAGAAACAAGCGCGGCTACGTGAACGGATAACAACGCTGGAATCATCCCGGGCTGATGCTCGCAAATCCGTGGTAAGTTTTCGACGCGATTGTATCACTCCTACCACTTCTACGCCGCGTGTTTTTCTGCCCAGAGCCAGGCTTCGAGAACACGTCTAGCCCAGGTGAACTTCACTCCTGCACAAACACGGCGAAAGGCACGAGCCAGGACCGGCCCGACAACCTCTCTCCCACAGCCTCCTATCTTCGAGATTTCGACCAGGAACCGCTTCGCCCCCCTCAGTGACACGGATTGCAACGCTGTGGTGATAGGAGACTCAATCGTCCGGCACGTACAGCCTTCCTCGACTAAAGGTAAGGTGCACACTCATTGTTTTCCTGGCGCCCATGTTCTCGATGCGTCTGCGCAGGTACCTGCGATATTGAAGCGTGATGCTAACATTGGGGCTATCGTGCTGCACGCGGGGGTGAACGACATTAGGATGCGGCAGACTGAGATTCTGAAGGACTTTGAGACTCTGATCGAGACGGTACGCGAAGCATCACCCACAGCTAGGATCGTCGTGTCAGGACCGCTTCCTACCTACCGACGAGGCAGCGAAAAGTTAAGTAGACTATTAGTGCTAAACGAATGGTTGATGTCATGGTGTACTGAACAGAAGCTGCTCTTTGTAAATAATTTTGATCTTTTCTGGGAGCGTCCTAGGCTCTTTCTCCCTGACAGCCTACACCCCAGCAGCATCGGAGCGAATCTTCTCTCTGACAACATCTCAAAGATGCTACGCACCATCTGTCAAGTAAAAACTTTAAACATAGTCCGTGTTCCTCCCACTTAATTGTCAAAAATGTGACTGCTCCTAAATTCATAGAGACTGTGTCTGTCCCCCGAATAATAATACAAAATAATAATTTACGTCAAAGATAAAACCTTATTGTTATTAAACCTGAAGATAAAATAATTAACGAGCAAAAACAACTCATAAAGTTCGGGCTACTTAATATTAGATCACTAAATCCAAAGGCAGTCATTGTAAACAAAATGATCACAGACAACAGTTTTGATATACTCTGCCTAACTGAAACTTGGGTTAAACTAAATGAGTCTACCCCACCTAATTACTGTTATATGCACGAGCCACGTCTGGTTGGTCGAGGTGGTGGTGTTGCAACGATTTATAGAGACTTTCTTACCGTACCTCTAAAAACAGGACTTAAATATAACTCATTTGAAGCACTTGCACTTAATGTAAGCGTTCCAAACAAAAGTAAAAAATCCTTGCTTTCACTCGCATTGGCTACTGTGTATAGGCCCCCTGGGCCCTACTCGGATTTTCTAAAAGAATTTGCCGACTTCTTATCAGACCTATTGGTCAACGTTGATAAATTACTGATTGCTGGAGATTTTAAAATCCACGTAGATAATACAAATGACACATTCGCAGTGGCGTTCACAGAACTATTACATTCTTTCGGAGTAATACAACATGTCGACAGACCCACCCATCGTCTTAATCATACACTAGATTTGATTATATCTCGTGGAATCGATCTAACCGATATTGATATTATACCTCAGAACGACGATGTCACCGATCACCACCTTATATCTTGTACAATACACACTGCAAAAATCGGCCGCATAACTCGTTATCGACAAGGTAGAACAATAACTCCAACTACTAAAGATAGTTTTGCAAAGAACCTACCAGATCTGACTCATCTAATAAATATTCCAATAAACACAAAATCGCTTGATGATATGACCAGCAACGTGGGCACTATTTTTTCTAACACTCTAGAAACTGTTGCACCTTTGAAGTTGAAAAAGATCAACGAGAAAAGCATAGCACCATGGTGTAATAGCACCACCCGATCACTTAAAATGGGAACACGTAAACTGGAGCACAAATGGAGACAAACACGATTAGAATTCTTTAGAATTGCGTGGAAAGAGAGCGCAAACAGTTATAAAAAGGCACTAAAAGTGACAAAGGCTGAGCACCTCCGCAACCTCATAGAAACGAACAAAAACAATCCAAGGTATTTATTTAATACAGTTGCTAAATTAACAAATAATCAGACGCCACCTGACCTGGCTATTCCACCGCACCTTGGTTGCAATGAATTCATAAAGTTTTTCACAGAGAAAATCGAAGATATACGCAACAATATAGCAAAATCTCTATGCCCTATGAATTAGCATCAACCATCGGCCCGCAAGAAAAGCTACAGTGTTTCTCACCCATAAAACAGGACGATTTAATTAAACTTATTGCAACATCTAAAACAACAACGTGCCTACTAGACCCTATACCAACCAAATTACTAAAATAATTACTACCCGTTGCAATTGAGCCCATTTGTAATATTATCAACTCGTCAATTAATCTAGGCCATGTCCCAGGATCCTTTAAGATGGCTGTCATTAAGCCTCTTATTAAGAAACCAAACTTAGATCCCAATGACCTAGGAAACTACAGACCGATTTCAAATCTCCCATACTTCTCTAAAATATTAGAAAAAGTAGTATCCACCCAGTTGTGCTCCTTCCTACAAAATAATGACATGCACAAAAAATTTCTGTCAGGTTTTAGACCACATCATAGCACTGAAACTGCTCTCGTTAAAATTACAAACGACCTGCTTATTGCATCAGATAAAGGCAACATCTCACTCCTCGTCTTGCTTGACCTTAGTGCTGCGTTCGATACCATAGACCATAAAATACTTTTAGATCGCTTACAGAATTATACTGGTATTGAGGAGCAGGCATTACAATGGTTCAGATCATACTAATCTGACAGATATCACTTTGTCCAACTAAATGGGAAATCGTCTTATCTAACGCAAGTTAATTATGGATTGCCCCAGGGATCGGTTCTAGGACCCTTGCTATTCTCCATATACATGCTGCCCCTTGGCAACATTATTAGAAAACATGGAATTAGTTTCCACTGTTATGCAGATGATACTCAACTATATATCTCATCACGTCCAGATGATTCATTTCAGCTATCCAAACTGGCAGAGTGCATCCAAGACATAAAACACTGGATGACAAAAAACAATTTCCTCCTAAATTCTAATAAAACGGAAATACTACTTGTTGGACCAAATGCACGTAATCAGAATATTGCGGATTACAACCTACAAATCGAGGGCTGCACCGTTACTCCAGCAAATACGGCTGGATCAATTTCACAATTCAAAAAACAGCTGAAGACCCACCTCTTCCATGAGCACTTAACTGTCTCATAATATTAAAAAAAAAAATTCTACCTCTATTTTTCCTTTCCTAATGTTCTCTATATACTTGCTTATACTATCTTGACGTTGTATTTGAAACTTTGTATTACTGTAGCACTTCTCGTGAATATTGCTTACTTAGATGAATCGCTTGCTGTTTTCCTCAATTGTAAGTCGCTTTGGATAAAAGCGTCTGCCAAATGAATAAATGTAAAATGTAAATGTAAAATACAGTTAAAGACCTAGGCGTTATATTAGATAGCAACCTATCATTTGTAAAAACACATCTCAAACGTCACAAAAACAGCTTTCTTCCATCTTAGAAATATTGCCAAACTACGAAATATTTTGTGTGTTGCTGACGCTGAAAAGCTAATTAATGCACTTATGACCTCAAGACTTGACTATTGTAATGCACTACTAAGTGGTTGTCCTGCATCGTCAATAAACAAATTACAGTTAGTTCACAATGCGGCTGCCAGAGTTCATACAAGATCTAGAAAATATGATCACATAACCCCAATCTTATCATCTCTACACTGGCTACCCATTAAGTATTGTATTGACTTTAAAGTTCTTTTAATTACTTATCAAGCCTTAAACGATTTAGCTCCTACCTACATAACAGAGCTTCTAGCACGCTACAAGCCAGCTCGCTCTTTAAGATCTCAAAACTGCTGACTTTTAATAACACCTAGGATAAATAAATCTACCAAAGGGGGTAGAGCCTTTTCATACGTTGTGCCTAAACTCTGGAATAGCCTTCCTGTTACTGTTCGGGGGTCTGACACGGTCTCACAATTTAAATCAAGATTAAAGACATATTTTTTCAGCCAAGCTTTTACATAATGCATGAATTGTAAAACAAATAAAATATTAAGAACAGCAGCTACACTAATTGAGTCTCTTCTCTCCCCCTCCTCAGGATGCCCATCCTGAGGTAGGGAGAGATTACACCAGGTCCAGACGGATGTCATCCCGAGGTGAGGAGAGTTCCGGACGAACGCCTTATGTCATCCCCAACTAGAGGTTACAGCAGCTCCAGCCAAACATCCGGTTCCACCCTCCTGCGATAACCTTCTGCCTGACTCACCATCCCAGCTCCAGCTCATGCAACCCCATCACCAACCAAGATCAAAGATGGTCTAATTGTTGTCATATTAATGCTAACAGTATTACAATACTTGGTATTAAATGCTAAACTTACATCACATGACAGCAGTTTGAAGTTACAGCTGCATTCAGTTACATTATGCCATCACAGTTCCGTTTTCTGCGTATAACATTCCTTATAACAAATTTAACAAAATCTATTTCCTTATTACATTTAATAGGCTCTCTATGATAATCATTTTCTCTATAACGTTAATCAAAGTCACTGAGTACAGCTGTGACACGTCATAGGAGAACTGGCCCTCCCGACTGAGACTGGTTTCTCGCAAGGTTTTTTCTCCATATATTTATCATTTGGAGTTTGGGTTCCTCGCCACAGGGTCGTGTTGGCTTGCTCACCGGGAGACGGCTTTTTATAGTTATTTTATTTTATTAAATTAATTTAAAGGTTTGGTAATTTTTACCTTTCTTGTTTTTTCTGTTGCTTTCTCCTGTAAAGCTGCTTTGCAACAATACTCATTGTGAAAAGCGCTATATAAATAAAATTGAATTGAATTGAAATAAATTTCATGTTAGAAACTGGAGTAAAATTTATTTAAATATTATAAATACATATCCAAGTAAAAATCACAACAAAACAGTCATTCAATTCAATGCATTGTTATAATAAATGATCCTGTATCTACAGGGGTTGAACACCACATTCTACTGCCATCTGAACACAGGTGTGCCTATTCTTCAGCTGTATATGGATGAAGCAACTGACCACAGTGGCGAACTTCACCTGTCTTTGCCATCCATCAGGTCTGTCATTGCTGCAGTCTGACCATGGATGGGAAACAGGCATTCAGGTGCTTGTGTTCCTCCACTGGCTTGCCCATGCAGCATCCTTCAGAGTGGTGTCACAATCCTTTGGCATCCCCAAGACCTCTGTGCATGACATTGTGCACAGAGTCAGCAAGGCAATCATGGGAATTTTAAGGAGGGTGATTTGCTTTCCAACCGGAGATGACCTGGAGGCAGTGGGAATGGATTTGCACAGCTGGCTGGATCACAAGCTTTTAGTAGAGCAGTTGGTGCTATAGACGGCTGTCATGTCCGAATGAAACCTCCAGCAAATAACTCCAACTGTTACTACAACAGGAAGCTGTTTCACTCCATCCAACTCCAGGCCATCACTGATCACCAAGGAAAATTCCTTGATGTCTTTGTGGGATATCCTGGGTCTGTGCACGATTCCAGGGTGCTGAAAAATAGACCTGTGTATACTGGCGGCCTATATCCACCTGCAGGAAACTGCATCCTTGGGGATGGTGGCTATCCTTGCCTGAGTGCACCCATTTGCCTCATCACGCCATACAGAGAGCCTGTACAGAACCCTGTGCAGGCTCGTTTTAACAGCAAGCACTCCCGTGCAAGATGCGTAGTAGAGCGAGCCTTCGGCATGATGAAAACACGCTGGCGCTCTATTTTCTTCAAGGCCCTAGAGGTCAGCCCTGCCTATGTGCCTGAGGTTGTTGCGTACTGTGCTTCACAATGTGGCTCTTCTCAATTGGGACATTGTTGAGCCAGACAATGAGGGACACCATGAAGAAGAGGCCTCCCCGAACACCACAACCAGTAGTGGAGTGGCAATCGGGAGAGTCAGGACTTTTCCCGGTGAGCCGGTAGTGTTTTGAGGCCGCGAGGGCCGGTCTGATAATAGTTATACATTGCAAGTTATATTAGCAACACTATCTGGTGGCCTGATGTGCGGCCGCTTCCCGCTGGTCAAACTGTGCAGCAGCCTCTCTGCTCAAAACAGTATATAAAAGTGCTCAACCCGTTCGGCAGGTCCAACCATGTCTAGGATTTTCAAAAATATAGGGGGATCAGTGAGCGGCCCCTCCCCAAATGGCATAGCCGCCATTTGGGAGGGGCCGCTCACTGCCTGTCGGCCTTTGATGTAAAAAGCTGCCGAACACCTCTTTTTCCTCGTCACGTTTTGGAAGTCTAACGTCCGTGTGAGTGAGTTAAATGATGGAAAGGCAAAAAAGAAAACTGAAAGGTGATGTAACGGAGGCCAGCTAGTGATGAGCTGTGCAGTGTGTAAACCTCACTCCCCGACCTCAAGAGGTGTTCTAGCGACAGACGCTAGAGACTGCGGTCTTTAGCCTCCTCGTCAGAGCGCCCGACATGCCGGACCGATCCGGTTCGAGGCCCGCTTGGAGTGGCCACGAGTAGGACTGGTTACACTGAGAAGGTCAGACTTAAAAGGAAAAAAATTATGGAGGAGGCAGTGAAATGCTCCAAAATAACAGACATGTTCCGGGTGTAACCGGTCCTACTCGCGCCTGCTCCGAGCAGGCCTCGAACCGCAGTCTCTAGCGTCTGTCGCGTCTGAGACAAATGAATAGTTTACTATTGAGTGACTCTTGAATTTGTCCTTCAGTGGTTGGCAGATTTCCTAGTTTTAAAACGAGTAACTTCCCTTGGCTGCTGCTGCTGCTATGTTAAAGAGTACATTCCACAAGATCATCAAAATTACAGTTTATCCGTGTGTAATGTTGCCGTGTTTGAAAGTAAGCAGTCTGCCAAGTTGTAAATCCGAAGGTGAACGAATAACAAAGTTATTAGCTTGTAAAAATGGAAGTCGACTCTGAATCACGCGAATGAGTCGTTACGTGTCCGAATCTTGAACTGCAGTCTATGTACGTATACATACACAGTAAAACAGTAAAGTAAGTGTTGGAAATTTAAATGTAAATTTAAATTCCTCCCCTAATCACTGTAGCTCCGCTCGTTCGGTCCATTTGCGACACATGCTGAACGCGTTTGACCAATCACAGCAGACTAGGCCATTTGACCAATCACAGCAGACTACGCTAGCGGAAAGGCGGGGATTAGACCGATGAATCGCGGAACGACATTCAAGTTACCCCTGTGATTTATGTGTTCGATACTGCATTTAAATGTGGAGGTAATTGCAAATGTGTTTATCCTCGCTGTTTATCCAACACAAGTCATGAACAGTATTAATGGACATATAAAATAATATATACATTGTTTACACACTTAAGTTAATATGTTTATTTACATTACGCTACTTATGCAAGCAGTGAACAATGCTTTGTAACGTTACCACATATCAGCAGCCGTACACAGTAATGCATTTCATGTTGTCATGTGCTCATTTGCAATGATTATCGATAAAATTACAGGACAGATTACACAGATATTAAAAGGCGTCTTTAACATGTGTAACGTTGCAAAGACGCATGTGTGCGTGGAGCTCCCCTTTAAGCTAAACATATTAAAACACACCATTTTCACAGCAATATCAGAAATGCACTATAAAATCTAGCATTACAGGTTAACTTTACGCTACAGCCAAAAAAAGCGTTGTTGGCTGGTAATACTCACATTTGAAAACACCTGCCTTGCAGTTCTCTGCCATTCTTCACTACGAACTGAGCATATCCTTTCCGTCGTGGGATCATGGGATAGATAAGTATGTGAAGTTTCCATTGCAGAGTGCTTCAGAATCTGGGCGTAACCAGTAGACCATCCGGGAATTTCTCATCTACTGTTTTATAAATACTGAGGATTCGGACATATTGCTCTGTTCACGTACTGTTTTCTCCTACTAATTGTAGGTAAGTAGGTGAATTCGGACGCAACAGTAGTATATGCACTTTGAAATCTCGCGAGAAATAGTCCAACACCCGGATATCTCTCGCCTACTGTTTTATGAATACTGACGATTCAGACATACTATTCGGTCACCTACTGCTTTTTGCCTACTATATAGTATGAAAGTATGTGATTCCGAACGCAGCCACAGACAGCCTACAAATAGGTGTGGAATGTACGCTCTCGAATACAGGGGTGAAAAGGTCACAGGGTCTCAAAACTCAACACGGCCGACCGCTAGGGCCCCTCAAGCTAGGATCTCGAGTTTTGTGCTCCTAGATCACCCAGAAGTCCCTTTTTCTTGAAAAAAGATTGAACCCCACTTTTGTTCAGTTTGCCCATTCAAGAGCCTCTGTCTGGCTATGAGAGGAAGAAGCCTGCGAGAGAGATTTTTAATAAACACACTAAAATATTTTCCCTCCGCTCTAAAAAGCTGTACTCTCGGTATGTGAAACAGGGGCCCCCAGGCTACCAGAATCCAAAGTTTGGGACCCCTCGAGCCCCTGGGGGCTGTACGGAACCTCCTGACACTCGTAACCTATCCCATTCATTTTCATAAGCTTGTGATGGACACTGGCATGGAAAGGTCTGAGGGGCCCGAAAGTCACGTATACGCCTCGTCACGGGCCACCGGGTCGCGCTCTAGAGTTCCGCGACCCTCTGACCTCGTTGACCCCTTGGTTTGCCCAAAAAGACACAGACAGCCTACAAATAGGTGTGGAATGTACGCTCTCGAATACAGGGGTCAAAAGGTCACAGGGTCTCGAAACTCAACACGGCCGACCACTGGGGCCCCTCAAGCTAGGATCTCGAGTTTTGTGCTCCTAGATCACCCAGAAGTCCCTTTATCTTGAAAAAAGATTGAACCCCACTTTTGTTCAGTTTGCCCATTCAAGAGCCTCTGTCTGGCTATGAGAGGAAGAAGCCTGCGAGAGAGATTTTTACCAAACCCACAAAAAAAATTCCCTCCACTCTAAAAAGCTGTACTTTCGGTATGTGAAACAGGGGCCCCCGGGCTACCAGAATCCAAAGTTTGGGACCCCTCGAGCCCCTGGGGGCCGTACGGAACCTCCTGACACTCGTAACCTCCTGACACTCGTAACCTATCCCATTCATTTTCATAAGCTCGTGATGGACACTGGCATAGAAAGGTCTGAGGGGTCCGAAAGTCACGTATACGCCTCATCACGGGCCCCCGGGTCACGCTCTAGAGTTCCGCGACCCTCTGACCTCGTTGACCCCTCGGTTTGCCCAAAAAGACACAGACAGCCTACAAATAGGTGGGGAATCGGGATCTCGAGTTTCGTTTCATTGTGAGCATGATTTCACCCTGGAAAGTTACTGCGGCTCGAGGCATTCAGTGACGCATGGCCCCATAGAGATGTATGCGGGGGAGGGAGATGTATGAAAAATAACCAAAAATATTAATTTGCGTATCTCGACCTTGCCCTCTCGGTATGTCGTCGAGGGTCACTTGACGCAACTTTCTGTAAATTTTCGGGCACCTGGGGCCTTCCTGGGCCGTACGGAAGCCGCTGACACCTGCAACTTATCCTATTGTTTTCATAGGCGCCTAGCGTACAGTGACCCCGGAACAACACGGAGGGCTCCGAATGACCTCGATTCGACATATTTGGCTCCTCGCGGCCCCCTCGTTCAGGTTCCGTATTTTGAAGTCGGTACCACCTTGTTAAGTACTAAATTGTCCGTTTTGGGGTCGACGTGGGCCGTGTATTTTCCTAGAATATTTTTCTTGATTTTTTTTCGGGCCCTCGCCACCCTCCGAGGAGCATGGGCTTTGAATATGTTGTGCGTGAGGGTGTGACGGACCAGCATTCAAAGCCCCTAGGTTCTTGTACAAAAATAAAGCGTATTGAAGCAGAACATGTTGAACAGAGACTTTTTATTGTGAAAAGTGCATTTGAATACAAAATAAGCATTTTAACAGGCATAGGTGTACAATTTACCAATATGTGGTGCTTCTAGTGTACATTTATGTAGGTTTCTTCATACAAAACGTGTTACAGTATCAAAAAATGACCTTTTACAGTATTGTCCTAAATAAGCCTACGAGGCCCTTGTCGGATAGGTGGTGAGTGGGACTTCCTGTGATCACAGGAAATGCCAGCTGTAACTTATTTGACGGGGTCCACATAGGTGGCAAATGTACACAACGTTTTTAGGCTTCTGAAGCACATTAATGAGCTATAATGTACATTACTATGTAGGATTTTGCCTCCTATGCACTATACTGTTGTATTTACCTCTATAACTAGTTGCAAAAGCAAATAATGATCGTTAACAGGCTTTGTACATTCGCCACCTACGAGGGCCCCATCAAATAAGTTACAGATGTCGGATGAAATTTCTCAAAAAACTGTGAAAGTCCAAAAATTCATTACATACATAACTTATTTGACGGGGCTCATATAGGTAGCTAATGTACAACCCACTCATAACCTATTCAACAGGGCCTACGTAGGTAAATAATGGACACACCGTTTTCAAGCATAATAAACATGTTGCACAGCTGTAATGCACTTAAATTACAAAATGAAGGTCAATCGAACACTAAACTACTGGCTTTATTCAATAAACATATATAGAGTGCAATTAGACTATTTTAAAGGGATTGTCCATTATTTACCTATGTTGGTTCCATCGAATAAGTTACAGATGTACAAAATTCTTTCATAACATTTATAACCTATTCAACAGGGCCTACATAGGTAAATAATGTACACACAATTTTTAGGCTCCTGAAGCACATTAATGAGCTTTATTGTACACCAGTATGAAGGTTTGTGCCTCCTATGCACTCTACTGTTGGAATTACCTCTATAACTCATTGCAAAAGCAAATAATGGTCGTTAACAGGCTTTGTGCATTCGCCACCTACGAGGGCCCCGTCAAATAAGTTATAGATGTAAGATGAAATTTCTCAAAAAATGTCAAAGTCCAAAAATGCATTACACACATAACTTATTTGATGGGTCTCATATAGGTGGTGAATGTACATCCCACTCATAACATATTTGACAGGAACCACGTAGGTGGCGAATGTACACAGCGTTTATAATCATAATAAACATGTTGCACAGCTGTAATACACTTACAATTGCTAAATGAAGGTGAATAAACACTCAACTATGAACTTTATTCACATAAACCTATGTAGCGTCAAATAAACCATTTTATAGGGATTGTACATTTGCCACCTATGAGGGCTCTGTCAAATAAGTTACACATGTAAGAAACAAGACAAGGAAAAAAGTCCAAAAATGCATTACATGCATAACTTATTTGACGGGGTCCGCATAGGTGGCAAATGTACACAGCGTTTATAAGCATAATAAACATGTTGCACAGCTGTAATACACTTACAATTGCTAAATGAAGGTGAATAAACACTCAACTATGAACTTTATTCAAATAAACCTATGTAAAGTCAAATAAACCATTTTATAGGGATTGTACATTCGCCACCTACGGAGGCCCCGTCATATAAGTTACAGATGTCAGATGAAATTTCTCAAAAAACGACTAAGTCCAAAAATATAACCGACTCATAACCTGTTTGACAGGGACCATGTAAGTGGCGAATGTACACACCGTTTTTAAGCTTCTAAAGCACACTAATGAGCTTAAATGTACACCAAATGCTCGGGACCGGCCTCGTTCAACCTTTTGAACGAGCCCAGGCTTGACCCGCTGCGACCCTGGGCTCCGGAGATAGAGGCCCGAGAAATCGGCACTCGGCGATCCGAGAAAGGCGCGCCTTGACTTCGCCGGCCGGCCGCGGTCGACTTCCAGTGCATAACGGCTATAAGTACTGCAGAAAGGTGAGGCGAATTTCCGACAAGGTCTTAGAGCCTCGAGCCTGGGCTCGTTGGAAAGGTCTCGGCGAGAAAATCTTGCACTTATTGCGCCGACAAAGCTGCAATAAGTGCACAATTGCTAAATGAAGTGATATAAGCACTATACTGTGGGATGTACTCAAATAAACCTATGTAGAGTCAGTCGTGGCCCAATGGTTAGAGAGTCGGACTCATGACTGGAAGGTTGCTGGTTCGATTCCCAGGGCTGGCGGGTAACAGCTGAGGTGCCTTTGAGCAAGGCACCTAAGCCCCACTTGCTTACTATACAAAATGTACAAATATATAGTACAATGCAATGTAAGTCGCTTTGGATAAAAGCGTCTGCCAAATGCGTAAATGTAATGTAAATGTAGAGTCAAATAAAACCACTTTATAGGGATTGTCCATTATCTACCTACGTTGGCCCCGTCAAATATGTTACAGATGTACAAAACCTACGAATGACATTCATTACCTATTCAACAGGGCATGCGTAGGTAAATGATGGACACACCGCTTTTAGGCCCCTGAAGCACATCGGTGAGTTCCAATGTGCAGCACTGCGAAGGACCGTGCCTCCTTTACACCCCACGGTCTGTTTAACCTGCATAACTCCCTGCCAATGCCAAGGATGACTATTTACAAAGTCTGAACGTGGTCTGCCAATGTGGACCCAATTGAATGAGTCGCAGATGTAAGAAAGATCCAGAAAAAATGCATCCTTATCATCAGGAGCGCATTCGTGAGTTCTGGTGTACGTCGCCACGAAGGGCAGCGTCTCCTATGCGCTCTGCTATTGGTCCGAGCCGTGTAACTCATTGCCAAGGCGAAGTCCATTTTCTGCCTATTCGGGCCCATCGCGTATGCGAGAGAGCTCGGTCGGGACGCGCGTGCGCCTTCGGGGGCGTTTCGGGGCGTCGAGCAAGTTTAGGTGGCAAGGGGGATGTGTAGGTGCTCCATGGATGGGGCGCTGCCCAGGGGACGCCCCGCCCCGAATAGGCTGCAAGGGGCACGATAGGCGCCTATTGGAACGCCGACTCGCCACCCTTTCGACGTGCTTCAAATAGGTGCGGGGTGTACGGCCGGTCGCCCTCAGGTGGCATCTGCCCGAACTTCGCCTTGCCCTCGATCCGCAGCCCGGGTTAGGGGGATTTTTGCCAGCGCCCCCGGGTGTCGAGCTCGCCCCCAACCCTTCCGGATCACTTCGGCGGGCCCGACCCTTCGATTCGGGGTTGCCGTGCGACCCACGTAAAATCTGGGGGCGCCGGCGCACAGCGTCCATTTAAGGCCTATATTTAAGGCCAATATTGTGGCCTAGTGGGTAGGCCTTTCAGAGGAACCAGGCGTTAGGCCTTGGAGAACCAATCTACGGCCACCAGAACGCATGTGCACCCATCTGACACAGGGAGATCTGTGATGAAATCCACTCCTAGGTGTTACCAGGGACTCCCCTCAGGTACCTTCTGATGTCTTCAGCCATCCTAGGCAACCAGAAGCGGTCTGTGAGCAGCGAGAGGGTTTGATTGGTCCCCGGATGACCAGTGCCCAGGGAAGTGTGCGCTGAGTGGATTAGCGGTGTCCATTGACTGCGTGGAACATAAGTGTGAGTGGGTGGACATCCCAGCAGAGCAGGGTCGGAGACACTGACAGCCGTGAAATCTTCGTCCAGGGACCATTGGATGGGGCTGACAATCAGGCTTGATGGAAGGATAGGTTCATGATGTTCTGGAAAATCCTCTGCTGCATGGAGCCGTGAGAGGGCATCGGCCTTGGTGTTCTTGGCCCCTGGATGGTAAGTGATGGTAAACTGGAATCTGGTAAAGAAGAGTGCCCACCGCGCTTGACAGGGATTCAATCTCTTGGCTTCATGGAGGTATTCTAAGTTGTGGTGGTCTGTCAGGACAGTGAAGGGATGGTGGGTCCAGCCAGTATCTCCATTCCTCCAAGGCGAGCTTAATGGCTAGAAGTTCCCTGTTGCCGATGTCATAATTTTGCTCTGCTGGGGAAAGTTTCCGGGAGAAGGAAGCACGTGGATGGAGTTTAGGTGGCGTCCCCTGCTGCTGGGACAGTACAGCCCTGACTCCTGTGGTGGAGGCGTCGACTTCAACAATGAAGGGTTTCTGTGGATTGGGGTGAGCCAAAAGTGGTGCAGAAGTAAAAGCCTTTTGGAGAGTCTGCATGGGTGTGGTGGCAGCGGGGGTCCAGGTTAGAGACTTGGGTTGTTTCTTCAGTAGATCCATGAGGGGGGCTGTGATGGAACTGTAATTTTGAATGAAGCGGCGATAGAAATTGGAGAAGCCAAGAAATCTTTGAAGCTCTTTAATGGTAGTGGGTGTTGGCCAGGAACGGACAGCGTCCATCTTCCTCTCATCCATCTGAATACCTAGCTCGTCGATGTGATAACCGAGGAATTGGATGGCCGGTTGATGGAAGGTACATTTCTCAGCTTTTAGGTAGAGACGGTGCTCACGGAGCCGTTGGAGGACCTCAGTGACATGCAGGTGATGTTCGGCCTCGTCCCGAGAGTATACCAAGATGTCATTGATGTAAACCAGTACGAAATGGTGTAGGTACGCCCGGAATACCTCATTCATGTAGTCTTGGAATACGGAGGGGACATTGACTAGACCACAGGGCATTACTAGATATTCATAGTGGCCTGTTGGAGTGATAAAGGCCAGTGTCCATTCCATTCGTCCCCCTTACGTATACGAATGAGGTTATATGCGCTTCTGAGATCCGAGCGTAAAGATTCGAGCTCCGCGGAGCTATTCCAGGGCTGTGGGGACGAGAGGAAGAGGGTATTTGTGCTTGACTGTAATCTTATTGAGTGAGCGATAGTCAATGCAGGGTCTGAAACCCCCATCTTTCTTCGCCACAAAGAAAAAACTAGATGCAGCAGGAGACGTGGAAGGGCGGATATATCCTTTTTGCCGTTATGGCTTGTACTTTGTAGGGGATGTCATTGAGCCTCCTTTGGAGCCGAAGTTGGTTGCAGAGGTTGGCCGAGATGAAGTTGTTGGCTGACCCAGAGTCGAGGAGGGCGTTGACTGAAACACAACGTTCATTGACAGTGAGCATGACAACAGTGGTAAGTGGGTGTACATTAACATAAGCAGAGGTAACCACAGTCACCATAGGACGTGGAGGGCAAATGAGACAATTCTGAAGAATATGTCGCAGAGAGCCACAGTAGATGCACAGACCCTGGGTCAGCCGGCGTTCAGTCCAGGACAGACGGGTGTTGTCAATTGGCATAGGTTCCATTGCTGGTTCTGGAGTGGGGGAAAACTCTGGCTGGCAGAGGAATGATGAATTGTGACCCCGTTGTGGGGTCAACAGTGAGCACTCATTCCATCCGCTGGCAGCCGCGAGAGTCCGAAACCAGAGTGAGCAATCCTGAATGGAGGTTTTGCCTTGCTTGAGGTGGTAAAGTTGTTCACCGGCCGAAGCGTCACCCTCAGGACGACCGAAGACTTCTCGGAAATGTTTGATGAAGGCATCGAGGGACTGCATGGCCGGTCCGCTTTGTTGCCATAATGATTCTGCCCATTGAAGCGCTCGACCCATCAATAGAGATAACACAAAGGCGACCTTAGATCTCTCTGTGGGAAAACGATGCGGCTGCATCTCGAGGGCGAGCGAACATTGCAGCAGGATTCCGCTACAATCCTCCGCCGAGCCAGAGAAGGGTGCCGGGTTGACCATGGGACTGGCGAGAGACGGGGGAGCTGAAGCTACCGGGGCTGAAGCAGAAGCTGGTGCAGGAGGAGCCGCCGGTGTGGGCGTTAAGATCCGCCGGAGTGAATCCACCAGCTCCTGGATGGGATCCATACCTGTCTGGCTGAGGTGTTTTTCTGGTCCAATCTTCTGTAACGGAAGCAGACTCGAACACAAGGGTTAAATGCCAGACAGGTATTTATTGAAACAGAATAGACAATAACCAGAAGTCATGGAGGATCTTGAAAGTCGCACTGGATATGGGCGAGGAGCGTGTTTACAAAATGTTCGTGAACAGGTGCAGTGAGGGAAGCCAGCCATGGGAGACAACGGGAGGTTTAGAGTGCTGAATCCGGGAGATGCCTGTGGGACAGGGAGATCCATAACGAGACACTAGAAGATTGCTGGAAACTAGGAGGTAAGTACTGATGTACACAAATGGAAGTTATCCGCAGATTAGAGTCCTGAACTGTTTGGGAGATCGGACAAAGGGTTGTGATAGTGGCTGGCTTCAAAAGTGTTCAGTGCTGTGATTATGTAACAAACTGGGCTGGTTTCGGGCAGAAGAGCACACCACAGGGTAGAATATAATGATGGTTTATTGATAGCAGAGGAAAAACAGGTGAGCGACTCCAAAAACTGGCTTTCCAGGTGAGCGACTCCAAAAACTGGCTTTCCAGGTGAGCGACTCCAACACGGGTTTTCCGGCAAAAGCGACTCCAACACGGGTTTCCCGGCAAAAGCGACTCCAACACGGGTTTCCCGGCAAAAGCGACTCCAACACGGGTTTCCCGGCAAAAGCGACTCCAACACGGGTTTCCCGGCAAAAGCGACTCCAACACGGGTTTCCCGGCAAAAGCGACTCCAACACGGGTTTCCCGGCAAAAGCGACTCCAACACGGGTTTCCCGGCAAAAGCGACTCCAACACGGGTTTCCCGGCAAAAGCGACTCCAACACGGGTTTCCCGGCAAAAGCGACTCCAACACGGGTTTCCCGGCAAAAGCGACTCCAACACGGGTTTTCAGGCAAAAGCGAATCCAACACGGGTTTTCAGGCAAAAGCGAATCCAACACGGGTTTTCAGGCAAAAGCGAATCCAACACGGGTTTTCAGGCAAGCAAATCCAAAACGGGTTTTCAGGCAAGCAAATCCAAAACGGGTTTTCAGGCAAGCAAATCCAAAACGGGTTTTCAGGCAAGTAAATCCAAAACGGGTTTTCAGGCAAGTAAATCCAAAATGGAAAGTTTGTAAACTAAACAAAAGACTACCCACATGTAGTAAACTTACAACAAGACCGGACGAAAAGCAGGGCAAGCAACTGAACTTAAATAACACACAGCAAACACAAAACAGGTGCACACACAAATCAAAACCAGGTGCACAGTCCAATCAAAGATGGTGGCGGTGCGGTGCAGGGGATTCTGGGAAATGGAGTTTTCTAAAATTAAAGGTCCAAGAACACAAAAACCAAACAGGGACAGAACGGGAGTGTTACAGATTAATAATGATCTTCAGGTGTGTTGTTAGAACTCCTGTGATTGTGAGCATGGAAGTGGGGTGGAGTCTGGTGTATCCGTGACAAATAATATAACTATTTCTATTTTATTTAATTTATATTAATATTTAATTGCATAATAATTGGTTGAATTTTGTTGTATATTAATTTTATTAAATGAACAATTTGTTGGATAGGTCGTGTAACTTTGTCACACTTAAGTTTAGTCAAGTAACAGTTCTTCTACTGGTAACCCAAAATAATACTGGGTAGACATACTTTTAACTTTAACCTCCAACAGCCTAAGCACATATCAGAATCAGAATCAGAATCAGAATAAGCTTTATTTGCCAAGTGCACACACAAGGAATTCGTTCTGGTTACAGGAGCTCGTAAACACAAAGTATACACATAACACAAGAAATAGAAAAGAATTTAAAATAAATATGGATAAAAATATAATAATATACAAAGGTGCAGTTTAGTTATGTGCAAGTGTGCCTAGTAAGTACTGTATATTACAACTGTGTACTGTACATGTTTAAGACCAATAAAATATAATAATATGTATTTACATAAAGTGTCAGAGTAAATATATTGCACTGATATATATTGCACTTAACAACTAGGAGGTTATGGTGGATGTACTAGCTGTTCAGGTTTGAAATGGCCTGCGAGAAGAAGCTGTTCTTGAATCTAGATGTTCTAGTCTGCAGTAATCTGTATCGTCTGCCTGATGGCAGGAGTTCAAACAGATTGTGTCTAGGGTGGGAGGGGTCTTTGATGATGTTACTAGTCCGTTTCTTCACCCTGGAGTTGTACAAGTCCTGGACATTGGGCAGGGACACACCAATAATCCTCTCAGCTATTTTAACAGTCCATTGCAGTCTACTTATGTTTCATTTGGTGGCTGAACCAAACCAGACTGTAATATGTACACAGGACTGATTCAATCACAGCTGTGTAGAATTGTTCCATCAGCTCCTGTGGTAGATCAAACTTCCTCAGTTCAGGTCCTGTGAGATGGTAGTGCCCAGGAACCTGAATGACTCCACAGCTTTCACAGTGCTGTTGTGAATGGTGAGGGGAAGAAGTGATGGAGGGTTCCTCCTAAAGTCCACAGTCATCGCCACAGTTTTTAGAGTATTAAGCTCCAGGTTGTTTTGATTACACCAGACAGACAGCTGTTCAACCTCTCCTCTGTATGCAGATTCATCACAATCCTGGATCAGGCCAATGATTGTGGTGTCATCTGCAAACTTTAAAAGTTTGACAGAGGAGTCGTGTGAGATGCAGTCGTTGGTGTACAGGGAGAAGAGCAGTGGAGAAAAAACTCAGCCCTGAGGAGCTCCAGTGCTGATGGTGAGTTTGCTGTATGTGAAATTCCCCATCCTCACTAGCTGTTGTCTGTCCGTGAAAAAGTTAGTAATCCACTGACAGGTGGAGGTGGGTACAGAGAGCTGAGTGAGTTTAGTCTGAAGGATGTTTGGTATGATTGTACTAAAGGCTGAGCTGAAGTCCACAAGCTGAGCTAAAGTCCACATATACCACTCTTCTGTAAAATGGTAACCCCAAAAGTAAAAAAATACAACATACTCTTCTAAATCTTAAAGATAAATGAACATTAAACACAAACAATTGTTTATCTTTACTGAAAAACACCTAAAATAACTGTACATTTCAAAATTACCTGCCTAAATGTACTGTAGTCTTGCAAAAAGCATGCTGGGAACCTGAAATCCCTAAACCAGTCTTGTCGAATTAACTTTAAATTAAAGAGTACATTCCACGAGATCATAAACAATATATTTCATGCATTGTGTAATGTTGCCGTGTTTGAAAGTAAGCAGTCTGCCAAAGTAGTAAATCCGAAGGTAAACGAATAACAAAGTTATTTGTCATGGTTCTGCCCTTCATGTCTAGTAAATTCCTAGAGCCTTGTGGGCAGGGCCATGACAGTGCCATGTCTCCGTGTTTATGTTACTCGTGGAAGCGCGAGGCCTGGGCGTGGTGCGCCCGTGTCGCGCGCTCTCCGGTCTTGCGTCATGACCACGCCCCCCGGATACATCCGCAATCCTGTCCTCCTTGTTTATGTCTTGTTTTCATGATCTAGTGGGCAGGATTGCGTCAGTATCTTGTCTTTGTGTTAACGTTAGGCTCGTTCGAGATGGCCAAATTCTGCGCAGAATCGATCACCGGTGATCAGCGCAAGATGCATGCCGGTTAGAATTGTGTCCGACTGCAGTCCGCCTTGCTCTTATGTCATGCTGACGTGTGTCAAAAAACTCTCGCACTCTCGCGAGACGGCCTGGCCAAAATTCGCAGGCGAGCGCAGTTTTCTCACCAGCTGCGTTGATGAAAAGCACGATGGGAAACGACTTGCTGACGACACAGTTTAAATGCTCATTGGGCAAGAAAGTCAGCTGATATCTTCATAAATTTTCCATGAATAAGTCCATTTACTATAATAGTTTGTTTTTATTTATATGTGAAATATATTGTCCTCGTAACATTCTTCATGTAAAAGCAGTGGTATTTCAACTGCATCAATTTCATCTGTGATAAAAAGCGCTGTTTATTTTCTTATTAAAGTATAACAAAAACATTAATCAAGATGGTAGGCCTGTACAGTTTACATTTAAAACATACATTTTATAAGGGACTTTTTATAAAAGACAGTCACAATTTTCAATCCATCCATATTAATAAATACAGAAGAAGACACAGGGGCTAATTAATAATTTATATTTATTGAATAAGTCTAACAAAATTCCAGATTTTATTAGGCCTATTTGTTTTTGACAGAGTTTTTGAATATTGTCTCAAAAATTCTTAAATAGCCTACTATAAACGGTAAATCTACATTTGCGAATACAATTCTTAGCTAACAAAAGTAAGTTATTAATCAAAAAACCTCCTTGTCCTCCTATACATATTTCATTTAAAGTAGCCTACATGTTAAAATCAACCATATTTTACTTTAACCACAATTGCACTTAATATTTCTAAGCAGAGAAAATACATCTGTGTTTTCTGGAAATGAGTTACAGAATATTAACAATAATAAATCTAACCCTTAGGAATTCTGTAGGAACTCCTTGGGAATTTCTTAAATTTTTTGGGATAAACTGGAATCTTTAAATAGAAGGTTCTAATATGTTTAAACAGTCGTTTGTCAAAGAAAATATGTGTTTAAACTCAGTTGGACCAAGAAAAATGCTATAAAAACCGTGAACGCGATCTCTTCCATTGCTGACGTTTCCAGCCGACTTGACAGCGCGATTTAGGAAGTGTCCGTCTTGCTTGCGCTGTTTTCACTCCTCCCTGTGGCTACTCGATCTGTACCGGAAACACGATTTCTACTGCGCATGTGCGAATAGGCATCTACTTCCTGTCTGAAATAAGTTGAAACAATTTACAGCAGTTTCGGGTAGGCTATTTATAACCATACTCTGCTGTTGTTTTACACTCGCTACCCGATCCGCCCACTGGAACACAGTTTAATCTATTTTTGTATAACATTTATTTTGTTTATTATATCTGTTAAGTTGTTGTTTCAAATGCTGCTTTAAGTTATTTACTGGTTTGTTAAATTATTGCAGCATTAAAGCCCATTTGTTTTAAGGTGGTAATAAAACATAACTACCCAATTCATTTACATTTTACATTTATGCATTTGGCAGACGCTTTTATCCAAAGCGACTTACATGACATTGTACTATACATTTTGTATAGTAAGCAAGTGGGGGTTAGGTACCTTGCTCAAGGGCACCTCAGCCTTTACCTGCCAGCCCTGAGAATCAAACCAGCAACCTTCTGGTAATGAGTCCAACTCTCTAACCACTGGGCCACGACTGCCACATTTCTGTTAAAATTTGGTCAAAATGTGGCACAAATTAATGTTATTGAACTAAATAAATAAACAAATTAAACTGAATTTTTAAATTTGTTATTGGATTAGATTCAACTTTATTGTCATTACACATGTACAAGTACAAGGCAACAAAATGCAGTTTAGGTCTAACCAAGGGCAATAGCAGCAAGTGTAGGATATACAGCGGTTGCATAAGTTACATAAATTAATCAATATTATAGAAGTAATTTACAGATGGATATGTACTATAAACATAATATACAGATGGCTATTACTATAAACAGAAATTTACAGATGGATATGTACTATGACCATACTATACAGATGTCTCTTACTATAAACAGAAATTTACAGATGGATATGTACTATGACCATAATATACAGATGGCTATTACTAAAAACAGAGATTTACAGATGGATATGTACTATGAACATAATATACAGATGGCTATTACTATAAACAGAAATTTACAGGTGGATGTATTCAATGATAAGTTAGGCTATGGTGAGCAGCAGTGCAATGGATATAGAGTAGTGCAAATAAATTATGGACAGAAGCTATTTAAGTAACAGTGCAATGGAAGAAGTTATTGCATATTTCAGTTAAAGTGTATGTAAACAGTTGTTACTGTAAATGAACAGTCGGCAGTGCAAATGATCAGTCTGGTATTGCAAATGAACATAAATGTTATGTATAGACAGTCTAGTAGTGCAAATAACAAGTGAAGTCAGGTGTGCAATGAGGATGGGAGAGAATAGTGTAGTAGTATATGAGGGGCAGTGGGATCAGCGAGAGGCAGAGTTCAAAAAAGAGACAGCTCTGGGAAAAAAGTTGTTCTTCAGTCTGCTGGTCCTGGTCCGGAGGCACCTGAAACGCCTGCCGGAGGGCAGGAGAGAAAACAGTCTGTGAGCGGGATGAGAGGAGTCCTTAAGAATGCTGTGAGCTCGACGCAGACAGCGTTTCCTCTGGATGTCCTCCATGGCTGGAAGTGGAGTCCCTGTGATGCACTGGGCGGTTTTCAGCTTTCACCACCCGCTGCAGACTGTGACACAGTTGTGTAATTTGTTACATCGGCCTCTTATCGACTACAGTGCTTTCTTAATATCGGTATTGGCATCTGCCATTAAAAAACATAAAGAAATATAACTCAAGAAGGTATATAAAAACCAGAGGTGGCAAAAGTTCTTAACTATTGATACTTGTAAAGAAAAAACTGCCTCTGTAGTATATTACCCATTCTTTCACATCATGGATTATTGTAGACCAGTAGTAGCCAGCAATAACCCTGTTTTGAGTTCCTCTGATGCCACAGTGATTGCCAGTTCCAGGGTTATTATGGCACTCCTCAAGAACAGACCTCTTTTCTTCATCTGACAGGACAACTAGCTGCATATACTGCTTACTTGGGCTGGTGTAGAAGAGTCTGTCATCTGTTTAAAGAGGGAAAAAGAAAAAGTCAGAAAAAGTTGCAGTTTAAAGAAAAAGATTAGATTAGATTCAACTTTATTGTCATTACACATGTACAAGTACAAGGCAACGAAATGCAGTTTGGGTCTAACCAGAAGTGCAATAGCAGCAAGTGCAGGACATTGGTTGCATAAGTTACATAAATAAATATACAGAAGTAATTTACAGATGGAAATGTACTATGACCATGATTTACAGATGTCTCTTACTATAAACAGAAATTTACAGATGGCTATTACTATAGACAGAGATTTACAGATGGATATATACTATGAACATAATATACAGATGTCTATTACTATAAACAGAAATGTACAGATGGATATGTATTATGAACATAATGTACAGATGGCTTTTACTATAAACAGAAATTTACAGGTGGATATGTATTATGAACATAATGTACAGATGGCTTTTACTATAAACAGAAAATTACAGGTGGCTGTATACAATAAATTAGGCTATGGTGAGCAGCAGTGTGATGGATATAGAGTAGTGCAAATAAATTATGGACAGAAGCTATCGAAGTAACAGTGCAATGGAAGAAGTTATTGCATATTTCAGTTAAGTGTAGGAGTGCAAAATGCATAGTAAACAGTAAACAGTCGGTACTGTAATGAACAGTTGGCAGTGCAAATGAGCAGTCTGGTAGTGCAAATGAACATAAATGTTATGTATAGACAGTCCATTAGTGCAAATAACAAGTGAAGACAGGTGTGCAATGAGGGGGGAGAGAAGAGTGTAGTAGTATATGAGGGGCAGTGGGATCAGTGAGGGGCAGAGTTCAATAAAGAGACAGCTCTGGGAAAAAAGCTGTTCTTTAGTCTGCTGGTCCTGGTCCGGAGGCACCTGAAACGCCTGCCGGAGGGCAGGAGAGAAAACAGTCTGTGAGCGGGATGAGAGGAGTCCTTAAGAATGCTGCGAGCTCGACGCAGACAGCGTTTCCTCTGGATGTCCTCCATGGATGGAAGTGGAGTCCCTGTGATGCGCTGGGCGGTTTTCACCACCCGCTGCAGTGCCTTGCGCTCTGCAACAGAGCAGCTCCCATGCCAGACTGTGACACAGTTGGTCAGGATGCTTTCTATTGCACAGCGATAGAAGTTCACCAGGATAGCCGAGGACAGACGATTCTTCTTTAGTGTCCTCAGGAAGAAGAGGCGCTGGTGAGCCTTCTTGACCAGGCTGGAGATGTTGGTAGTCCAGGACAGGTCCTCCGAGATGTGGATCCCCAGGAACTTGAAACTGGAGACACGTTCAACAGCCATCCCATTGATGTGGATGGTGTCATGTGTGCCTCTTGACTCTTTCCTGAAGTCCACAATGAGCTCCTTTGTCTTGGAGGTGTTAAGGAGCAGGTTATTGTTGTTGCACCATGTGGCTAGGTGCTGGATCTCCTTCCTGTAGGCCGTCTCATCGTTGTTGCTGATGAGACCAATCACCGTAGTGTCGTCCGCAAACTTGATGATGGAGTTAGATCCGTTCACAGGCTTGCAGTCGGAGGTGAAGAGGGAGTAGAGGAAGGGGCTTAGCACACAGCCCTGTGGTACACCAGTGTTGAGTGTGATAGTGGATCATATTAGTCATATTATCTGTTTCTGACTAAAATCAAACTCCATAGTGGTCGATAAAAACATAATTCAATTATATAAATTAGTTTTATAATTATAAATGTATTGATTACAAAGGAAACGGTATTGGTTGTAATGGAAACCATAATGGTCTCTGTGGGTCTTTACTGGTATGTGTTGGAATCTGTTGGTGGAATGCCATCTGCCAGATGGGAAGCTATAGAACACAATTAAATCCTACAGGAATAACGCCCAAAAAACTACAAAAAAAATGTTTGTAATGGTTTTAATGGTAAAAGCTAATGGTTCATAATAGTATTTTAATGGGAACCAATAGCATCTCTGTGAAAGTTCTCTTTCTAACATCAGTTCGGTATCTCACTATGGGAACGCCTCATGCGTGAGATACCTCACTTCTGTTATCAGAGAACCGGGGTTACGCAAGTAACGTTAACCTAAGTTAGTGTTTCTATCAGCAGGGTAAGCCAGATACGGGAACTGAACAAGTACAGTTAACGTAGCTTAATATTTTAAACATAACTTTTAAATTAAGCACATGACCCAGGTTGTTACCTTTGATGGTAAAATTCGAAGATGCCCGATTCACCTTCCGACGCTCTATAGGACTGTCAGGAATTTCTCCTTTTAAGAGAAATTTTTGAAGTCGTTGATAAAATACAAATGAATACATGTCGTAAACGTCGGCGATAACAGGAAGTGGCGTCAATTTCGCACATGCGCAGTACAAATCGTGTTTGCGGTACAGATCGAGTAGCCACACTCCCCTTACTGCAGCCGCCAACTAGTGAAGTGAATTTTGATTCATTTGAGTGATTCGTTCACTGATTCGTTCAGTGCATTTCTATGAATACGCCAGCAGGGGGCGAAAAAGAGTGTTATGTAACGAACGTAGGCTATTTCTGAACGCAAAACTGATGGCTTTATTAAAATGTGTCTCTAATCTACTCATTAAATAAATAAAATAAGTCTAAATAAGTGGTTCAGGTGACCAAAGCAAATTTTTCTTGCATAATTAAAAAGTTAATTGTTTGGTTCTTTACACATTCATAAATCTGGGATTATGGTAAACGTGGAGTTTATGTATTTTAAATAAAGATGCGTGCACAGTAGCCTACCTGTAACTGTGCTTTGCATCCTACTGATTGCTGAACGAGACTCACATGCTAAATGACCGACCTACCCTGTACACTCTCGTTCATTTCATTCATGATGAACGATATGTACCAGTTAGTTCAGTTCGTTCACGAACGAGATGACTTATCGCTCATGTCGTTCCGATTCCGAACGAGAAGCAGCAGGTCCTTTCGTTCATGTACGAACGAGATGACTGATCGCTCATGTCGTTCACGAACGAGAAGCAGCAGGTCCTTTCGTTCATGTACGAACGAGACCTCTCTCGTTCAGACTCAAAACACCAGCTCGTTCAGTGAAGGGCGTATTCGTTCAGTACATTCAACCAATCATATGCTCTGTCAAAGCTCACACTCGAACGCCATTGGCTCTTGCTTTAGACACTCTTTTAAACCAAGACGCTCTGTGCTCGAGGGAGATATTTCAGTGAACAAGAAATATGAGTCATTGCATTTCGTGAACGAGAACGATTCGTTCAGTTAAAAGATTCGTTCAAAAAGAACGATTCGTTCACGAACGTAACACCACTACCGCCAACTCTCGTCTTCATTTCAGGCGAGGCAAGGTGCATCTCAAACGAGCCTGTTCTTTGGGGAGACACGCGGCTTTGGCCGATTGGCTGTTAATGTTTCTAATGATTCACACCTGCACCCTGTGTAATTATCCCTTGTTTGTTTCCCTATTTAAAGCCCTCGTGTTCGTTGTCCCGTTTGCCGTATTGAAGTCCTGTCCTGTCCTGTCTTGTCTTGTCTTGTCTTGTCTGTTTATACCTCGCTCCCGTGTTAAGTGTTCTAGTTTTTTGGTTTCCTGTTTTTGCCCCCTCGTGGGATGTTTTAGTTTTACAGTTTCTTCAGTGTGTTTTAGTTCTTGTTTTTTTGTTCTGTTCTCCCCATAGTGGGTTTTTGTTTTGTATTTTATTAAAGTTTTGTGTCACTGCCACCTGCTGCCTGCGCCTGGGTTCTGTCCCTGATAAACCATGACAGTTATTAGCTTGTAAAAATGGGAGTCGACTCTGAATCACGCGAACGAGTCGTGACCTAGCTACATCTCTAGAAATAGTCCCCACCTGCTCGTGAAAACTTGAACACACGCGCTAAACCAATCACAGCAGACTAGACCATTTGACCAATCACATCAGACTACGCTAGCGGAAAGGCGGGGATTAGACCGATGAATTGCGGAACGAATCATTTGAGAGTCAGTCAAGAAGTAAGGTAATAAAAACAATTCATTTTTGAGTGTAAACAACTTGATAAAATGAATTGTTGTAGCTTAAATCAATTAACAACATAACTGTAAAAACTTATTCAGATAGACTTCTGCTTAATATTCAGCTATTGAGTCAAGAAAAAAATAACTTCTAAAATGAACTTATATTTTATATTTTGTATATAAATAAAGTAACATATATTTATTTATACTTAGTTATTTATATTTAGTGAATTTCACTATTAGGTTTTACAGTGTAGGCTACTATAGTAAATGTATACCTGTATACAAACGACTGCACTGCAAAAGACCCATCTGTCAAGCTCTTGAAATTTGCAGATGACACAACTGTTATTGGCCTTATCCAGGATGGTGATGAGTCTGCTTATAGGCTAGAGGTTGAACAGCTGGCTGTATGGTGCAGTTACAACAACTTAGAGCTTAACACGCTCAAAACAGTGGAGATGATCGTGGACTTCAGGAGAAACCCCCCAGCCCTCCCCCACTAAACATCATGAACAGCACTATGGCAAAAGTGGAGTCATTCAGGTTCCTGGGCACCACCATCTCTCAGGACCTGAAATGGATCAATCACATCGACTCCATTAGGAAAAAGGCCCAGCAGAGGCTGTACTTCCTCCGCCAGCTGAAGAAGCTCAACCTGCCACAGGAGCTGCTGAAACAGTTCTATTCGGCCATCACTGAATCTGTCCTGTGCACATCTATAACTGTCTGGTTCAGTTCAGCTACCAAATTAGACATCAGTAGACTACAGCGGACAGTCAGGATGGCTGAGAAGATTATTGGTTCCCCCCTACCCAGCCTTCAAGAACTTTACACCTCCAGAATGAGAAAAAGGGCAATAAAAACCACTTTAAACCCCACACACCCAGCTTACTCTTTTTTTGAACTGTTGCCCTCTGGACGGCGCTACAGAGCACTTACCACCAGAACAGTCAGACACAAGAACAGCTTTTTCCCCCAGGCTGATTCATGTTTAAAGAACAAATGCTTATGCTGACCATTGTACATACTGAACGCAATTGAACATGTTAAAAATACTTTTGTATCTGTAAATAACATCTCTAAAATTATTGCACTATACATCTGTACTGAACTCATCAAAACTGTGTTATTTTTCTTGCACATGACATTGTAAATTAAATATCCATAAAAATATAACGCACATCTGTAAATAACATGTCTCTAAACTATTGCGCTATGTCACTTTATGCCTAGTATATTCACCCCATTTATTATTACTGTACTATTCTTTATTCTTATTTTAATTTAATGTCTGCTACGTCTGCACTGTCTTATGTTTACACATATGTATGGAAGCTCCTGTGACCAAAACAAATTCCTTGTACGTGAAAACATACTTGGCAATAAAGTATGGGATCAGAATTGTTTCATTATTGTAAATAAATATACTATGATCCGCAAATAAATGTAGTCAATAAGCATGGTTTTAAAAACTATGGTTTGCCATATGAATACTACACAAAATAGTATCAATTCAGCAACTACTCTTTGTACTACAGTATTATAGTGAATTGATAAACTAGTAAATAACATGGTATACCTTGTTATTTCAGAATCAGAAAGAGCTTTATTATGGAATCAGAATTGTTTCATTTTTCGAATAAATATACTATGATCCGCAAATAAATGTAGAGAGTTTCACAAACATTTTTTAAATCCACATTTGCAAAAAAGCAAACCATAAATATATGTTAGACGTTCCACAAAAAGTAATAAAATTCACAAATAAATTCAATGAGATTTGCAAATAAAAAAATATTTACAAATATATTTTAATGACATTCATTTGTGGATCGCGTTCCGTGCATTTGTGGATCAGTGCACGCATTTGTGGATTTTGAAACATTTCTAACGTCAATACGTGCACGCAATCCGCAAATAGGTGGATTCCGCCCACTATTCACTCAAGCCAATCGGGTAACTTCCGCCTTTGTTGACCAATGGGGCACGTTCTTGCTTCAGCCAATCACGTTTTGCTTTACATTAAGATTCAGGGTCAAACATGGCGGTCTAAAATTTTTGATGTACTAAGAAATATGAATGTCCTCTTCTTTTTACTATTCAGTAATGATGCTTGTGTTTATATTCACTCTCCGTTACAAACGACTGCAACAATTATGACTTGATAACAGCGTGCACGGACTGTGTTGACAATCCCGGTGACGGGGACTGGTTTGATCTGCTGCCATGCAGCCACCCGTTTTATTGTCGTTAGCTACCAAAGTGATGAATTCCGATTATAAAAAAAATAATCTGTTTCCCGATATCTCTTGGGTAAGCAGCGCGTTTGCATTGCGCAAACCGCAGGCAGCCGTCGGTGTACGATCGCAGCACTCTGTTGAATTCTGTACAGGAATGAGACGTGGTGGAAATCATCAGCACTGTAAATTTGTATGTCATTCATATTTCAAAATAAAACGTCATTTCATCAGTCATCTCGGTTTATCCCATTCCTGAATAATCTCTGCTGTGGGGTTAAACTGTAGGCTACTTTAACTCTTTGCCACGACAAAACTTTTAACTGAACACTGAAAGAAACATAACAATATTAAGCGTTGTCTTTATAGTGCACTATGGTTGTCTAGCAGTGCAAGCTTGCAAGATGACCATTCTGGCCACAATTCCCCACATAAAAATACTGTAGTAGTATATTTACTATGAACAGCTCATGTAAAGCAAGTTTCCCATAATAACGCAGAGAACATACAAACACTCGAGTCGGCATATTGTGTGTATTTGTAGCCTGTGTCCGCATATAAACTGAAAGATGCATGTCGCCTCTAAATGCAACGAGTTGTAGTGACTTCAATTATGATCAACACAACATTACAATGGTAGAGCGTTTTAATAAACAAAATTGCTTAGAAACCTTTAAAGCAAGTCTTCTGTATCTTGATAGTCCTACGTGTAATACTCCTGCAATAAGGAGATGATTAATAGAAAGACGCTGTGAATGCGTTGCTTCGTCACTCGTGTCTTTACTGAGAATGAAAATTATTACAACATACACATTTACGGTAATGACATTGGCCATCGTTAAACATAAGCACAAGGAATTAAACAAAATCTCTGATTTACATTTTAAACACACATGGATAAATATCAGTACATATGCCGTCAGCATCCGCTGCGCTAATAACATTCGGTATTCGTTGACTGTTAACGTCAATCACACTCAATCGCATTTTATACAGACAGAACCAACAGTCAATTAATAAGCACTATGGAAATAACATTAATTCCAAGAAACATTCATGTCGTTCACACTTAGAATGTCTAGCGAGGTAACACAGTGGGTATGCTAATATGAACATCGCTCATAAATCATCAATAAAAGTAGGCTATCATTCCGAACTTACTAAGCAGTTATCCTTTGCACACAATGTTAACATTTCAACTATTGATGTTGAACGAAAGGACCTGCTGCTTCTCGTTCGTGAACGACATGAGCGATCAGTCATCTCGTTCGTACATGAACGAAAGGACCTGCTGCTTCTCGTTCGGAATCGGAACGACATGAGCGATAAGTCATCTCGTTCGTGAACGAACTGAACTAACTGGTACATATCGTTCATCATGAATGAAATGAACGAGAGTGTACAGGGTAGGTCGGTCATTTAGCATGCGAGTCTCGTTCAGCAATCAGTAGGATGCAAAGCACAGTTACAGGTAGGCTACTGTGCACGCATCTTTATTTAAAATACATAAACTCCACGTTTACCATAATCCCAGATTTATGAATGTGTAAAGAACCAAACAATTAACTTTTTAATTATGCAAGAAAATTTTACTTTGGTCACCTGAACCACTTATTTAGACTTATTTTATTTATTTAATGAGTAGATTAGAGACACATTTTAATAAAGCCATCAGTTTTGCGTTCAGAAATAGCCTACGTTCGTTACATAACACTCTTTTTCGCCACCTGCTGGCGTATTCATAGAAATGCACTGAACGAATCAGTGAACGAATCATTTTGGTGAACGAACTGAAAAAGAACGAATCACTCAAATGAATCAAAATTCCCATCACTAGAATGAAGCAGAAAGGGCATCTACGTGCGATGACGACATCACGCAGGTAAGCAAACTTATGACATAAATGCACGTAAAACAGATTATTTTTAGACAACCTTTTCAAACTTGGAGAAACATATCTTCAATTGTAAATAACAAACACTTCAATATCACAATCTTAAATAACAAACTTCCCGATAGGCCTACCACATAGCCTACGCGACGCCACTAGGAACGAGTTTTTTTGTTGTTCTACATTTACTAATAAATATATAAAAATGTTATTTATTTTGTTTTAAATTGATATCTTGTCATTTAAAAAACAACAATATATGCTAAATAACCCAGGAGCTTATTAGGCCTATTTGGCACTAAATATTATGAATAGTAATAGACTAAACCGCGCAATTTAGCAAAAAACAATAAAAAAAAGCAAATAAAATCACCGCAAGGAAAATTCCTTCACCGTGACAGCGCTATATTATGACTAAAAAAATGCAAATAACATTACAATAGCTACATTACGCCACGTGTCTTTAAGATGTAGCTAGTTGAAAATCACTGCAGTGTGAACCAAAATCAAACGATCCCGAGACAAGTTCCGGGACACATCTTCTGTGTATTTTCCAGGAACTCTGTATGAAAAGCGCTTTACTTTAACATGTGCCTTTTATTTGCACAGTAACAGCTCACAAATACTGGCTTCATTAAGACTCTGCTGTGTTCCGTTGGCATTTGTATGGAGAATCCATACATTTGTACAAACAATTAGCTTTATATTTTGCAAGTTTATATTTTGCTTCATACTCTTTCATAAAAGAGAAAAGTCGTGTGGCCACCTTGCGTTCTTATTGCCCCCGTTGTTCTTATTTGCCAGTAAATACATGAACAAACAGTATTTTTTAAAGCTGTCGTATGTCATTTAAAGACACCAATATATGCTACATAATTATAACCCAACAATATTGATTTATTTAGCACCAGGAAAATTGGAGACGTATAGGCTTACACACGCTAGAGCACTACAGCCCTTATTTAACTACAGTAAATTGATGAACTGCAGTAGCCTACTGTTGTATACCAATATTTACTGAAAACACACAATTTACTACAGCATTTACTGATTGTGGGCACAAAATTATAGTTAAGGGATAGCCTATACATCTTGTCGTGGCAAAGAGTTAGAAAGTAGCCTACAGTTTAACCCCACAGATAGATTATTCAGGAATGGGATAAACCGAGATGACTGAGGAAATGACGTTTTATTTTGAAATATGAATGACATACAAATTTACAGTGCTGATGATTTCCACCACGTCTCATTCCTGTACAGAATGCAACGAGTGCTGCGATGGTACACCGACAGCTGCAGTTCAGCCGCGGGGTGCGCAATGCAAACGCGCTGCTTACCCAAGAGATATCGGAAAACGTCTCAGGTTACGACTGTAACCACGGTTCCCTGAGATAGGGAACGAGACACTGCGTCAAGGATTTGACTCTATGGGGAACGCCAGCAGCGTGACGCGCGTGAAATAGTGAATGCAACTAACTCGCGATTTATATGACGCGAATACCGGAAGGTATAAATAGATCGCGGAAACAATGCAAATCAGCTTCTGCAATAAATGAGGCAAAAGCTACAGGCCCAAGGAGTATGGCAATGAGACGCAGTGTCTCGTTCCCTATCTCAGGGAACCGTGGTTACAGTCGTAACCTGAGACGTTCCCTTTCGAGGGAACTCTACACTGCGTCAAGGATTTGACTCTATGGGGAACGAAATGCCCACTACGCCATGGCGAGTCGTGACTGTCCTGTTGTGAAGGTGTCGCACATCTTAGGACATAAGGACCTGGGAACCAGGTAAGGAGGAGAGGTCTAGGTTGTAGAACCTCATAAATGTATGCGGGGAAGCCCAACCCGCTGCATCGCAGACATCTTGCATAGATGCCCCCAACAAAAGGGCCTGCGAAGAGGCCATACTCCTAGTAGAATGAGCCCTGACTCTGAGAGGTGAAGGCCTTCCGTGCACCTCATAAGCCAAAGAAATTGCCTCTACGACCCATCTACTGATGGTCTGCTTAGAGGCTGATTGACCTCGACCTCGAGGTCCAAAACAGACCAACAATTGGTCAGACTTTCTCCACCGAGAAGACCTTCCTATATACTCCTGCAGTGCTCTGACTGGGCATAATAAATGTAACCGTTGGTAATCCGCCAACTCGTGAGGTGGAGGGTAAAAGGCCTGGAGAACTAAGGTCCTGGCAACAGAACCAGGTACCTTAGGAATGTATCCCGGTCTAGGGTGCAGTATAGCCTTGACGTTCCCTGGGGCAAACTCCAAACATGGGGGAGATGCCGAAAGGGCTTGAAGATCACCTACTCTCCTCAGAGAGGTAATGGCTAGTAAAAAGGCCAACTTGAGAGACAAATTTTTGTCAGAGCTGGACTCAATAGGCTCAAAGGGTGCCTGTGAAATCCCTTCTAGCACTATAGCTAGATCCCACGACGGAACTCTAGCCTGAGTGGGGGATCTCATTCTTAGGGTGCCACGCAGGAAACGAATGACTAAGGGGTGTCTCCCCACTGACCCCTGGGACAGAGGGGAGTGAAAGGCAGAGATAGCTGCCGAATACACCTTGATAGTAGAAGGTGCAAGACCAGTAGAAAAACGGTCTTGCAGAAATTCCAGTACTGAAGTCAACGGGCAGTAGACTGGGTCTAAATCCCTTTCGTTACACCATAAGGTGAACAATCTCCATTTTAAGGCATAAAGTTTCCTGGTGGAGGGAGCTCTAGAATTCAGGATGGTCTCAACAACCTCGGTTGTAAGACCTTGGTTCAGCAGATCACCCCCCTCAGCGGCCAAGCCCACAGTTTCCACAATTCTGGGCGGGGGTGATAAATTGTGCATTCCTCGGGCCTCAGCCCCTGCCTTGACGGCATGTCTGCTCCCACATTCTGGACTCCAGGAATGTACATCGCCCTGAGCGATAGAAACTTCTCCTGGGCCCAGAGGAGAACCTGTTGCGCCAGTCTGCACAGAGGGCGTGACTTCAGGCCCCCCTGATGATTTATGTAAGAGACCATGGACGTATTGTCTGTTCTCACCAGAACATGATGGCCTCTGAGGACTGGGAGGAAGTACTTCAGTGCTCGTAGTACAGCTAACATCTCCAGGCAATTTATGTGCCAATGGTGGTGCTGCTCTCTCCACAGCCCACAGGCTGAGCGACCTCCAGCCTGTGAGGGACGCATCCGTCGTCACTATCCTGTGACATTGCGCCCCCAATTTCGAACCTTGATTCAGGAACCAAGGTTTCTTCCATATGCTTAGGGAACGAAGGCATCTGCATAAAACCCTGATCATATGAAACGGGTTTCCCCTTGGGAAAAACCCCTTGCTTTTCAGCCCCCACTGTAACGGTCTCATGTGCAGGAGGCCAAATGGAATCACATTGGACGCTGCCGCTATCAGACCCAATCTCTTTGGGAATATTTGACAGTGTAGTCATGGCCTAACTTGATCCTGGACACCGCTGTCAGGATCGACTCGACACGTGCAGGAGACAGGTGTGCCTGCATCGTGACTGAATCCCATACTACCCCCAGAAACATAGTTCTCTGCTGGAGAGTGAGATTGCACTTCTTGGCATTGAGCCGTAACCCCAGGCGCTTCATATGGCTGAGGACGATATCTCGATGTCGAACCGCCATCTCTTGAGACTGCGCTAACACTAGCCAGTCGTCTATATAATTTAGTATGTGAATCCCCTGAAGCCTCAGTGGAGCAGGGGCTGAATCCATACATTTTGTGAAGGTGCGTGGGGAGAGAGCTAGGCCGAATGGAAGAACTCGATATTGGTAAGCTTTGCCCCCAAAAGCGAACCTGAGAAACTTCCGATGATAAGGAAGGATGGATATGAGAAAGTACGCAACTTTCAAATCTATCGTGGTGAACCAGTCCTCTGATCTGATTACGGCCACAATAATAGGAACAGTGAGCATCTTCAATTTGTATCTCCTCAGAGATTAGTTGAGATGTCTTAGATCCAAAATGGGCCTCAGCCCTCCATCCTTTTTCAGCACTGTGAAGTACCGACTGTAAAAACCCGTCTGACTCTCTTGGGGAGAAACATACTCTATGGCTCCTTACGCTAAGAGAGACAGCACTTCATCTTCTAATCCTTCTCCACTCGTGGAGGAAGTGCACTAAGGGAGTCAGTCTCTCGACACTGACTTTGGGTGTGAGAAGACCGATGCCCTGAAGCGATTGAACGGCAGGGGATGGTCGAATTACTACATTTCTTGCCACGTGCACTAGGTCTACAGCGTGTTTGGGCAGACTCTGTGCTTTAGAAACCTGCATGTCCCGAAGCGTCATAGACGGCGGGATTAAGGTATCGGTGTTCAAAGGGCTTCTTGAGAGGGCAAAACTCGTTAAACCTCCAAGAGGGGGACGCCCTCTGATGCCCTGCCACACAGTCAGGGCTTCTTGGCAGCAGCTTGTCGATTCGAGACGATGACCGCTCTCAAATCTTGTTTAGCCTGTTTGGCAGGGATTTCCATGCGGGCTCCCGAACCCCTTCCAAGAGCACTAAGACCAAGGGGCTGAGAAAAGGTCGAAGCCGTCTCAGCACCCTCCGCAAGCTCCATTTGCGAGCCCCATGATCTGAGACGCCGTGCCGCCTCAGCGGCAGCGGGTCCCAAACCATGAGGCTTATGATATTGCCTGACTCGTCAAACAAAGCAGCACGAGAGTGGAGCGTTCGCAGGGACAGCCACGAACAGTGTACACAGGCAGCCCCCTCGAGAGCTGCCTTAGCATGCTCAACTCCCAAACATTCAACACAAAACTCATGTGTATCCCCAACCGTGATGTATCGTGGGCAGGGTGAAACACACTGTTTAAAGGTGTTTTGCTTGGACTTAGTGCTTATTTTCAAACTCATACTTAACTAAAATTATCTGACACAACTCTAGACAACCTTAGACAAGGACAAGACACATTCACCAACACAGAGCACTTTGCTGAAATGGCAGAAGCTGATTTGCATTGTTTCCGCGATCTATTTATACCTTCCGGTATTCGTGTCATTCGTGATGTCATCGCCTCGCGACTATAAATCGCGAGTTAGTTGCATTCACTATTTCACGCGCGTCATGCTGCTGGCGTTCCCCATAGAGTCAAATCCTTGACGCAGTGTAGAGTTCCCTCGAAAGGGAACAGATTATTTTTTTATAATCGGAATTTATCACTTTGCTAGCTAACGACAATAAAACAGGTGACTGCATGGCAGCAGATCAACTCAGTCCCCGTCACCGGGATTGTCAACACAGTCCGTGCACGTTGTTATCAAGTCATAAATGTTGCAGTCGTTTGTAACGGAGAGTGAATATAAGCATCATTACTGAATAGTAAAAAGAAGAGGCAATTCTCATTTCTTAGTACATCTAACATTTTAGACCGCCATGTTTGACCCTGAATCTTAATTCAAAACGCAAAACGTGATTGGCTGAACCAAGAACGTGCCCCATTAGTCAACAAAGGCGTAAGTTACCCGATTGGCTTGAGTGAATAGTGGGCGGAGTCCACCTATTTGTGGATTGCGTGCACGTCTTGACGTTGGAAATGTTTCAAAATCCACAAATGCGCAGAGAGCGATCCACAAATGCGTGCACTGATCCACAAATGCACAGAACGCGAGCCACAAATGAATGTCATTAAAATATATTTGTAAATAATTTTGTTTTATTTGCAAATCTCATTGTATTTATTTGTGAATTTTATTCCTTTTTGTGGAACGTCTAACATATATTTATGGTTTGCTTTTTTGCAAATGTGGATTTAAAAAATGTTTGTGAAACTCTCTACATTTATTTGCGGATCATAGTATATTTATTCAGAATAATGAAACAATTCTGATCCCATAATAAAGCTCTGTCTGATTCTGAAATAACAAGGTATACCATGTGTAGAAGATTTTATTAACCTAAATCTAGAGGAATCGCCTACAATCTAAGCCACTATTATAATTCTCTATACATGTGGCTACAGGTCTTTGTTCCTTAACCCCCACCCCTAAAACTACTATCAGACCTGTGTGCCCACCCCCAAACATTCCTTCGAACATGTGTGCATGTGTGCCCACCCCCAAACAGTCCATCTATAAAAGGTTTCCCCTTAGTAGGTCCCTGTCCTCTGCAGTTCTCTGTGAGAGGGCCCGGCCCTGCATATGGGGGGCTCGGCTCTTTATTGGTTTAGTCAATAAAAGTCTATCTGTTGGAATCAAAACCCGACTCGAGTGGTTAATGAAGAAGGGAAAAAGAAACCACAACACATGTTATTTACTAGTTTATCAATTCACTATAACACTGTAGTACAAAGAGTAGTAATTGCTGAATTGATACTATTTTGTGTAGTATTCATATGGCAAACCATAGTTTTTAAAATCATGCTTATTTATTATATTGTAAAAAACCCTATATAATGTAGCGCAGTGTTAAATAATATGACATTAAAGTGTACCTCCGCCAAAAAATTAAACTTCTGTCATTAATTACTCTTTGAAGTTTGGTTGCATTGCCATCTATGGAGGAGTCAGAAAACTTTCAAAAATACACTAATTTGCATTTTGGGGAAAAACGGAGGACCTGTGGATGTTTAATTACTTGAGGGTGAGTAATTAATGACATAAGTTTGATTTTTGGTCGGAGGAACCCTTTGAAAGAAACAGTGATTTCAGCAACTCTGTAATAATGTGCAATAGCAAAAGACAGAAAACAACACACATTTGAATCAGTATATTTATCCAGTTTTCCATATTTGTAAAATACATAAATATAATAAAATAAGCATAAACATCTGATATTTTATCAACACCAGAAACAACATATACAGAGGAGCCACACAATTACACAAACCGTGAGTCAGAAAAAACAATAGAAGACACATCAAACAAAAATGTCAATATTTAAACCAGCATCTAATACACTAGTGACCCAACAAAAAAAAACAAGTCATCAAACAATCTGAGGTATTTAGTAAAACCCTCACCTTTAAAGGTGAAGAGTAACAAATATCTGTGTTGATAGTCTGTGCTTGTGGTACAAAAGACAATATGCTGTGCATGATGTTTTTCCTATGAAGCTGTTCATTAGTAATGAAAAACATGTGAAAACACTAAAAGAGGAATTTACAGTATAGACCTTCTAACAAAAAGCTTGAAAGGCTGATGTTTGTTAAAGCAAAACCCATCAGGTAGGTACACTTGAGTAGGTGTGGGCTTTTATTAGACTGCCTACACCTCCTCACCTACTAGGATACATTCACATCCACACTACAGATCCAACTACAAACCTCCAGTGAGCCATTTTGAGGATTTAAAAAAATGTCCATTTATCAGAATCCCTATTTTGAGAAGATAATCCAAAGCCCTGCTTCTGAATTTGGAAAAACTCATCTCTGAAAATACACAGCTTATTAAGAATAATAAATGCATATATGCATTCTCTCCAGCAGATGGCAGGACAACCTCTTAGAAGGAATGACCTTCATACATACCATGCAACCTCTATTAGTGTTGATTTTCTGAAACAGCATTAAAAACGAAAGTGGCAACAATATAATACCGCACTGCCCAGCAGACGTCAAACATAAGAACATTCAACAAAGAAACCAATGAGCAAGACCTTTGAAGCGTTCATATAGACTCTTTAGAAGAGACAGACAGCTGAGCAGGTATATCATTATGATTTCTCCAGTGAAATTACAAGTTGCTAAAGATGTAAAAGACTCTTTAGGGAAATCTATAAATAACATTCTGCATTGGGATTTACATAAGAGGGACCAGTATAAACCTGCCCGTCTCTGATAGGACACAGCTACATTCCTTTAAAGCATTCCTTCAAAACCAGACCATTTTCTGAAGAGTGTTATTTCGGGTGAGAAAACATGATCAAATTTAACCTAAAAAATATATATTGTGCATAAAGGATTTTAACCTGTTTTATCTTGTTATTTTATTACTGTAAAGCAAATAAATAAACAATAAATATTAATATCAGAATTTCTACAGTACATTTACAGTGTATCGTACTGATTGTATTTATATAGGTTTATATACAAGTTATTATTGTGTGCTTATAAAATTGTCATTTAAATATCTCAATGCAACTTTGAATTTAAGGGTGAAAAACTTTTGTAATGTAAAACCCCTTCATAATAAAATGCATCCCTGCTTGTGTCAAATATGTAAACAAAAAGACAAAAGAGCTGTAACAAACAGAATCCTCTCTCCAACACAGTATCATACAGTAAGCTGCCTTAAAAATGCCCTCTCGTATCAAGCCTGAATAACGGTACCTAAAAAATACATTGTTCATTCCTTGTGCCCCTCATCTTTAAAAAGTGCGAACAGGTCCAGTAACATCAATGTTTACCATTAAAGGGAACAGGAGTCAGAGCAGTTGTTGTTCACAGTGCATTAGATAGACACAGTCACAAAATTAATATGGCAGGATGTCAGAGATCTTCTGCATGCTCATGCATGTTTTTTTTATGAGCGTGTTGGCAAAAACTCTTGGCAAAAAATTATTTGAGCAAACTGTCATGTTTGTAAAAGGCATCTGTTAAATCACTCATTCTCTGTTCACTGATGGTTTTCCATCATAGGCTTGAATGGCACAGTGAGCAGATACTGTGAAAAGTAACCCTTCCATATCATAAATGTCTCAATGGCAAGCTTTCTCAGTCTGTTTTCTCATGAATCTGATTATCTGTCCTTTCATGAAGCTCTTCTGCACATACTATCGGAGATGGTTCTGAACATGGCTCTGGAGTTGGCTTTAATTCTTCCTCTCCCCTTGCGTCATCTGCTGTTGGCGTCCTCGCTCGATATGCATCAATGTATGCGACGATGAGCTCTGAGTTCTGGTAGATGATCATGCCAGAGAGAGTGAGGGCAGCTCCGGCACAGCTGAGAGCCGACAGTTTACTATCAAACAGCAGCTGAGATAGCAGAAGGTTGCCCACCACGTTCAGGTTGCCCAGGATGTGCAGGGTGACGGCGGAGGTCAGGGTAATGACACAGCAGCTGGCCAGGTTGTAAAGAACCGAGCCCAGACAGCTGAGCAAAATGAAACCCCAGAGGTGGTGGTCATACTGGAAAGGGGACTGAAGCGCAGCCCAGTTCTCCAAAACAAGGGCGGCTATGGCCAGGATGCAGAAGCTGGGGATGGACATGAGATACAGTAGGAAGACGGAGTTGATCTTTTCCTCTTGGAGCAAGATGCCTGGAAATAACACATAGTCCATTTTAGTTAATAATTTTACAACAGGAAAGAGACTGGAAATTCCAGTTATGGATGTGACATATTCAGTCAAAACTTGAAATATAAATCCTCAGAGAATATATACTGAATCATACATTTATGTAACAGAGTCCAGACATGAGAAAAATATCAGTCCATAGTATACACAAATTTTCTATTTTTTAAATACAGTATAACATTGTAGAATTTGTGTGAACTAAAATGTACAAACTAGAAGCAATAATACCCAAAAAATGGAGAAGGGATGGCTCTTCACACAACACAAAACTGCTTTAAAAACTTTAAGAGAGAGAGACCGCACAATGTGCATTTAAACTACCAAACATTGACATCTGACTTATCTGACTGTTTCATCTTAAAGGGACAGTCTACCCAAAAATGAAAATTCTGTCATCATTTTCTCACCCTCAGATTGTTTCAAACCTGTATAAATGTCTTTGTTCTGATAATCACAAAGGAAGATATTTGTAAGAATGTCAGTAACCAAACAGATCTCATCCCCCATTTACTGCCATAGTAGGAAAAATAAATACTATGGGAGTCAATAGGGGATGAGATCTGTTTGGTTACTGACATTCTTCCAAATATTTTCCTTTGTGTTCAGCAGAACAAAGAAATTGATACAGGTTTGGAACAACCTGAGGGTGAGTAAATGATGACAGAATTTTCATTTTTGAGTGGACCTTCAAGGTTGACATTTGTGTTTTACGTATGAATGCACATGTTAAGTGACGGTGACGCATACAGTAAACAGCTTTAACCTCTGTGATTCAAGGGCCACGCTTAAAATAGAGCATTGAAACCCAATGCCAACAGGCGACCTACATGAGAGTCTTTGCTAAGCATCTAACACTAAGCAAGACAGCTGTGATTTGACAAAAATATTTTTGTCTTGGCCAAAAAATTGACTGTGGTTATGCTTTGTTTACCCATACCGATTCATTACAGCTTTGTTCATGTACTTTACACGACAAACAAGGTTTAACCACCGCCTTGTTGAATACATAACACGGCCAATTTAAACTGCAAACGGCAGGTTATGTTATGTAACCCTATACCGTGACGAAACATACGCTTTTAAATAAAAAAACACCCTAATAGGGCCTCATATGGTAGCAGCTGTTCGTGACTGACCAAAGTTGTCATTAAAAAGACTGTGACAGCAAAACAAGTTCTCCCAGCAAAACAAATTGCAGTCACATTCTCACTCCTTGTCCTTGATAGATTCATGGCTAGATACCAACATAATTATTTCAGGAAGAATAATTCACTTAGGGAACACAGCTGACATTCTTTCTAGAAAGTTGAAGCACTCAAGTTTCCATGACTGTGAAGGTCTTTGCAACTTGGGAAATCAGGTTAGAAAAACAACAGGCATGTGTTTGTATACAAGAAAGTGTGTTGGACAGAATGTGCCAGTGGCTGTTGGTAGACGGGGCGTTCTACCAGGAAGCTCTGGCAGTAGGAAATAATGACAAACAGAACGTGAGCCAGGGATAGAAATAAACTCTGGCATCATTCAGAAACAATATTTCCATGCCAGTTAAAGTGCTGTTGTATTCTTTTGAATGAGAACAAATTTCCTTTTTTGAGGAAAATTGAGGAGCTTTTTAACACTTTGGGTAGACATTTTACTTTCAAATTGAGCAGAAAATTAATGTATGTGCAAGTCTCTATAGTGTTTGGTTGGGTTCCGAGAATGGGTTTCTGACTGTTTTTTTGTTTGTTTTGAAAATCGAAATGTTAATACTTGGATCAAACCAACTCACAAAGCATTTATGAAGCACTTAAAATATAAAATTGAGGTGGAAACCATTTTGCAAACATGATGTTAAAAAGGTATTACTGATAAAAAGTTATTTATTAATACAACAATATTGTAAGAAAGAAGCTCTGCAGGGTTAAAACACATTCTGACTAATTCATAGCTATTCATTTTCTGACAGTTTTTATAGAAATTGATGTTCTGGTATAATTATTGTTATAATCTTTTATCTAAGCATAACTAGGGAATGTATATTTATTATATTTTCCCCCACATATTTTTATGCATTTATTAGGAATTCACAACTTCAAAAAATTCCTTGATATTCTTGTTTTTAATAACAATATAGTGAATGCACAAACTATCCGAAAATATATATATATATATAATTGACTATAAAATAAAACTACTCACTTTGTTGAATCGTTTTGACACCTCTCAACATAGTGGCGGCGAACACAAACAAACAGCCCGTCTGGTCAAACTGGACCTCGCCCATAATACTGAAGGACGCCCCGAGGCAGATGGGCATCATTGCGGTGTACTTCAAGATGTGGTGCTGCTTTCCCAAAATCAGCGTGGATATGGCCAGCGTGAAAAGCGGCGTCGTGGTGTAGATCATCTGCGCGAATGAAAGCTGCACATAATTCAGTCCCACGTTCCCAAACGCGATACTGGCACAGAACGTCAAACTCAACAGAAATACTTTGCATTTGGCGTTGGTGGTCAAATCCTTCTCACCGTTGTGTTGGACAACCCTACATTTCATCAGTCCGTAGTCCACTACTATCGCTGTCAACATGTGTAGGGCTGACAGGAGAAGCGGATACCTGAAGTTGTATACGGCAAATATCCATTTGTTTAGGCTGGATATGGTGGTACCCGTCACCAACCACACCGTGACTGCGAATGTAAGGTGCAGCATTTCTGGCGCTCGCCTTTTCGTTTTTCCGGTGTCCCGGGTCTCCTCGCGCTTGATGGAGGGGCCATCGGTGTTGATCATGTTGGTTTCATCCTCGCACCTGTACGATATACGACACATCTTAAGTTAAACACGGTTCATCAAATCAAGATACGTTTTGCATCGTAACGACACAACTTAAACGTTTGCTCTGGGTTGGAAGATTTCAGAAGCACCTGGTGACTCAACAGTGAGCAACAGTGTGTTTGCCATAAGCAGACCGAAAACAACATTCAGCTTTGCCTACACGTGTTCTTGTGTTGCGGGTCTGGTTAAGTGACGTAAGGAATTTGGTTTTGCACATGCGCGGTGAGCTGCGGCGAAGCCAGATGGGGCGATAGGAAAACGAATAAGGCAGTCAGCCAATCAGAAGCCGCGTTATTTTGCGGTGCCGAGCTCTGATTGGATGAACCCGGTCTATTCAAAATACTGTAATAAAATGTACCATGTAACCAAATTATAAACAAATTTGCGACATGTTTGTCAAGCAAACAAGATCACTAGGTCTTTGCTGCATATTTCCTTGCTGTCGTTGTCTGCGACATCTCTCAAGTCCAGCTAAATAAAGCTATGAATAGCCAGCATCTAGGGTACGATTACCTCCGGACATCACAGTTTAGAAAGCACCTGCTTTATCGATTAATTTAATTATGTGTGTATATTCCATGTTAGTTATTCCATGTAGGTTTTTTAACAACATGACTATACAGTGCGATGACGCGACTATCGAACCCGGGATAGATGCGTGTACTGTACTTGCCTTGATGTGCACACGATTACGCTTAAACGCGCGCTAATTATGTCAGTCAATCATACTGGAACATTTTCTTCCTATTATAATGGTCATACATGACACTACTAACCTCACTCCCTTGTTTAGTGGACTAATGACTGAGTAAACAAACATCAGCCGGCGTCAACAGAGTCACGTCTTCTATAACCAGACCGCATCCCATCAGCACCCTTTCTATACGTACAACACGATCAAATAAAATTACAACACAGTCTTACATCTCTGCACTGTTGAAGTTAGATTCATTATGTCTTTCGAGCAGACACCATCTGGCCCTTTCGGTGAGCTGCCAGTTGTTGCCAGATCAGCTGTGCAATACGTCAGTCTATTCATTCAGTGCGCGTGCTGAAAGGTATGGAAGGCCAAGTGGTTCAAAAACGCGCGAATTTTAACACGTTAAGTACGTGTCAAGTACACGTATTTGACGTGTACTTAACGTGTTGTTTACGCGTGAAAAATTAACGCGTTCTCAACATGTACTTGACGTGTTAAATGCACATCTCATTGGCTGCCTAAGAATTGGGTCAAACCATTTCTGTAAACCTGGGGGTTGTCTGACAGGCATACCATGCTACCACCATTAAAGATCCTTCCGTTTATTTGTCCTTTTCTTGTGTAGCCCACACACGTAAATATCTAGATTGCATTTTTGAAAAGGTATATTTATTAAGTAGGTATTATTTATTAGTCAAAGTTATGTTTATTAAGATAAGATAATAGGCCCATTTTGCACATTACTAAGCATTCCGTCTGTAACACCATTTACCACACATCGGTTTTCTAACATTAAAAACACTAACATTTGTTCATGAAAAAAGTTACAAATGTGGTTCTTTCCATTTCTGATACAGACCATTGTAATGAATTTCCGCTTTTGATAAACAACAAACTTTTAAAGACTGAGCTTAATTTACTGCTATGGACAGCAGGGTGCAACCAAGATGCTACACAAGTGCCATATTACAGAAACGAAATCAAATCTACTAAAGTTACTAAAGAAATAAGATACTGATTCAGGGTTTTTCTGTAATAGCCAATCCCAGGTCATCATTATGCTTTATATCTTCAGGCATACGATAACTTAATAAGACATCAATATAACCGCAATAAATTAAACTGTAGTACTTCGCTATACTACATGTTTTCAACTGTATCAAAGTCAAAGTCAGCTTTATTGTCAATTCTGCCACATGTACAGTACATACATATAGAGGATTGAAATTGCGTTACTCTCAGACCCTAGGTCCATACAGATAACACAGAATAGAAAGATATCAAAAAATATATCAAAAATACAGATAAATACAGTTCTATATATACACAATACAACTTTACAAGCAGGGATATATACAAGATAAATGTGATAAATGTGCAAACCAGTGAAATACACAACAGTGCAGATAAAATAAACAACAGTGCAAATTGAAATAAACAACAGTGTAGATTTGATGTAGTGCAAAAAAGCTTATCAGTCTGATTAAAGTGTCAAAGAGAGCAGGCTTGTTTAACTGACTAAGAGGTAGTTGAAGAGGCTCAGACCAATTCTGAAGAGGTGGTGAGCAGTCCAATGTTCCATAAAGTGACAAGTGCATGATGTGGGAAGGGGTGGATGGGGTTCAGTGTTCAGAGGTGCGTGTGGCAAGAGAGGGGAGGGGAGGCAGGGTTGGGAGGGAGTTTAGCTTCCTGACTGCCTCGTTGATGAAGCTCTCCTTCAATCTGCTGGTCCTGGCCTGGAGACTCCGCAGTCTCCTCCCTGATGGCAGCAGACTGAAAAAGCTGTGGGACGGGTGGGTGGGATCACCTGCAATGCAGAGGGCTTTGCGGGTGAGACGGGTACCAAAAATGTCCTGGAGGGAGGGGAGAGAGACACCAATGATCTTCTCAGCTGCTCTCAATATGCGTTGGAGAGTCTTGCGGCAGGACGCGTTGCAGGCGCCATACCACACAGTGATGCAGCAAGTCAGAATGCTCTTGATGGTTCCTCTGTAGAAGGTGCACATGATGGGGGTTGGGCCTCTGGCTCTTCGCAGTTTGCGGAGAAAGTAGAGACGCTGTTGTGCTTTTTTTGCCAGTGCTGCTGTGTTGTTAGTCCAGGAGAGGTCCTCAGTTATGTGCACACCCAGGAACTTGGTGCTGCTCACTCTCTCCACAGTTGCACCGTTGACAGTCAGAGGAGCATGCTGAGTGTGTGCTCTCCTGAAGTCGACAACGATCTCCTTCGTCTTCTCCACGTTCAGAGAGAGATTGTTGTCACTGCACCACTTGGCCAAGTGGCTCACCTCACTCCTGTAGTTTGTCTCATCTCTGTTGCTAATGAAACCCACCACAGTCATGTCGTCCGCAAACTTGATGAAGAGGTTGGAGTCGTGTGATGGTGTGCAGTCGTGGGTGAGCAGGGTGTAGAGGAGGGGGTTAGTTTCATCAGTAGAATATTTTTACAAGTAAACGTATATATTTAAATTTTTACATATGCTTTTATTTCTTATCTTAATTGTAAGAAATGGTATCATGGCCAAATGTACAACAAAGGATCAATAAATAGATATAGATATGTGATATAAATACCTTACTGTCACGGTACAGGGGTGGTCAGGCAGGTGAGGACGCCACAAGGGATGTAGAGAAGGTGATTTTAATGACAGCACGGGCACAAAAGGGTAACAGGTAAGTGATCCAAACACAGGTATACAGGTAGGTAATCTACACACAGGTAAACGGGCAAGTAATCCAGTCTCAGGTAACAAGTAGATAATCCAAACACTAGTTAAATATCAGACGTAGTAAGTACACTTCAGACAGGTATATAAGGACATCGAAAATAACAACTAGACCGGACCCAGAACAGAACTCAAATGCAACTTAAATAACATACAGCAAACACAGAACAGGTGCAGACAGAAATCAAAAACAGGTGCAAACACAAATCAATCACAGGTGCAAAGTCCAATCAAGATGGCTGGGTGAGAGTGCAGTGATAATGGTAAATGAAGTCCAGAGACAAACAGGAACAGACAGAACCGTTACATTACCCCCCCTTCCTGTAGGCACGTCCTCGCGCCATAAAAGGTCCAACTGAGGCGAGTGGGTGGGGGTACTGGAGGGGGCCGGAACAGGGTGAGTCAGGAGAAATCCAGGGTGGAGCCAACAGAGGGAGGAGCCAGGGTGGAGCCGTCAGAGGGAGGAGCCAGGGTGGAGCCGACGGAGGGAGGAGCCAGGGAGGTAGAGCGGCCGATGACTCCAGGGAAGCAACCGACGGAGGCGGAGCAGGTGGAGCCTGAGGCGGAGATGGAGAGCCGATGGGCCACGGAGATGGCAAAGATCCAGAGGACCAGGGTGGAACTGACGGCCCAGGCGACCAAGGCAGAGGTGGAGATCCGGGAGTTCGCGGCGGAGCCGGAGCAACCGAGGAGCAAGGTGAAGCCGAGGGGAGGGAGGAGTCCAAGGGAGCAGGCAGGACGGAGCGATGAGGCGCAGCCGGAGTAGAGGAGTCCGGAGGCGATGGCAGGCAGACGACCGACCAAGGCGGAGCCGGAGGGACGAGGGAGCCCGGTGGAGCTGGTGGACGAGCGGGCGAAGGTGGAGGTGAGGGAGCTATGAGCCGAGGTGGAGCCACTGGGTTGATGGGCTGAGGCGGAGTCTGGGCCTCAGAGGCGGGAGTCGAGGACGAGGGATCTTCCAACCCAGTCGCTGACTGAACGCCCCGCGGCAGTGGAGGAGGGAGCACTTGACGAGGGTGGGTGGGTGTTTGTTCTGGGGTAGCGGGCTCTGAAGACTTGGTAGCGGGCTCTGAAGACTTGGTAGCTTGAACAGAGACCTGGGGAACAGACTCAGAAACAGAATCCCGGGGCATCCACTCTGGAACGGGGTCTATGAGCACAAACTCCGAAACGGAATCCAGGGATACCAACGCTGTAACAGAGTTCAGGGTAGGGTGGAGGCCGTACAGGGGATCAAACTCTTAGAGGGTGTCCTGCTGTAGGGAGCGCGCTGGCTCGGGTGAGCGGCAGGCGGGGCTGAATGGCGTCTCTTACGGCGCCGGGTTTTTGCGGGGGGCAGAGGCACGGAGCTTGGGTGAGTGAGGACGACACCTCCGCATCTGATCGGACTTGGATGACCAACCCCCGCTCTCCCGTCAGCCTCCCCGACGCGGAAGGAGGAACTCGTAACTTGGAGAACCATATTTATAAAGTCCTCCAGCCGGGCCCCCCCACATCAGGGAGCAAAAGGGAGGTGAGTAGATCGTCATCCAAGCCGATCAGAAATACGTTGTTGAGGACACTGTCGTCCCACGTCACCCGCTCACATGCCTCAAAGTACTACCCCTCATAACTCTCCAGAGACCTGCCATCCTGCCATATTGACAGGAGGATCGTCTCCGGAGGCGTGATGGTAGTTCCTTGCAGCGTGGTCATGGTTGGGGTCCGGTCTTCTGTCACGGTACAGGGGTTTAAAAAATATTGTCTATGTTATAAGGCTTATGTTATGTTAAGTCTGTAACAAAAATGACCACCTTAACATTAATACCAAAGAAAAACAATCACCAAACCAATAACAAAATATAGTTTTATTTCCCAATTCCAATAGAACAATAAAGTTGCAAAAAGTACAGGGTCAAAACGTAAGGACATTTCTGATGAGTTTTAACAAGGTAAAACAATAACTAAAAGCACTTTAAACACAATAAAATTGCTTATGTCTTATAATCATTTGGTGGCACTGTCCAGTTTCCATGAAGGCGAACAAGATGTGCCAATGATAATGCATTCAAACTTTTGTGTCAATACACAAACTTTTGCAGTATCAATTTTGAAGTCAATCAGAAATTGTTGACATTAGGCCTATCAAATTTAGTAAACCAGGTTCTGGGTTTCCTATGGTGGTTTTGTCTCGATCAGAGAAACTTTGGCAGCGGGATATGCCACCTCCTTGTGCTCAAGATACTGATAGATCTGATAGATTATACTATTTTATTATTGATCCAAATGATACCATCTTGTTACCGTGAAGCCAAAAGGGATAGATCTAATCATCCAGCAGACTTATGTCTACTATCAGAGATGAAGAGGGAAGAACAGCAGGCAGGAGACAAAGTTGATGTTATAATAAAATGAGCCAAGTTTATTAGAGAAAGTTGCGTTAGGATGCTCATATAGCTTTGTCAGGAGCGAACTCTGACTATGTGCATCTAGCCCATTCTAAATTCATCGGATTAGAAACAGATTAATCAGGTGTTATTATACCAGCATAGACAGTGGAAAATTACTGCTTCACAACATTTATGTCTGTCCTCCCCCCATCTCTGGACCACTTCCAGTTTGCATATCGGCCCAAGCGCTCGACCGATGATGCTATCGCCACTACCCTCCATGCTGCACTCACTCATCTGGACGTCAGAATGCTGTTCATAGACTTTAGTTCAGCATTCAACACAATCATTCCTCAACAGCTCACTCACAAACTGTTCCAGCTGGGTTTAAACACTTCGCTGTGCAACTGGCTGTTGGACTTTTTGACTGGGAGAACTTAGGCAGTACGGGTTGGCAGTAACACATTCAGCACTATCACACTGAACACGGGGGCCCCCCAAGGATGTGTACTTATCCCCCTCCTCTACACCCTGTTGACCCACGACTGTGCACCATCACACGACTCCAACCTCTTCATCAAATTTGCGGACGACACGACTGTGGTGGGTCTCATTAGCAACAGAGATGAGACAAACTACAGGAGTGATGTGAGCCACTTGGCCAAGTGGTACAGTGACAACAATCTCTCTCTGAACGTGGAGAAGATGAAGGAGATTGTTGTCGACTTCAGGAGAGCGCACACTCAGCATGCTGCTCTGACTGTCAATGGTGCGACTGTGGAGAGAGTGAGCAGCACCAAGTTCCTGGGTGTGCACATCACTGAGGACCTCTCCTGGACCAACAACACCACAGCACTGGCCAAGAAAGCACAACAGCGTCTCTACTTTCTCCGCAAACTGCGAAGAGTTAGAGCCCCAACCCCCATCATGTGCACCTTCTACAGAGGAACCATTGAGAGCATCCTGACCTGCTGCATCACTGTGTGGTATGGCGCCTGCAACGCGTCCTGCCGCAAGACCCTCCAACGCATATTGAGAGCAGCTGAGAAGATCATTGGTGTCTCTCTCCCCTCCCTCCAGGATATTTATGGAACCCGTCTCACCCGCAGAGCCCTCTGCATTGCAGGTGATCCCACCCATCCATCACACAGCTTCATCAGTCTGCTGCCATCAGGGAGGAGACTGCGGTATCTCCAGGCCAGGACCAGTAGACTGAAGGAGAGCTTTATCCACCAGGCAGTCAGGAAGCTAAACTCCCTTCTGACCCTGCCTTCCCTCCCCTCCCTTGCCATACGCACCTCTGATCACTGAACCATATCCACCCCTTCCCACATCAAACTCTGTCCCGCACTTATCACTTACGGAACATTGTACTGCTCACTACCTCTTCAGTATTGGTCCGAGCCTCTTCAACTACCTCTTAGACAACAAACAAGCCTGCTATCTTTGTCACTTTACCAGACCGATAAGCTCTGCATCTTGCACTACATCACATCTACACTGTTGTTTATTTCAATTTGCACTGTAATTTCAATTTGCACTGTTGTTTATTTCAATTGCACTGTGTTTATCTCATCTGCACTGTTGTTTATCTCACCTGCACTGTGTTTATCTCATCTGCACTGTTGTTTATCTCATCTGCACTGTAGTTCATTTCACTGGTTTGTTGTTCATTTCACTGGTTTGCACATTTATCTCGTTATATTTCCCTGCTTGTAAGGTTGTATTGTGTATATATAGAACTGTATTTATCTGTACTTTTGATATATGTTTATTCTATGTTATCTGTAAGCACCTGGAGTCTGAGAGTAACGCAATTTCAATCCTGCATTTGTATGTACTGTACTTGTGGCAGAATTGACAATAAAGCTAACTTTGACTTTGACTTTGACTTTGATGTCTTGTGAAGTCATTAAGAACTTTGTAAAGGAGACCATTGTAAACTTATTTATACTTGTAAAGACAATACAAAAACAGCATTCAACATAAGATTAAACAACCTTAAGAAAAGTAAAATAGAGTAGAATAAATAAGAAGAATGGTGTGAATAAATAATATATAGGTTAAATACTAAACTAAATATATAAAAATAAGTAAAGAAAAATGATAAAGAGTAAGAAAAAAAACACATATCTCTGGTTTTGTAAGTAGAAAGTCTCTTATAGATCTATTGTCTTTTCAGTGACATCAGTTATTTGTATGAATGTATGACCACAAGTTTGTCAACTGGTGCTCAGTGCATGAATCTGAGTTTTGTCAGTGCTTCAGGAAGGTAAAGTATATAGGGAACAAAACAGAACACTTGGATTGTGATAAATATACCTATAATTTATGTTGTTCTTTCTCTATCTTGCTGGCTTCAGCTTTAATCCTCCTATAACATTGCCTTGTAAACTATTGATTCTGTGTTGACAAAATCGCTTTGGATGAAAGCGTCTGCCAAATGAATATGTATGTATGAATGTAAATATACAATTTTCCCTTTTCTGTACTAAGACAGGGTGATTGATGGCCTGTTGGTGGCAGACAGGGGTTATGCATGCCAGATGTTTTTGCAGAGGTTTCTGCTATGACCACATAACTGCTTTAGTGTGTCAGGATCGAGATGACCCCAATTGCATTCTTCAGCTGACCACTCAGCTGGGACCAGCCATCAAAAATGACATCAATGTACTATATGTAACTAAATGTATACTGAATCTCAAATTATTTTACTCTTTGTCATATGGCTAGCTAGAGGAAGCAAATTCTAAATAAATATATATTAATAGGGTTCATACTGTTGCTTAATTATATGAGTTTACAAACTGACATCTGTTTTCCTTGTTTTATCTCCCATTTGTTTAATTAATTAACAAACCAGCTTATTTAGTGTGCAGAGGGGGGTTGCAGGGTTTTTCAAAAGGCCCTGGCAAAGTTTTACAAACAAATACTGTTTTAGGTGAGGTTAGGTAGGTTATTTAAAAAGTGGCATACATTTATACAAACATAAATTGAATTCATGTAAAAAAAAGTTCACATTTCTCCTATACCCACTGGATGTAGAATAGGGATGGGAAGATTCATCAATTTGCATTGGTGCATCTGCATAAAAGATAGTGATGCAATGCATCGATTTAAAAAAATTTCAACAACTCTGCTTGTTCCAATGCAGTAACCGATGCAATTGCCTTTTTAATTTGTAACAGCGTTACAGAGAACGAGGGCTTCCAATATTTCCTCCACGTCAAGACTTTTTTGTGAAAGTGCCCTGCGTTAGAAGTCAGTATGCACTTCAGTTAACCATTACAAAATTCCTTTTTGTATTGTGTTTTGGTTATTATTCCAATAGAATTTAATGGTGTTCTATTAGATCCCATCTGCCAGATAACATCCCACCAATAGAATCCATCACATAATAGTAGGTTCCATTAAAACCAATACAATTACTATTATAACAATTCATTCCTTAAAATATTCTATTGTGTTTTGGGCAAAGTTCTATTGTTTTTTTTCAGCAGGGGTACCTACCATATTGAATTGCATGGCATCATATTTTTTCCACTGCATCGTAATTGGGATGAATCGTATCGTATCGGATCATATCGTATGTATCTTTAATGCATTGTATAATTGGCTATGCATCGAGATGTGTATTGCATCAACCTCTGGAGATGTACATCCCTCATGTATAAGCTTCAGTTTCTCTGACAAGTTGTGAAAATCTCACAATAAAGGGACAGTAATTTATGTTCACATTCAGGTACATTCTGCTATAAAGAATAAGCTCAGTGCATTTACCTCTTCAATTCTGTCACATCACACAGAAAGTGTCTCTTCATTATTTGCTTCAGCCTTATAAAGGTTGAGACAAACATTACTTTGAAAGATATTTTGTTTTGATCAGCTGCCAGTAGGCTGCCACTTTGAGTTAAGATTTGTATGTTAGTTGCAGATGTCACGCTTCCATGCCCTTGTTTATTTATTTCACAAATAAAAGTTTAATAAGAAATTGGTATGAGCTCTCATTTTAATCCTAAAAGTGTTCTATTTAATAAATGGATAATATCACATGTGTATGAGTCCATAATATCTGAACTAAAAAGGTTTTAACAAGCACCACCTGCTGGCCATAAAGTTAAGTACAAAAAGCTTACATGGTTTTCCAAAGACATATATTTATTACAATGCTCTGTATCCTAAACCTGTTAATTAAGTACCTCTGCTGTAATTGCTTTCCCACCCAAATGTTAATTATTTGATGGTAATTAAAGTTTGATGTATGGTAATGGCAGAATGTCTTCTACTCTAAAAGACATGAAAGTAGTAAAAGGAGGCGATTTTATTCAGTTTTTAATTAAACAGGAATCTGAATATTTTATCTATATAAAAATAAATATTTTACATATTTTATTTTAAAAAAAAGATTTATAAAAAAAGAAACGACAAATAGGAAGATTCATAGCATGCTAAATGGTAGCACAGAGTCTATGACATCCCCACCAGGTTTACAGAAATGGTTTGACCCGATTCTTAGGCAGCCAATGAGATCGACCCGTTTAAACGGGAAACTGGCGTCTGAATCACGCGTTGTTTACGTGTATTCAACGTGTACTAAAATTAAAAATCGTGCGTTTTTGACCCACTTGGCTTTCCATAGAAAGGTGACCCGTGCGTATGGATATGGAAGGCCAAGTGTTTCAAAAACGCGCGAATTTCAACACGTTAAGTACACGTAAAGTACTTGACGTGTACTTTATATGGCGTCTGAAACGTGCCAATTTGAAGCCTAACCTATGGCGTCTGGATTGTGCCACTGATTACCTACCGAAGGAGACTGTCGTGTACTTTTACGTGTACGGAGGCTACGTCGCCACAACTGACGCGTGACTCTAACGTCGTGGAGAAGTACGTCGCCGCTATCCGCTTGTTAAGCGTGACGTCACGCACCACCATATATGTAGGTAGGTCATGTACCGTTTCCGGGTCCGTGATAGTTCTGTAGACAAGCATTAGTGACTTAAATCAGAGTATTCACATCAGTGAGTATATATTTATATCAAGAGTAACAATGACACATTTGAGTATCACAATCAGAATCGTTTATTGCCAAGTACAATGAGTTCACATGAGTTTATGAGGAATTTGCCTTGGTAGGCTGGTGCATACATTTAAAAAAATAAAGTATTAAGGCGGCAGAAAAATATATAAATATATATATACAACATAAAATTAAACTTAAACTATATATTTCTAAATTGTACTTATGTAATTTATGTGTTCTTGCCTCGTATCACTTAATTGTTCCCTCATCTCTCTGTAAGTCGCTTGGGATAAAAGAGTCTGTTAAATGACTAACAGTAAATGTAAAATGGTAACCTGTCTGCCTGTAGTGTGGAACATAACATACAGTATATTTTTAGACTTATTGTAAGGCTAATATGTACCTCAAATATATAATTGTTGGTTTCCTTATAATAAATAAGATGTCATTGTTTATCTACTTTCTTGTGTTTTTTTCAAGTTGTAATAATTTCTTGTTGAATATTTTGCCTTGAAATATTATCACCTGAATGTGCTGTTGTTTGTACTCTGTTTGCTACTGGCTTGTCGGCCACTTTGCCTATTACTGCAATATCTGCAAAACATAAAACTATATAGCACACTTTAAATGCTTTGTCTGAAAGTGCTCATGACATTAGCTGTATAGGTCAGTAGTAAATACAATTGTCTGCCCTATAACAGTCTCCATATTCTCCACTATTCCAGACACAAATATGACTCTTGCACAAGTATTACATGAGCGATAATAACACAATAGCTACACAAATTAATTTATATATAAATCTAGAGAATTACAGAAATACACTTTTGTATTCTACTCAAAGTAACTGTGTTTTAATTTATTCGTCAAATTAACTTTTAGTCTTGATATTTCAGGTGTTTTAATTCTATTGCTTTTGTACTTGGTTGTACTAGGTTGCTGGTTTGATTCTCAGGGCTAGCGGGTATCGGCTGAGGTGCCCTTGAGCAAGGCACCTAACCCCCACTTGCTTACTATACAAAATGTACAAATGTATAGTACAATGTAATGTAAGTCGCTTTGGATAAAAGCGTCTGCCAAATGCGTAAATGTAAATGTACTTTTACCTGACGGGATAATTACACCAGACCAAACAATCTGTGATCATTAGCTTATCTTCATGTCATTCCCTTAAACCTGTATACTTTTGTTCTTGTAACATAATATATTTTAAGCCTTGTTATACAGTAATTCAATGACCCCCCACATATGTGATTATAGGCTTCATCATAAATAAAATAGCTAATTTCATAGTTATTTGTGAACACTACCATCTCTTTTATCTATTTTAAACCTTAGTCTGTAAATGTATTTGTTAATCTTTTACATGTTTTTATATTTCTAATGTAGCCTACTATTGTTTACCCTTTTTGCTTTTCTTATCACCTGTTTAAATTTCTGCAACAGGAAAGGATAAAAATGACACTGCTTTATTGTTATGATCACCAGCTGGAGTGCCCTTGTCATCCACTAGAGGGCAAACCCCAAACCGTTGCCATTCATAATGGACTACATTTATGCATTTTTTGGCAGACGCTTTATCCAAAGACTACAGTTCTCATATTTCTTTGCCCCAACTCATTTACCGCAATCATATTCACAAGTGTTACTTTTTCAGTATGTAATTCACACATTCAACATGTTAAAAACTGCACCCCAGGTTTGTGTCTTAAAAAAGATCTAACGTTATATATAGCCTACGGAGGCCTTAAATATTCTGAAAAAGATTTTCTTTGTATCTGAGTTGAATGTTGTTATTCAAGGTACAAGGCAACGAAATGCAGTTTAGGTCTAACCAAAAGTGCAATAGCAGCAAGTGCAGGATATACAGTGTTTGCATAAGTTACATAAATAAATCAATATTATAGAAGTAATTACAGATGGATATGTACTATGACCATAATATACAGATGTCTATTACTAAAAACAGAGATTTACAGACAGATATATACTATGATCATAATATACAGATGTCTATTACTATAAACAGAGATTTACAGACGGATATGTACTATGATCATAATATACAGATGACTATTACTATAAACAGAGATTTACAGATGGATATGTACTATGACCATAATATACAGATGTCTATTACTAAAAACAGAGATTTACAGATGGATATGTACTATGATCATAATATACAGATGTCTATTACTATAAACAGAGATTTACAGATGGATATATACTATGATCATAATATACAGATGTCTATTACTATAAACAGAGATTTACAGACGGATATGTACTATGATCATAATATACAGACGTCTATTACTATAAACAGAGATTTACAGATGGATATGTACTATGATCATAATATACAGACGTCTATTACTATAAACAGAGATTTACAGATGGATATATACTATGAACATAATATACAGATGTCTATTACTAAAAACAGAGATTTACAGATGGATATGTACTATGATCATAATATACAGATGTCTATTACTATAAACAGAGATTTACAGATGGATATGTTCTATGATCATAATATACAGATGTCTATTACTATAAACAGAGATTTACAGATGGATATGTACTATGATCATAATATACAGATGTCTATTACTATAAACAGAGATTTACAGACGGATATGTACTATGATCATAATATACAGATGTCTATTACTATAAACAGAGATTTACAGATGGATATGTACTATGAACATAATATACAGATGTCTATTACTATAGACAGAGATTTACAGATGGATATATACTATGAACATAATATACAGATGTCTATTACTATAAACAGAGATTTACAGATGGATATGTACTATGATCATAATATACAGATGTCTATTACTATAAACAGAGATTTACAGATGGATATATACTATGATCATAATATACAGATGTCTATTACTATAAACAGAGATTTACAGACGGATATGTACTATGAACATAATATACAGATGTCTATTACTAAAAACAGAGATTTACAGATGGATATGTACTATGAACATAATATACAGATGGCTATTACTAAAAACAGAGATTTACAGATGGATATGTACTATGATCATAATATACAGATGTCTATTACTATAAACAGAGATTTACAGATGGATATGTACTATGAACATAATATACAGATGTCTATTACTATAAACAGAGATTTACAGATGGATATGTACTATGAACATAATATACAGACGTCTATTACTATAAACAGAGATTTACAGATGGATATGTACTATGATCATAATATACAGACGTCTATTACTATAAACAGAGATTTACAGGTGGATGTATACAATGATAAGTTAGGCTATGGTGAGCAGAAGTGTAATGGATATAAACTAGAAGCTATCTAAGTAACAGTGCAATGGAAGAAGTTATTGCATATTTCACATAGACTGTATGAAAGTGTAGGAGTGCAAGATGCATATGTAAGTTGGTACTGTAAATGAACAGTTGGCAAATGCAAATGAGTATGAATTCAAAATAAGATGCAAATGTAAAAACACATGGGCACTATACAGAATGAGGTGACCCTGCTTTTGAAAATCAGGCTAATGAATAAACAGTTTATTTTACAGTCTGACTAAGGTACTGTGTTCAGCGAAGTGATGGCACACCACACTGCTAGGTGCTAAACATCTTATTTGTAGTCTCATCAACACCACAGATCAGGTCGTGGTCATCGGCAAACTTGATTATGCCACATCCTCTGGGACAGGGACTGATCAGGACATGCGGAGCAGCTAAATGCATCCACAAACACACCCACACAAAAGATAATTAATTTATATTAAATTAATATAACATTATTGAATTTCAACATAATTAACATTAAGAATAATATATATTAATAAAGACACAGAACTTCACATTGCTGACAAAACATGTTAGCTTTTTACTTTCAACAGCATTAGATTTCCAATAACATTATGACTTTTAGAAAAAATGGACATATTGTCATATTGCCCTCTAGCGGTCATTTTACGTAACAACACAATAAATTAAAGCCACGGGCTCATTTTCACTAATACACAAACTTGTATGATTTAAACCACACAAGAGATTATAACAATAATCATTCTAGATAAGAGTGTTTGCTTTTTCTTTACCAACAAATGTTCATATTGCTGTTATTGTGTAACATCAGAAGACAAAGAAATTGTCTTTAAGTGACCCTTAAATGTTCAAACTTAAGTTGTGAAGTAGGCTATGTAACAGTACTACGTATAACAATAGACTACTTGCACTAAGTGTTGTGATGTACTTCTAACTTAAAATCATGTGGCTCACTAGCTTTCAGTTATATGTATTTACAATGTCCGATTAATGCATTTGAATACCAAAGTCTTGGTTTGATATAAGGGGTTTAAGTCCGTAATGCAATATTTCAAAGTTTTAAGTCTATAATGCAATATTTCATTGAATATGAAATATGATCAATGAATGAGACACATCGCTGTTAAAAACGACACCAGTGAACTGATGCAGGTACATAGACTACATATAATTTACTGAAATGATAAAAAACAGAACATAATTGCTGCTGAGTTGAGTTCGCCGAAATACTGAAAACACTTACAGTAATCTAGCATTGTGTAAGCATACCTTTTCTTACCCGAGATGGTAATCCAGACTTGAGAGGAATACCTGCTCAGCCTCCTACAAGGACAAATTCTGCAGCACAGCCAGAGTCTATATGATGGTCTATTAAAAGATTAATATAAATACACCATTATCACTAGAATGGTGACACAACAAGGCATTACACAGACATTAAATGCTATTAAATCCTCTGATCCTTTTCCCTAACTTGGTATTGTCTCTAAGAACTGCTGATACTTTGTAACTTGTCATATAATTGCTTTACACATTTTTGTACATGTATACTCATGTGATAACAGTTTTCATGTGTCTTGTCATGCTGTCAGTCTTTCATATTGCTGTTGGATGACTTTGTCACTACTGAGGTTTGATTTTGTTGAAATTCAACACACACTGCTGATAATTAATTAGGCTAAATAGTTAATTCTCATTCTGTACTCACATTTTGATTGTTGTCCGTCTTGTACTCGTATTATGTTGCTAGAAGGATCATACTACTCCACACTGAAAACACACGTAGCTAACTTGGAGACGACGTGTTAATCAGGCGTCTTGTAAAGCGTCATGTAAGACGACGTACATGGTGGCGACGTGTGTATCAGGCGTCATGTAAGACGACGTACATGGTGGCGACGTGTGTATCAGGCGTCATGTAAGACGACGTACATAGTTCAGTATGGCGTCTGGATTGTTATGGCGTCTGGATTGTGCCACTGATTACCTACCGAAGGAGACTGTCGTGTACTTTTACGTGTACGGAGGCTACGTCGCCACTACTGACGCGTGACACTAACGTCGTGGAGAAGTACGTCGCCACAACTGACGCGTGACTCTAACGTCGTGGAGAAGTACGTCGCCGCTATCCGCTTATTAAGCGTGACGTCACGCACCACCATATATGTAGGTAGGTCATGTACCGTTTCCGGGTCCGTGATAGTTCTGTTGACAAGCATTAGTGACTTAAATCAGAGTATTCACATCAGTGAGTATATATTTATATCAAGAGTAACAATGACACATTTGAGTATCACAATCAGAATCGTTTATTGCCAAGTACAATGAGTTCACATGAGTTTATGAGGAATTTGCCTTGGTAGGCTGGTGCATACATTTAAAAAAATAAAGTATTAAGGCGGCAGAAAAATATATAAATATATATATACAACATAAAATTAAACTTAAACTATATATTTCTAAATTGTACTTATGTAATTTATGTGTTTTTGCCTCGTATCACTTTATTGTTCCCTCATCTCTCTGTAAATCGCTTGGGATAAAAGAGTCTGTTAAATGACTAACAGTAAATGTAAAATGGTAACCTGTCTGCCTGTAGTGTGGAACATAACATACAGTATATTTTTAGACTTATTGTAAGGTTAATATGTACCTCAAATATATAATTGTTGGTTTCCTTATAATATATAAGATGTCATTGTTTATCTACTTTCTTGTGTTTTTTTCAAGTTGTAATACTTTCTTGTTGAATATTTTGCCTTGAAATATTATCACCTGAATGTGCTGTTGTTTGTACTCTGTTTGCTACTGGCTTGTCGGCCACTTTGCCTATTACTGCAATATCTGCAAAACATAAAACTATATAGCACACTTTAAATGCTTTGTCTGAAAGTGCTCATGACATTAGCTGTATAGGTCAGTAGTAAATACAGTAGTAATTGTATAACAGTCTCCATATTCTCCACTATTCCAGACACAAATATGACTCTTGCACAAGTATTACATGAGCGATAATAACACAATAGCTACACAAATTAATTTATATATAAATCTAGAGAATTACAGAAATACACTTTTGTATTCTACTCAAAGTAACTGTGTTTTAATTTATTCGTCAAATTAACTTTTAGTCTTGATATTTCAGGTGTTTTAATTCTATTGCTTTTGTACTTGGTTGTACTAGGTTGCTGGTTTGATTCTCAGGGCTAGCGGGTATCGGCTGAGGTGCCCTTGAGCAAGGCACCTAACCCCCACTTGCTTACTATACAAAATGTACAAATGTATAGTACAATGTAATGCAAGTCGCTTTGGATAAAAGCGTCTGCCAAATGCGTGAATGTAAATGTACTTTTACCTGACGGGATAATTACACCAGACCAAACAATCTGTGATCATTAGCTTATCTTCATGTCATTCCCCTAAACCTGTATACTTTTGTTCTTGTAACATAATATATTTTAAGCCTTGTTATACAGTAATTCAATGACCCCCCACATATGTGATTTTAGGCTTCATCATAAATAAAATAGCTAATTTCATAGTTATTTGTGAACACTACCATCTCTTTTAAACCTTAGTCTGTAAATGTATTTGTTAATCTTTTACATGTTTTTATATTTCTAATGTAGCCTACTATTGTTTACCCTTTTTGCTTTTCTTATCACTTGTTTAAATTTCTGCAACAGGAAAGGATAAAAATGACACTGCTTTATTGTTATGATCACCAGCTGGAGTGCCCTTGTCATCCACTAGAGGGCAAACCCCAAACCGTTGCCATTCATAATGGACTACAGTTCTCATATTTCTTTGCCCCAACTCATTTACCGCAATCATATTCACAAGTGTTACTTTTTCAGTATGTAATTCACACATTCAACATGTTAAAAACTGCACCCCAGGTTTGTGTCTTAAAAAAGATCTAACGTTATATATAGCCTACGGAGGCCTTAAATATTCTGAAAAAGATTTTCTTTGTATCTGAGTTGTATTATGTTGTAGTAGGCCTAGAATGTTGTTATTCAAGGTACAAGGCAACGAAATGCAGTTTAGGTCTAACCAAAAGTGCAATAGCAGCAAGTGCAGGATATACAGTGTTTGCATAAGTTACATAAATAAATCAATATTATAGAAGTAATTACAGATGGATATGTACTATGATCATAATATACAGATGTCTATTACTATAAACAGAGATTTACAGACGGATATGTACTATGAACATAATATACAGATGTCTATTACTATAAACAGAGATTTACAGACGGATATGTACTATGATCATAATATACAGATGTCTATTACTATAAACAGAGATTTACAGATGGATATGTACTATGAACATAATATACAGATGTCTATTACTATAAACAGAGATTTACAGATGGATATGTACTATGATCATAATATACAGATGTCTATTACTATAGACAGAGATTTACAGACGGATATATACTATGATCATAATATACAGATGGCTATTACTATAAACAGAGATTTACAGATGGATATGTACTATGATCATAATATACAGATGTCTATTACTATAAACAGAGATTTACAGATGGATATGTACTATGATCATAATATACAGATGTCTATTACTATAAACAGAGATTTACAGATGGATATGTACTATGATCATAATATACAGATGTCTATTACTATAAACAGAGATTTACAGATGGATATATACTATGATCATAATATACAGATGGCTATTACTATAAACAGAGATTTACAGGTGGATATGTACTATGATCATAATATACAGACGTCTATTACTATAAACAGAGATTTACAGGTGGATGTATACAATGATAAGTTAGGCTATGGTGAGCAGAAGTGTAATGGATATAAAGTAGTGCAAATAAATTATGGACAGAAGCTATCTAAGTAACAGTGCAATGGAAGAAGTTATTGCATATTTCACATAGACTGTATGAAAGTGTAGGAGTGCAAGATGCATATGTAAGTTGGTACTGTAAATGAACAGTTGGCAAATGCAAATGAGTATGAATTCAAAATAAGATGCAAATGTAAAAACACATGGGCACTATACAGAATGAGGTGACCCTGCTTTTGAAAATCAGGCTAATGAATAAACAGTTTATTTTACAGTCTGACTAAGGTACTGTGTTCAGCGAAGTGATGGCACACCACACTGCTAGGTGCTAAACATCTTATTTGTAGTCTCATCAACACCACAGATCAGGTCGTGGTCATCGGCAAACTTGATTATGCCACATCCTCTGGGACAGGGACTGATCAGGACATGCGGAGCAGCTAAATGCATCCACAAACACACCCACACAAAAGATAATTAATTTATATTAAATTAATATAACATTATTGAATTTCAACATAATTAACATTAAGAATAATATATATTAATAAAGACACAGAACTTCACATTGCTGACAAAACATGTTAGCTTTTTACTTTCAACAGCATTAGATTTCCAATAACATTATGACTTTTAGAAAAAATAGACATATTGTCATATTGCCCTCTAGTGGTCATTTTACGTAACAACACAATAAATTAAAGCCACGGGCTCATTTTCACTGATACACAAACTTGTATGATTTAAACCACACAAGAGATTATAACAATAATCATTCTAGATAAGAGTGTTTGCTTTTTCTTTACCAACAAATGTTCATATTGCTTTTATTGTGTAACATCAGAAGACAAAGAAATTGTCTTTAAGTGACCCTTAAATGTTCAAACTTAAGTTGTGAAGTAGGCTATGTAACAGTACTATGTATAACAATAGACTACTTGCACTAAGTGTTGTGATGTACTTCTAACTTAAAATCATGTGGCTCACTAGCTTTCAGTTATATGTATTTACAATGTCCGATTAATGCATTTGAATACCAAAGTCTTGGTTTGATATAAGGGGTTTAAGTCCGTAATGCAATATTTCAAAGTTTTAAGTCTATAATGCAATATTTCATTGAATATGAAATATGATCAATGAATGAGACACATCGCTGTTAAAAACGACACCAGTGAACTGATGCAGGTACATAGACTACATATAATTTACTGAAATGATAAAAAACAGAACATAATTGCTTCTGAGTTGAGTTCGCCGAAATACTGAAAACACTTACAGTAATCTAGCATTGTGTAAGCATACTTTTTCTTACCCGAGATGGTAATCCAGACCTGACAGGAATACCTGTTCAGCCTCCTACAAGGACAAATTCTGCAGCACAGCCAGAGTCTATATGATGGTCTATTAAAAGATTAATATAAATACACCATTATCACTAGAATGGTGACACAACAAGGCATTACACAGACATTGAATGCTATTAAATCCTCTGATCCTTTTCCCTAACTTGGTATTGTCTCTAAGAACTGCTGATACTTTGTAACTTGTCATATAATTGCTTTACACATTTTTGTACATGTATACTCATGTGATAACAGTTTTCATGTGTCTTGTCATGCTGTCAGTCTTTCATATTGCTGTTGGATGACTTTGTCACTACTGAGGTTTGATTTTGTTGAAATTCAACAGACACTGCTGATAATTAATTAGGCTAAATAGTTATTTCTTATTCTGTACTCACATTTTGATTGTTGTCCGTCTTGTACTCGTATTATGTTGCTAGAAGGATCATACTACTCCACACTGAAAACACACGTAGCTAACTTGGAGACGACGTGTTAATCAGGCGTCTTGTAAAGCGTCATGTAAGACGACGTACATGGTGGCGACGTGTGTATCAGGCGTCATGTAAGACGACGTACATGGTGGCGACGTGTGTATCAGGCGTCATGTGAGACGACGTACATAGTTCAGACGTAGTTAGTACACGGTACTTTTTAATAAATTTTTAACATACGCCGTCGTAACGTCGCCGCCTGTAGACGTTCCTACCGTGACGTCACCGTGACGTCGCCGCCGGTCTATCGTCTGCATTCCCTATTGGATCCATTCAAAACTCCACACGGACTGACGGAGACGGGAGGGTAGGCTGCTCCTTCTCCTTCTCCTGGTTAAGCTTCGGATTGGCACGTTTCAGACGCCATAGTTCAGACGTAGTTAGTACACGGTATTTTTTAATAAATTTTTAACATACGCCGTCGTTACGTCGCCGCCTGTAGACGTTCCTACCGTGACGTCACCGTGACGTCGCCGCCGGTCTATCGTCTGCATTCCCTATTGAATCCATTCAAAACTCCACACGGACTGACGGAGACGGGAGGGTAGGCTGCTCCTTCTCCTTCTCCTGGTTAGGCTTCGGATTGACACGATACAGACGCCATAATACCGTGTACTAACTATGTTTGAACTATGTATATCGCCTTACATGACGCCTGATACACACGTCGTTACCATGTAAGTCGCCTTACTGATACACACGTCGTCTCCAAGTTAGCTACGTGTGTTTTCAGTGTGGAGTAGTATGATCCTTCTAGCAACAGAACATGACTATAAGACGGACAACAATCAAAATGTGAGTACTGAATGTGAGTTAATTATTTAGCCAAATTAATTAATTATCAGCAGTGTCTGTTGAATTTCAACAAAATCAAACCTCAGTAGTGACAAAGTCATCCAACAGCAATATGATAAACTGACAAGACACATGAAAACTGTTATCGTATAAAAACATAATTTTGGAACCTTTCCCAAATACATGTACAAAAATTTGTAAAGCAATGATATGACAAGTGCTATAAGTTACAAAGTATTAACAGTTCTTAGAGACAATATCAAGTTAGGGAAAAGGATCAGAGGATTTAATAGCATTCAACATCTGTGTAATGCCTTGTTCTGTCACCATTCTGGTATAATCTTTTTCTTTTAATAGACCATCACATATAGACTGTGCTGCAGAATTTGTCCTTGTAGGAGGCTGAACAGGTATTCCTCTCAGGTCTGGATTACCATCTCGGGTAAGAAAAGGTATGCTTACACAATGCTAGATTACTGTAAGTGTTTTCAGTATTTCGGTAAACTCAGCAGCAATTATGTTCTGTTTTTATAATTACAGTAAATCATATGTATGTACCTGCATCAGTTCACTGCTGTCCTTTTTAACAGCGATGTGTCTCATTCATTGATCATATTTCATATTCAATGAAATATTGCATTATGGACTTAACACCCTTCAATCAAAGACTTTGGGATTCAAATGCATTAATCGGACATTGTAAATACATATAACTGAAAGCTAGTGAGCCACATGATTTCAAGTTAGAAGTACATCCCAACACTTGCAAGTAGTCTATTGTTATACGTAGTACTGTTACATACTTCACAACTTAAGTTTAAACATTTAAGGGTCACTTAAAGACAATTTCTTTAAGTCTTCTGACATTACACAATAACAGTATGAACGTTTGTTGGTAAAGAAAAAACAAACACTCTTATCTAGATTGATCATTGTTATAATTTCTTGTGTGGTTTAAGTCATACAAGTTTGTGTATTAGTGAAAATGAGCCCGTGGCTTTAATTTATTGTGTTGTTACGTAAAATGACCACTAGAGAGCAATATGACAATATGACCATTTTTTTCTAAAGGTCATAATGTGATTGGAAATCTAATGTATGCTGTTACAAGGAAAAAGCTAACATGTTTTGACAGCAAAGGGTAATTCAATAATGTTATATTAATTCAATATAAATGAATTATATTTTGTGTGGGTGTGTTTGTGGATGCATTCAGGTGCTCCGCATGTCCTGATCATTTCAGAGGCTGTGTCAATCAAGTTTGCTGATGACCACGACCCGATCTGTGGTGATGATGAGACTACAAATAAGATGTTTAGCACCTAGCAGTGTGGTGTGCCATCACTCCGCTGAACACAGTACCTTAGTCAGACTGTAAAATAAACTGTTTATTCATTAGCCTGATTTTCAAAAGCAAGGTCACCTCATTCATTACATTTACATTTACGCATTTGGCAGACGCTTTTATCCAAAGCGACTTACCTTACATTGTACTATACATTTGTACATTTTGTATAGTAAGCAAGTGGGGGTTAGGTGCCTTGCTTAAGGCACTTAAGCCAATACCCGCCAGCCCTGAGAATTGAACCAGCAACCTTCTGGTCATGAGTCCAACTCACTAACCACTGGGCCACGACTGCCCACACATTCATATAGTGCCCATGTGTTTTACATTTGCATCTTGTTTTGAATTCATAGTCATTTGCAGACATCCCAACCTGCAAAAAGTCATTTCAAGGAGGTATTTTGAGACAACACAAAGGCACTGATGTTTTTTGAGATATGTCAGTGCAAGTTGTTTTCAGTTAGTTGTTTTTAGTCACATATTTGCACTTCTAGTTGTTGATACATATTGAGTCATCTCCTACTTCTAGTATAATATACATTTATTTTATACTTTTAAATTTTTTTATTTTTTTTTCTCTGACTCTGTCCTTCTCTTAGGAGTCGGTGATGCCTGCAGCATGTCAATGTAGCAGCTGACATATAAATAGTTTTCTGTTGATGTTTGTTGTATTGTTATTTAGTAATGTATATGTATCCAGGCTTGAATCTACCGCACAATATGCAACAAAGCAGTGTCATACTTCTTTATTTCAGAAATTAGACAAGCAGAGTATAACCAGCGCCCTCAAATGATAATATTGCAAAATATTCAACCAGAAATTATTACAACTTGAAAAAGACACAAGAAAGTAGATAAACAATGACATCTTGTTTATTATAAGGAAACCAACAATCATATATTTGAGGTGCATATTAGCCTTACAATAAGTCTAAAAATATATTATTATGTTCCACACTACAGGCAGACAGGTTACCATTTTACATTTACTTTTAGTCATTTAACAGACTCTTTTATCCCAAGCAATTTACAGAGAGATTAGGGAACAATAAAGTGATATGTCATAGGAGGCAAGAACACATAAACTACATAATTCCATTTAAAAAATATATAGTTTAAGTTTAATTTTATGTTGTATATATGTATTTATATATTTTTATGCCTTCTTAAGTCTTTTTCTTTTTAAATGTAGGCACCAGCCTACCAGGGCAAATTCGTCGTACAAGGCAAATTCGTTGAACATGTGAACTCATTGTACTTGGCAATAAACGATTCTGATTCTGATATTCTCAAATGTGCCATTGTTACTCTTGATATAAATATATACTCACTAATGTGAATACTCTCATTTAAGTCACTAATGCTTGTCTACAGAACTATCACGGACCCGGAAACGGTATATGACCTACATATATGGTGGTGCCTGACGTCAGGCTTAACAAGCGGATAGCGGCGACGTACTTCTCCACGACGTTAGAGTCACGCGTCTATGGCAAGCGCATTCGTCAAATAAACCTTTGGTTTGTCTATCCATAATATAGATTAAAGATAGTTTCAATTGTATTTCGACGAGTCATAAATATAATTTGACTAGTCATAATGATAATTAGAGATATCTGCAATTATAATTGCACTAGTAAGAAATCTGATTCGAGATATCTGTAAATATGTTTTGACTAGTCAAAACTCTATTTGAGATATCTGTAATGATGTCATAGATATCTTAAATTCACGCAGGCTATGGCAGGCCAAATTGTCTTTAATTGTCCCCAGCGTTACTCGTCGTAATTGCATTTTTACTAGTAAGAATTGAATTAGAGAGCTCTACAATTCAATTAAAGAGCTCTGCAATTACACATATCCTTAATGTGTTTTTTACTAGTAAAAAACAAATTAAAGAGCTCTCTAATTCAATTCTTACTAGTAACAATTAGAATAGAGAGCTCTCTAATTGGAATTGTTACTAGTCAGAATTTAATTAGAGAGCTCTGTAATTGGAATTCTTACTAGTAAAAATGAATTTAGAGAGCTCTCTAATTGTAATTATTACTAGAAATAAATGCATTAGAGAGCTCTGTAATTAAAAATGAATGGAAGTCAATGGAGACATATGACTAGTAATAATTGAATTAGAGAGCTCTTTAATTGTAACTGTTACTAGTAAAAATTGAATTAGAGAGCTCTGTAATTGTAATTGTTACTAGTAAAAATTGAATTGTAGAGCTCTCTAATTGTATTTGTTACTAGTAAAAATGTAATTATAGAGCTCTGTAATTTAATTCTTACTAGTAAAAATGCAATTACGATGAGTAACGCTGGGGACAATTTAAGACAATTTGGCCAGCCATACTATACAGCATTGTAGACATCTCAAATGTATATTATGACTAGCCACAATAACATTGTAGATATCTTCATTGCCTGTTATGACTAGTCATAATCACATTGTAGATATACTAATTGCAATTGCACCGAGTCATAATTAAAAAAGAGATATCTGGAATAGGAATTTTGACTAGTCTAAACTAAATTATGACTAGTACTGCCAGGGATATTATATGTCGAAACGGCTTGCCATACGCGTCAGTTGTGGCGACGTAGCCTCCGCTCACGTAAAAGTCTCCTTCGGTAGGTAATCCATGGCACTATCCAGACGCAATATACTTTACGCGTGAAAAATTACTCAACGTGTACTTTACGCGTACATGACATGTTAAATACACATCAAGTACCCGTTGAATACACGTACACAACGTGTGATTCAGACGCCAGTTTCCCGTTTAAACGGGTCGATCTCATTGGCTGCCTAAGAATTGGGTCAAACCATTTCTGTAAACCTGGGGGTTGTCTGACGGGCATAGACATTCCGTCTGTAACACCATTTACCACACATCGGTTGGTTTTCTAACATTAAAAACACTAACATTTGTTCATGAAAAAAGGTTACAAATGTGGTTCTTTCCATTTCTGATACAGACCATGAATTTCCACTTTTGATAAACAACAAACTTTTAAAGACTGAGCTTAATTTACTGCTATGGCCAGCAGGGTGCAACCAAGATGCTGCACAAGGGCCATATTACAGAAACGAAATCAAATCTACTAGTTACTAAAGAAATAAGATACTGACTCAGGGTTTTTCTGTAATAGCCAATCCCAGGACATCATTATGCTTTATATACTTAGGCATACGATACTTGAATTGTCACAGCCCAGGCTAGAACTCAGGTCTCTGGTGTAAGAGACTGTCTCTTAACAAGGTGAGCCACTAGGCAGAGACAGAAGCCAGAAGGGGAGGCAGACACAGCACTTCTTCACAATCCATTTATTGACAAAAGGAAAATCCGCTGGGCAAATAGTAAATCCAAAAACAACCGGGGATCGCCACAAAAGGTAAAGCCACCAAGGGAGTCAAAAAAATCTATAAAAAAAAAAGGTAAATCCAAAAAAGCCCAAGTCTCTCAATAAAGCCCAAGTCTCTCAATAAAGTAAATCCAGATAACAAGTTCAAACGTAAATCCCTTCCAAGGAACCGGCAATAATCACAAAGTATGCCGGTTCCGGGCATAGCACATTCAAACACAGAGCAAGGAAGCAAATATACTGAGGACTTAAATACACTCAAAGAACAATACACAGGTGAAACCAATGCATCTGATTACAAAGGAACATACAATAACACAATGGGGGCCACTAGTGGCCAAAACAAGGAATGACAGGAAAAATGCTGACATTAATAAAACACCAATATAATCGCAATAAATTAAACAGTAGTACTTCGCTATACTACATGTTGTTAACTGTATAGTTTCATCAGTAGAATATTTTTACAAGTAATCTTATATTAAAATTTTTGCATATGCTTTTATTTCTTATCTTAATTGTGAGAAATGGTATCATGGCCAAATGTACAACAAATGATCAATAAATACATATAGATATGTGATATAAATACCTCTTAGGCTTATGTTATGTTAAGTCTGTAACAAAAATGATCACCTTAACCAATAACAAAATATAGTTTCATTTCCAAATTCCAATAAAACAATAAAGTTGCATTCATGTCTTGTGAAATCATTAAGAACTTTGTAGAGGAGACCATTGTGAACTTATTTATACTTGTAAAGACAATACAAAAACAGCATTCAACATAAGATTTAAACAACTTTAAGAAAAATAAAATAGAGTAGAATAAATAGGTAGAATGGTGTGAATAAATAATATACAGGTTAAATACTGAACTAAATATATAAAAATAAGTAAAGAAAAATGATAAAGAATAAGAAAAAAAACACATATCTCTGGTTTTGTAAGTAGAAAGTCTCTTATAGGTCGATTGTCTTTTCAGTGACATCAGTTATTTGTATGAATGTATAGAAATGGTTTGACCCAAGTTTTAGGCAGCCAATGAGATCGACCCGTTTAAACGGGAAACTGGTGTCTGAATCACATGTTGTTTTTACGTGTATTCAATATGTACTTGACGTGTATTTTACACGTTAAGTACACGTAAAGTACACGTTGAGTACGCGTTAATTTTTCACGCGTAAACTACACGTTAAGTACACGTCAAGTACTTGGGTCAAACCATTTCTATAAACCTGGGGGGGATGTCATAGACTCTGTGCTACTACCATTTAGCATGCTATGAATCTTCCTATTTGTCTTTTCTTTTTATATAAATCTTTTTTTTTTATAAAATATGTCAAATATTTATTTTAGATACTGTGAGCCTTCTTGACCAGGCTGGAGGTGTTGGTAGTCCAGGACAGGTCCTCCGAGATGTGGAGCCCCAGGAACTTGAAACTGGAGACACGCTCAACAGCCATCCCATTGATGTGGATGGTGTCATGTGTGCCTCTTGACTCTTTCCTGAAGTCCACAATGAGCTCCTTTGTCTTGGAGGTGTTAAGGAGTTATTGACATTGCACCATGTGGCTAGCTGCTTGATGATAGAGTTAGAACCAGGCCATCAGTGATTACAAACCCACCCACTCCACCCCTGCAGCCACTGATGTCCTCTTCCTGAACGAGCTTAATGACTTTTATGCTCGCTTTGAGAGGGACAATAGAGAAACTGCCACCAAGCTCAAACCCTCAGTTGATCACCCTCCAATCACACTCTCCTCCATAGACGTCTGCAATGCACTGAGCTGGATCAGTGCGCACAAAGCCGCTGGACCAGACAACATCCCTGGACGCGTACTCAGGGCATGTGCTGAGCAGCTTGCTGGGGTTTTCACTGACATCTTCAACCTGTCTCTTGCCCAAGCAGCTGTGCCAACATGCTTTAAATGCACCTCTATTGTGCCAGTGCCAAAACACTCCAGCCCAAAGTGCCTGAACGACTACCGCCCTGTAGCACTGACACCCATTGTCATGAAGTGCTTTGAGGGGCTGGTCCTAGCACACCTGAAGGACTTTCTGCCATCCACATTGGACCCACACCAGTTTGCCTACCGCAGCAATAGGAGCACAGAAGATGCAGTCTCCATGGCACTGCACTCTGTGCTCACACATCTGGACAATAAGAACACTTATGCACGTATGTTGTTTGTTGACTTCAGCTTAGCATTCAACACTATCATCCCATCCAAGTTAATATCCAAACTTGAAGACCTGGGCATTAACACCTCCCTATGCAATTGGATTATGGACTTTCTGACCAACAGACCACAGCAGGTGAGATCAGGCTCCATCTGCTCCACCACTATCACACTCAACACTGGTGTACCACAGGGCTGTGTGCTAAGCCCCTTCCTCTACTCCCTCTTCACCTCCGACTGCAAGCCTGTGAACGGATCTAACTCCATCATTAAGTTTGCGGACGACACTACGGTGATTGGTCTCATCAGCAACAACGATGAGACAGCCTACAGGGAGGAGATCCAGCACCTAGCCACATGGTGCAACAGCAATAACCTGCTCCTTAACACTCCAAGACAAAGGAGCTCATTGTGGACTTCAGGAAAGAGTCAAGAGGCACACATGACACCATCCAAATCAATGGGATGGCTGTTGAACGTGTCTCCAGTTTCAAGTTCCTGGGGATCCACATCTCGGAGGACCTGTCCTGGACTACCAACACCTCCAGCCTGGTCAAGAAGGCTCACCAGCGCCTCTTCTTCCTGAGGACACTAAAGAAGAATCTGCTGTCCTCGGCTATCCTGGTGAACTTCTATCGCTGTGCAATAGAAAGCATCCTGACCAACTGTGTCACAGTCTGGCATGGGAGCTGCTCTGTTGCAGAGCGCAAGGCACTGCAGCGGGTAGTGAAAACCGCCCAGCGCATCACAGGGACTCCACTTCCATCCATGGAGGACATCCAGAGGAAACGCTGTCTGCATCGAGCTCGCCGCATTCTTAAGGACTCCTCTCATCCCGCTCACAGACTGTTTTCTCTCCTGCCCTCCGGCAGGCGTTTCAGGTGCCTTCGGACCAGGACCAGCAGACTAAAGAACAGCTTTTTTCCCAGAGCTGTCTCTTTATTGAACTCTGCCCCTCACTGATCCCACTGCCCCTCATATACTACTACACTCTTCTCTCCCCCCCATTGCACACCTGACTTCACTTGTTATTTGCACTAATGGACTGTCTATACATAACATTTATGTTCATTTGCACTACCAGACTGCTCATTTGCACTGCCAACTGTTCATTACAGTACCGACTGTTTACTATGCATCTTGCACTCCTACACTTTAACAGAAATATGCAATAACTTCTTCCATTGCACTGTTACTTAGATAGCTTCTGTCCATAATTTATTTGCACTCTACTCTATATCAATTGCACTGCTGCTCACCATAGCCTAACTTATTGTATACAGCCACCTGTATATTATGTTCATAATACATATCCATCTGTAAATCTCTGTTTATAGTAATAGCCACCTGTATATTATGTTCATAGTATATATCCATCTGTAAATCTCTGTCTATAGTAAGAGACATCTAAATCATGGTCATAGTACATTTCCATCTGTAAATTACTTCTGTAATATTTATTTATGTAACTTATGCAACCACTGTATAGCCTGCACTTGCTGCTATTGCACTTCTGGTTAGACCTAAACTGCATTTCGTTGCCTTGTACTTGTACATGTGTAATGACAATAAAGTTGAATCTAATCTAATCTAAAAAGATCCGTTCACAGGCCTGCAGTCGGAGGTGAAGAGGGAGTAGAGGAAGGGGCTTAGCACACAGCCCTGTGATACACCAGTGTTGAGTGTGATGGTGGTGGAGCAGATGGTGCCTGATCGAATATGCTGGGGTCTGTTGGTCAGGAAGTCCATAATCCAGTTGCACATGGAGGTGTTAATGCCCAGGTCTCCAAGTTTGGCTATTAACTTGGTTGGGATGACAGTGTTGAATGCTGAGCTGAAGTCAACAAACAGCATACGTGCATAAGTGTTCTTATTGTCCAAATGTGTGAGCACAGAGTGCTGTGCCATCTTCTGTGCTCCTATTGCTGCGGTAGGCAAACTGGTGTGAGTCCAATGTGGATGGCAGAGAGTCCTTCCGTCTCAGTGCGTTGCAAACATCAGTGGAGGAGAGTGTGATTGGTGGGTGGTCAGCTGAGGGTTTGAGCTTGGTGGCAGTTTCTCTATTGTCTCTCTCAAAGCAAGCATAAAAGTCATTAAGCTCGTTCAGGAAGAGGACATCCGTGGCTGCGGGGGTGGAGTGGGTGGGTTTGTAGTCACTGATGGCCTGGATGCCCTGCCACATGCGTCGAGGGTCTGAGTTGGAAAAGTGCCCCTCTATTTTTAGCTTGTAGCAGTGCTTGGCCTCTTTAATGCCCCTCTTCAGGTTAGCTCTGGATGTGCTGTAGGCTTGTGCATCACCTGATCTGAAGGCAGTATTGCGTGCCTTCAACAGGAGGCGCACCTCCTTGTTCATCCATGGCTTTTGATTTGGGTATGTGATGATTTTATGGTTTGAATCAGTGTTTTGTAGTCTGTTGCGTTTTACCCCGTATTGGAATACTTGCCTGAATGCCTGTTTTCGGAATACTTACCTGAATGCCTGTTTTTGGAATACTTACCTGAATGCCTGTTTTTGGAATACTTGCCTGAATGCCTGTTTTTGGAATACTTGCCTGAATGCCTGTTTTTGGAATACTTGCCTGAATGCCTGTTTTTGGAATACTTACCTGAATGCCTGTTTTTGGAATACTTACCTGAATGCCTGTTTTTGGAATACTTACCTGAATGCCTGTTTTTGGATGGTTGTGCCTGTGTGTGTTAATAAACCTACCTTCAACTACATCACCTTGTGGCGTGCTCACCTGTCTGTTCACCTGCACCATTACACATATAGTACATTGATGTCATTTTTGATGGTTGGTCCCAGCTGAGTGGTCAGCTGAAGAATGTAATTGGGGTCATCTCAATCCTGACACTGAGGGCCACACTAAAGCGGTTCTGTGGTCATAGCAGAAACCTCTGCAAAAACATCTGGCATGCATAACCCCTGTCTGCCACCAACAGACCATGAATCACCCTGTCTTAGAACAGAAAAGGGAAAATTGTATATTTACATTTATTCATTTGGAAGACGCTTTTATCCAAAGCGACTTACAAGAAAGAGAGCATAAAACATTTTGTCAACAAGCTAAAGATGTTCCTCACAACCATGTGCTGAGTTGACATAAACTACTGCTCGTCTTTTTAAAGCGTTAAAAAGAATGAGCAGGACCTTCAAACACCATTTCTATATTTTGCCTTTCTTGTGTAAATTTCCCAGATTACAAAAATGTGTTTAACTGCATCTCTTCCTGCCATTTGTCACATGTTGGATGCGTTCTGTGCTATCTAGGGTTTTATAAGTGTTTAACACACACCAGTGAAGCCTCGATCATTAGTTGTAAAACAGTGACACCTGCTGGTCCACATGAGAACATGCGTGTCAAGGAACGGCGGAACAATGAAGTTGCTATTGCTGCGGGAGGAATCATTTCACAGACGTACCACATTAGTGCACGCACCGCTCTTTTATATCCGTGTTTACGCCACTCAAACGTCCTCTTACCATCGAATCTGACATTAAATTCATAACGACAGTTTTGTCTGGATAACGAGCCGTGGTTTGTTTTCTGTAAATCATCTAGTTCAAATGGTGAAGAGAAAGCAGAGAAGAATTTTGCGGTATGTGGAAGAGGGGAGTCTCTTAAAGCTGAAGTCATACCTTCGTAAACACAAGGATCTGGAGCTAAGCTTCTCTCAGGGCAAAAAGCACAGAAGTCCTCTACACATCGCGTGTTCTCACGGGGATGATGCTGTTCTCCGAATGCTGCTTAAACACGGAGCAGATCCTCTACAAACAGACCTGAATGGAGAGATACCATTACACCTGGCAGCCAAGAGAGCTCTTAAATACGGCAAAAGAGGTCCATTTTTTATTTCTTGTTCTCTAAAATACATAAACAGTTTATTGTGTATTTGTCTGTTATAATTTAAACCGTATCAAACGCAGCTTATGATGATCTGGTGGTGCCATTACGAAAACACTTTCCTGAAGCAATGGATATTTCTAATAAAGCAGGAGTGACTCCCCGAGATCTGCTACAATGGATGAAATCTGAACAGGTATTGTGAATACATATTTTTCCATGTGTGGTATTTCGATTACTTCTGCTATTACACTAAAATGTGATAAATAGTAATAATTATAGACTGTTTGGGATGACGTAAACAACGCTGGTCCATAACTTCCTGTTTTCAGTTGCACAAACGTTATATATAACCAACAGAATATTTATAACTGATTTAAAATGTTAAACAAATATATTTGAGATAAAATTATATATGTAAGATTAAAAAATACTACAACTATAATAAATCATAATAAACATAACAAAAAAATAAATAATTAAACCAGAAGTGTTTCTGGACCAGTGTTTACATATTGCAAAGTGGTCTATAAAAGTTTTTGCCTTCAAAATGTGTTATACAGGTGCATCTCAATAAATTAAAATGTTCTGAAAAGGTCAATATTTTTTGTCACTCATTTCGGAAAGTGAAACCCATATATTATATAGATTCATTACACAAATTTTTTTTTAAAAAAAAGTTCCATATTGGAAAGTCATGGTGTCACACCCTAATTAGCTAATCAACTCAAAACACCTGCAAAGGTTTCCTAAGCCTTTAAATAGTCTTTCAGTCTGGGTCAGTAGGCTTCACAATCATGGGGAAGACTGCTGACTTGACAGATGTCCAGAAGACAGTCATTGACACCCTCCACAAGAAGGGTAAGCCACAAAAGTTCATTGCTAAAGAAGCTGGTTGTTCACAGAGTGTTGTATCCAAGCATATTCATAGAAAGTTAAGTGGAAGGAAAAGATGTGGTAAGAAAAGGTGCAATAGCAAAATGGATAATTGAGAGGATTGTCAGGAAAAATCCATTCAAGAATTTGGTGGAGCTTCACAAGGAGTGGGCTGAGGCTGGAGTCTATGGAGATGCTGATTTCATTTTCCAGCAGTACTTTGCACCTGCTTTTGGTACCAAAAGCTGGTTCAATGACCATGGTGTTTCTGTGCTTGATTGGCCAGCATACTCGCCTGACCTGAACCCCATAGAGAATCTATGGGCTATTGTCAAGAGAAAGATGAGAGACACCAGACCCAACAATGCAGATGACCTAAAGGCCATTTTAATTTATTAAATTATTATTAAAAGACATTTTAATATTTCAAATGAAATTAATTATTAAAAACAAATGTTCAGCTAGGTGATTTTAAAACTAGTCAACTGATTAAAAAGATCTTAAAATGTTTTGTTATTATAGATGATAAAATTTATATTATATATACATTTTATTATAGTAAGTTTATTTTTTCACGTAATTTAAAATCAGTAATTTAATCATTTTACCTCTATATAAGATGGCTTAAGGATGCCAGATTACGTTATATGTGCAACTAAGATTGCTAAGCAATTGTTGAAATGACTCTAGACCGAATACCAAAAATTTTATTTTAATAATAAAATAATGAAATCTTCAGAAAGACAGCTGATAGGGCTGCGCAATTAATCGTAATTGAATTTCAATTTTTGCTTCCAACAATTATGAAACCAAAATAATCGGAAAACAATTATTGTGTCGCATTCCACATTTAGCAAGAATTGTCTTATGTTTTTATTTTTGTATTATTTATTTGATTTATACTTTATTTAATTGTTTTTACATTTCAGTAAAAATGTTGAATTCAGTGTTAAATTGACACGTTATTTATTTATTAATAATGTATCTATTTATTAAGTTCGTTTCCAAAGTAATTGTGTTAAATAATCGCGATCTCAACATTGGGCAAAATAATTGTGATGATTATTTTTGTCATAATCGAGCAGACCTAACAGCTGATGAGCAAAATACTTCCAGTTTTACCCGCGGAAAGAACCAGCAGCAACAATAAGCCCCGGAAAAACAAGGACTTGGCAACACTGTGCCGCTTCAGCCTGCAGATACGCGCAGGCTGCTCTGTCCATAAGCAAGATCAAATAAGGTTTTACAATCGATCGCCATAAGAAAGAAAAAAAATTTTTTACATTTATAAACATATATTTATATCAATATGTCCGTTGTGTCTAAGTCAAGCAATGCCATATGTTGTGGAAACTGAGGTGGCAAAGCTCATTTCTAGGGTGGCAGCTGCCACCCCTGTGGCCACACCACTGTCCACACCATAATCATAAAAATATCAAGAAATAAAGACTTGAAATATTTCACTTTGTGTAATGAATCTATATAATATATGGGGTTTACTTTCTGAAATGAGTGACAAAAAATATTGACCTTTTTCACGACATTCTAATTTATTGAGATCCAGATCTATTATGTTAACATTATAGAACATTATTCATAATATAATATGAATATATTTAATTTCTTTTTACTGAAACAGGGGGGCTTAAAAAATGAATCTCAATGTGATGTTGATCCTGAGCAACAGTGGAGAGAGAAATTGTTGGGCGAATGCCAGGATGAGTTCTTTGAGACATTTGGACAGTATGATGGTAAGGTTTTTGTTCTTCATCAAAATTTATGTTAAACAGAAATTGCAAGCATTTACGTAAATGTTTGTATGTTTACAAACTACCGTGCAAATGTAATAATTGAATTTTTCACTGAATTTAATATCATTTTCAAGTGTTTTTTGGCATCAAATCTTTAAGTTTTAGTAATTTTTAATGAAATACACTTAAGCAAAATGCATATTCTGGTTTGTTTTCTCATATATTTCTAAACCAAAAATCTTGTATTATTGATCAGATTTTATGTGGTCCTACTCATCCTTTATAACTCGGTGCATATATTTTTATTTATTGAGTTCTCTCTACTCTAGATGAATTCTTATGGGATGAAAAAGATGAGGAAGACTTTGGTGACTGGGCTGATCGGATCAGACAGGAGTATTTTACCAAGCAACGTGCCAGAGAACAAAAGCAAGCAGCATCCTCAGGACACAAGAAGTCCAAAGGTCGTAAGGAGACCGAGGAGGACGAAGAGAGTCGCAGGGAGCTGCTGATGAGACTGGAGCGAGAACATGCTGAGTATCTGCAATGTGCAGCCCGAAAGGTGGAGGAGACACGGCAGGGGAGGAAGAAGCGCTACGAGGAGAGATGTGCTGCTACATTTCAAAGCTCCTCAGACAAGGCACCTCAAGGACTTCTGGGATACAGTGACATCCCATGGCCAGCTCCCCTCGGCTCGCTGGAGGAAATGGTGGCCATTGTGTTGCACGGCGCGGACCGTTCTGATGTGCCTTCCTTCCGGAAGTTACTCCGCCGCCAGCAAGCTCTCTGGCACCCGGACAAGTTCGCTCAGCGTTGTGGAGGACGTCTCGTGGAGTCCGATAGACAGAGAATTCTGGACACGGTTACTGCTCTCTCACAGGAGCTCAACAGACTTGCACAAAATCTCAGATGATTTGAGCAATCCAAATAAACAGCTTTGAATAAGTCTTTATTCTCATGCTTTTTCAGTCAGATTGATCTTGGTGACCTTAACCTATATTATACCCTGTGTGAAAAATCTTGGTGTCCTTTTAGACTCGGCGCTCAAGTTTGACAAACAAATTGCCTCAGTAGTTAAATCTGCCTTTTTCATTTTCGTCGCTTAGCTAACATTAAGTCTTTTCTTTCGAGAAAGAATTTTGAAACTGATTTATGCTTTTATCTGGATTTTTGTAACTTACTTTATTACGGTATTAACTCTACCTATATTGAGTGCCTTTAAGTGGTTCAAAATGCTGCGGCTAGGCTGCTGACGGGTAAACCGAAGTTTGATCACATAACCCCAATCTTGTTTTCCTTACATTGGTTACCTGTCAAATATAAAATTGATGATAACATTTTAGTACTGGTTTAAATCTTTAAATGGTCTTGCTCCTGGGTATCTGTCCGACCTGCTTCATTCCCACAATCCATCCAGATCACTTAGGTCGGGTGACCTTGGTCTACTCGTAGTTCCTAGGGCCAGGTTAAAACAATCTAGGTGACAGAGCGTTCGTTATTGCGGGCCCCAGACAACCTTCCAGTTGAGATTCGAAATGGCGTCATCTCTTTCCATGTTTAAAGCAAAACTGAAAACTATTTATTTACTTTGGCCTTTTCAATTCTTTTATAGTATTGTTTGTTTATAGCTGCTGTTTTATTATATTTGAATTGTTTTTGTACAGCACTTTGGTAAACCCTGCATTGATTTAAATGTGCTTCATAAATAAACACTGAACGGAACTGATGCTTTTGTGTCATTTAAAGTATTTGTGAAAGAATTAAAATTAAAAAGAAGAGTTTTGCTGAATTAGAAAAAGAGTGGCAGAGGAGGTGTATTTATTACATAAATATATCCTTATTTTTTAATATTATACAAATTATTTAGGGATTTTGAGATTTGGTGTCAATGTTTAAATATTTTATTAATTTTAAATTATCATATTAACAGTAAAACAACTATTAAAGGCTTTAGATTGTAGACGAATGTAAGGAATTGTGTGTTTATATTCTTGAGCATTTTAGCATAATGCTTATCAGGTCCAGCTCTACAAAGGGGCCTGAGGAGGGTCTGACCCATACATGAGCTTGACCCACCCTGGCAACGAGAATAATTTTCCTGTTATAAAATATCAAAGCAATTTCGTAAAATATAAGAAAGTAGTCAAAGTAATTCACAGTATTTACAATAAAGTAGAAGACTGGTGAGTTGAATGGCTTCACTGTAGCATCAGGACCATCTTTGTGTTTTTATCACTTGTACGGTTCATTTATTTGTTGTATTTTACAACAACTGTTAAGTATTTAATTAACTGAGAACTGTATCTTAACATTTTAGACACTCAAACAAAGGACAGGCAGATGGTCTGCCTTCCGCTGGTCTAAAAGAATACGGCACGGAATATATTAAAAGGATGCTGTGGTTGCCAGAGTACGCAAAAACCTACTCAATCTGAAACCATCTTTTTAAGCAAATAGCTGAGAACATATATATGCCCTTAAAATAATTTTAAATATTTTCTAATTATTCAACAGCATCGGTAAGTATAATGTAATTATATTTTTAAACAAATAAATATTTAAATCTTGAATACTAGCTATTAAACATGTAGACTCGTACGGTTCTTGAAAAAACGAGTATAAACAAATCTTATTTATGAATACTGAATAAAACAGCACCCTATTTTTAAATAGCATTATCACAGTGTGTAAAATATCCTATGAATGCTTACTATTGTATATATATATATTACGTTTACAACGGCGTTTTGAATTGCAGAGGAAGATTTTCTGGCAACCCATGGGCGCAATCCTCAACCCCGTATCACCGGCACGGTTTGTGTTTACTGCACTGGGCTTTTTATTGTACGATTTAATTACCCATCAATCCTTTCTTATATTACTGTAATGTTAATGCTGTATGCTGTTGAGTGGTTTGCTTATCATCGTATTTTTTCTGTAGGCTTGCTTTAATCTCTAATGCTATTTCTGTCGTTCCAATACCAAGACGCCTATTAAAGGTACAGACGCCTATCGATTATTATTCTCCAGCCAGCTATGAATATCGCAATTGCACCAAGTTTTACTTATAATCGTAATAATGCTGAGACTAATTCATTGTGTTGCTAAAATAGCCTACTCATTTAATCGTAATCGTTATTAACGCAATTTCGTCTCAGTCAGGTGCATTTTATTTTCAGAATATACACATTTAAGTAAACTTTTCCGCTTAATGCTCTAAGATGCTATATGCTATTTGTGTTATAAACTTAAGCACGATCGAGTGAAGTGAGCAGTGTCATACTGAGTAAGTTAGCAAAGGCAAGACGCGGATTGCGCGATCAAGGTGGCCGCCAGTGGACAGATAAAATGGGCTTTCGGAGTGAGGAGATGTGCTTGGCGCAGCTGTTCCTGCAGTCCGGATCGGCGTACGACTGCATTAGTGAACTGGGAGAAATGGGACTGGTCGAATTCAGAGATGTAAGTTTGATACATTTAGCTGTGTCGATAAACATAGCGAGCTGCCTACTTAGAAGGCATATTTAGGGCATGATAAACGCGTTCCATGAACATGATGCCTGAGTAGCTATAGCTCATAGGTTTTGAGACAGCCTGAATTTGCACAACAGAGTGAACATAATAGTCATTAAATTCTCATATTACTAAAATAATACTAAAATGTATATTATTGTATAATTCCAGCATACATGTTTTGTTAATTATGCACATTTTGGCCTGTTTAAACATTGATGTTAAAGTGTACTGCGTAGGTTTTTGTCCTGGTTATAGCTGATGGATTGGATCAATTACTTGCTAAAAAACAGAGCATGTCCGGTTAAAAGCCTGTATTTTGTATTCTGCCTCAGGCCAGTTGTCTCTAATTATTAACCCATTAATATAACCCCTGTGTTGGTTACTAAGAATGTGTGAGACCTGTGGTTATGGTAATTGGCAGCATTTTGCTATTACTTATGCTAACAATTGTTTATATTTATGCATTTGACATTCAAGATACACATTTTATCTTGTGTCCCCTTGGAATTAAACCCATGACCATTGTGTTGTGAATGCAATGCTCTACCAGTTGAGCTATATGTTATGCATGTAGCTTTGAACCTTAACTAAGTCCAAGTCCTGGTTTGATCTAATTCCTGTCTGGATAACCCCTTTAAATTTAAAAAATTCATTTGTTACACCACACTACAGAACTATTCCAGTCTAGTTTTTGAGTTAATAACATGCATTTATTTCCAACATTACAAGCTAATTTGGACTATTGCACAGTCCCTTGATATAACTGCCTTGAGCAATCCAACATCAACTGTTCATAAGCAAATACAGTAGATATGAGCATATAAACACTAATGTGATAAAAAGTATATTAGACATTTATTTTCATCTGCACCACAACTAAGAACAAAATCAACTTGAATCTATCGAAAAAATGTGTGAAAGAAAGGACGGTATGAAGGAAAACATCTCTTGGAAGAGTTTTATAGACAGTAAGTTATCAACAAACCTGATTATCAAAAAATTGCAGACTTTAAATTAGCATTCAATGGTGTTTTTTTTTTTTTTAAAGATTATACATTTGCATCAGCCATAAGGTAACCACGAATTGCCATATTTCAAAACATGCCACATGTGGGCCTCTGGTCGAAAGTCATTATTACAATAATGAAAAACTTAAAATAAATAACAACTTAATAAAATTACGTTGAGATAAACTTAAGATAAAAAAAATTCTCACATTTATATAGACAATTTCAAAGCAACAGCATAAAAAGTTACTGGACATGTGCCCAAACTTAACTTCTGGTACACATCCACAAAGAATAGAATCCATGCAGATTATTTCTGATAACAAACAAAAGTAATAACAAGTAAATGACATTAGCTAGTAAGTTAAAAGTATGTCTAATCAGTATTATTTTGGGTTACCAGTAGAAGATGTGACAAAGTTACACAACCCGTTCAACAAATTGTTTATTTAATAAAATTAATATACAATCAAATATTACTATAAAGTAAATAAAATCTAAATAGTTATATTTCTTAAATAGCCAGGCCATCAACAAACACAGACTGGAAGTTAACTTTAGGCCAAAAAGTGTGTATCCGATGAAACCGTCTATAGGATTCCATGACAACTCACCCAGATTAGAAATAAGATTGAACCCAAGTTTCAGTTTAATAACAATACTTACTGAAAATGTACTGAAAGTGCATGCAGAATGTTTTATTATGACAAAGTTGGAGATTTTAGGAGTGACACTATTTAAACATAGTGTCAGGAGTGACTTGCTAAATAGGGTGAATATGATTATCAAACAATGGCTATAATCCGTATGATCACATTATTTGAACATTTTTAGATTGTGACAAGTTCATATCTCAAAGATGTTAGATAAATCATATTCTGATAATAATTTTAACCTGTTGCAGCTCAATCCCAGCGTCAGCTCCTTCCAGCGGCGCTTCGTCAGTGAGATCAAGAGATGTGAGGAGATGGAGAGGATTCTGGGTAAGACATCTTTATTAACCTCTCTCTGTACATTTTAGATAAAGTCTCAACCCCTCCTGCTGAGAATCTTTGAAGGGTGATGTTCTAATCTAAAAGACTTCTATGCCTGCTATTCACTATAATTCAGTCAGCCTAAACAGGTTTCTTGGTCTTAGCTGGTTTTCCACCTGTTTAAGTATCTTGCAGAGACCTCCATTTTATATTTAAGAAAAAATGACAAAATGTAGTTTTGTAACAGGGCAGACATAAATAAGGCAGGAGTTTTCAGACTTTAGGCTGAGGACTTTTTGTGTAAAAGATGAGGCTTTGATCTTAATTTAGCTCTTTTGATGTAATAAGACCTGTTTTTTCCTCCATTACATACAGGATATCTGCTGAGGGAAATTAAGAAGGCAAATATTGCAGTGCCAGAAGCTGAAGTTCTTCCTGCTGCTCCTGCACCCAAAAATGTCTTGGAGATCATGGTAAGTGTTGAGACATTATTTATTGACTGCCTTAGCAGACACGGTGCCAGACAGACCATCTCTTTGATTGTACTTATGTTCAGGCAGAAATAAAAATGGGAATATCACACAAAAACATGTCACTATGTCTAAGGTCTAAGGGTCAATGGTGCTATTGCTCATTTGCACCATTGAAAGTCCCCTCCCTTCTATGGAAACATATTGGTAGCAATATTCAATTTGAAATGCAATACGCAAAATGGCAATGCAGTATGTAAAATGACAATGCATTTATGTATTTAAATATACATTTAAAATAACATATGGGCAACATTAGGTGCAAAATGAAAATGAAAATTCAATTCTTTTAATATGCAATTTAAATAGACATTTTAACGCTCTTCAAGTTGCAAAATTAAAATGAAAATGCATTTCCCAGATTGATAATTTATGTATACGATAGCCAAGCAAAACTGTAGCAAAATGATCATTCAAATGTAATTTTCCTTAAACGCATTAACATTAACAGGTTGAACATTTTGGATTGCATTTACATTTTCACACAGCGCCTTGAGTGTTGCAAAACTCAATGTGGACTTGAAAATGCATTTCGAGCTGGCCACGCCCCCTCCCCGACACAGCGTCATTGCGTGAAGGCGGAGCTAGAATCGCTCATTCCGTGTGGCTGCAAAGCTGATATAAGCATTAAATCGCAATGCACACGAATTGGAGTGAAAAGACAGAATCTACTAAAGTGTTCTTAAGATTATACGTGTCTGGTGATGATAGAACTAGTAGCTACATTGTTAGAACATCTCGCAGAGAATTCTCTTCCTTATTAGGCAGCAAGCTCGCTATGCTGAACGTCTCATAATCATAAACTTTCTCATGTGCGTGCATACTCGTTTTCATTATGAACACATTCAGTATTTTGTTGTTGTAATTTTAGTCACATATCTTAACACAATCATTCAGAAATGGTCGTTTTGTGAGACGACTCTTCAGAACTTCAGTAATCGAGGACATCTGTACAGCCCAAACAATCCACGCGAAAAACGTCTGTCTGTACTTTCGTGCTGGAGGCAGTGTAAGGGGAGACATTATGCACAAATAAATGTTAACATTCCTAAGGTTGAGATCTGCCCCGAGAATAAACCTTGGTTTCTTATTCATCTGGATGCTGCAGTTTGGGCTGTGAGTCCACAGATTCCTGAAGTTACGGAAACGTTGCGAGACAAAAACTATTTCTGAATAATTATGTGAAGATACTGACTAAAAAGACAACAAAAACAGAATGTTTTTTGGATGAAAACGCGTATGTGCATGCGATTTAACACTTTTATCAGCTCTGCAACCGTACGTTTTTCCAACACTTAAAACAACCCATGCGAGCGATTCTAGCTCCGCCTTCACGCAATGACGCTGTATCGGGGAGGGGGCGTGGCCAGCTCGAAATGCATTTTCAAGTCCACATTGAATTTTTCAACACTCAATGCAATGTGTGAAAATGTAAATGCAATCCCAAATGTTCAACCTGTTAATGTTAATGCGTTTAAGGAAAATGACATTTGAATGATCATTTTGCTACAGTTTTGCTTGGCTATCGTATACATATATTATCAATCTGGGAAATGCATTTTCATTTTAATTTTGCAACTTGAAGAGCGTTAAAATGTCTATTTAAATTGCATATTAAAAGAATTGAATTTTCATTTTCATTTTGCACCTAATGTTGCACATATGTTATTTTAAATGTATATTTAAATACATAAATGCATTGTCATTTTACATACTGCATTGCCATTTTGCGTATTGCATTTTAAATTGAATATTGCTACCAATATGCTTCCATACCCTTCAACTTGCAGGATTTGTGCTACAGACATAAAATATACCTCAAATCATGGAGGGGTGTGTTTTACTTTACTAACTTTTGAGATTTATGATCTTTATCTGGCAGATGATGAAACCAGCAGAAATAATTTTCTCTGACTTACATTGAAGGAGAGATCCAAGATGTATGTCAGAAACTGAATATAAGAGAAACTTGTAGGAGGGCACTTTAACTTGATTCAGTACTAATTACTACCTATCAATGCCTCAACAACCATCTCAAACACCCTAGCAACTGCATAGCAACATGTTTAAAACTCAGAAACATTGTGACCCTTGATCACAAAACCAGTCTTAAGTAGCACAAGAACATTTCAAAAGTCAGAGTCAGCTTTATTGTCAATTCTGCCACATGTACAGTACATACAAATGGAGGATTGAAATTGCATTACTCTCAGACTCTAGGTGCATACAGATAACATAGAATAAACATATATCAAAACATTTATCAAATTACAGATAAATACAAAAATCTAAATATATACACAATACAACTTACAAGCAAGGGATATGTAACCGAGATAAATGTGCAAGCCAGTGAAATAAGCAGCAGTGCAGATAAAAATAATAATCAACAGTCCAGATGAAGTAGGCAACAGTGTAGATTAAATAAACAGCAGTGTAGATGAAATACACAACAGTGCAGATGAAATAACAACAGTGCAGATGTAATGTAGTGCAAAAAGCTTATTAGTCTGTTTTAAAGTGTCAAAGTTAGCAGGCTTGTTTAACTGACTTAAGAGGTAGTTGAGGAGGCTCAGACCAATACTGAAGAGGGGTTGAGCAGTCCAATGTTCTGTAAAGTGACAAGTGCGGGTCAGTGTATGATGTGGCAAAGGGATGGATGGGTTCAGTGTTCAGAGGTGCATGTGGCAAGGGAGGGGAGGGAAGGCAGGGTCGGAAGGGAGTTCAGTCTGCTGGTCCTGGCCTGGAGACTCCGCAGTCTCCTCCCTGATGGCAGCAGACTGAAGAAGCTGTGTGATGGATGGGTGGGATCACCTGCAATGCAGAGGGCTCTGCGGGTGAGACGAGTACCAAAAATGTCCTGGAGGGAGGGGAGAGAGACACCAGTGATCTTCTCAGTTGCTCTCACTATGCATTGGAGGCTCTTGCGGCAGGACGCGTTGCAGACGCCATACCACACAGTGATGCAGCTGGTCAGGATGCTCTCGATGGTGCCGCTGTAGAAGGTGCACATGATGGGGGTTGGGGCTGTGGCTTTTCTCAGTTTGCGGAGAAAGTAGAGACGCTGTTGTGCTTTCTTGGCCAGTGCTGTGGTGTTGTTGGTCCAGGAGAGGTCCTCAGTGATGTGCACACCCAGGAACTTGGTGCTGCTCACTCTCTCCACAGTCGCACCATTGACAGTCAGAGGAGCATGCTGAGTGTGCGCTCTCCTGAAGTCGGCAACAATCTCCTTCGTCTTCTCCACGTTCAGAGAGAGATTGTTGTTACTGCACCACCTGGCCAAGTGGCTCACCTCACTCCTGTAGTTTGTCTCTTCTCTGTTGCTAATGAGACCCACTACAGTCGAGTCGTCCGCAAATTTGATGAAGAGGTTGGAGTCGTGTGATGGTGCGCAGTCGTGGGTCAGCAGGGTGTAGAGGAGGGGGCTAAGTACACATCCTTGGGGGGCCCCCGTGTTTAGTGTGATAGTGCTGGATGTGTTACTGCCGACCCGTACTGCCTGAGGTCTCCCAGTCAAAAAGTCCAACAGCCAGTTGCACAGCGAAGTGTTTAAACCCAGCTGGAACAGTTTGTGAGTGAGCTGTTGAGGGATGATTGTGTTGAATGCTGAACTGAAGTCTATGAACAGCATTCTGACATATGAGTCTTTTTTGTCCAGATGAGTGAGTGCAGCATGGAGAGTAGTGGCGATGGCATCATCGGTCGAGCGCTTGGACCGATATGCAAATTGGAAGGGATCCAGAGAGGGGAGGGTGAGGACAGACTTGATGTTGTGCATGACCAGCATTCAAAGCACTTCATGAGAATAGGAGTGAGTGCAACTGGACGGTAGTCATTGAAGCAGGATGGAGATGACTTCTTTGGGACTGGGATGATGGTGGTGGCTTTGAAGCATGTGGGGACAACAGCCTGACTCAGCGAGATGTTGAAAATGTCGGTGAAGACATCAGCATCTCTCAGCACACGCCCAGGAATGTTGTCAGGACCCGGAGCTTTTCGTGCTTTGATCCTGCTGAGGGATCTCCTCATGCTGTCTGGGGACAGCGTCATCACCTGGTTGCCAGGAGGTGGTAGAGTTTTCTTTGCAGTGGTGTCGTTTTGTGCCTCAAAGCGAGCAAAGAAGGCGTTCAGCTCATTTAGCAGGGAGATGTTGTTGTCACAGGTCTGCGGTGGGGGCTTGTAGTCCGTAATGGTCTGAATCCCCTGCCACAGGCTCCAAGTGTCTCTGCTGTCGCTGAAACGATGGGATATCCTCCTGGAGTACTGTCTCTTGGCCTCTCTGATGCCGCGGGATAGATTGGCCCTAGCTGTCTTCAGGCTCACCTCCTCTCCTGCTCTGAAGGCAGCGTTCCGAGCCTTAAGGAGACGGTAGACCTCCCCTGTCATCCACGTTTTCTGGTTGGCCCGCACAGTGATGGTCTTTGTGGTCGTTCTATCATCAATGTTATCGTTCTGTAATCACTTGTTGATGTAGGCGGTGACAGTCTCTGTGTACTCCTGGAGGTCTGTGGTGTTGTTGTATGTGGCAGCCTGCTTGAGCCCAGTCAGTGGTGTTAAAGCAGTCTTGAAGTACCTCTGATGAGCCTTCTGGCCACACTTGTATCTGTTTGTAAACTGGTTTGGTGACTTTAACGAGCAGTCTGTATGCCGGCATTAGCATGACAGTGTGGTCTGAGGCGCCAAGATGGGGGAGGGGGAGGGCTTTATAGGATCCTCTCTGGGTGGTGTAAACAAAGTCCAGTGTGTTGTTTGTAGGAATAGCCAAAAATATTGTATGGGTCAAAAGTATTGATTTTTCTTCATGACAAAAATCATTAGGATATTAAATAAAGATCATGTTCCATGAAGATATTTTGTAAATTTTTAACCGTAAATATATCAAAACTTAAAACGGCAGCAAAAGCGCGAACAAAAATGGTTGGAAACACGTCTACAAACTTCACTCGCTGCTGCCCGCTCTTTGGGAATTACCCACTCAAGTTTGGAATCTATGTAAAGCTTAGAATTTCAGCTTTCAGGTTCATCTATGTTGCACAAAGTCATTACAGCGGTAAGCCAATACAGAGTTAAAACAAACCTGTTTCTTCTTAACAACACATAAACAACTTTAAAGGCCATTTTCTCAATGTTTTAATTTCTTTGCCCCCTCAGATTCAAGAGTTTAAATAGTTGTATCTCTGCCAAATATTGTCCTAACAAACCATATATCAATAGAAGCTTATTTATTAAATTTTGAAAAATTGACCCTTAAATGGATGGTTCACTCAAAAATTTAAATTTGCCATTTATTTACTCAGCCCCAGACCATCCGTGACGTAGGTGACATTTTGACTTGAGTAGAACAATAAAGAAGATTTTTTGGTAAATCCGCTGCCCTCTGTGCTTCATATAATGGGATATGGGCTCCACCTGTCAAAGAGTTCCTAAAGCACATAATTCCAAAAATGTGGCTCCTGGCGACATGTTGACGTCTTGTGAAGCGAATCGATGGATATTTTCATAAAACTGAATGTCTGCACAGCCTCTGCACACGTCACTTTTTCTTCTTCTGTGGATGTATAGGCGGGTTGCAAACTAACTGTAAAGGAGTGTGACAAAGATGAGATTCAGAAGATTTCTATATTCTGTTTTTCAGACCACTATTTCTCAGGAATTTAATTATTGCTGAAACTACTCCACTCAATTCTACTCCTGTCTTTAAAATATTTAACAATATAAATTCTGTATTACCCACAGCTTGCATATTTTCTATAAGACAAATTCTTTCCTGATCATATTTCCTACAACTAATCAGAACATGCTCTACCGTCTCTCTTTCCTGATATACATTACATAAACCAGAGGCTAAACCACCGCCACCAAATACTACCAGAAGATGATTGCGATCGAGATGTGTGCAGAGGCTGTACAGTATGGCTAATATTATTAAAAATGATGTTCAGTTTTATGAAAATATCCTTCAATTTGCTTCAATTTGCTACTCTCAGTTATAAAGTAGTTTCAGGTGCCTCCGGACCAGGACCAGCAGACTAAAGAACAGCTTTTTTCCCAGAGCTGTCTCTTTATTGAACTCTGCCCCTCACTGAGCCCACTGCCCCTCATATACTACTACACTCTTCTCTCCCCCCCCATTGCACACCTGACTTCACTTGTTATTTGCACTAATGGACTGTCTATACATAACATTTATGTTCATTTGCACTACCAGACTGCTCATTTACACTGCCAACTGTTCATTACAGTACCGACTGTTTACTTTGCATCTTGCACTCCCACACTTTAACTGAAATATGCAATAACTTCTTCCATTGCACTGTTACTTAGATAGCTTCTGTCCATAATTTATTTGCACTACTCTATATCCATCGCACTGCTGCTCACCATAGCCTAACTTATTGTATACATCCACCTGTAAATTTCTGTTTATAGTAATAGCCATCTGTACATTATGTTCATAATACATATCCATCTGTAAATCTCTGTCTATAGTAATAGCCATCTGTACATTATGTTCATAATACATATCCATCTGTAAATCTCTGTTTATAGTAATAGCCATCTGTATATTATGTTCATAGTATATATCCATCTGTAAATCTCTGTCTATAGTAATAGACATCTGTATATTATGTTCATAGTATATATCCAACTGTTAATTTCTGTCTATAGTTAGAGACATCTGTAAATCATGGTCATAGTACATTTCCATCTGTAAAAACTTATGCAACCACTGTATATCCTGCAGTTGCTGCTATTGCACTTCTGGTTAGACCTAAACTGCATTTCGTTGCCTTGTACTTGTACATGTGTAATGACAATAAAGTTGAATCTAATCTAATCTAAACAAGACGTCAACATGTCATTAGGAGCCGCTTTTTTGGAATTATGTGCTTTAGGAACTCTTTGACAGGTGGAGCCCATATACTCCCATTATATGAAGCACAGAGGAAAGTGGATTTGCTAAAAAATCTTCTTTATTGTTCTACTCAAGTCAAAATGTCACCTATGTCACGGATGGTCTGGGGCTGAGTAAATAAACAGCAAATTAAAATTTTTGAGTGAACCATCCTTTTAAGATTGTTTTTTTTCCCATGGTCACATATGATAGATTGACTCTGACAACAAATCTAGACTTAAACATAAACTTAACATTTTACTCTTATTAATATGAAAGCATGTGATTGTTATTATGTATCACATTTGCTACATTAAATTACATTTAGGGAAATTATTACAAAAGTCAAAGTATAAAGTATAATTGTACTTTAAGCATCGTTTAATCGTTGTTTTATTGATCAGCATGTTGTTTCTGAGGAATTTGTGTTTGTTATGTTTATAAATATTGGATGTGTAAATATAATGTTTTTTAACATCATTGTTTTGTGTCATCAGGAGCAACTGCAGAGGTTGGAGGTGGAGCTCAGCGAGGTTGCCAAGAATAAAGAAAAGCTCCAGCGGAACTTCTTAGAACTGACCGAGTACACGCACATGCTGAGGATCACTCGAACCTTCATGCACAGTCGCTCCAGGGTGAGTCCCTCATGTGTGTTTATGTAAAGTCAGTAATAGTTTGGTGTCTTTTCACTTTTTATTTTAAAACATAAAGATTTTGGCATGTCTTATTAATTCAAAACTGACCATTATTTTTTTTTATATTGTAGTGTTTATATCCTTTTGGGTAATTTTTTCTTTAAAGCGGAGGTAACATGCTATGTCATGCATTCTGACTTATTTACACTGTTAAACTGCTGGCTTCCCATACTTAACATGGTCAGCTTGTTAAAAAAACGAGTTGGACGTATGACTTCATTCATTCATTCATTCATTCATTCATTCATTCATTCATTCGGCAGACGCTTTTATCCAAAGCGACTTACATTGCATTGTACTATACATTTGTACATTTTGCAAGTGGGGGTTGCCCAAGGGCACCTCAGCCGTTACCCGCCAGCCCTGAGAGTCGAACCAGCAATCTTCTGGTCATGAGTCCAACTCTCTAACCACCGGGTTAGAGACCACGACTCTAACCACGACTGCCCCGTGGTTATTTCTGTGCTTGATACACTCCGCCAGCACTACAACCTGTCTCGGAAAGCTTTTTATAAATCTGGATCCTTGTTTCGAAACAGAGGTCCTTTCCTTTTATTGGGTAATTCTCCCGGTAAAGCTCGGCAAAGCGAAAGAAACAGCCCACCCACACGCCAACCGTCGAGCAGTAAGACCCGCCTACCATCATGCTTGTCTGCGCTGTGTGTCAAGCTCGGTTGCACTGTGAGTTACACTGAAGCTCGTTACTCTTGCGATAGTGAGAGAAGTCAGTAGTTTGTTCGTTCACGGCATTTCAGTAATTGATGTTTTATAAACGGTGGATATAATGCTGGATTTGGAGATTGTTTAAAACTGATAGATGGTGCGGTCCCAGTGCTAAAAGATGCCGGACACGAACCACACGCGGTAAGTGAAACTAAGTCATATGTGTGTGTTTTGTTGGCAATCCGCGCGTACGTGCATAATGTTAACAACACAAAAGGATTAATGTGATGATGTAATGTTATTGTGTGCTCGTGCTATAGATCCCTCCCCCCTGGCCTGCCCCCGGCAGCTCGTGTTTTTCCGGAAATAATCGTACAGCTGCATCTCTCTTTTATAAATGTTATCAAACTAAACACTCTTCGAAGATACGACGAATGCAGTATTTCGTATATGTACTCAAGATTAACATGTTATTGTGCGTCAGGGATTTCGGGGCAGCCGAAAATGCGGTCAGGCACATAATATCACGATATTGCGCAGTGATATCACGCAACACCTGAAATTAGTCCCCAGCTAGGTAGCTTCCAAATATATAGCGTGAATATCACTGCGCCTGCTGCGGCCATGTTACGGCAGCAAACTTCCTTGACTATAACGCCAGAATGGGAGTATAGTTCCTAATCATATCGGCCTAGAAAATCACAACTTTAAATTTTCCGCCGGTCTTAGCACACGATATAACTACAGAAAAGTCAGGTTTTAAATAGGAAAAATATCGAAACTCTTTGGTTATTTTTTAACACGATGCTACTGGTCTAATTGGATTCAATGATCTATGCTACACTATGTTAAAAGTGCTATCACCAGACCCGGAGATCGGCTGAATAGATTCCAAAAAGGTAACTCAATTTATAAACTCTGAGGGAGTTTTGAGCCTATTTCCAAAAAAAGTGGAGTGTTCCTTTAAGTGAAAGTGTCAGTTGCTTGTACAACCAAAGCCAAGTCGCACACCTAATGTGCTTTTTGCTTTCAATATCTTGCAAAAAACCTTGCCAGAAGAGAGGAAGAAGGAAATCATTGAATGTATTTATTTTATTGCGACCTAAATTTAAGCATAATTATGAGTAACAATATTGCAAATCATTAAAACTCAGATCCTTCTTCCAAGATTTTCCTTTGCATTTCCCATTGAAATGACACATTTCTCTTATGTAAAATAGTATACGAAGTAGTAGTAAAATAAATGTTCTGTATTTTTTAGGCATGTTTGTTAAATGCTAATTGAATGTGTAAATGTGTTCAGCATGAAGCTCTGGGCCCCCAGTATGAGGAGTTCCCCTCTCTGGACACTGAATCAGTGACAGGCTGCACCAGTATGCAGAGGCTGGGTGCCAAACTCGGGTGAGTCGCACACACTCACTCACAGCCTCTCAGACTAAACAGTGTCATGGTGAACAGGTCTGGTAGACAGGTCATTGTGTTTTTACGACAAAAGATGCACATCCCAATGGGGATCCGCATTCAAATCACTGCCAGGTTGCCAGATGGTGTAGTCACAGCAGATTTTAAATGACCCCTTTGTTGTAAGCCAATGTAGTAAGGCTAAGTTGGTCATTTTAATATCTGGGCTGTGCATTTACATCTTATACAGTTGATTGGTGACAAATATGATGCTGGCAACCACTTACTGCATGATATAACATACAGATAATTGTTAGAAAGAGCCTAAACTGAAAGATATCTGGGCAAAAATTACCCTGAATGAGCTTTCGTCTCATATTTATTTAGTTATGCAATCACATAAGCGCAATATCATACCAGTGCTATTTTTGTCCAGAAAACTACGAGTGCATGTGTCATGTTGATTTTATACAACAGTTAAATAAACAACAGTTAAATAAGAAATTAATATTACGAAGTATTTTATAGACAACATTGTTTTCTTAATTTTTCAATGAAAATATTACTTAGAACACCTCAGGAGAAGTGCTGTATTCATTTAGAAAGTTTAATTTACTTGAATGAATTCAGTGAATCCAATGAATTAATGACATTTACGGTCACCCACTGGCAGTTTTTGATTCTTTAAGAATTGTAACAGTATTCAAAAATGAAAGGTAAATAATAATTAGGGATGCTCCGATCCATCTTTTTTGTTTTCGATACCGATTCCGATACCTGAGAATCAGTATTGGCCGATACTAAGTACCGATCCGATACAAAGGTAAAATGTTAAAAGTGCTAAATTACTTGATAAGCATTACTTTGCAATAGGGATGCACCGAAGTGAAAATTCTTAAAACACATGGGTTCTTGCATTTCTTCTATTTATATAGCCAATTTTTTCACTATTGCATAAACTGAATGGTCAAAATGTTATTTTTATATTTTGTCTTGCTTTTAAATATAATACAAAATAACTTAAAATAAAATTGAGCAAAACAAGTAAATTAAAACAAAAAATTAAGCCTCTCTTCTTGAATAGCCTGACTAATGTACTCTGTACACCAAACAGTTCATTAAAAAGTGTCTTTTAACATTATAAGCCAAAAATACGAATAAACGAAAACTGTTGGATTTAATATGCTACACTGCAAAATGATTTAAAGAAAAAACATCCATGCAAGGAATGCTGACTGACGCTGACAGACAATCATTTCAGCTCACGTCTCTCCTCCAAACTCCACCCACAAAGCTGACCTCTCAGAAGGCGCACTCGTGGCAAGGATGCACAGAACAAACTCTGACAAGTTGTTTAGTACAAGGACCTGTGTGCACGCGACCACTGTATGATGTCAGAGGATGTCGCGAGCAGAGGAGCTACTGTCAGACCGCTCGCTCCCATCTGAAGTACACCAAAGTTACCGACCGGTAAAGACGCTTTCATTCGTAAAGTGACTGCCACGCCTCGGGTCCCGTGTCGTGTCTTTCTTTGACACTTTAAAATGCTTCTACACACTTCCGACATACATTGTCTCCTCCAATGTTTGCTTGATTATTTGCGCTGCGTACAGCACTGCCACGGCGCAAAAGCGTTTAAGCGCCGGTGTCTCCGTAAACTTTTAAATTGGCCAGCAGATCGGGGTAGTTGTCACCGATACCGGATCTAGAATTTTATTACGTATCGACGCCGACACCCGATACAAATATTGGATCGGAGCATCCCTAATAATAACAATACTATTTAATTGGTAATAGTTTTGCCCAAAAAAGAAAATTCAGCATATTTACATTTACTTACCCTCATGTCGTTTTAAACCTGAAATTACTATTTCTTTTGGGGAAAGGAAGATATTTTTTAAGAATGTTGGTAACCTGTTTTGGTCTTTAATTATATACAAATAATAATTCAGCTTCTAAATTCTTTGGCCGTTTTAGTATCTGAACATCTGAAGCTACTTTCTGTAGTGTCTTATAATGGGTTTAAATGATATTTTGGCCCCAAATGTGATGTGTGGTTTTTTTTGTGTTTAATTCGATTAATTAATCGCCACATCATGTAATGTTAATTGCTTCATAGCCCTATTTAATATAATTAAATATTACACTATTTTTCAAAAAAAAAAAAAAAAGTAATTTACTATTTTATTTTGAGAGATTTTATGTTAATATTTTAGCTATCTAAACAAATTGGAAATTGACGTAATTGTAAAAATATTAACAACTGAAATAAACGTATAGTACTTACATATTTAAGGGTGCTTTGTGTAGTTTTTAGCGGCATCTAGCGATGAGGTTGCAAATTGCAACCCACCAGCTCACTTCACCCCTCCCTCTCCTGTTCTAAGCACTACGGAGTCCGTGAGAGGATTAAGATGTCATCACGTTTTCACTTCTTTCGCAAAAGAGAAAATGGATTTACAAAACGCGCTCTGTGTAATGCCACGGGAACAGGTAAGTGAGCACACCACAGGGTTAAACTCAAACTGGGGGGTTTTAATCAAAAAGGGACACAGAACGGAAGTCTCTCCAAGACATGGTGTAACAAAACCACAGGTAAGTAAGTCCTAGGTGCAAACATCAAAAGTGCTCGGGTAAGTACATCCAAAGTGCAAACATTCAAAGTTCTCAGGTAAGTAATCCAACAGGTAAACTTCTCAAAACAGGTAGTAAATCCTAGGTGCAAACATCAAAAGTGCTCGGGTAAGTACATCCAAAGTGCAAACATCCAAAGTTCTCAGGTAAGTAATCCAACAGGTAAACTTCTCAAAACAGGTCGTCCAACAAATCAGGCGGGTATGACAAAAGGGGTAAAATAATACAAATAGGTGAAATAATTCAGTCCGGTAAAACAAAAAACAGGAGTGATAACATAAGCGACAGGGTAGGACATTGTACCGACAGGTAACTCTGACAAGATCAGAACATGAGGTGGAGAAAATAAGCAAACGAAATAGTGTCCGGTAATTGGGTGCAGGTGGCGGAAATCAAAGATTAGATTAGATTAGATTAGATTCAACTTTATTGTCATTACACATGTACAAGTACAAGGCAACAAAATGCAGTTTAGGTCTAACCAGAAGTGCAATAGCAGCAAGTGCAGGATATACAGTGGTTGCATAAATTACATAAATAAATATTACAGAAGTAATTTACAGATGGAAATGTACTATGACCATGATTTACAGATGTCTCTAACTATAGACAGAAATTAACAGATGGATATATACTATGAACATAATATACAGATGGCTATTACTATAAACAGAGATTTACAGATGGATATGTATTATGAACATAATGTACAGATGGCTATTACTATAAACAGAAATTTACAGGTGGATGTATACAATGATAAGTTAGGCTATGGTGAGCAGCAGTGCGATGGATATAGAGTAGTGCAAATAAATTATGGACAGAAGCTATCTAAGTAACAGTGCAGTGGAAGAAGTTATTGCATATTTAGTTAAAGTGTAGGAGTGCAAGATGCATAGTAAACAGTCGGTACTGTAAATGAACAGTTGGCAGTGCAAATGAGGAATCTGGTAGTGCAAATGAACATAAATGTTATGTATAGACAGTCCATTAGTGCAAATAACAAGTGAAGTCAGGTGTGCAATGGGGGGGGAGAAGAGTGTAGTAGTATATGAGGGGCAGTGGGATCAGTGAGGGGCAGAGTTCAATAAAGAGACAGCTCTGGGAAAAAAGCTGTTCTTTAGTCTGCTAGTCCTGGTCCGGAGGCACCTGAAACGCCTGCCGGAGGGCAGGAGAGAAAACAGTCTGTGAGCGGGATGAGAGGAGTCCTTAAGAATGCTGCGAGCTCGACGCAGACAGCGTTTCCTCTGGATGTCCTCCATGGATGGAAGTGGAGTCCCTGTGATGCGCTGGGCGGTTTTCACCACCCGCTGCAGTGCCTTGCGCTCTGCAACAGAGCAGCTCCCATGCCAGACTGTGACACAGTTGGTCAGGATGCTTTCTATTGCACAGCGATAGAAGTTCACCAGGATAGCCGAGGACAGCCGATTCTTCTTTAGTGTCCTCAGGAAGAAGAGGCGCTGGTGAGCCTTCTTGACCAGGCTGGAGGTGTTGGTAGTCCAGGACAGGTCTTCCGAGATGTGGATCCCCAGGAACTTGAAACTGGAGACACGTTCAACAGCCATCCCATTGATGTGGATGGTGTCATGTGTGCCTCTTGACTCTTTCCTGAAGTCCACAATGAGCTCCTTTGTCTTGGAGGTGTTAAGGAGCAGGTTATTGCTGTTGCACCATGTGGCTAGGTGCTGGATCTCCTCCCTGTAGGCCGTCTCATCATTGTTGCTGATGAGACCAATCACCGTAGTGTCGTCCGCAAACTTGATGATGGAGTTAGATCCGTTCACAGGCTTGCAGTCGGAGGTGAAGAGGGAGTAGAGGAAGGGGCTTAGCACACAGCCCTGTGGTACACCAGTGTTGAGTGTGATAGTGGTGGAGCAGATGGAGCCTGATCTCACCTGCTGTGGTCTGTTGGTCAGAAAGTCCATAATCCAATTGCATAGGGAGGTGTTAATGCCCAGGTCTTCAAGTTTGGATATTAACTTGGATGGGATGATAGTGTTGAATGCTGAGCTGAAGTCAACAAACAACATACGTGCATAAGTGTTCTTATTGTCAGATGTGTGAGCACAGAGTGCAGTGCCATGGAAACTGCATCTTCTGTGCTCCTATTGCTGCGGTAGGCAAACTGGTGTGGGTCCAATGTGGATGGTAGAAAGTCCTTCAGGTGTGCCAGGACCAGCCGCTCAAAGCACTTCATGACAATGGGTGTCAGTGCTACAGGGCGGTAGTCGTTGAGGCACTTTGGGCTGGAGTGTTTTGGCACTGGCACAATAGAGGTGCGTTTAAAGCATGTTGGCACAGCTGCTTGGGCAAGAGACAGGTTGAAGATGTCAGTGAAAACCCCAGCAAGCTGCTCAGCACATGCCCTGAGTACGCGTCCAGGGATGTTGTCTGGTCCAGCGGCTTTGTGCGCACTGATCCGGCTCAGTGCATTGCAGACGTCTATGGAGGAGAGTGTGATTGGAGGGTGATCAACTGAGGGTTTGAGCTTGGTGGCAGTTTCTCTATTGTCCCTCTCAAAGCGAGCATAAAAGTCATTAAGCTCGTTCAGGAAGAGGACATCAGTGGCTGCGGGGGTGGAGTGGGTGGGTTTGTAATCACTGATGGCCTGGATGCCTTGCCACATGCGTCGAGGGTCGGAGTTGGAAAAGTGCTCCTCTACCTTTAGCTTGTAGCAGTGCTTGGCCTCTTTGATGCCCCTCTTCAGGTTAGCTCTGGATGTGCTGTAGGCTTGTGCATCACCTGATCTGAAGGCAGTATTGCGTGCCTTCAACAGGAGGCGCACCTCCTTGTTCATCCATGGCTTCTGATTTGGGTACGTGATGATCTGTTTCTGAGTGGTAACATTGTCTATGGTGGTGTTGATGTAATCCAGTACAGAAGAGGTGTAGCAGTCAATGTCCGTGTGAGAGCCACTGGTGGCCTGAGAAGCAAATGTACTCCAGTCTCCATGGCTGCCGGGGTGAGGTGTATGATAGGGAGTGTAGTCCGTTAAAGGTCCGGTATGGGGCAAGAAAACAAACACGGGCAAACAGGAGTGTTACAGTACACCCCCCTCCCTGAGGCGCGCCCTCGCGCCTACAAACTACCAGGGGGGTGGGCTTCCTGGAGGCTCTAAGGCGGGGACCTGACTCCGGATCGAGATCTGAGGGGACTGGCTCCGGATCGGGATCTGAGGGGGCTGGCTCCGGATCCGGATCTGAGGGGGCTGGCTCCGGATCGGGCTCTGAGGGGGCTGGCTCCGGATCGGGCTCTGAGGGGGCTGGTTCGGGATCGGGCTCTGAGGGGGCTGGTTCGGGATCGGGCTCTGAGGGGGCTGGTTCGGGATCGGGCTCTGAGGGGGCTGGTTCGGGATCGGGCTCTGAGGGGACTGGTTCGGGATCGGGCTCTGAGGGGACTGGTTCGGGATCGGGCTCTAAGAGGGGACTGACTCCGGATCGGGCTCTAAGGGGACTGACTCCAGATCGGGCTCTAAGGGGACTGACTCCGGATCGGGCTCTAAGGGGACTGACTCCGGATCGGGCTCTAAGGGGACTGACTCCGGATCGGGCTCTAAGGGGACTGACTCCGGATCGGGCTCTAAGGGGACTGACTCGGATCGGGCTCTAAGGGGGCTGGTTCCAGGTAAGGGGGAGTAGGGGAGTAGCCTCAGGCATGGGGGCTACGGAACACTCGGGCGGCCCGGAGGCCTGGGCAGGGGCTGGCCGGAGGTGGGCTCTGGAGAAGGACCCAGGGAAACTAAGGCCGAGACGGGGCCCGGGGAAACTAAGGCCGAGACGGGGCCCGGGGAAACTAAGGCCGAGACGGGGCCCGGGGAAACTAAGGCCAAGACGGGGCCCGGGGAAACTAAGGCCAAGACGGGGCCCGGGGAAACTAAGGCCGAGACGGGGCCCGGGGAAACTAGGACTGACAGGACTGACTCGGAGGTCGGGGAACTCCTTTGAGACAGCACGGCAGACATGGAAGGCTGGGCTGGCACGGCAGACTTGGAAGGCTTGGAGGCTGGCTTGTCTGGAGCCGAATCCAGGTGCACCAACTCTGGAACAGAATCCAGGAGCACCAACTCTGGAATGGAGACATGGGGCACAAACCCCGGAACGGAATCCAGGGGCACCAACTCTGTAACGGAGACTAGGGGCTCAAACTCAAGAACAGAATCCAGGGGTACCAGCTCCGGAACAGAGTCTAGGGGCACAAACTCCGAAACAGAATCCAGGGGCACCAACTCTGGAATGGAGACTAGGGGCACAAACTCTGAGTCCAGGGTAGGGTGGAGGCCGAACAGGGGATTGAACTCCCAAAGCAGTTCTATGGCCAGGGTGAGCTTGGACACAGTGGTTCCGGTGGGCTCAGGTTGGCGGAGGAATGGGAGGTTCTGACCCTTATGGCCTTCCAAATTGGCCTCCAAGAGCTGAACCGGCTCGGGAGAGCGGCATGTTCACCGTCGAGGCTTACGGCGACGGGGCTTGGCGGAGGACTGAGGCTTGGAGCTTTGGTGCATCAGGACGACCCCTCCGCATCTGATCGGTCTTGGATGACCATCCTCCGCACCTCTACCAGTCTCCCCGACGCGGAAGGAAGAGCCTGCATCCCAGAGGACCTGATTCATGAAGTCCTTCCGGCGGAACTCAGCCACGTCCGGGAGCATAAGGAGGGTGAGGAGATCGTCATCCAAGCCGATCAGAAATGCGTGATTGAGGGCGCGGTCGTCCCACGTTACCCGCACACATGCCTCGAGGTACTCCGCCGCATAGTCCTCCAGTGACCTGCCGTCCTGAGAAAACGCTAACAGGGTGGCTTTTTAAGGAGTGATGGTGGAGTACCACTGTGGTGTGGTCATTTTGGGGCTCTGATCTACTGTAATGCCTTGGGCAGGTAAGTGAGCACATCACAGGGTTAAACTCAAAATGGGGTTTTTTAATCAAAAAGAGATCAATACACAGAACGGAAGTCTCTCCAACACATGGTGTAACAAAACCACAGGTAAGTATATCCAGGGTGCAAACATTAGACATTCTCGGGTAAGTACATCCAAAGTGCAAACATCCAAAGTTCTCAGGTAACTAATCCTACAGGTTCATCTCATTTCATCCAGACGATTCCACGCTAGCCACACGAGTCTCAGACTGCCTGGCTGACATCTCTTCTTGGATGAAAGATCATCACCTACAACTCAACCTGGCCAAGACTGAGCTTCTCGTCCTTCCTGCCACCCCGTCAGAACAGCACCAGCTTACCATCCAACTTGGTCCATCAAAGATAACCCCATCGACTTCAGTCAGGAATCTTGGGGTAATCATGGATGATCAGCTGACTTTTAAGGATTATGTTACTAAAACAACTCGGTCATGCAGGTTTGCATTGTACAACATTAGAAAGATCAGACCGTTCTTAACAGAACATGCAACACAGCTTCTCGTCCAGGCACTTGTCATTTCTAGACTGGATTATTGTAATGCTCTTCTGGCCAGTCTCCCAGCCTGTGCCTTCAAACCTCTGCAAATGATCCAGAATGCTGCTGCACGCCTGGTCTTCAATGAGCCCAAGAGAGCACATGTCACACCTCTGCTCATCTCTCTGCACTGGCTCCCAGTAGCAGCACGCATTAAGTTCAAGGCACTGGTGGTTGCTTACAGAACAGCCACTAACACAGCACCCATCTACCTCAACTTTCTCTTACAGACCTACATCCCCTCCAGAAGTCTGCGGTCTGAAAACGAGCGGCGCCTCATTGTTCCTTCACAGAGAGGCATGAGATCCATCTTGAGGACATTTTCTTTCTCCGTTCCCGGCTGGTGGAATGATCTTCCTGTTTCCATCAGGACGGCTGGATCAATTTCACAATTCAAAAAACAGCTGAAGACCCACCTCGTCCATGAGCACTTAACTGTCTCATAATATATAAAAAAAAAAAAGTGAAACTTTGTATTACTAGCACTTCTCGTGAATATTGCTTACTTAGACGAATCGCTTGCTGTTTTCCTCAGTTGTAAGTCACTTTGGATAAAAGCGCCTGTCACTAGATTCCATGTTGAAGTCAACACGCAAAATGTTTTTAAACTGCGGATTTTTCAAATAATAGCATATTTTAGTGTAAAATGATTGCTTATGGTAAACTTTGTAAATGAGGTTACCATTTAAAATTAATACCATTTAACACTTTAAAAATGAAGACTGTTTAATGTTATTATAAAATTGAATATTGCACGCCTTCATCTCAATTGCATTCGTATCCGGAGACGCAAGCAGCCGCTTCTCATTTTCGCTACAGCTGCAGAAACAGTGATTGTGACACGATTGCCACTTGTCTTGTCGCGCCAATGCCGCTTGGCTAAATCACGTACCGCGCGGCACACTGCGGCATGGTGCAATATCCTGTTTTCTTTCTCGCACATTTTTAATGGCCAGATCTGTAGACCGGTCCCCAAAAGAGTTACGGGGAAATGCCCTCCCTTACTTGTTTTTGTTTATTTGTCTTTTTTCTCTTTTTCTCTTTTCATGTTTAACTGTTCTGTGTTTGTTCAGCTAAGTTCTGTGGTTTGTTATATTGCCCTGAGACATGTGTATTTTCTACCTGGAAGTGTTTCTACAGCAGTGCTTGTTGGGGGGGGGGAGCACCACCTGATTCATCCGATTCAAGTAAGTCACCGCTATAAGTAATCTAAGATTATGCATATGGAATGTGAGGGGTTTACGTGGTCAATAAAAAATTCATAAAGTTTTCACACAGCTGTTAAAGGAAAATGTGGATATAGCTTTATTGCAGGAAACTCACTTAAGCGATAGTGAACACTTAAACTTAAAACATAGGTGGGTTAATCAGACTTACTTCTCATCGTTCTCAACCAGTAGTAGGGGAGTAGCTATCCTGATCAAAAAAAGGGTACCTTATAGGATTATAGACAGTATTAAAGATAAGCACGGCAGATATATTATCATTAAAGGCACTATTAATGGAAAGGAGATCTCACTTACGAGTTTATATTGCCCACCAAAAGAGTAAAGAGTTTGCTTTCGAGTTGTCTATTATTGGAGGTGATTTTAATTGTTTGCTGAACTCTACGCTAGACAGATTTCCTCCGAGGGATTCACTTGTCACAAGGCAGTCGAGGGCTCTCTCTGCATGGTGCGATGATCTAGAATTTTCAGATGTATGGCGAATCTTTAATCCTCATCAAAGGAAATTTACTTTTTTCTCACATCCCCATGAATGCCATTCTAGGATTGACAATTGTTTTGCTCATAAATCATTGATACATACTATTTCGAGCTGTAATATAGGAGATGTTGTTTCGGATCATGCCATAGTTACGCTTGATGTTTTCATAAAAGGGTTTATAAGACCGGCGAAATGTTGGATGAGAGGAAGCTCTAATTGCTCTTCATGGCCTAAAATCTGGTAAATCCCCGGGGCCAGATGGCCTTCCATGATAAATAAATAAAGAATTTGAACATTTATTAATAGACCCCCTTTTATCTATGCTCAATCATTGTTTTGTAATTGATAGTTTACCCCACTCACTTCGAGAAGCAAACATTTCTCTTATCCTGAAAAAAGGAAAAGACCCAGAAAACTGCAGATCCTATAGGCCCATAGCATTATTGAATTCGGATTTAAAACTACTATCAAAAATTTTAGCATTAAGGTTGAAAAAAATATTACCCACCATTATTAATGAAGACCAAACAGGATTTATTAAAGGTAGAAGTTCCTCTCACAACATTAGGCGGCTGTTAAACATTACTGAGCTCGCCCATAAACTTAATTTCAACAATATTATATTATCTCTGGATGTGGAGAAGGCCTTAGATTGCGTAGAGTGGTCGTATTTATTTTACACCTTGGAGAAACTGGGTCTTGGGGAACATTTCATTAAGTGGGTGCAGATACTTTATACAGAGCCTGTGGCCGCAGTTATTACCAACGGTCACAGATCAAATAATTTTCCTTTATTCCGAGGCACTAGGCAGGGTTGCCCCCTCTCCCCATTGCCCGTTGCTCAGATGATAAGACAGGACAGGGGATATCTGTGGGAGGGAAGCAGCATAAAATCTCTTTACATGCTGACGATGTCTTGCTCTATCTCTCTAGACACGAGGTGTCTATTCCGAGATTAATTGATATTATTCAGGATTTTGGGCAATTCTCCGGTTACAGGATTAATTTTTTTTTAAAGTCAACTTTTGAACAATATATCAGCTCCCCAACCTCATTTTGTCCCATTTAAATTGTCGGATGAGGAATTTGTCTACTTGGGCATCAAAATAACCCCTACTTTTGGTAAATTGTTTAAAGCAAACTATACACCATTGTTTGAGAAAATTCGTGATGATTTGGGCAGGTGGATGGTCCTCCCTCTGACATGGCTGGGGAGAGTTGCTCTTATGAAAATGAACATTCAGCCCCGGTTACTCCAATGCAATGTTCCAATGCAAAAGTCTTAAAGGAGCTGAATGGGTGGCTAAGTGCATTTATCTGGAGCAAAAGAAAACCTAGGCTGAAACTCTCTAAACTTCAGCTGTCAAGTTCAATGGGTGGTCTGGATTGACCAAATTTCGAATTTTACCAGTTGGCTTGTCAGCTCCGATTCATTTCTGAATGGCTTGGTAAAGATCCAACATCAGTCTGGCTTGATTTGGAATCCGCACAGTCTAAATGCCCTTTTCAAAACTTAATATTTGTCCAAGACACAAAATTAAGCAGAACCTTATGCGATAATTGTATTGTGCGTAATACTCTTAAGGCTTGGCATGCGATTCAAAGACTGGTAGGTAGCAACGATCTTTCCTCACCTCTATGCCAATTTTACATAACCCTGAGTTTTTGCCAGGCACTACAGATGCTGGTTTCACTCTATGGTTTGCCCTTGGTATACGATGGTTATGTGACTTGTTTGAGGATGGATCTCTTATGCCGTTTGACAATATAGTTGCAAAGTATAATATACCCAGGCATCATTTTTTTAGATTCTTACAAATTAGAGACTTTATACTAAAGAACACCAAGCTTACAATTAATTTCTCTGTATCAATCATTGAAAGGATCATTTTAAATCCTCCCTCAAATAAGTTGATATCTTGTTTCTACAAAGCCTTAAGCCATTATGACTCTGATAGCACATATAACCTTAGAGTGACCTGGGAGAGGGAACTTGGTGTAGACATCTGTGATGAGAAGTGGGAAAGAGTCTGGTACCAAGCTATGAAGCTCTCAGTCTGTAATAGGGCAAGGGCCATTCAGATGAGAGTCTTGTACAGAATACATATTACTCCTTACCTCAGACATAAATTTAATCCTAGCTGTTTTCCACTATGTCTTAGGTGTAAGACAGATATAGGTGACTACACTCATTGTCTATGGAGTTGTTGTGTAATTAAAATATACTGGTCTAAGGTGGCGGGTGAATTAAGCAATATTTTTGGTCTGAATCTGTATCCAGAACCTTTGTCTTTCCTTTAGGCCTACCTTGTAATTCAATTTCTAAACAACATTCCAGACGACTATTTGATCTGTTAACATCAGAATATTCTGATGTCAGGGACCAGTGATAAGCCACCCTATGTTAAAGGATGGCACTCAATAATTAGACAGATTATTCCTATGGAACTGCTCACAAGCTTTGTCTACTCTACAACTGACTTTTTTAACCGCATATGGACTCGATACCTCAATAGTCTCGAGACATCTTCATGTGACATTTTGCGGTATGGCATGACCTAGTTTTTCTTTCTTTGGGTTTCTTTTTGGCTTTTGTACTCCTTTAAGTTTGGCTGCCTTTTTTGTACCTATCTTCTATGTACCCCCTTGTCATGATTGATTGCATTGTGCATATAGATACTCGATTGCAATGCTCTGTTATCTGTATTGATTTATCACTGGTCTGTGTTATGTTTGGTGTCGGGCAATTTGTAAGTGTTGTTCTTTAATGTTCTAAGAAACAACACATTTTTTTATTTTTTTTAAATACTACTGCTAATAATAATAATTTTGTCTTGATTGTAATGTCCTGCTGCCATTGCAAATAAAATTAAATGAACGTATTTGTAATTATATGAAAGTCTTAATGTATATCTATATACACTTTATTGCCAAAAGTATTGGGTCACCCTATCTTATAAACAGGTTTGATGACTTTAGTTATTTCCATGAGTACAAATCTTAATGCTGCAGCATATCATGATATTCAACGGAATTGTGTGCTTCTAATTTAATAGCAACAGTCTGGGAAGGGCCATTTTCAATTCCATCATGACAATGCCCCTGTGTTTCAGACAAGGTTCATAAAAGAATAATTGATTCAGTCAGTGTTAAAGAACTTGACTGTTCTGCATAAAGCCAAGTCCTGAACCCAGCTGAACAACTTTTGGTGTCATTTTAAATGCAGACTTTGAGCAAAAAACTCATCACCAAACACCAATGACTTGTGCACAGGAGTCATCATTTTTAGACAGGAAAAGGGGCTTTTGAAACAGTTTTAAATTACATTTCTACAAATGGCATTGTAAGGAATTTTGTTTCCATCTCTGTTGCAACAGTTTTGGAAGCACCTTTTTTCCCCCAAATTGGCTGTACCCCTGTGTACAAGCCATTGATGTGGAGTGATGAGTTTTTGGCTCAAAGACTACATTTAAAGTCACACCAAATGTGTTCAGCTGGGTTCAGGACTTGGTTTTATGCAGACCACACTGACTGAATAATATTTTTCTTTCTGAACCTTGTTTCTTAAACAGGGGCATTGTCATGTTGGAATAGAAAATACCCATTTACAAACTGTTGCTATTAAATTAGAAGCACACAGTTCCATAGAATATCATGAAATACTGCAGCATTAAGATTTGTACTCATGGATTTGTACTCACTCAAGTCATCAAACCTGTTTATTAGATAGACCCAATACTTTTGGCAATATAGTGTATGAATATGTAGCACAAAAATTAATCCTTATTGTTAAACCCTGCATCATGTGATGCTGGTTGTTGTGTGACACTGTGTGTGATTTGTTACTGTATTGTGACTGTATTGTCACTGTATTGTGTACTTCAGGTTTATCTCAGGGCTGATTCAGCGAGTGAAGGTGGAAGCGTTCGAGCGCATGCTTTGGCGTGTCTGTAAAGGTTACACCATCCTCAGCTACGCAGAGGTAGACGAGAGCCTGGTCGATCTTGACACGGTATGCAAACTCGTCCAAACCAGGCCACTGAAATCCTCGATCATCAGTCAAAGGGATTTAAAATGACTGTAGTTCAAATGATTTGGTTTAATATGCTTGATGGTGCGAACATGGCTCTGTTTCTTTCACAGTTTCGGATAGCATGTTAATAATGCGTCTGCTGCAGCTCGAGCGTGTGAATATATGTGGTTTGTTTATGGAGATTCTGTCGTGTGTTTGTGTGTGTCAGGGCGAGATAAATAAGAACGTAGTGTTCCTGATCTCCTTTTGGGGGGATCAGATTGGACAGAAAGTGCAGAAAATTTGTGACTGGTAAGTGAAAGCCATAATAGGTTTATATTTTTTCATAATTCTCATTTTATCTTGTTGGGGTTGACAATAAAAGCAAAATGCAAAACAAATGCACACAAACATAATGGAAACAACAAACAGCCCCTTGTGTGACTTTTTATGTCTACACTTTGTTCACCTATAATGACAGTCTAAAATATTTATTTGTGGTGTCAAACTATTTTTTTTAATTTTTAAACTAGTTACCACTGTCATCTCTACCCACATCCTGAAAGCGATGAAGAACGAGCCGATGTAATGGACAGCCTACGTATACGTATTCAAGACTTACAAAACGTATGTGTCTTTCTTACTCTGTGCCCTTTTAGAAGATTAGATTTCTGGATGTTGTTATTGGTTCGTCCTCTGTGAAATATTGCTGATGATATCGCAGTCACCATAAGATTATCATAATGACATTGGCAACTGTTAAATTGCGAATTAGGTTTTACACCGCACTGCGGATTACTTGAAGCAGGTCTTACATAAGGCTTCAGAGTCTGCACATTCCTGGGTGTTACAAGTGAAGAAGATGAAAGCGATCTATCACATCCTCAACCTCTGCAGCTTTGATGTCACCAACAAGTGTCTGATTGCTGAAGTCTGGTGCCCGGTTAGTGACCTGACTAACCTCAGGAGGGCGCTAGAGGAAGGCTCGGTGAGTAGATATTTTCATGCCTGTTTGATTTTAATTGGCAGAGCCACAAAGTTAATATAGACGGTTTCAGAAGCAACAACATAAAGGTTATGTGGCCCAAACTTAACTTGGTTAACTGGTAGACCTTCGCAAATAATCAATAACTAGTTTTACCTTTAATTTATTTACTACATTAAAAATACAATAAAATATTATCATAAATTTAAAAAAATGTATTATCAAATAAATAGTTTTATTAATACTACTGCGTGGGCATAATTTTAATTTGGTCAATTAAACATATCTTATTTTATTGCTACTTATTTGTTTACAAATAAGAGTAGTTTTTCAAATAATATTTAGGAAGATATTTGATTGATTTTAACAGAATTTTTTTAATAGTAATAGTAAACTACAATAACCTTAATTGCATTAGAAACATTTAAAAATACATTTATATTCTTTTTATCTAGGCAATTACAGTATTGTTCAAAAGTTTAGGGCCACATTCCCTTACTTATATTTCTCCCCAGTTTTATATTGCTTAATAATCCTTATTAAAACTATGGAATAACACAAATGTAAGAGTTATGTTATTTCTACATAAAATAAACCAAATTATTCTAGCGTCTTCAAAAGAGCCACCATTTGCCAAACATTTGCAAAATTTTATTCTGGTCATTTCTCTGCTTTTAAAGGAATAGTTTGAAGAAAAAGCAGCCAGTAAGAGTCCAGAATAGATGGGATCTCTATTAATACTGTTTTAAAGGGATAGTTCACCAAAAAATTTAAATTCTGACCTCATTTACTAACCCTTTTAAACCTGCATGACTTTCTTTCTTCAGCAGAACACAGAAGATGTTTTGAAGAATGTGTGTAACCGAACAACGACGGTACCCATTCACTTCTATTGCATGGACACAAAACCAATGCCAAAAGTCAACGGGCACCAGCATTCTTCAAAATATCTTCTTTTGCGTTCTGCAGAAGAAAGAAAGTCATACAGGTTTGAAATTTTCAGAGGGTGAATAAATGAGGTCATTTCCATTTTTGGGTGAACTATCCCTTCAAACAGTATTAATGGAGATCCCGTCTATTCTGAGCTGTTACTCACTGCCTTTCTCTTCATAATTTAGTCCAAGTCATGCAAACTTTTTTAAAATCAAATTAAAATGTTATAATAAAAGAAATATTTTTTTGTCTACAAAAAAATTCAAATGTCTAAGCATTCTGGTGTGTTGGTTATTGTCTGTACAGCGGTAGATAAGTGTTGTAATTGCATTCTCTAATCACTTTCTTGATAGAGAAAAGGTGACGCGACCGTCCCATCATTCGTGAACCGCATCCCTAGCAACGACAGTCCACCAACACTTCTGAGGAGCAACAATTTCACCACGGGCTTCCAGAGTATAGTGGAGGCTTATGGAGTGGGGGACTACAGAGAGGCCAGCCCGGGTTAGTAACCATACAGCATATTGGTTTATATTAGTTTTTTACAAAGTGAAACTTAAATTCTTCAATTGTATAATATATTCAATAGTTAGTGTGAAATAATGTGATTTTTATACATGATTTCTTATATTCCACAGCCCCTTATACCATTATCACCTTTCCATTCCTGTTTGCGGTTATGTTTGGAGATCTTGGTCATGGTGCGGTCATGGCCCTCTTTGCTCTGTGGATGGTGTTGACTGAGAAGGATCATACAAGGAGACGACCAGGAAATGAGGTCAGAGGAATCAAGAGTCAGTTATATCAATCAGTTAAATATCACTCAATAAAGTTATGAACAGTTGAGAATTCTTTTGAGTTATCATTGAATGATCTTTTGTCTCAGATCTGGAGGACCTTCTTTGATGGCCGCTACATCATGCTGATGATGGGACTGTTCTCCATATACACTGGACTGATTTACAATGACTGTTTCTCTAAATCCCTCAACATCTTTGGCTCATCCTGGAGCGTCAAGGCCATGTTTGCAGAGCAGCAGTGGTCGTAAGACAAAAATACACACAAATTTATATAAATATACAAAAAGCATTTTGTTTAGTTGAAAGCATGCCTGTACTGTAAATTTTTATTTTGTATTTTCATGTGTTTTATTAAATGTGTCATACAAATAAATGTTATTCATCTCCTTTTTTATGGCTCAGAAATGAAACTCTTCAAACGAATGCTTTACTAACCTTGGATCCTAACATTTCTGGTGTTTTTTCTGGCCCTTATCCATTGGGCATTGATCCAGTGAGTACACACTCTTTCTAGATCCATAAAACACTTCTGTGGATGGCAGCCAAATACTAAAAGAAGACACTCAGACAAGTAATTCATTACACAGCTCTGATTTGTTGTGCTCGATTGGCCCATAGATCTGGAACATGGCTGTCAATCGTCTGACTTTCCTCAACTCTTTTAAGATGAAGATGTCTGTGATCATTGGAGTCATCCACATGAGCTTCGGGGTGGTGCTCAGTGTCTTCAACTACATGTGAGTCAGCTTGTATAAAAGTGTTTCCATAAGAAAAAAAACATTAAATGGAGAGTTTACCTGTGTCTCAGAAATCTTACTTTCTGCCTTCTGCCTCTCTTCTTTCCTCCTCTCTCTATTTACAGACACTTCAGACAGAAGTTTAAGATCTATCTTCTCTTTCTCCCTGAGTTGCTCTTTCTGCTCTGTCTCTTTGGATACTTGGTCTTCATGATCTTTTACAAATGGCTGACATTCTCAGCGCGAGACTCCCGGCTGGCTCCGAGCATTCTCATCCACTTTATCAACATGTTCCTAATGCAGGGGAACGCCACTACGCCCCTGTACCCTGGGCAGGTGTGTGCTGCAGTTTTGTATGTGCACATGATGTGTGAGTTCATCATTTAATCTGCCTGATATCTGCGTGTGTGACAGATGGGGCTGCAGGTGTTTCTCGTGGTGGTGGCTCTGCTGTCAGTTCCAGTGCTGTTACTGGGAAAACCTCTTTACCTCTACTGGCTGCATCATGGTGGGAAGAGCCTGGGGGTCCACAGGGTCTGTGTGTTTTTTTGTGTATGTATGTGTTCATATCTGATGTCATAATATTACATGGCATGCTTTGTAGATCTGATGTTACTACTTTGATTTTTATTAACAAGAAAAATGAAATATTACTTTATATGAAATTAAAAATAAAGAGAGAAAAAATAAAAGGCGCAGAAGATTTTTTACATTTTTTTTTTACATTTTATGCATTTGGCAGATGCTTTTATCCAAAGCGACTTACATTGCATTGTACAATACATTTGTACATTTTGTATAGTAAGCAAGTGGGGGTTAGGTGCCTTGCTCAAGGGAACCTCAGCCGTTACCCACCAGTCCTGAGAATCGAACCAGCAACCTTCTGGTCATGAGTCCAACTCTCTAACCACTGGGCCACGACTGCCCTGATGTTTTTAATTGTAACATCAATTTTATCTTATAAGAAAGAAAAATGTGATAACATCTCTTTAATATCTCTATTTCTCTTATATCACTGAGTTTAAATTGAGAGCAAATGAAAGTGTTCACTTAAAGGTGCTGTGTGTAATATTTTGGAGGCTCTATTAACAGAAATGCAATATAATATACAGAACTACGTGTTCAGAGGTGTATAAAGACCATACATAATGAAGCGTTAAGTTTTAATTACCTTAGAATTAGCTATTTGTATCTACATACACCACAGGTTCACATAAATACGATATCTCTTTTAGGAAAGAAGCGAAATGATTGGTCTGCATAAAACCAAGTCCTGAACCCAGCTGAACACATGTGATGTGACTTTAAATGCAGTCTTTGAGCCAAAAACTCCACATCAATGGCTTGTACACAGGGCTACAGCCAATTTGGAACAGAAAAAAGGTGCTTCCAAAACTGCTGCAACAGAGATGAAAACAAAATTCCTTACAATGTCATTTGTAGAAATGCATGTTTCAAAAGCCCCTTTTCCTGTTCCACAATGATGACTTCTGTGCACAGGTCATTGGTGTTTTGTGATGATAAGTTCTTTGCTCAAAGTCTGCATTGGTTCAGGACTTGGCTTTATGCAGACCAGTCAAGTTCTTCCACACTGACTGAATCAATTATTTATTTCTGAACGTTGTCTCATACACAGGGGCATTGTCATAATGGAATAGAAAAGGGCCCTTCCCAAACTGTTGCTATTAAATTAGAAGCACACAATTCCATAGAATATCATGATATGCTGCAGCATTAAGATTTGTACTCATGGAAATTACTAAAGTCTTAACCTGTTTATTAGATAGGGTGACCCAATATAGATCTCAATATGAACTCATCAAATCCAGATTATTTACTTGTAGCACAAACATTTACAATTCTATACTCTTAATGTATTAAAACAGTTGTCTCATTATTTATCCAATTTTAAGAGAAACATCTGAGACTAAGTTGAAAAATGACCAAGTAAATGCTTTGTGCAATGTGAATAATTCATTTCTTTTAATAATGTTTTTTTAAATCATCAATTTGTAAATTCCTATTTACAAATCTAAATTAGATATTGAATCCCAGAGTTTCCCAGATTTCATCATATTGCTCTGTGTGTAGGGCTACGAGAGAGTTCGGCGAGTAAGTGAGGAAGATCTGTCTCCATCTATAGTTCACGATGAAGAAGAGGGACTAAGTGACTCAGGGGGACCTCAAGAGGTTACATCCAAACTGTTATTCTCACAAACAATAAAACACCATCCCTTCATTACAAGAGTTCTTTAAAAACCTTTTCCTTAAAGACTCTCTCACATGGTTCCCTTGCAGTTTGATTTTGGAGACGTTTTCCTGCATCAGGCAATTCACACCATAGAGTTCTGTTTGGGCTGCATCTCTAACACAGCCTCCTACCTGCGTCTCTGGGCTCTGAGCCTTGCCCACGCCCGTGAGTCTTTGTTTACTTGTACAAAAACAGACCGAAACACCCGCATTTCTAACACCATTGTGTCTAAGAAAACATTTTTATGGTGTATTTGTACATGTGTATCACAGAGCTGTCCGAGGTGTTGTGGGCGATGGTGATGCGTCTGGGGCTGAGGATGAGCTCTAAATTGGGCGTGCTTCTTCTTGTGCCTGTGTTTGGTGTCTTTGCTGTGCTCACGGTCTCCATTCTGCTGGTCATGGAGGGTCTGTCGGCTTTTCTGCACGCTCTGCGTCTTCACTGGTGAAGACACATGCAAACACAAACAGACTCGCTTAGCAGAAATTGTCATTTTTGGTCAACAAAGTCCAACGTTACATTTCTTTCCTCATTTTATATTTGCTTTCACTTGGAATATTCACGTTATAAAAGTGACATATAATGTTGACTCTTTGAATGCATTTATGGCATTATAATGTTTTCTTCTCATCTCTTTTTCTCCCCTCTCTGTTTAGTCCACATTTTCTACCCTTCAGTTTACAATTGCTTTCTTTTTACTTTTGTCTTTTCGCAGGGTGGAATTCCAAAACAAATTCTACAGTGGAACAGGAGTCAAATTTGCCCCCTTTGACTTTTCTTTGTTACCCTCTGTCTTTGAGCAGGATGGATTACTCTGACCTGTGATGTCATCTATGGCTATGAACAGAATGCTATTGGCCAATGACATTTGGACCTGTAAACCTGTTCATGGTCAGATCAGTAGACTGACTTGACAATCCTATTTTGCACCCATCCATATCAGAGGTTTCTGGTGTGGATTCTCAGCAGTGGATTCCATCAACATGTGCTGTCGTTTGAGGGGTGTTTGTCAACAAAGTCCGGTTATTATATTTATCTTAAGAGATATGACTTGTATTTGGTATTTCACCTTCATGAGCATTTACTGTCATATCTATTTTCAAAGTGCCATAACTATTTTTCAATGTATAGTTTTGTACGCTACACTGAAATGTACTTTTTCTTGCATTGCTAGATTCTCTTATAGAAAAATCTTTGCAGGTAACCGTGTAGGTGAGGCTACACTGTATAATAAACAATGGCAAATGCCAAATATAATATTCAATATGATATTAAAGCATTACAAAATCGTGTAATGCGTTTCCAGGGTAGCATTCGTTTTTTTCTTTGTGTTTAGGGCTGTATTTTACATATTTTTAATGAATCATTTCTGTTTAAAATACATTTGCTTATGGTTTAACACAGAAAAAGAAATAACATTTTGTTTGCTGCCGTTTCATTGAACTTTCTGTGAATTTACATTTGTGTTTTAATCACTTATAAACGAGCCTTTATTATACATATGGTGCAAACGAGTGGTGTTATAGTGGTATTTTTTATATGATACATATTTGTCAAGTCATAATTTGGTATCTTAAGTCTTGAAAGTAGGTCATTCCATTGATTCTCCGGACTAATCCATTAAGCCAATCGCCATATTACATAACGTTATTTTTCCAGTGTTATTTTTAGATTGCAATCTGTTTTGCATAACGAACTGCATTAAATGTTCCATTCAAGACCTTTCGGGGCATATGCAAAATATAAAATGTAATGGCATTTAAGTTTTCCACCCCTGCATGTTGAAATGGTAGCACCCAAAGAGAGTCATCCACGCGTGCGCAGTCCGCTGAACAGAAGGCACACGAAATGGCGTCTGCGGCAGGTAAGAGCTGTGAGAAGTCTTTTGTAATATTAAAATGCAGTTTAGCGTTTTGAAAATCTTAGGGGGTACGTTTTTAAATGTTATAAAACGTAAAATTATATATATCACACACACTGTGTGTGTGTGTGTGTGTGTGTGTGTGTGTGTGTGTGTGTGTGTGTGTGTGTGTGTGTGTGTGTGTGTGTGTGTGTGTGTGTGTGTGTGTGTGTGTGGTGTGTGTGTGGTGTGTGTGTGTGGTGTGTGTGTGTGTGTGTGTGTGTGTGTGTGTGTGTGTGTGTGTGTGTGTGTGTGTGTGTGTGTGTGTGTGTGTGTGTGTGTGTGTGTGTGTGTGTGTGTGGTGTGTGTGTGTGTGTGTGTGTGTGTGTGTGTGTGTGTGTGTGTGTGTGTGTGTGTGTGTGTGTGTGTGTGTGTGTGTGTGTGTGTGTGTGTGTGTGTGTGTGTGTGTGTGTGTGTGTGTGTGTGTGTGTGTGTGTGTGTGTGTGTGTGTGTGTGTGTGTGTGTTACATAACACTCGGTAGACCGATTAATTCGTCTTGTTGCCATGTTTACCGGTGGGCTTTGGCTGGTTGCCGGTTTGGTCTGCCTGCGTTTGAAAATGGGGGAGGGGTTGGAAGAACTGCGGTATTTTGCCTTTTTGTGGACAACCAATACAGTAAAAATTTTGAGGAAATTGTTACTAAAGCTATTTTTGTATTTTAATCGTTTTATTGTAACCACCAGTTTCACGGTGCCGGTCTGTTGCTTGGCAAAGTTGCACTATAAAATTAGCCTAGTGGCTGGCTAACTATTGTTAGCTCGTTAGTTTGTTGGGTTTGTAGTAAAAAACTGCTGTTGTTGTTCTTACTAATTTTTACTATTTTATGTGAAAGCAAAATACATTTTTAAAATATGAATATTTTTCCTCTCACAGTCCTCTTTTCTTCCTGAGCTTATTTGTGTATTGAGTTTGCACATAGAAGCCTACTGTCTGCTGGATAATGCAGATAAATTATAGTTTTACTGTATATGTTAATTAACAAGCATTTATTTATTTTGTTCTATTATTTTAATTCCTGACCATGTATCTTTTTACCAATAGATTACAATTCTTACAGTCAGGCTGGAGGCCAGCAGGGGTATGTATATCACCGTATGTAACGTATGTAACAGTTTTGCTTCTGTCCCACTTGTCTGTAATGAAATAATGTAATAATTTTCATTTCATGCAATCAGGTACAGCTCCTACACGGCCCAGCCATCCCAGGGTTATGGACAGAACACCCAGGTAAACACAAACCTTGTCAGTCAGTAAAAGTGTTACACAAAGACACTTCAAGTTGTCAGTGTCTCTGAGTTACAAAATGGGTTTTGCTTGTGTTTTATAGCAGTCATATGGTCAACAACAAGGATATGGTTCATACAGCCAGCCGTCAGACTCAACCTACTCCCAGACTGGTAGCTCCTCGAGCAATTATAGTCAGCAGCCCTATGGATCATCCTATGGACAGCAACCACCAGCCAGTGGTGTGTTTTTTTTGTTGTGTTTATTTTCTTTATTAGTGTTGTGGTTATATTCAGTTCTTTTACTCATACTCTATAGGTGCTTACAATGCCACTCCAGCTGCAGCCCAGAGCTACAGTCAACCTGTGCAGACTTATGGAGCTGGAAGCTATGATTCCTCCACAGCTGCTGCCTCAACCACAAGCAGCAACCAGACCTCATACAGTGGACAGGCCAGCTATGGAGCTCAGTCTGCGTATCCTGGATACGGACAACAGCCTGCCTCGGCTGCACCTCCTAGGTATGTCACTGCATAGCCCTGGTCAATTTTCTATATATGGGGGGGAAAAATGGCCGACTTATAAATACAGTGTTTATTTGCAGCAGTTACAGTTCCGGCAGCCAGCAGCCTGCTGGATACGAGCAGAACTCCTATTCCCAGCAGCCCCAGCAAAGCACTTATTCCCAGCAGCAACAACAGGGAGGCTATCAGGGACAGCAAGGAGGATATGGACAGCAGAGCTCCTACAGCCAGCAGGGAGGATATCAACAAGCTCCTCCCCAGCAACAGCAGGCTCCGCCTTCCAGCTATGCTCCATCTTCTGGGTCTTATGGACAGCCCGCTGCTAGCCAGTATGGACAACAGGGCAGCAGCGGAGGAAGCTACGGCCAGTCAGATTACAAACCACCCAGTCAGTATGGTAAGAGTTGTCAGGTCTTGGAATGTGATATGGAAGCTGTAGGAGTTTAAGCTGACCTCTTTTCCTTCTTACAGGTAATTACAGACAGGACCACCAGAACGGCATGGGAGGAGGTTACTCAGGTCCTGAGTCTGGAGGATATGGGGGCCCTGGAGAGGGCCGAGGCATGGGAGGGGGGGAGAACCGCGGACGCGGCCGGGGTGGGTTTGACCGGGGGATGATGCGAGGAGGTGGTGGCATGCGAGGGGGCATGAACCGAGGAGGCATGGGGTAAGTGCTCGTCATGCATTCTTACCTCACCATATCTCTTTCCTTTAGACAGGGGCTGAAAGAGGCCATACAGAGCTGAGAGCTGTATGTGATCCTTAACTAAAATGAAATATTGTTACATTCAGAATTTGGAAGGGGTTTTCAGTTGATGTTTTAAGTATTAAAGCTTGCATGATATTTTAATTTCCCAAAATTGATTTTAGATAAAACTATGCATTAAAGGCAGTACCACAGCTGTTTCTTTAAAGGGACAGCACAATAACAATGGAAGTTTTTCGAAAATCCTGCTGCTCTCAGCTTTGCCTCATTATGGCCTAAGGTAAGATGTTAAAAACATGGGAAAAACAAATTACATTTTTGTCATTTAAACACTTCATCTTATTTTATTACATTCAAGAAATCCTTATATACAGCAAAACCTTTTTATTAACACAATCAGATATAATATCATGCACAAGATGATCTGTGCTTCAAATGGTCCGATAAAGACTATCAGTGTGTAGTTTGATCATTTAGGATAAATTCTAAAGGTTTTTTCAAAAGGGATTTTCTAAATCTGCCTACAGATCGCAGATTTGCAATTACAATTTAGCATTTTAAGAAACTGAATCCTTTAACAAACTGTTTAGGTATTTGAAAGTCTTACTAAAATTTGGGTGTTTTTAGAAAGATGAAATGGTGTACAACTGGGTAACATTAACTCAACTAGCATCCAGCATAAAAATGTACTTTTTAGTTTGAAACAAAATTAACACTTAATAAATAACCCCATTGGTTCCCAAAGACATCGTATAAAGCTGCCAAAGGCAGGAAGTTAAATATGAAAGTGAATGCAGTGATTTCAGAATTAATTCAAAAAGTTCCCCTCATGCTGGGTTTGAACACATTTTATGTATTTCTAGCTTTATTTTTTACTGTGAGATTTCTTGCAAATATCTAACCTAGGCCATAGAGATACACTGCATTCATTTTTACTCCCTCCTAAGAAAGGCTATGTTTTCTTTAAGTGTGACGTTAAATTTGGATTGCAATTGTCTTGTGAATTATGAAACTTTTTCTTTAACATGCTTTGTCGCATTTATACGCTACAGGTAACAAAGTGAGAGCCATGTAAACACATCTATACTTTTACAGTACCACTACTCAGTTCTGAGTCTGGGCCGGCAGCCTTTTGAAATGGGGACTTAAAGTTGGTGGTATCAACATTTAAAGTGAAGAAGTGGTCCAATTGTGTTTTCCTACAAGATTAAAACATGTTTTTCAACCCCCTTAAAATTGTATTATCTGAGCATATTCAAACATTTGATAGCCTCTTTTCTTTGTGTAATTATTGCATAAACATTTGTGTAAAGAAGAAAATAGTGTTTACTTGATTTTCTTTTTTTATTTGTCTGAAGTGCATGTACCAGCTTTGTGTAAGCAGATTGTTTCAGATGCAGCCACAAACACGCTACTCTTGATGCCGTTGCTGTCAAGTCCTTACGCTTTTATTTAGTTTATTTTTTTAATGCAAAGTGGGTTTTATGACACACAAGGTGTCCTGGTGAATTGAACTATTTTCTTTCCATCTTTATTGTTTGAGGTACAGGAATGAAGTAAAACTTGATTTCAAATATGGCATGATTTCATTTGCTAAGGTTTGTAGTATGGCTGCGTTTGAAACAATTACATTCCAAGTCAAGTGTACAAATATCTTGGGTAATAAAGATCAGCCCTCGCTACTTTATACAACCCCAATACTGTTCAGCCACAAATGTGAATTAAGTTAGGCCAATGGTAACATTGTAATGCTACAGCAGTTAATTAATAAAGAGTAATTAATCTCAAATATTGTATTTAGAAGGGGGGTTTAAGGGTGACTTGTTGGGGGTTAAGTTAGTTAGAACTGTGTACATACCCCCATTACCCCTTTTGTGGTACCAAAGTGGCTGTTTTAAGGGAAATCGCCTTCATATCTTCGCTTATTCCCCCAGCATCGCTGGAGACAGAGGTGGCTTCATTAAGCCTGGTGGTAAGTTTAATAAGAATCACAAGACCATACACTAGAATTCTCCACCTTTCATTGGTGCTTTTCAAAAGGGAAATATTTAACACTTTGCAAAACTACACTGCCGGCTAGAGTTTTTAAAGAGTTTTCAACTTTCAAGTGGTTCAAGCTATTTTTATTGGTTAAAAAAAATCCTGAGTATGGACTCCTTCAATGAACACAGGTTACTTTTCTTCAACACATAGGAGTTAATGGTAACTGGCCGACCCAGCCATACTAGTGTATCTTTATTTCAATGTTTACGTATTTTTGAAAATCACATCAGGTATGGAGTCCAATTTGGGTCCTTGGTTTTCAAGGGTTTTAAATCATTTTTGCTGTTTAAGGCACATTGGATCAAAATGGGTAGCTTTTGAATAGTTTGTGTTAACATTTTTTTTACAATAGTTTAATCATTCGGGTCAGCAGCAGCATGGTATTTTGTCTCTGTCTTTCAATGGTCAAAACAATTGTGCCGGGACAGTCTTTACCAGAATTTGGTAGCATGTTGATGTCAGGTGCTTGAGAAACCCAGCCTGTAAACTAACTAGTTTCTCATTCTGTTTTTCCCCTGGTGTCCTCTTTGATGAAAATCAGGACCTGATGGTGAAATGGGTAAGTCTGGACTTTTAGATTTTTGCTTTTGTGTTGTTCTTTCCCTGCCTGTGTCCTAAGACCCTGTGTGCTTTGTCTGTGCAGGACGACCAGAAGAACAAGATGACTCTGAAAACAGCACCATCTACATCACTGGACTGACTGAAAATGCTACTGTGGATGAAATGGCGGAGTTTTTTAAGCACAGTGGGATTATTAGGGTACTACATTCATCGTTTCAAGATTGTCATTTGTTAAAGAAATTGATACACTTCTAAAATGGATATTGCATGAGTTTGAAGTGTCTTTTTAAATACGAGTATGATGGTATGCTTTTATTTTTCTAGATAAACAAGCGAACAGGCCTGCCTGCCATCAACATATACACAGACAAAGAGAGTGGGAAACCCAAAGGTGACGCTACGTTATCCTATGAGGAGCCTCCATCCGCTAAGGCAGCAGTGGAGTGGTTTGATGGTTTGCTTGTTTTTGATGTTCTAAACATGTTTAATTGTTTGTTCGATAATTGAAACCCTAACGCTCAATATTTTCCTCACCAGGCAAAGATTTCCAGGGCAAGAAACTTAAGGTCTCTATGGCTCGGCGAAAGCCCATGATGGGAATGATGCGTGGTGGCATGCCCATGAGAGGAGACCGAGGTGGCATGATGGGACGTGGAGGTAGGTTGTGACATAACTGTCATTTAGATTAGATTAGATTAGATTAGATTCAACTTTATTGTCATTACACATGTACAAGTACAAGGCAACGAAATGTAGTCTTTTACTTGTATTTATTGCTGTTTAGTGCAAAGCAATATTAATATGCATTTTAAATGTTAACCATCATTTGTCCTGCAGGAATGATGGGTCGTGGTGGTATGGTTAGAGGTGGTGATCGAGGTGGGTTCATGCCTCGCGGTGGTCCCAGGGGAATGGGCCGTGGGGGGCCGACTGGAGGTAACATGCAGCAGAGAGCCGGAGACTGGCAATGTCCAAACGCGTACGTATTTCAACAGTGGTGCTGTGAAGTCAGTGATTCATGATTACAGGCCATGACTTAATGGCTCTCGTTGGTTTTCCAGGGGATGTGGCAACCAGAACTTTGCCTGGAGGATGGAGTGTAACCAGTGCAAGGCACCCAGACCTGAAGGCTTTGGACCTCCACCCTTCCCACCTCCAGGTTGCCATCTTTTTACACATCTTAAGCATTAAGCTATTGTATTTTGAGCTTTTCCGTTCTTCAAATATTTGCATTAGGAACATAAAATGCCATAGCAGTTGATGCCTTTGTTTTGTGTAGGAGGTGAACGTGGTCGTGGTGGCCCAGGTGGCATGCGCGGGGGCCGTGGAATGGACCGCGGAGGTCCCGGGGGACCCGGAGGCTTCCGTGGGGGCAGAGGTATGGACCGTGGAGGCTTTAGAGGACGGGGCATGGACAGAGGAGGATTTGGTGGAAGGGGTCGTGGTGGACCTCCAGATGACATGGGAAGAAGGGGACGAGGAATGGGACCACCTGGTAAAATGGATATGAAGTAAGTATTGAGATGATCGCCTGCATTTGGTCTCGAAGGTCTTGTACTAAAACATTGTCTTAGCAGAAAATAGTTAATTTAAATTTTTATTTTTAAAGGGGAGATCATCGTCAGGAGCGGAGAGAGAGACCATACTGAGAGAAGCCTCGTTGACCATAAAACCCCCACTTTTTTTTTAAATGGTTTTAAAGTAATTCCATATTTATAAATAGTTAGTATGGAACTTATTACTGCTCTGCTGTTAGTCCTTAGTAAATGTTTTATTTTTTTTACTTGTGTTTTGTGCTTTTTGTGCTGGTTAGGAACCGTCAGTAAAATCAGATGCACATGTTGTAAATGTGTGGTTTTATTTCACAGTGTGCCATTTGGATTTGTCTGTAATGTATTTGTTGAATATCTGTGGTTTTATTTGATCCCAATGCAACTCATTTGCTTTACCCTGCTTTCCTGTGTGCAAATGTTAAATAAAAAACATTTCCGGGGTTCTTTTTTTAATAGCAAGGTTTAATTATATTTTTTGGCCTTTGTCTTTTCATGGAGTAACATGACTTCCTTTTAAAGTGTTGAAATAGATTTTTGGGTTTGTGAGCTATTTTTGTATTTTAAAGGGATGTTTTTTCTCTTTGTTTCACAGAAACAACATAAATATCAGAAATGCAAAATTACTCTAACTGGAAGCTAGTTATACACTCAACAAATACTTAAGTTTAATCCTTTGTATAATAAAGCAAAACTCATAACAACAAATGTGTTATAAGATATTTATTAGTAACTAATCACTAAATTTTACTAAAATACTACTTTCCGAAGGGTTTAGTTTTGTGGTAACGTATGTTTATTGTGGCGCCATCTTGTGGACAGTATAACGAACTGCATTTAAGACATCTGTTCCTTAAAACTCGGTGTCCCACCGGTGGGACAACTTAACCTTTTTTCTTTTAACTGCTAATATGCTATGCCAAAACATTAAAGAACCCTGACAAACTATATATCGTTGGAAAGCTCTAAGTCTATAGTTTTCAAATTCTTTTTCCGTTTTGCAATCGGACAAACGTAGCAAAAGTGTTCATTTAAATGTCACTTGTACCGGTGGGCCACAAGTGTTATTACAAAGAAAAACAGTAATATTCACTTCTAAATCAATATTGACAAACTATATATCACTGGAAAGCTCTCGGACTGTAGTTTTCAAATCCCTTTTCCGACTTGTGATGGGGCAACCGTAGTGAAAGTTGTTTTGTTTATAATGTTGACATTGACCTAGGTTATAAATATGAGTGTTACATATTTTAAATTCTAATACTCTATTCTAAAAAATGAAAAATCTTAACAACCCATATCGTTGGAAAGCTCAAAAGACATGTGGCCTCTATTGTTATGAATATGAGTGTTACTTAATGAGAACTGTAATATTCTATTCGAAATATAAAATCATCTTGTTAACCTATATAGCCTATCATTTGAAAGCTCTAAGTCTCTAGTTCCCCCCAAAAAAAGATTTTGATAGGTCCAAGACAGTGAGTGCAAATTCGTTTTATTTGTAATGTTGACCTTGACCTAGGTTATAAATATAAGTGTTACATACAATAGGACAAATGTAGTAAAAGTGGCCATTCAAATGTCGTTTAATGGGGAAATTGTTTTGAATATGAAAGTTGCATATTCATAACTTCAATATTTTATTATAAAACTGAAAAGAAATCTTAACAATCTATATATCGATATATACAACGTATATATCGCTCTAATAATGTAGTTTTCATATTTCAGAACCATTTTTATTTTGAAATTATGTAGTAAGAGTAATTTGATCAAATGTCACTGACTTTCAGGCAGACCCATTTGGTACCATTATATTTTTTACAAATCTATAATACTATTTTATTATAAATCTTAAATAAGTCTCAAAAACCTTTATATCATTGGAAGGCTCTAAGAGGGTACTTTTAATATATGAACAAATGTTTTAACAAATACTTGTGTAGTGGCAGTAATGTATTAATTTGTAAACGAGTATGTAGCAAACCAATGGAGCAAACAAGACACATTCTGGCAACTGGTGGTATTGCGGTTAAAATGATCACAGTGCACTAATTTTTCATTAGGCTATATCAGCTTGAAATTTGAAACACAACTTGGATATGAGTGTGGCTTTCATTTTCTGGCAGTTTTAGAAAAAACAAAAATGTTTTTTGTATTTTTTGTAAATAAAAAAGTTTTATTTATTTATATTTAAATAGATTTCAACTATTATAACTTTTTTCAAATATTTTTTTTAACTTCCATCACCTCTGAGATAAACTACAAAATGTATTCTGTAAAACGAGATTCCGCGTCTAGACCAAAGCGTTCCAGAGTTACACTAATTTAAAGTTTGAAATCACCTTTAAGCCCCGCCTCCAGAAAACGTTCCTGAGAGCTAAGGGGTTAAAAACGAAAATACCGCATTTTGCTGCACCACATGTCGTTGCCTAATGTGATATTTAATATCTAATCTAACAGGTTACAGCCATGCATTTCGAGGCTTATCTCGTGCTTGAGCTCTTAAAAGCCCGTGCATCCTCGCATCTCCTCACTAAAGTCTTTACGTCATGTAGCAGATTCTCAGCAATCCGTGCGTCCGTAATGCATCTACGTCATCCAGCGTGTTTTCCCCAAAGCCGCAAATGTTCCATCATAGCTATCGGAAGCGCCTCCTCTCCATCGGTGACTCCTCGCTCTCTAAACGTGTTGTGTTGCTTGCGTGTGTGCGCAGGGAGGCGCGAGGCTAATGGCAGGTGTCTGCAACAGTGTCTGGCGCGCTATCCGCAGCACCGAAACATCGCCGCTCCGTGTACGCAGTTGTTGAGTCGCATTCCAGCGCTGCAGACCCGTTCGCAATGACCGAACTCGTGGTGCGGACCTTTCCGTCTCCCTCAGGTGTGCAGGGTCCGGGACTGGACACATATAAGGGGTGGCTTTTTAAATGGACCAACTACCTGAAGGGATACCAGCGCCGCTGGTTCGTCCTGAGCAACGGCCTCCTGTCATACTACAGGTACGTTTACTTGTTACTACCAGTGACGTTTAAACGCCACTGTGTGAATGAGGTGTTTTTATGGCAGGCTACAGGGCGCTCAGAGTTCCTCATAAGTTTTAATTAATAGGTCTCTGGTCCACGTTGGCACCTGTGAGCACAGGGGTTTCACTTGTACGTTAAAGCATTAAATAATGCATCAGATGTCTGTGTTGCAACACCTCTTATTTCTATTATTAGAAATGGGGACATCTAGAGCATCTATCATGTTTCACCCTTCTTTCAATGACCAGAGCAGCATACATTTGAAATAAGTTAACACAAAATGTAAAAGAATTGAGTCAATTTAAGTAGAAAAATGAATATTTAAATTTTATTCAGTATTTGGTATGTTGTAGTCGAGATCGTATGGACTGCACAAGTTTGTGCAAAACCTAATGATCCATTTTACCAGCATGACCTGAGAATGTTCTAGACAGCATCTGAGCTATCCTGTATTAAAGTCTGACTTTAATGCAGCATCAAATGTTGCCTCTCCACTGCAGTACTTTATTTGTGCATGGATTTGATATTAATGATGCTGTGATTCAGCACTCTTGACTCAGAAAGCCTGCGGTCAGTGTATTGCTGTACGCATGCCTGCATTACAAAACTGAAGTCCAGAGTTTTTAAAACATCACACAGTATTGAAGTCCTTGACCCATATGGCTTCTTCATTGAAATTGAAACAAAGACACTGACCAATAAAATTCCAAAAGTGTATGTATATAATATTGTATTGCCTAAATAAAATTGAACATAACATTTTATCTAACTTAAAAATGTGGTAAACAAGGTAAAGCTAGCTGCACCATTAACGTGTGTGTGTGTGTGTTTGTTTGTTTGTATATATATGTTCATTTGCCCTCAGGACTCAAGCAGAAATGGCACACACCTGTCGTGGCACAATTACACTGGCAACAGTACACATTGAAGTGGGCGATACCTGTCATTTTGTTTTGACAAGCGGAGGGCGGAGCTACCACCTGAAGGCCAGTTCAGAGGGGGAGTGTCAGCGATGGGTGTCTGCTCTACAACAGGCTAAAGTAAATGCCACTCAGATGATGCATCATTCAGGTGAGATCAAAACCATCCTATCATACTACTCTTACTTTCTACAGTACATGTGTAGTGTGTAGCACAGTATGCAAATTCTCTATGTATGAAATATACTTGTACCTGCTATACAACATAGTGAAATACTGTATGTCCATTCACACTGCAAGGTACACTGCAAACTGTGCAGTATTAAGTTAGTACTGGTTTTTATTGATCTCAAGCATTTTGTTTTAATACACAGTATATAGTGTGATGTGTATTTAAACATTAAATACATTTAAATGAATCTGAGCATCTTTCTATTAACTTTAAATGTATAATAAATCATAGCAAAATAATAATTTATATTAAATAATAAATAATACACTTTATTTATTATTAATAATAACTCACATAAATAAGTATTCCATTTTAAAAAATATATAAATTAAATTAAAATTTTATTTTATTCAGAACATTAAATACATGTTAAACCAAGTTTTATTTATTTATATTTATCTGTTTTAAAACAGTGAAAAAGTATTTAAAATAAATAGATGTAAAAAATATATTAATTAAAAACAAATATTTTATTTTAATGCCACCAGGGGGTAGCATTGCCACTGAATATTTGAGAGCTATATTTAGACTGCGTTTAAATACACATTAATGTACAAAATATGTTTTTCCCATTCATTTTTTTTTGCTGTGGTTGTGTTATATTTTTAGATACAGTAGGTAGGATTTAATCCCAGTCTCAGATTTCTGATGCTTAACCATTCAACCTTAATGATGCAATATCTATGTACTGCCTTTAAAACAATGCATAAATAGCTTTTGGCACAAATGATGTGCTGTTTGATTCTCTTTTTATTTCTATATATTTACATGGGCTTTTTATTTTGCACAAATTTCTTCCATCATCAAAATGATTCATTTGCATGCTGCCCCTCCTACCTTCCTGTTTGGATGATTTCATCTGGTGGTGAATGAAGGGTCTAGTGTGTTAGCCCTGCCCACTATGCAGGATGAAGGAAAAGTATGAGGGGAAAACGAGGGAGGGTGAGAAGAAAAACAGGAGAGAGAGAAAGAGAGAGAGATAGAGGAGAAGCTTGGAATGTGACGTGGAGGAGACACTGCTTTCCATTTTTATTCAAACCCATTTGACATCATCTTCACTACAAACTGTGTAAGACTTTCCTCTGCGTCTCTCATCCATTAGGTGAAGTCAATAAAAGGTAGGAACATTTATGTTCAAATGATATTACAAATGATCGAATGCAATTTCTAAATGAAATGTTGAATCAGTTCTGTCTTTTGTCTCATTGAAGAAGAAGTTTAAAGGGGCCACGTGGCCTATTTTATAGACGTGGACGTCTTGCTTGTACTTCTATATTTTAGAACTGTATGACTGTCTGTTTCACATCCCAGTTGACAGAATGGGGGTTTATTTCAGCTCTTTTGTATAATGTAGTTTTTCTCTCTTCATTATGGAAACGAATGTATTTTTAAACAGGCTTTAAATCATACCACTACTTCTCCCTATATTGTTCTTATGGTAATGTTGGTCAGCTCTTTCATAAGCCAAATGCATTTAGTGCTTCGAGTTAAGTCTAAGGATTTGTCTTGGTCTTTAGGGTTAATATACAGATTATAGATGACATATATTGCAGTTCAGATAGCTTTGAATGTCCATACTGTGTATATAACAATTGCTGATCAGAAAAAAATTACTATATTGTGATACTTGCCCACATGTGTGTTCCTAAAGGTGCTTTATTATTGTTTGTAAGACACACCCCCAAGTTTAATGTTATGCTCTCTATTCACTTGTTTGCCTGTTTAAGGCTAAAATCTGAGTTTGTATAGTTGTGTGTAAGATACTTACATCATGACTGCAAATCAAATTATCTGTGGGAAATGTAAGCAGGCTCATTGACCAAATTGGATTGTCAGGTAGACACCGAGTTTATTGTCACACGGTTTCAACAATCCACCCTCCATTCTTCCATATTCACATGTTTCTATTGCATTATTCATCTCAATATTCTCATCTATACCCACACATTTGATTTCTTCTCGCTGCTAGTTTAGATGTGGTTAGTCACAGATTTTCCAATGCTTTTCTTCCGACACCCACGGCCAGCTTGAGCAGGCCTCTCTCTTTCTTTTTTAATTTAGCTATTCCTCTCTTTGCACCTGCGGGACTCGCTTTCATTTTAAATGTGGTTGTAATTTAGAATCTTCCGCCCATGCCTATATGGGGCAATTTGTGAGGTGTAAGGTTGTTTGGTTTGGCAGGTTTGTGTCTTGCACCTTTAAGACAGAAGTTTCTAAGCATATAGACAAGCGCAATATTGTTTTTAATGTTTTTACTGTATTTGGGTTAGCAGACCACTTAAGCAGCCTGGATAAGCTCTGGCTCATTTCTCTTTAATTCTGCTCTCGAGAGACGCGCTAATCCATTTTTACTCATTGTTTTTGCGGCAAGTGCAAAATAGACTTAAAACGCTTGGATTAGATACAGTTCAGGAGGAGATTGAAGTTGGCAGTTCGGGATGTATTCTTGCAGCTGGCGGATTTGTCTTCAGTTTATTCTGTGCTTGTTTATTGTGTGTTCTAGCTAAACAACATACTTAATAAAGATTTATTCATTTTTGATCAGGAAGTTGAGTGTTTATAATGTGATTCATGTTTTGGTGAGCATTACATGTACTTTAAAAAAGAATTTTGTGCCAGTGTGTGGGAGATGTTTGAACACAACGCACACAACAAAGAGTTGTTTTAACTTACTGTTGGGAAAAATATGGACAAATCGAACTGCTGGTTTAATGAACCTGAACCAATTCCATGTTTGACCCAACCATGGACTAAAATAGCATAGTATTGTTTATATTGAATTTAGTGACTATGGGGCTATTTTACATTTACATTTATGCATTTGGCAGACGCTTTTATCCAAAGCGACTTACATTACATTGTACTATACATTTGTACATTTTTGTATAGTAAGCAAGTGGGGGTTAGGTGCCTTGCTCAAGGGCACCTCAGCCGTTACCTGCCAGCCCTGAGAATCGAACCAGCAACCTTCTGATCATGAGTCCAACTCTCTAACCACTGGGCCACGACTGCCCTACAGTCTCTATGCAGTTGCTAGAGTTTTCGAGGTGGTTGCTAGGATGTTCTAACAGGTTGCTAAGTGATACAGGCCCAAGTCAAGAGAATCCAACACAATTGTGATATTTTGCTCCCTAAATATGGCTATGGTCACTTCGCAGTTGCACTATTTTATTACCTGTGTCTGCAATACAACCATAATTTTATCACATTTTAAAAAATTATTTTTATTGACTTTAACTCTTATATATACACATACTGTACATTTACATATTTAACTTTTAGAATATAACCGAAGATGTTAATATTAACAAGATGCGCCACTGCTAGTACAATGAATGGGGAGGAATGCAATGCTCAATAAGGCTGCTCTAGCGAAGTAAGTCCCTCCTTCCAGTGAAACGAGCCAATCGTCAATCAATATTGACTGATGATTCTCTGCGGCGGGGCTCTCATGAGGCGCTTGCCGGCCTGTGCGCATGCCCAATAAATGAAGCTCGAAAAATGTGATTCTTAGCACAATTTAAGCTTAGCAAACCAAAAGTTATGTTACAATTTATGTTAGGTTTAATTATTGAAAGGAAATATGCTGTTTAATTGTGATTTTTTTCCAGCGATTTTAAAAATATCTGCCTTCCCCCATTCAAATAAATGGGTGATTCTCACGAAATCTTGCTTTCAAGATGTCAAACATGATTTTCTTAAAAACACTTGTATTAGCAAATTTCCATTATATTAATTTAAAACAAGGAATGATATGTTTAAAGGCATATATTTACAAACTTTTAATGACAGTTTAACACAATTAAAAAAATATATTTACAAAAAAAGGCCTTTCTCATTACCGTACCCATTTAAAACTGTCAATCTCATCCATGATGCCTAAGCAAGTTTTTATTAATCATACATAATATGACATTAATTAATAATAAAATATTATAAATGTAGAATTTCTTTAAATGTGGAAAATGACCTGTATCGGTAATGAAAAGGGAAAAAGTGGTGTGTACAGCGGGACAAGAGAATATTATGTTTTTAACTGGAAAATATAAAGTAATTTGTTAACTTGTTAGCCATTTAAAAAGTACTAGAAGACGTGTTTCTTTAATAAAATCAAACTTAATGTTAATATATTTGTGTGTGTTTAAACAGTCTTTAAAAAAATGTTACAGAGGATGAGAATATCAGTTATGGACACTTCTTTCCTCCACTATTTCTTCATTTTTATTATACATGAATATTCTGTAAAATATTTTTTTGACATTTGAGAACATCTTTTTCAGAATATTAAAATTTTACTCTGTTTAAATTACAACATATACTGCACTTAGACAAATCAGGACGCATTACGGTTATGAGAATTTCAGCAGAAAAAGCAATAAAATAAATAAATAAAAATTTTTTCTGTCAAAGTTATTTTTTGTCCAAGGTAGAGAATTATCTTTATGATCATTTTTTGCTTTATCAAACTGTGTTTTATATTTAAAATCTTTACTGTCGTGATGTTTTAACGGTTTCGTGAGAATCATCCAAATAGGACTGTGGACTTGCTATGATGTAAATAACTGCCCAGAGGCATTGCAAACATGGCCGCCGAGTGGCACAACGTTCGTAAACTGACTTTTTCCATTGACATACAGTATATGATGCCCTTTCTTCAAATCAGTGTCTTATGTCGGGAAGTTAACACATTTTTAAAGAAACAGGTTTTTTGCTTGTAATATACCCAAAAATAAATATGCATTCTTAGGTTTCGTGTCGGATGAAATATGAAGGTCAAAAGTAGGCTACTAAAAATATTTTAATATCTAGAATTCTCTACCATGACTACATCATTCCAGAATCGCTGTATGTGCCAAACACAATTGAAAGTGTATTTTTATTAATTGCTGTAATGCTACAGGACAGATCAGGTGAGCACTCCACAGAGTTCTGTGCAAGGGGATTTATTGAAGAACACAAAAACATCCAAAAACAGGTTAGCTTCAAAACAGGTAGGTATCTAAAACAGGCAAGTATCACAAAAACAGAACAGGTTTAGTATCCAAGACAGGTACGTATCCAAGACAGGCATATAAACTTTGGCGCCACACTGGCACACTAACATGACAAAACTACCACAACACTAGACAAAGAACCAAGGTGACAAGCAAACTTAAATAGTCCAATACAAACAAGGTGCAGGTGTGGAACAATCAGAAAATGGTGGGAAGGTGTAGAGGATTCTGAGAAACTGAGTCCATTAAAGGTCCATTATGGGAAGTTCACAAACAAACACGGACAGACACAGGGGCGTTACAATTGCATTTTTTACATATATCTATAATATTTCTATTATATTTATGCAATATTGATGGAGTTACATAGGTCTGCATTAACCAACTGTATTAATTTAAATCATGCACTTATTGTTCGAGTCTGAGTTATCTTAATCATATTTATGCCTAGACACTATTTGTACTATTGTAAGATCCCGCCCACCAATTCAATTGGTACATTCCAACAGCATTGTGTTGTTTTATTATTTATTCTAAATAAAGTTATTGTTAATATGACTGCTGTAATAAAATCAGGTTCACACTTGCACACATGTTGTTTTACTAAATATTTAGATGTCTGTGATTGCCGAAAATTGAATTATCTTAAGACAAATAGTGGATGACCTTGGTTGGCGGTGCCACACGTAGTCAGTTCAGCTACAGTAAAGCCCCAGACACAAGGTCAACTGACAGCCTGTTGTACCTTTACATCTGTCATGAGATAATCTGCTTGTGTTTAGGTGCCAGCAGGTTATTGAAAACGTAATGCTATTACCCGAGCGTCCACCCCACCCCTTCCTTTTATTTATCTCCTGTTTCTTATACACAGATTGACCGTGATTCACAGACATCTGTCTCTGTTGTGTAGCTGCCTCAGAGAATTTCCCAAGAAGACTTTCATCATTTTGCCAGTGAATGATGGCCGTGTCTTCGGAGAAAGGAGACGAAGGCGAGTTGCATTAGCCTGTTTGCATTTCCAGCTTCTAAAAATAGCCAACCTCCCAATTGCGTGGGCCCTTGTTTCCATGGTAACGTGTTCATTCACAGAAATCTGGTGTTTGAATGGGATGTCGGTGAGTGTAGTCATCACGCCTCAATTCTCATTCACACTTAATCATTCCGTCATCTGCTTCAGATCTTCAGTACCATCTTGCTTTTTCCAATCTCTTTTTCCATTAGTCTTATTTTCTCTTGATTTAAATATATCATCCCTCTCTTGCTCTCTCTGTTGGTCTTCATCTCTCTATTCATTTGTGTGGTCATTTCGCAGCATCGGCTTGTAATTGAAAAGACCTCCACAAAAGGACACCATCAGAACTGTGAATCTGAATCTGTGCTATTTATACACTTATTTTAGCGCTGCCTACTGCACTGCAGTACATTTACCCTATCCAGGGGCTGCAAAATATAGTCGATACAACAATCATGCTGTTTTATTATGGCCACATAAAAAAAAGTCTATGATGAATATTTCCATCAAAAATATTTCCACGAGCAGTGAAAGTCTAATATTATGACAGCCTAGTTGATACTAGCTTTCCTGTAGCTCAGTGGTTAGAGCATGACGCTAACAAAGCCAAGGTCATGGGTTCGATCCCAGGGATTGAACATACTCAGAAACTAATGTATAATGCAATATTAGTCGCTTTGGATTAAAGCGTCTGCCAAATGCGTAAATGTACTCTTTAACCAAATGCTTTAGGCCATAGTGCAGTCAAACCCTCAAAGCAACCAAAGTGATAAATAAAAAAAGGAATATAATAAAAGACAATAATAATAATATTAGTATTTGGTTTCATGCAATATATAAAAAAATATTTAAAATACAAAAAATGGGTTGAAGGTAACTTTATAAGGAAATTTATATGAAATTAATACTTAAAATATTATTTACACCATTTGGCTAGGTTCTGATCCACATAAAATCTTGGATCTGGTAACAAAGCTAATTGCTGATTAAATTAAAACAATAAATGGGCAATGCAAGGTGAACAAATATAACCAACAAGCAAGTTCAATAAGTCAAAAATGTCCTGAAGCACAAAATCGACTGCAAATAGAATATAAATTTATACTCAAAAAATGCTTATTTTCCACCCATTGGGGCAAAAAGCTACAAACCCAAATGTTGTCTTAAATTAATTTGGGTTGAAACAATCCAGCATTAGAGAAATTACAATGCAATGGTTGGTGTCATCTAGCCTTGTCCTATTTCTTCTCCTCTCGTCCTCGTCGGATTGTTATTTGTGTAATGCAAGTTAAACCCTGACCATCTTGTGTAGTCCTGTCGGATTTTGCCAAGCCTAGTCTCTGTTGTTTTTCCCCTGTTCTGCTGTTTGATTTCTCCAGTTTTTGCCACCACTGATCTCCCGTGCCGGATTATATCTCTCCCTTCATGGGTTGCGGGTCGAGTGGACTCCCCGGTGGATTTATTCTCCCGATCCAGGGTTGGTTTCTCCCCTCGTGGGTCTTGGGTCGAGTGGTCTCCCCGCAACGTGCTCTCTCCCCGGACATAACATACCCGGTGGTCATTGACATTTGTTTTGTGGGGTAGTGTGTGTGTGTGTGTGTGTGTGTGTGTGTCTAATAAATTATTGTTTTTCTATTCCCGCATCTGGGTCTCAGTCTGTCTGTACACCCTTTATGACAGCTTGGGTTCGTCCCTTTTTGACCCAATGCTGGGTTGAAAATAACCCAGAATATTGGATATTAACAACATGGATGAAAAGCATTATTATTATTATAGACATAATGAAGCGTTATGTTTTTATTACCTTAGAATGAGCTATTTCTATCTACATACACCATGGGTCCCCTTACATGGAATTCATCATGTTGTTTCTACAGTATCCCTAACTGACAAACTGCTCTACAGAGCGTGTTTCATAAATACGTTATCTCTTTCTGAAAGAAGCGAAAGTGTGACAACATCTTTGTCCTGTGTCAGCCACCGCAGTGCTTTGAAAGGGGTGGAGGTCAAGTGAGCCGTTGGTTGTAATTCGCTAATTTTCACAAACTGGACATTTAACATGTATATCCCTTGTATTTCTCATTCTGTTCTCTTCTATAGATGACTCAGGTGATGAGGGTCCCCTGGCCCAGCCCGATCGTGCTCTGATCCAGGGGGCACTTAAAACTTTGGCCAGCAAACTCGATGACCTCAGCACCTGTAATGAGCTGATAGGAAAGCACGGTGCCGCCCTCCAACGCTCCCTCAGTGAACTAGAGGACCTGCGGGCCCCTACCGACGGCGCAGATAAACTGAAGACCGTCAACGAACGAGCAACTCTCTTCCGCATCACCTCCAATGCTATGATCAATGTAAGTTGAGCTGCTAACTGAAACGGTGTATGTTCGAACCCCACGAACTAGCATGTTAACCTAAGCGTTTTGTATCAGGCCTGTCAGGACTTTGTGGATCTAGCAGAAGCGCACAGTCGGCGATGGCAGCGTGCACTGCAGTATGAGCGGGAACAGCGCCACCATCTGGAGGAGACCATTGAGCAGCTAGCCAAACAGCACAATAGTTTGGAAAGAGCGTGGAGGGAATCGCCCAGGACACACAACCGTGAGAACACAAATCACACATGACAAGGACTCAACAATATGAGACCTTGAGAATGATCTGTGAATATGTTGTAACCCATCATTGAATCAGATGTCCATGTGATGGTTTCTACAGAGGGTTCAGAGCGAACACCAGAGGGAGAATCCAGTGAAGAAAATGACATAGAGTTTTTCGATGCCATGGAAGATTCTCCGGCCTTCATCACGGTGCCAGTGAATGATCAGCTACAGCACAGGTTCATGTACACATCATCTAACAGTCTAGTTAGATTAGTCTAATATCTTTTTTATTTCCTCATGGCCACGCCCCTGCCTATGGCACTGCTGGGTTACATGTTCATACGATTACAGTATGTTTGCAGTGTGTGTGTTTGTGTTACAGACACTTAAGCAGTACTCAGAGCGTGACCAGTGGAAGTTTGTCCAGTAACTGGAGTCAAGAGGTCAATGTGAGTTTGGTCAACCACAAAATATTCCAAACACACCGCAGCCAACGCCTTGTGTTCATATTAACTTACTACAGTGTTTCCTGTGTCCGCAGGATAATTCTGGCATGTACCTGCGCCGGGGAAGACGCTGTCTCATCCCAGACAAACCCAACTATTCCCTGAACCTGTGGAGTATCATGAAGAACTGTATTGGCAAGGAGCTGTCCAAGATTCCCATGCCTGTAAGACACATCACAGATGTTGGCTGTGTGATGTGATAAATCATGATGATCATTCATGTGAATTCTGCTCCCAGGTAAACTTCAATGAGCCATTGTCGATGCTACAGCGTTTGACGGAGGATCTGGAGTACAGTGAGCTATTGGACCGGGCGGCTCGCTGCGAGTCCTCTCTGGAACAGATGTGTCTGGTGGCCGCATTCTCCATCTCGTCCTACTCCACCACCATTTGCCGCACGGGGAAGCCCTTCAACCCACTGCTGGGAGAGACATATGAACTTGACAGAGTGGAGGAGTATGGGTACAGGTCCATTTGTGAGCAGGTCTGAAACAATATTAATTCGTATTTATCTGTGGTGGTTCAGTTTCTAGTCAGGTGTGTTGTTAATGTTATTTTAACTCCCTTTTGGTGGATCTCTCTCTCACAGATAAGTCACCACCCCCCGGCGGCTGCCCATCATGTGATATCACAGCACGGCTGGTCCCTGTGGCAGGAGATCACCATCGACAGCAAATTTCGTGGCAAATACATCTCTATAATGCCACTAGGTGAGGTGTCAACATCAGTTCAAAGAACATCAGGGGAGGCATGATGTGTAATAAAAAAACAAACAAAAAAATACTCTAAATATTGGATTAGCTAGGCTAACAATGCTAAGATAACAAGCCAACAGTTGGCCATTGGACAAGTTTGAGCATCATTGTCTGCTAAAGTAAGTCCTCATCACCTGGGAATCGGATCGTTGACTGGTCGTTGTTGCCAACTTGGCGATTTTGTCACTAGATTTGTGTGAAAATGTTTTGTATTCCATCAGTCACTAGCTCTTCCAACATAATCTCACGGCAAAAACGTAACATAAATGTAAATGACTAAATGTATTTTACGAGGCGGCTAATTTTGGTATAAATTCATATGATCTCAATCGTACATTCTAGTACGATTTGCTTTTGCGCTAGTGATGTTCGATTTAGCAATGCTTCATTTTGTTTAGTCTGTGGTGTAAAAAGTCCACATAAGCAATTAAAGAAACAAACTTAAACAATTGATGAAAAATTGGTCCCAAATTTTCATAAATTTTACTGGTAGTCCACTTTATGAAGAATGTTTGGATGTAATATATCACAGTTTACTTTATATTGCTATTCTCACTTACATAAATTAACTATAGTGTCCTGCATCCACTAGTAAATAAATATCAAAAATTCTATCTGGTGTCTGAATAATTTTCTGTTATGTAAAAAGTCAAGTCAAAGTCAAAGTCAGCTTTATTGTCATTTCTGCCACAAGTACAGTACATACAAATGGAGGATTGAAATTGTGTTACTCTCAGACCCCAGGTGCTTACAGATAACAGAGAATAAACATATATCAAAAATACAGATAAATACAGTTCTATATATACACAATACAACTTTACAAGCAGGGAAGTATAACGAGATAAATGTGCAAACCAGTGAAATGAACATCAAACCAGTGAAATGAAATGAACAACAGTGCAGATGAGATCAACACAGTGCAGATGAGATCAACACAGTGCAGATGAGATCAACACAGTGCAGATGAGATCAACAAAGTGCAGATGAGATCAACAACAGTGCAGATGAGATAAACAACAGTGCAGATGAGTTAAACAACAGTGCAGATGAGATAAACACAGTGCAGGTGAGATAAACAACAGTGCAAATTGAAATAAACAACAGCGTAGATGTGATGTAGTGCAAGATGCAGAGCTTATCGGTCTGGTAAAGTGTCAAAGATAGCAGGCTTTGTTTGTTGACTAAGAGGTAGTTGAAGAGGCTCGGACCAATACTGAAGAGGTAGTGAGCAGTACAGTGTTCCGTAAGTGACAAGTGCGGGACAGAGTGGGAAGGGGTGCATATGGTTCAGTGATCCATATCCAAAAGGTGTTGGTTATTGACAGTAAGAGACCCTGTAAACTCAGAAAACACAACTGAAGCATCATAAGCGTGGAGTTTATGATAGCAAGGTAAAGCGCACAGCGAACATTACTCCTCCCTTCTTCTTAAATAGATGCCTGCCTATTTTCCATTTCATGTCCGACTAGCTTTAGGCTAAAAGTTGCATTAAAGAAAAAGAAAAGCTTTCTATTTTTAAACAGCCTGTTATTCAGGCTAATTCTGATGTTTTTTAAAGAGCTCCCCGCAGCTTTGGGTTATTTTTAGTGCAATCCAACCTCAGTGTCTTTTATTTTCACAAAAATATCTCTTGTTCCTGTTCACGATGGTTTTGTCTGCCCTCTGCAGGAAGCATTCACCTGAAGTTCAACGCGAGCGGTAATCATTACGTGTGGAGCAAAGTGACCTCCACTGTCCACAATATAATAGTGGGCAAACTGTGGATTGACCAAGTATGTACTCTGTTTTATACACCTTTATCTAAATCTGTTGCATGTATGTTTTAGGCCAAACTAAATCTATGTGTTTCATGATTGGATTGATTTGAATAACAAAAAATGACACAAAAACGGCAGTTTGATTTTGTGACGTGACATCATGTGCAAGCAACCTATTAAAATAGCTTTTATGGAATATTATTATATTCTCATGAAGTGAACTTCATGGTTTGAGTTTTTCCTCCCACATAGAGTGGCTGTAACTCATCGTCCGCACTCCATCTTTTGGAGAAAAGTCACCATTGGGACTGTCTCCCAGTCTCACTCTTTCTGTCCTTCCCACTGGAAGTCATAGAGTCTAAGCATTTATTAAAGGGTTTGGATGACATCAGTGATGAGTGCTTTAAATAATGCTTAAAAATGTATTGATACACTATATTGCCAAAATTATTGGGTCACCCTATCTAATTATCAGGTTTGATGACTTTAGTCATTTCCATGAGTACAAATCTTAATGCTGCAGCATATCATGATATTTTATGGAATTGTGTGCTTCTAATTTAATAGCAACAGTTTGGGAAGAGCCCTTTTCTATTCCATCATGACAATGCCCCTGTGTATGAAACAAGGTTCAGAAAGAAATAATCGATTCAGTCAGTGTGGAAGAACATGACTGGTCTACATAAAGCCAAATCCTGAACCCAGCTGTACACCTTTTGGTGTTATTTTAAATGCAGACTTTGAGCAAAGAACTCATCACCAAACACTATTGACTTGTGCACCGGTGACCGGAGTCGTCATTTTGGGACAGGAAAAGGGGCTTTTGAAACAATTTTAAATGGCATTTCTACAAATGGCATTGTAAGAAATTTTGTTTCCATCTCTGTTGCAACAGTTTTGGAAGCACCTTTTTTCTGTTTCAAATTGGCTGTACCCCTGTGTACAAGCCATTGATGTGGAGTGATGAGTTTTGGGCTCAAAGACTGCATTTAATGTCATACCAAATGTGTTCAGCTGGGTTCAGGACTTGGTTTTATGCAGACCAATCCAGTTCTTCCACACTGACTGAATCAATTTTTTCTTTCTGAACCTTGTCTCATAAACAGGGGCATTGTCATGTTGGAATAGAAAATACCCCTTTACAAACTGTTGCTATTAAATTAGAAGCACACAGTTCCATAGAATATCATGATATGCTGCAGCATTAAGATTGTACTCATGGAAATTACTAAAGTCATCAAACCTGTTTTCTCTGCCACAGTCTGGAGACATTATAATAGTCAACCACAGGACCAAGGACACATGCCACCTCAAGTTCTCCCCTTACAGTTATTTTTCCAGAGATGTTCCCCGCAAGGTCAGTGTGACCCCACGGCATACTTCTCAATTCAATGAAACAGAAAGCTGTGTTCTGCCGCCCTCTCTAGAGCAATACGTGTAACCACAAGAGCATTTATAAGCATGTCCCGTTTGTCTCCAGGTAACAGGCGTAGTGACGGACAGTGAAAGCTCCGCCCATTACATACTTTCAGGAACGTGGGACGATAAGATTGAAAGTGCAAAAATAATGGAGAGCAGCCATGGATGTGGCGAATCCGAGGGCAAGCAGAAAACCATCTATCAAACTCTACCGCCCAAACTACTGTGGAAGAAATACCCTCTGCCGTAAAGACACTGATGTTTATTATTATTATGAAATCATGTTATTCATACAGTATCTTAAACATCTTTCTTTTGTTCTCTGATTGCAGTGAGAATGCAGAGAACATGTATTACTTCTCTTCTCTGGCCCTGAACCTGAATGAACCAGAGGACGGTGTGGCCCCGACCGACAGCCGTCTGCGGCCCGACCAGCGCCTGATGGAGGCGGGTCTGTGGGACGAAGCAAACACAGAGAAACAGCGTCTGGAAGAGAGACAGAGACTAGAGAGGAGAAAGAGAGAGGCACAGATCAACCTTGCACTAGAGGAGGGTAAGAGAGAGAAAATTAATACTATAATATTCATTTATTCATGTATATTTGTGCAAATGAATACAATAATTATTCATATTTAATGTTATAAATAAACTAATACTACAGGCGGTTTCATCAGACACGTGCCTGGCCCAAAGTTAACTTCTGTGTTTGGTTATCTGTATATATAACAATTTAAACTATATTGAATTTATATCAATATTTATGTTTATGTTCATTGTAGCAAAATAATCTACTCTACAGGGATTCTGTTGTTATTGATGTTTTGCAGAGGTCTTCTTTGCGGAAGTTAAGTTTGGGCCAAGTTTGGGTTTATGTTGTTATGTCGTTAAAACCATCTATAATTTAATACTATAATATTTCATACAAGTTATTAATACAGATACTCTCCATAATATAATGGTATATAAACCATAATTCTGTGGTATGTGATTTTCTTTTCCCCCATCTTGACGAAACACTCTTGAGTCGGGTTTTGATTCCAAAAGAATTAAACAATTAAAAGCAGAGCCCCCATACACAGGGCTGGGCTTTTCATATAGAGAACTATAGAGGGCCGAGACCTGCATATACAGAACTGTCTCTGTGTGTTGAGGATGGCTTTTATTAGGGCTCTTCTCACGCAGGTGTCCTAGGCGTTACCAATACAGGGTCCTAGGCGTTACCAATACAGTTGGATACAGGAAACAGATGTTCTTCTTTATCTTGGTCTCACTTGTGGGCAACAAAGACCTTACTATGTAGATGTGACAAAAGACCTTGCTATGTAGATATGCTGGAACATTCAAATATATATAGAACTATAATGGTGATTTATTTATTTACTTTCATATATTGGTTAATAAAATCTTCATCATACTATGTATACTCAGCCTAGTATACATTTTTTATAAAAGAATTTCTCGTGGCTAAATTATGTTTGGTTACACTTTATTTTACGGAGCCCTTGTTACAGTGTAATTATATATTTAAGTACTGAGTAATAATAATTAACTACAATGTAGTTGTACAATTAACTACATGTCATGTACTTACTATAGGGTTAGGGTGTGGTTTAGGTTTATTAACATGTAATTATGCATAATTCATATTAAATACGATAGTAAATACATGTAACATGTGTAACAAGGGCACCGTAAAATAAAGTGTTACCTTATGTTTTTATCAACTCCAATGTACAGGTTGTTGTTACAGTTTTTTACGATTGCTTAAGCACAATTTTGAAAGCAGGGCCCGGTTTGTCAAAACACTTCACACAATTAACACAACCCTACACCAAAGTAGCACAACACTTCAGATCATTTGCAAAATGGAACACTTTTGTCAAAACTATACACAACTTTATTAAAACAATATTTTGTTATCATACGAAACACACACATTTCATATGAATTTAATCTTTTTGAACCAGTTACACACTGCTGTTGCTTTTAGCAAGTCTAATTCTCAGTGATCAGTGTACTGTAAATGAAGTACACAGAGAAAGTGCAACTATACAATAGTTCACCAAATACTACACAAGACCAATGCTGCAGACTGAGGAAAATATCATTGATTTCTCTCCATATAGCCAAATCAGTCAACTTGGAGAATCACAACAAAACATGTCCCAGTTGTCAAGCTACTACAGTAGTGTGCATAACACTGTTAGCTCAGCAAACAACAGACAAACGTAAAATACTGTATCCAGTACAGGTTACAATTACAGTAAATAACAACAACAACAAAAAAAATAATCTGAAAAAACTGACAATATTGTAGAGAAAATACTACAGTAAACATACTACACATTATCTCTTCGCTTAGCTGGATCTGGCCAGAGAATTTCATCAACATCACAAGCAATATCCTCATTAGCAAGACAACGCGGGAAGAACCGTCTTGAATGTCGAATCCATCCTTGCACAGCTGCGGTGTCGACTTGGTCACAGGCGTCCTCCATGGCCTGAATGAGGGGTACCTGAGCCTGGGGCTGGAGATCGTAAACCTTCCACCGAACCCTGCCTCATCAATATATATGAATTCATGCAGGATTTCCTCAGCACCCATCTGCAAAACTCTCTGAAATACAGTGAAAGACAACATTGTGTAGTTCAGGATAGGTCTAGTATATTACAATACAGGTTTTATATTATCAATGTACAAAAGTAATGTGTGGAGTATGCAACATCACAGTGCTAAAGTGAACAATACAAACCTCCACATAATCATGCCGCAGCAACTTGATACTTTGACACTCGATAAAGTTGTTTCATTTGAACCTGATGTCTTTTCAGGATGCGTGCCAGTGTTGACAGAGAGACCTGATGGACATCATTGAAAATGGCATGGTCACTGATATTGTTTGCTTGTAGTTCTCTGAGCCTGATAGCGTTATTTGCCAAAACCATGTTTATTATCTCTCTCTCTTGTTCTTGCGTGAATATGGGCCCCCTTCCTCCTTGTTGTTCCCGACCCTCAATCCTATGTAGAGAATACATTTTACATTTACATTTACATTTATTCATTTGGCAGACGCTTTTATCCAAAGCGACTTACAATTGAGGAAAACAGCAAGTAATTCATCTAAGTAAGCAATATTCACGAGAAGTACTAGTAATACAAAGTTTCAGATACAACGTCAAGATAGTATTGTCATGGTTCTGCCCTTCATGTCTAGTAAATTCCTAGAGTCTTGTGGACGGGGCCATGACAGTACCATGTCCCCGTGTTTATGTTATTTGTGGAAGCACGTGGCCTGGGCGTGGATCGCCTATGTCACGTGCTCTTCGGTCTTGCGTTATGAACACGCCCCCCGGATACTTCTGCAATCCTGCCCTCCTTGTTTATGTCTTGTTTTCATGATCAAGTGGGCAGGATTGCATCAGTATCTTGTCTTTGTGTTAACGTTCTTTGGGGAGACACGCGCCCCCTCGTTCTCCGGTAATTTTCCCTGTTAATGTTTCTGATGATTCACACCTGCACCCTGTGTAATTATCCCTTGTTTGTTTCCCTATTTAAAGCCATTGTGTTCATTGTCTTGTGCGGGTTCGTTTTGGAAGGTCTTTGCATGGTCTGTTTTGTCAAGTCTGTAGTCTAAAGCATATATAAAGTCAAGTCTAGTCTGGTCGTCCGTGTCCTCGTGTTATCATCTGTCTTGTCTCTATTTGTTTCAGTTTTGCCCCCCCCCGAGGGTTGTCTTTGTTTTTATAGTCTTTGCTTGTTTTTTCCCCACAGTGGGTCTTTTTATTTTGTTCCTGTTTTTGTCCAATAAAAGTCTTAGTTACCCCTGTACCCTTCGTTGTCCTGCCTGCTATTGGGTTCTGTTTCATGTAAATCATGACAAGTATAAGCAAGTATATAGAGAAAATTAGAAAAGGAAAAGAGAGGTAGAAAGTTTTTATTTTTTATTATTTTTTATTATTATTATTATGAGACAGTTAAGTGCTCACGGAAGAGGTGGGTCTTCAGCTGTTTTTTGAATTGTGAAATTGATCCAGCCATCCTGATGGAAACAGGAAGATCATTCCACCAGCAGGGAACGGTGAAAGAAAATGTCCTTGAGATGGATCTCATGCCTCTCTGTGAAGGAACAACGAGGCGCCGATCATTTTCAGACCGCAGTCTTCTGGAGGGGATGTAGGTCTGTAAGAGAGAGTTGAGTTGGATGGGTGCTGTGTTAGTGGCTGTTCTGTAAGCAAGCACCAGTGCCTTGAACTTAAGTGCCGCTACTGGGAGCCAGTGCAGAGAGATGAGCAGAGGTGTGACAAGTGCTCTCTTGGGCTCATTGAAGACCAGGCGTGCAGCAGCATTCTGGATCATTTGCAGAGGTTTGAAAGCACAGGCTGGGAGACCGGCCAGAAGAGCATTACAGTAATCCAGTCTAGAAATGACAAGAGCCTGGACGAGAAGCTGTGTTGCATGTTCTGTTAAGAACGGTCTGATCTTCCTAATGTTGTACAATGCAAACCTGCATGACCGTGTTGTTTTAGTAACGTGATCCTTAAAAGTCAGTTGATCATCCATGATTACCCCAAGATTTCTGACTGAAGTCGATGGGGTTATCTTTGATGGACCAAGCTGAATGGTAAGCTGGTGCTGTTCTGACGGCGTGGCAGGAAGGACGAGAAGCTCAGTCTTGGCCAGGTTGGTTTGTAAGTGATGATCTTTCATCCAAGAAGAGATGTCAGCCAGGCAGTCTGAGACTCGTGTGACTACCGTGGAATCATTTGGATGAAACGAGAGGTGAAGTTGAGTGTCATCAGCATAACAATGGTAGGAGAATCTATGTGCTTGTATGATGGAACCCAGTGATGTGGTGTATATGGAGAAGAGCAGAGGCCCAAGAACCGATCCTTATGGGACCCCGGTGACTAGTTGGTGTGATTTGGACACTTCACATCCCCAAGCTGCCTTGAAGGATCTATCTGTGAGATAGGATTTAAACCAGGAGACTGAAGTTCCAGTGATGCCCAGTGAAGAGAGGGCGGATAGAAGAATGTGATGGTTAACCATGTCGAAGGCTGCAGAAAGGTCTAAGAGAATGAGGACAGATGATTTGGACTCAGCTCTTAGGGCTTCTGTAACTGTTAGTAAGGCAGTTTCGGTTGAGTGACCGCTCTTAAAGCCTGACTGGTTGGTGTCCAGCCTGTTGTTTTGAGTGAGGAAGGTAGACACCTGATTGAAAACAACCCGTTCAAGTGCTTTTGCTATGAACGGAAGGAGAAAAATTACTAGAGAGAGCAGCAGGGGTTGCTGTGTTCTCAGAAGTAATCCAGGTTTCAGTTAATCCTACAATACTATGAGCAGAGTGGGATGCAAATGCAGGGATGAAGTCAGATTTATTAACAGCAGATTGACAATTCCAGAGACCAATAGAAAGAGAGAGTGGAAGAGTAGAAGAGGTACAGATAGTGCGAAGGTTGGCAGGATTGCTCCGCCTTCCTCCCGTGAGAGAGTGCCGTGGGCGAGAGACCACAGGAATGAATTGGAAACACATGCTGTGTGAGTAAGGATAGAAAAGGTGAAAAGAATGGAGAGAAAAAGAGTAAAGCAAGGATTATTAGAAAATATACTACTGTGCGTTGCCGGTTTCGTTGCTCGGTTGAGTCGCGCAGGATGAGTCGAATGGTCTTTACCTCGTCGGTCTTCACGCGAGGAGGGCTTCCGCTGACGCTTTCGCGTATTATCTGTATTAAATAGATTGCTAATCACGTGCGTATCACGTCATGAGTGGGAACAGCTGCCCGTGCGATTCAAATTAGCAAGACAGAGCCTAAATTAACACGCAATGGCTCAAATCGAAACTAATGCTGGACTCTTCCGGACTTAAGTGCTAATTTATCCAAAGGTGAAAAACTTTCCTGTAATCTAAATTCAACTAGCTGTAAACAACACTCCAAAGCACCATAGAATTATAAGGAAAATAAATTAGAAAACGAAATAATTCTCACTACTTAGCAAATATATCACCTAAGCGTCATACAACAGAAACATACATCGAACACTTACACCTGCGCTCTTGCCGTGACTACAGACTACTCGCTTATCCTCGCTTATACATGTAACTTACTGTGCAATGTCACAGGAAGGGGTATCACAAGTGCTGATATGGTGCATACAATAAGCGGCTGATTACTGTAACTGTAGACAGATCTTCTTTTACCTGTTTTCCTGTCGAAAAGTCCTTATGACAGATGCCTCTGTATATCTGCTAAGATTTGGCTGAACTCTCAGTCCAGCCTCCCTCAGCGTCAATCCGTGGTTCACAACATGGTCCACTAGTGTTGTCATTTGATAAGTTTGGTCCGCTTCTTCTTTGTGCACGTTCTCCTCCTGCTTCAGGTCTTTCTCAGCCTCTGCCTTTTCCTCTGCCTCTTCCTCTACCTCCATCTCCTCCTCTGTGTACTCCTCCTCTCACCCTTACTCTTCCTCTGACTCCTTCCATTTTGGTTGAAGGCAGGTGAACCTACCTGCTGCATTTTTATAGTGCTTAAACCTGATTGGTGTGTCTACAATTTAGCAATCATGTGTTTGTGCACTAGATGGCTGTGTTTACCAGATTGGCTCATAGGTGTGATAATTTGACAGTCAGTGCTTTGGAATTGCAAGGAAGTGACATCATGATATACTTCTGTGTCTGATGTATACAAGTGTGTTTAGTGTTTTGCAAATCACTGTGTGTAATGTTTTGCAAATAGTGTAAAGCTGACAATGTGCTTACAGTTGTGCAAATCTAGGTAGGTACTTATTCAAATTCAGTACATACTGCAGTATTCGATTTCGGGCGCAGCCAGTGATTAACAAATCCAAAGTATTTTGTTTTTAATATTATTTTATGATTTGTATAATGTATTTTTTTTATAAATTATAATTATATAAGTATTAATATAATTAATAATTACATTTTTAATAATAGTATAAATTTATCTAATCACAGAAAGCTATTTATGGCAAAATTATTAATGATACAAGCAAACTTCACAAGCAAAGATGATTATGTACAATATCTGCACACTACTTTTTTTTTTTTACAAATTTACATGCATTTGTTCCGTTGTTCCCAATAACTATGTTTAAAAAATAGATATATTATTAATTACCAATAATATTATTAATAAAACCTAAATTATATAAAATTATATATAAATCAATAATAATGATCTATTTTTTAAATAATGAAATTGTAGACGTTATGCAGTATGCACAGACTAATATTGCACTCTGAACATTTGATTATTTCTCATTGACAAGATTTTATTTTGTATTCTGCAGGCAGGGAGGTGGAGAGCTACCAGCCCCAGTGGTTTCACAAAAGGACTGATTCAGAGACAGGCAACAGCAGTTATGTGTACAGAGGAGGATACTGGGAAGCCAAGGAAAGACAGGACTGGAATCAGTGCCCTGCCATCTTTTAAAGCCTCTGACACAGACGACCCACCCTTGATCTGTACCGGGAATGCTGCTGTCTGATGCTTGAAAGATGTGGAATATACAGAAGCACTACACTCACAGTATATAATGTAATTGTGTGTGCGTGCGTGCGTGCTTGGGAGAAATATTGTTTTAAGCACAATGGATGGATGCACTTTATTTAACAATCAGACTGATGGACAGTAATAGCTTTTATTATTAGAGGAATGTAACACTTCACCAAGGATCTGATTGTTCTTCAAAGATTATTTGTATCTTGGTTTGCAGTTGTTTCAGGTCAAATGTGTGAGTTCCTGAATTATCCACTGTTGTGTGAAAAAAAAACATTTTAACAGAGCACACACTATTTGTTGTAGTATAAATAAGATTATATGTAAATTATATAGTGCAAACATGCAACCTAGATAAAAGTGAATCAGTGTTGCTTCTACAAAATAAGAATTACTGAGGTTAATTCATTAGATGGTAGATTATTAATGAAAGAAGCTTTTTTTTTTATAGCGGTCCATTTAGGCATTTAGTATGTATATGTATATCCTATATATGTGAATCTTGTGGGTAACAAATTTTGGCTTAGTAGACATTATTATAAAAATAGTCTGTATAGAGTTATGGCTAAATGTTTGCAAACATACTGAAAAAAATGAATTTATGTTTGTTTATTTAGCAGAATATTTTATGCCCAATCTGAATATTAGTACATTTCATTAGCATTATTAGAATAAAAATAATAGCATGCAGGTCAAGAAGGTATTATTTGGTGTGTTTGCAAACCTTTTACAATGGGTTTATAGTCAATAGCTGGCATTTTGTGGTAGAAATATTTGCTTAGTTTTCACTATTAGCTGCTAAAGCACATTTCCTACATTCATGCTGCAAGGTAATATTGACCATAAACTGTACACAGTGAGAATGGATGCAACTTATATTTGAGCATTAAAGATCAGTCTAAATATCATCAGATGAGCGTTATGAACATTCATAAAGCTTCTTATCATAGCTTCATTCATTTGAATTATATGTTACACATTTCACATCAGGAGATTTTGTAAACAAATGAGATTGAACCTCCTCAGTACCAACTCTACTAAAGCATAGTTGTAGAAGAAAAATACTTTAGATTTAATCTCTTAATATTTATTATTTCTAAAATAAAGGAATGCTTCTGATGTTTTATGATGTCTTTATTGAAAGTGTTGTTAGTATGTAAATGCTACTGAGATACTCAAGAAATCACTAAGAAAACAAGTATCAATGGCAAGTAAACTGTTAGGGACTACAGTATGTCACCCACACAGAAAGATGATCAATAAGTGAACTAACTTACTATTAAAAAGAAAATGTATCTGAAACTGTATATGATATATCATTTGATTATAAGGCATCTAGCCAATGAGAATTATTGCGTTATTTATTTATTGAAATTAGACGCAAAATTATGAACAAATGCATGCACAGTCATCTGTGAACGTGATACATGTTACATTTGTATTTTACTATTCACAAATTCCTTATGAGGCAAATAGACAAATAGAGACATATTTGTAAATAAAATATTTTATTTTGTGTTTGTGTTTAATCATTTTGCGCATACCAATAATGGTGCGTACACACCAGACGCGAATGAAGCGGTAAGCGCGAGTGATTTACATGTTAAGTCAATGCAAAGACGCGAAAAGACATCCTGCGGCGCTTGAATTCGCACAAGTTGAAAAATCGGAACTTTGGCGAATATTTGCGCTGCGTTAACCAATCAGGAGCTTGCTCAAAGCGCGAAACCCTCAAACACTAAATATGAGAGTTAAAGTCATGTTTGCAACAGTTCTCATCTGATCTGATCAGGGCTCTGTCAGAAAACACAAAACTGACAGGAATATGAGTTTTGCAAACAAAGCATTATTCTGCCACAAAAGCCATCCCAGGAACATGAAATGAGAGTTAAAGTCATGTTCGCAACAGTTCTCAGTTTACCTGAAAAGGGAAAACACAAAACTGACAGGAATATGACTTTTGCAAACAAAGCATTATTCTGCCACAAAAGCCATCCCAGGAACATGAAATAAGTCTTAAAGTCATTTTTGTAACAGTTCTCATTCTATCTGATCAGGGTTCTGACAAAAAACACAAAACTGAGAGGAGCATGAGTTTTGCAAAGAAAGCTTTATTCTGAAACACAAGCCATCCTAGGAACATAAAATGAGTGTTAAAGTCATGTTTTCAACAGTTCTCATGTTTTTTGATCAGGGCCAAGTCAGAAAACACAAATCTGACAGGAACATGAGTTTGGCAAAGAAAACTTTATTCTGACACACAAGCCATCCTAGGAACATAAAATGAGTGTTAAACTTGTGTTTTCAACATTTCCCATCTTTTTCGATCAGGGCCAAGTCAGGAAACACAAATCTGACAGGAACATGAGTTTTGCAAAAAAGCTTTATTCTGACACACAAGCCAACCTAGGAACATGAAATAAAAGTTAAAGTCATGTTTTCAACACTTCTCATCTTTTTTGATCAGTGTCAAGTCAGGAAGCACAAATCTGACAGGAACATGAGTTTTGCAAAGAAAGCTTTATTCTGACAGACAGGCAATCCTATGAACATGAAATGAGTGATAAACTTGTGTTTTCAACTTTTCTCATCTTTTTCGATCAGGGCCAAGTCAGAAAACACAAATCTGACAGGAGCATGAGTTTTAGAATAAAAGCTTTATTCTGAAACACAAGCCATCCTAGGAACATTAAATTAAAGTTAAAGTCATGTTTTCAACAGATCTCTTATTTTTTTTATAAGGGCCATGCCAGGAAACAAAAATCTCACAGGAACATGAGTTTTGCAAAGAAAGCTTTATTCTGACACACAAGCCATCCTAGGAACATGAAATTAAAGTTAAAGTCAAGTTTTCAACAGTTCTCATCTTTTTTTTATAAGGGCCATGCCAGGAAACACAAGTCTGACAGGAACATGAGTTATGCAAAGAAAGCTTTATTCTGACACACAAGCCATCCTAGGAACATGAAATTAAAGTTAAAGTCATGTTTTCAACAGTTCTCTTCTTTTATATCAGGACCATGCCAGGAAACACAAATCTGACAGGAACATGAGTTTTGCAATGAAAGCTTTATTCTGATACACAAGCCATCCTAGGAACAAGAAATGACATATAAAGTCATGATTTCAACAGTTCTCTTCTTTTATATCAGGGCCATGCCAGGAAACAGAAAGGTGACAGGAACATGAGTTTTTCAAAGAAAGCTTTATTCTGACACACAAGCCATCCTAGGAACATGAAATTAAAGTTAAAGTCATGTTTTCAACAGTTCTCATCTTTTTTGATCAGGGCCAAGTCAGGAAACACAAATCTGACAGGAACATGAGTTTTGCAAAGAAAGCTTTATTCTGACACACAAGCCATCCTAGGAACATGAAATGAAATATAAAGTCATGTTTTCAACAGTTCTCATCTTTTATTTCAGGGCCATGCCACGAAACACAAATCTGACAGGAGCATGAGTTTTGTAATGAAAGCTTTATTCTGACACACAAGCCATCCTAGGAACATGAAATTAAAGTAAAAGTCATGTTTTCAACGTTTCTCTTCTTTTTGGATTAGGGCCAAGTCAGGAAACGCAAATCTGACAGGAACATGAGTTTTGCAAAGAAAGCTTTATTCTGATACACAAGCCATCCTAGGAACATGAAATGAAAGGTAAAGTCATGTTTTCAACAGCTCTCTTCTTTTTTGATCAGGGCCATGCCAGGAAACACAAATCTGACAGGAACATGAGTTTTGCAAAGAAAGCTTTATTCTGACACACAAGCCATCCTAGGAACATAAAATGAGTGTTAAAGTCATGTTTTCAACAGTTCTCATGTTTTTTGATCAGGGCCAAGTCAGAAAACAAAAATCTGACAGGAACATGAGTTTGGCAAAGAAAGCTTTATTCTGACACACAAGCCATCCTAGGAACATAAAATGAGTGTTAAACTTGTGTTTTCAACATTTCCCATCTTTTTCGATCAGGGCCAAGTCAGGAGACACAAATCTGACAGGAACATGAGTTTTGCAAAAAAGCTTTATTCTGACACACAAGCCATCCTAGGAACATGAAATTAAAGTTAAAGTCATGTTTTCAACACTTCTCATCTTTTTTGATCAGGGCCAAGTCAGGAAACACAAATCTGACAGGAAAATGAGTTTTGCAAAGAAAGCTTTATTCTGACACACAAGCCATCCTAGGAACATGAAATGAGTGTTAAACTTGTGTTTTCAACACTTCCCATCTTTTTCGATCAGGGCGAAGTCAGGAAACACAAATCTGACAGGAACATGAGTTTTCCAAAGAAAGATTTATTCTGACACACAAGCCATCCTAGGAACATGAAATTAAAGTTAAAGTCAAGTTTTCAACAGTTCTCATCTTTTTTTTATCAGGGCCATGCCACGAAACACAAATCTGACAGGAGCATGAGTTTTGCAAAGAAAGCTTTATTCTGACACACAGGCCATCCTAGGAACATGAAATTAAAGTTAAAGTCATGTTTTCAACACTTCTCATCTTTTTTGATCAGGGCCAAGTCAGGAGACACAAATCTGACAGGAACATGAGTTTTGCAAAGAAAGCTTTATTCTGATACACAAGCCATCCTTGGAAAATGAAATGAGTGTTAAAGTCATGTTTTCAACAGTTCTCATCTTTTTTGATCAGGGCCATTCCAGGAAACACAAATCTGACAGGAACATGAGTTTTGCAAAGAAAGCTTTATTCTGACACACAAGCCATCCTAGGAACATAAAATGAGTGTTAAACTTGTGTTTTCAACATTTCCCATCTTTTTCGATCAGTGCTAAGTCAGAAAACACAAATCTGACAGGAGCATGAGTTTTGTAATGAAAGCTTTATTCTGACACACAAGCCATCCTAGGAACATGAAATTAAAGTTAAAGTCATGTTTTCAACGTTTCTCATCTTTTTTGATTCGGGCCAAGTCAGGAAACACAAATCTGACAGGAACATGAGTTTTGCAAAGAATGCTTTATTCTGATACACAAGCCATCCTAGGAACATAAAATGAGTGTTAAAGTCATGTTTTCAACAGTTCTCATGTTTTTTGATCAGGGCCAAGTCAGAAAACACAAATCTGACAGGAGCATGAGTTTTGTAATGAAAGCTTTATTCTGACACACAAGCCATCCTAGGAACATGAAATTAAAGTTAAAGTCATGTTTTCAACGTTTCTCATCTTTTTTGATTCGGACCAAGTCAGGAAACACAAATCTGACAGGAACATGAGTTTGGCAAAGAAAGCTTTATTCTGACACACAGGCCATCCTAGGAACATGAAATTAAAGTTAAAGTCATGTTTTCAACACTTCTCATCTTTTTTGATCAGGGCCAAGTCAGGAGACACAAATCTGACAGGAACATGAGTTTTGCAAAGAAAGCTTTATTCTGATACACAAGCCATCCTTGGAAAATGAAATGAGTGTTAAAGTCATGTTTTCAACAGTTCTCATCTTTTTTGATCAGGGCCATTCCAGGAAACACAAATCTGACAGGAACATGAGTTTTGCAAAGAAAGCTTTATTCTGACACACAAGCCATCCTAGGAACATAAAATGAGTGTTAAACTTGTGTTTTCAACATTTCCCATCTTTTTCGATCAGTGCTAAGTCAGAAAACACAAATCTGACAGGAGCATGAGTTTTGTAATGAAAGCTTTATTCTGACACACAAGCCATCCTAGGAACATGAAATTAAAGTTAAAGTCATGTTTTCAACGTTTCTCATCTTTTTTGATTCGGGCCAAGTCAGGAAACACAAATCTGACAGGAACATGAGTTTTGCAAAGAATGCTTTATTCTGATACACAAGCCATCCTAGGAACATAAAATGAGTGTTAAAGTCATGTTTTCAACAGTTCTCATGTTTTTTGATCAGGGCCAAGTCAGAAAACACAAATCTGACAGGAGCATGAGTTTTGTAATGAAAGCTTTATTCTGACACACAAGCCATCCTAGGAACATGAAATTAAAGTTAAAGTCATGTTTTCAACGTTTCTCATCTTTTTTGATTCGGACCAAGTCAGGAAACACAAATCTGACAGGAACATGAGTTTGGCAAAGAAAGCTTTATTCTGACACACAAGCCATCCTAGGAACATAAAATGAGTGTTAAAGTCATGTTTTCAACAGTTCTCATGTTTTTTGATCAGGGCCAAGTCAGAAAACACAAATCTGACAGGAACATGAGTTTGGCAAAGAAAGCTTTATTCTGATACACAAGCCATCCTAGGAACATAAAATGAGTGTTAAAGTCATGTTTTCAACATTTCTCATCTTTTTTTTATCAGGGCCATGCCAGGAAACACAAATCTGACAGGAACATGAGTTTTGCAAAGAAAGCTTTATTCTGACACACAAGCCATCCTAGGAACATGAAATTAAAGTTAAAGTCATGTTTTCAACAGTTCTCATCTTTTTTGATGAGGGCCAAGTCAGGAAACACAAATCTGACAGGAACATGAGTTTTGCAAAAAAGCTTTATTCTGACACACAAGCCATCCTAGGAACATAAATAAAAGTTAAAGTTGTGTTTTCAACACTTCTCATCTTTTTTGATCAGGGCCATGCCAGGAAACACAAATCTGACAGGAACATGAGTTTTGCAAAGAAAGCTTTATTCTGACACACAAGCCATCCTAGGAACATGAAATTAAAGTTAAAGTCATGCTTTCAACAGTTCTCATCTTTTTTTTATCAGGACCATGCCAGGAAACACAAATCTGACAGGGAAAATGAGTTTTGCAAAGAAAGCTTTATTCTGACACACAAGCCATCCTAGGAACATGAAATTAAAGTTAAAGTCATGTTTTCAACAGTTCTCATCTTTTTTTGATCAGGGCCAAGTCAGGAAACACAAATCTGACAGGAACATGAGTTTTGCAAAAAAAGCTTTATTCTGACACACAGGCCATCCTAGGAACATGAAATGAGTGTTAAAGTCATGTTTTCAACAGTTCTCATGTTTTTTGATCAGGGCCAAGTCAGGAAACACAAATCTGACAGAAACATGAGTTTTGCAAAGAAAGCTTTATTCTGACACACAAGCCATCCTAGGAACATGAAATTAAAGTTAAAGTCATGTTTTCAACAGATCTCATCTTTTTTTTTATCAGGGCCATGCCAGGAAACACAAATCTGACAGGAACATGAGTTTTGCAAAAAAAAGCTTTATTCTGACACACAAGCCATCCTAGGACGATGAAAATAAAGTTAAAGTCATGTGTTCAACACTTCTCATCTTTTTTGATCAGGGCCAAGTCAGGAGACACAAATCTGAAAGGAACATGAGTTTTGCAAAGAAAGCTTTATTCTGATACACAAGCCATCCTTGGAAAATGAAATGAGTGTTAAAGTCATGTTTTCAACAGTTCTCATCTTTTTTGATCAGGGCCATTCCAGGAAACACAAATCTGACAGGAACATGAGTTTTGCAAAGAAAGCTTTTTCTGACACACAAGCCATCCTAGGAACATAAAATGAGTGTTAAACTTGTGTTTTTAACATTTCCCATCTTTTTCGATCAGTGCTAAGTCAGAAAACACAAATCTGACAGGAGCATGAGTTTTGTAATGAAAGCTTTATTCTGACACACAAGCCATCCTAGGAACATGAAATGAGTGTTAAAGTCATATTTTCAACAGTTCTCTTGTTTTTTGATCAGGGCCAAGTCAGAAAACACAAATCTGACAGGAGCATGAGTTTTGCAATGAAAGCTTCATTCTGAAACACAAGCCATCCTAGGAACATGAAATTAAAGTTAAAGTCATGTTTTCAACAGTTCTCATCTTTTTTGATCAGGGCCAAGTCAGGAAACACAAATCTGACAGGAACGTGAGTTTTGCAAAGAAAGCTTTATTCTGACACACAGGCCATCCTAGGAACATGAAATTAAAGGTAAAGTCATGTTTTCAAAAGATCTCATCTTTTTTTTATCAGGCCCATGCCAGGAAACACAAATCTGACAGGAACATGAGTTTTGCAAAGAAAGCTTTATTCTGACACACAAGCCATCCTAGGAACATGAAATGAGTGTTAAACTTGTGTTTTCAACATTTCCCATCTTTTTCAATCAAGGCCAAGTCAGGAGACACAAATCTGACAGAAAAATTAGTTTTGCAAAGAAAGCTTTATTCTGACACACAAGCCATCCTAGGAACATGAAATTAAAGTTAAAGTCATGTTTTCAACAGTTCTCATCTTTTTTGATCAGGTCCAAGTCAGGAAACACAAATCTGACAGGAACATGAGTTTTGCAAAGAAAGCTTTATTCTGACACACAGGCCATCCTAGGAACATGAAATTAAAGTTAAAGTCATGTTTTCAACAGTTCTCATCTTTTTTTTATCAGGACCATGCCAGGAAACACAAATCTGACAGGGAAAATGAGTTTTGCAAAGAAAGCTTTATTCTGACACACAAGCCATCCTAGGAACATGAAATTAAAGTTAAAGTCATGTTTTCAACAGATCTCATCTTTTTTTTTATCAGGGCCATGCCAGGAAACACAAATCTGACAGGAACATGAGTTTTGCAAAAAAAAGCTTTATTCTGACACACAAGCCATCCTAGGACGATGAAAATAAAGTTAAAGTCATGTGTTCAACACTTCTCATCTTTTTTGATCAGGGCCAAGTCAGGAGACACAAATCTGACAGGAACATGAGTTTTGCAAAAAAAGCTTTATTCTGACACACAGGCCATCCTAGGAACATGAAATGAGTGTTAAAGTCATGTTTTCAACAGTTCTCATGTTTTTTGATCAGGGCCATGTCAGGAAACACAAATCTGACAGAAACATGAGTTTTGCAAAGAAAGCTTTATTCTGACACACAAGCCATCCTAGGAACATGAAATTAAAGTTAAAGTCATGTTTTCAACAGATCTCATCTTTTTTTTTATCAGGGCCATGCCAGGAAACACAAATCTGACAGGAACATGAGTTTTGCAAAAAAAGCTTTATTCTGACACACAAGCCATCCTAGGACATGAAATAAAGTTAAAGTCATGTGTTCAACACTTCTCATCTTTTTGATCAGGGCCAAGTCAGGAAACACAAATCTGAAGGAACATGAGTTTTGCAAAGAAAGCTTTATTCTGATACACAAGCCATCCTAGGAAAATGAAATGAGTGTTAAAGTCATGTTTTCAACAGTTCTCATCTTTTTTGATCAGGGCCATTCCAGGAAACACAAATCTGACAGGAACATGAGTTTTGCAAAGAAAGCTTTTTCTGACACACAAGCCATCCTAGGAACATAAAATGAGTGTTAAACTTGTGTTTTTAACATTTCCCATCTTTTTTGATCAGGGCCAAGTCAGAAAACACAAATCTGACAGGAACATGAGTTTTGCAAAGAAAGCTTTATTCTGACACAAAAGCCATCCTAGGAACATGAAATGAGTGTTAAAGTCATGTTTTCAACAGTTCTCTTGTTTTTTGATCAGGGCCAAGTCAGAAAACACAAATCTGACAGAAACATGAGTTTTGCAATGAAAGCTTCATTCTGAAACACAAGCCATCCTAGGAACATGAAATTAAAGTTAAGGTCATGTTTTCAACAGTTCTCATCTTTTTTGATCAGGGCCAAGTCAGGAAACACAAATCTGACAGGAACATGAGTTTTGCAAAGAAAGCTTTATTCTGACACACAGGCCATCCTAGGAACATGAAATTAAAGGTAAAGTCATGTTTTCAAAAGATCTCATCTTTTTTTTATCAGGCCCATGCCAGGAAACACAAATCTGACAGGAACATGAGTTTTGCAAAGAAAGCTTTATTCTGACACACAAGCCATCCTAGGAACATGAAATGAGTGTTAAACTTGTGTTTTCAACATTTCCCATCTTTTTCAATCAGGGCCAAGTCAGGAGACACAAATCTGACAGAAACATGAGATTTGCAAAGAAAGCTTTATTCTGACACACAGGCCATCCTAGGAACATGAAATTAAAGTTAAAGTCATGTTTTCAACAGTTCTCATCTTTTTTGATCAGGCCAATCAGGAAACACAAATCTGACAGGAACATGAGTTTTGCAAAGAAAGCTTTATTCTGACACACAGGCCATCCTAGGAACATGAAATTAAAGTTAAAGTCATGTTTTCAACAGTTCTCATCTTTTTTTATCAGGGCCATGCCAGGAAACACAAATCTGACAGGAAAATGAGTTTTGCAAAGAAAGCTTTATTCTGACACACAAGCCATCCTAGGAACATGAAATTAAAGTTAAAGTCATGTTTTCAACAGTTCTCATCTTTTTTTGATCAGGGCCAAGTCAGGAAACACAAATCTGACAGGAACATGAGTTTTGCAAAAAAAGCTTTATTCTGACACACAGGCCATCCTAGGAACATGAAATGAGTGTTAAAGTCATGTTTTCAACAGTTCTCATGTTTTTTGATCAGGGCCAAGTCAGGAAACACAAATCTGACAGAAACATGAGTTTTGCAAAGAAAGCTTTATTCTGACACACAAGCCATCCTAGGAACATGAAATTAAAGTTAAAGTCATGTTTTCAACAGATCTCATCTTTTTTTTTATCAGGGCCATGCCAGGAAACACAAATCTGACAGGAACATGAGTTTTGCAAAAAAAAGCTTTATTCTGACACACAAGCCATCCTAGGACGATGAAAATAAAGTTAAAGTCATGTGTTCAACACTTCTCATCTTTTTTGATCAGGGCCAAGTCAGGAGACACAAATCTGACAGGAACATGAGTTTTGCAAAAAAAGCTTTATTCTGACACACAGGCCATCCTAGGAACATGAAATGAGTGTTAAAGTCATGTTTTCAACAGTTCTCATGTTTTTTGATCAGGGCCATGTCAGGAAACACAAATCTGACAGAAACATGAGTTTTGCAAAGAAAGCTTTATTCTGACACACAAGCCATCCTAGGAACATGAAATTAAAGTTAAAGTCATGTTTTCAACAGATCTCATCTTTTTTTTTTATCAGGGCCATGCCAGGAAACACAAATCTGACAGGAACATGAGTTTTGCAAAAAAAAGCTTTATTCTGACACACAAGCCATCCTAGGAACATAAAATGAGTGTTAAACTTGTGTTTTTAACATTTCCCATCTTTTTCGATCAGTGCTAAGTCAGAAAACACAAATCTGACAGGAGCATGAGTTTTGTAATGAAAGCTTTATTCTGACACACAAGCCATCCTAGGAACATGAAATGAGTGTTAAAGTCATATTTTCAACAGTTCTCTTGTTTTTTGATCAGGGCCAAGTCAGAAAACACAAATCTGACAGGAGCATGAGTTTTGCAATGAAAGCTTCATTCTGAAACACAAGCCATCCTAGGAACATGAAATTAAAGTTAGAGTCATGTTTTCAACAGTTCTCATCTTTTTTGATCAAGGCCAAGTCAGGAAACACAAATCTGACAGGAACATGAGTTTTGCAAAGAAAGCTTTATTCTGACACACAGGCCATCCTAGGAACATGAAATTAAAGGTAAAGTCATGTTTTCAAAAGATCTCATCTTTTTTTTATCAGGCCCATGCCAGGAAACACAAATATGACAGGAACATGAGTTTTGCAAAGAAAGCTTTATTCTGACCACAAGCCATCCTAGGAACATGAAATGAGTGTTAAACTTGTGTTTTCAACATTTCCCATCTTTTTCAATCAGGCCAAGTCAGGAACACAAATCTGACAGAAAAATGAGTTTTGCAAAGAAAGCTTTATTCTGACACACAAGCCATCCTAGGAACATGAAATTAAAGTTAAAGTCATGTTTTCAACAGTTCTCATCTTTTTTGATCAGGTCCAAGTCAGGAAACACAAATCTGACAGGAACATAAGTTTTGCAAAGAAAGCTTTATTCTGACACACAGGCCATCCTAGGAACATGAAATTAAATTTAAAGTCATGTTTTCAACAGTTCTCATCTTTTTTTTATCAGGACCATGCCAGGAAACACAAATCTGACAGGGAAAATGAGTTTTGCAAAGAAAGCTTTATTCTGACACACAAGCCATCCTAGGAACATGAAATTAAAGTTAAAGTCATGTTTTCAACAGTTCTCATCTTTTTTTGATCAGGGCCAAGTCAGGAAACACAAATCTGACAGGAACATGAGTTTTGCAAAAAAAGCTTTATTCTGACACACAGGCCATCCTAGGAACATGAAATGAGTGTTAAAGTCATGTTTTCAACAGTTCTCATCTTTTTTGATCAGGGCCAAGTCAGGAAACACAAATCTGACAGAAACATGAGTTTTGCAAAGAAAGCTTTATTCTGACACACAAGAGCCAGAACTCCTAGGACATGAAATTAAAGTTAAAGTCATGTTTTCAACAGATCTCATCTTTTTTTTATCAGGGCCATGCCAGGAAACACAAATCTGACAGGAACATGAGTTTTGCAAAAAAAGCTTTATTCTGACACACAAGCCATCCTAGGACATGAAAATAAAGTTAAAGTCATGTTTTCAACACTTCTCATCTTTTTTGATCAGGGCCAAGTCAGGAGACACAAATCTGACAGGAACATGAGTTTTGCAAAGAAAGCTTTATTCTGACACACAAGCCATCCTAGGAAAATGAAATGAGTGTTAAGTCATGTTTTCAACAGTTCTCATCTTTTTGATCAGGGCCATTCCAGGAAACACAAATCTGACAGGAACATGAGTTTTGCAAAGAAAGCTTTTTCTGACACACAAGCCATCCTAGGAACATGAAATGAGTGTTAAACTTGTGTTTTCAACATTTCTCATCTTTTCGATCAGGGCCAAGTCAGAAAACACAAATCTGACAGGAGCATGAGTTTTGCAATGAAAGCTTTATTCTGACACACAAGCCATCCTAGGAACATGAAATGAGTGTTAAAGTCATGTTTTCAACAGTTCTCTTGTTTTTTCGATCAGGGCCAAGTCAGAAAACACAAATCTGACAGGAGCATGAGTTTTGCAATGAAAGCATCATTCTGAAACACAAGCCATCCTAGGAACATGAAATTAAGGTTAAAGTCATGTTTTCAACAGTTCTCATCTTTTTTGATCAGGGCCAAGTCAGGAAACACAAATCTGACAGGAACATGAGTTTTGCAAAGAAAGCTTTATTCTGACACACAGGCCATCCTAGGAACATGAAATTAAAGGTAAAGTCATGTTTTCAAAAGATCTCATCTTTTTTTTATCAGGCCCATGCCAGGAAACACAAATCTGACAGGAACATGAGTTTTGCAAAGAAAGCTTTATTCTGACACACAGCCATCCTAGGAACATGAAATGAGTGTTAAACTTGTGTTTTCAACATTTCTCATCTTTTTCATCAAGGCCAAGTCAGGAAACACAAATCTGACAGAAAATGAGTTTTGCAAAGAAAGCTTTATTCTGACACACAAGCCATCCTAGGAACATGAAATTAAAGTTAAGTCATGTTTTCAACAGTTCTCATCTTTTTTGATCAGGGCCAAGTCAGGAAACACAAATCTGACAGGAACATGAGTTTTGCAAAGAAAGCTTTATTCTGACACACAAGCCATCCTAGGAACATGAAATTAAAGTTAAAGTCATGTTTTCAACAGTTCTCATCTTTTTTGATCAGGGCCAAGTCAGGAAACACAAATCTGACAGGAACATGAGTTTTGCAAAGAAAGCTTTATTCTGACACACAAGCCATCCTAGGAACATGAAATGAGTGTTAAACTTGTGTTTTCAACATTTCTCATCTTTTTCGATCAGGGCCAAGTCAGAAAACACAAATCTGACAGGAACATGAGTTTTGCAATGAAAGCTTCATTCTGAAACACAAGCCATCCTAGGAAAATGAAATTAAAGTTAAGGTCATGTTTTCAACAGTTCTCATCTTTTTTGATCAGGGCCATGCAAGGAAACACAAATCTGACAGGAACATGACTTTTGCAAAGAAAGCTTTATTCTGACACACAAGCCATCCTAGGAACATGAAATGAGTGTTAAACTTGTGTTTTCAACATTTCCCATCTTTTTCGATCAGGGCCAAGTCAGGAAACACAAATCTGACAGGAACATGAGTTTTGCAAAGAAAGCTTCATTCTGAAACACAAGCCATCCTAGGAACATGAAATTAAAGTTAAAGTCATGTTTTCAACAGTTCTCATCTTTTTTGATCAGGGCCAAGTCAGGAATCACAAATCTGACAGGAACATGAGTTTTGCAAAGAAAGCTTTATTCTGACACACCATCCATCCTAGGAACATGAAATTAAAGTTAAAGTCATGTTTTCAACACTTCTCATCTTTTTTGATCAGGGCCATGCCAGGAAACACAAATCTGACAGGAACATGAGTTTTGCAAAGAAAGCTTTATTCTGACACACAAACCATCCTAGGAACATGAAATGAGTGTTAAAGTTGTGTTTTCAACAGTTCTCATCTTTTTCGATCAGGGCCAAGTCAGTAAACACAAATCTGACAGGAACATGAGTTTTGCAAAGAAAGCTTTATTCTGACACACAAGCCATCCTAGGAACATGAAATTAAAGTTAAAGTCATGTTTTCAACAGTTCTCATCTTTTTTTTATCAGGGCCATGCCAGGAAATACAAATCTGACAGGAACATGAGTCTTGCAAAGAAAGCTTTATTCTGACACACAAGCTATCCTAGGAACCTGAAATGAGTGTTAAACTTGTGTTTTCAACATTTCCCATCTTTTTCGATCAGGGCCAAGTCAGAAAACACAAATCTGACAGGAGCAAGAGTTTTGCAATGAAAGCTTCATTCTGAAACACAAGCCATCCTAGGAACATTAAAATAAAGTTAGAGTCATGTTTTCAACAGTTCTCATCTTTTTTGATCAAGGCCAAGTCAGGAAACACAAATCTGAAAGGAACATGAGTTTTGCAAAGAAAGCTTTATTCTGACACACAGGCAATCCTAGGAACATGAAATTAAAGTTAAAGTCATGTTTTCAACAGTTCTCATCTTCTTTTGATCAGGGCCAAGTCAGGAAACACAAATCTGACAGGAACATGAGTTTTGCAAAGAAAGCTTTATTCTGACACACAAGCCATCCTAGGAACATGAAATTAAAGTTAAAGTCATGTTTTCAACAGTTCTCATCTTTTTTTTATCAGGGCCATGCCAGGAAACACAAATCTGACAGGAACATGAGTTTTGCAAAGAAAGCTTTATTCTGACACACAAGCTATCCTAGGAACATGAAATGAGTGTTAAACTTGTGTTTTCAACATTTCCCATCTTTTTCGATCAGGGCCAAGTCAGGAAACACAAATCTGACAGGAACATGAGTTTTGCAAAGAAAGCTTTATTCTGACACACAGGCCATCCTAGGAACATGAAATGAGTGTTAAACTTGTGTTTTCAACATTTCTCATCTTTTTCGATCAGGGCCAAGTCAGAAAACACAAATCTGACAGGAGCATGAGTTTTGCAATGAAAGCTTCATTCTGACACACAGGCCATCCTAGGAACATGAAATTAAAGGTAAAGTCATGTTTTCAAAAGATCTCATCTTTTTTTTATCAGGCCCATGCCAGGAAACACAAATCTGACAGGAACATGAGTTTTGCAAAGAAAGCTTTATTCTGACACACAAGCCATCCTAGGAACATGAAATGAGTGTTAAACTTGTGTTTTCAACATTTCCCATCTTTTTCGATCAGGGCCAAGTCAGGAAACACAAATCTGACAGGAACATGAGTTTTGCAAAGAAAGCTTTATTCTGACACACAGGCCATCCTAGGAACATGAAATGAGTGTTAAACTTGTGTTTTCAACATTTCTCATCTTTTTCGATCAGGGCCAAGTCAGAAAACACAAATCTGACAGGAGCATGAGTTTTGCAATGAAAGCTTCATTCTGAAACACAAGCCATCCTAGGAACATGAAATTAAAGTTAAAGTCATGTTTTCAACAGTTCTCATCTTTTTTTTATCAGGGCCATGCCAGGAAACACAAATCTGACAGGAACATGAGTTTTGCAAAGAAAGCTTTATTCTGACACACAAGCTATCCTAGGAACCTGAAATGAGTGTTAAATTTGTGTTTTCAACATTTCCCATCTTTTTCGATCATTGCCAATTCAGGAAACACAAATCTGAAAGGAACTTGAGTTTTGCAAAGAAAGCTTTATTCTGACACACAGTCCATCCTAGGAACATGAAATTAAAGTTAAAGTCATGTTTTCAACAGTTCTCTTCTTCTTTTGATCAGGGCCATGCAAGGAAACACAAATCTGACAGGAACATGACTTTTGCAAAGAAAGCTTTATTCTGACACACAAGCCATCCTAGGAACATGAAATGAGTGTTAAACTTGTGTTTTCAACATTTCCCATCTTTTTCGATCAGGGCCAAGTCAGGAAACACAAATCTGACAGGAACATGAGTTTTGCAAAGAAAGCTTTATTCTGACACACAGGCCATCCTAGGAACATGAAATGAGTGTTAAACTTGTGTTTTCAACATTTCTCATCTTTTTCGATCAGGGCCAAGTCAGAAAACACAAATCTGACAGGAGCATGAGTTTTGCAAAAAGCTTTATTCTGACACACAAGCCATCCTAGGAACATGAAATTAAAGTTAAAGTCATGTTTTCAACAGTTCTCATCTCTTTTTGATCAGGCCAAGTCAGGAACACAAATCTGACAGGAACATGAGTTTTGCAAAGAAAGCTTTATTCTGAAACACAAGCCATCCTAGGAACATGAAATAAAGTTAAGTCAACA